>OX940970.1:2407142-3610714 GCA_954870475.1 Euphrasia confusa
ACGGGTTTGGTGGGGCCCACGTAAGCCCGGCATGATCAGATAGTCGTGTTGGCGATGATCTTTTGTGTGGGATGAGAGGGGCTCGTATTGGGGTGGTCGTGTTCTGTTCCTCTTGAGCGATTTGTACATCATCGGAATGAGGCCTTCCATGTATTGTTTCAAATGTTCGACAGATTGATTGAACGATCTTCTTTGTCTTCTTCTAAGTACTTTAATTTGTATATATGTGTTTTTTTCTTCAAATTATATATATAGTGGAAACCAAAGAACAAGTCGATCATCTGATCGATGGAGTTGACTTGGATTATCATATAAGAAATTGAAACTTGGGCGACTTCCTTATTTTTTCAAGTTCCTTCAAGTAATAACTAAACTTTAAATATTTGTTTCGTATGATTTGTAGGAAGATATACTTCATTTAAAAAATACTATAAATTTTTAATTTTTTAAAACGAATAGAGTAGTAATTTGTTATTATTATTATTATTATTATTATTATTATTATTATTATTATTATTATTATTATCTTTGGCGTGCCTAGTTATAATGTTCTAAACTCATAATGAGAGATTGTATGATAACATTTGACTAATTTTTTAAAAACATTCTTGAAAATCAAAAAATCTTCAAACTTTGAATTAAAATTGTTGACTAATTATATTTGAATTAAATATTTTTTTTACCAATGTTTTCATGTAAATTTCCAGCCTCTTAATATAAATGAATTTCATCCTTGTAATGTTTTTTTAACTTAATTTCAATTAATTTTAGTTTAATTCTGTTAAATTAAAATCTTTCGTTCAAACTCAATCAATTTGATTAATTTTTTTAAAAATAAATTAAAATAAAATAAGTAAAAATAAATTGAATCAATAATTTCAATTATATTTAAAACGATCTTAGTATTCTAGTTAATACTATTCTATTAATATTTTAGTATTCTAGTTAATACTAAAATATTATTAATATTTTTACAATAATCAATGTTATTTTATAAAAAAAATTAAATAAATTCAATTTAGTTTAGTTTAGATCTATTCAAATCAGTTTATCAATTCAGCGATTTTAGTCCAATATATTCTACATGTATTAGGATGAAAAAAAAGTACTAGTATTATTTACAAAACATTCAAAAATAATTAAGATTTTAAAATGATTCTTAATTTTTTTAATATATAGTTTTCAGAGAATTATTTATTAAAAAATAAAGTTCAAACTTTTTAAAAAAGTTTAAAACATATAGTAATACTTAATATTCCATTAAAATTATTTTTATTATCTTTTAAAAATTTGTTCACTAAATTAAAAGATTTTTCTAATTTTTCCTTTTTTTTTTTATTATATTACAAAAACAATTTGTCATATATTTCGTCGGGGCAAAAAAAGTATTTTGTTTCATTCATTTGTACATAATTAATTTGCATTTGATTGTTCACACCTTTCGTGATTATTATCATGTTATAATATAAAAAATAATCTTTTCGTTTCAAATAAGTAGTCACAATTTTTTAAAAGAACTTCTCATAATAATAGTCGCACTTCAAATATAAAATAATTATTAATATTAATTTTTATTTTTAAAATATAGTAATTTTATTCATACATTTTAATATTATTGTTCTCACATTTACATTACATTTTTAATTTAAAAATATACTCCATCTTGTTTTATATAACTTCAACACATTTTATGTAAATTACAAAAAAAAAATTTTTTTTGAAACATAAATAGTATTTAAGTTTTAAACTTTAATTTTTAACAAAAAATGTCTAGATTTAACATTTTTTTGTTTACATATAAATATAAATTTACTTATCTTGAATAAAAGATGTAAATACTAATCTCATATGTCTATATATTCTACATTAGTTGATACTTAAAAATTATTAATGTATAATATATTTAGACTCTTAGTTGTTATACTTTTAATTTTATAGTACTACTTTTGTCTAGTAGAATTTTTATTTTTTTTAATGTCTCAACCAATTACGTACTATCTTTAAAATAAATATTTATTTTATCTTTTTACTTTAAAAATACAATTCTATATTTACTTTTTTTAACTTATTTTTAAAATTTTACTCAAACTTACTTGAATGTTTAACTTAAAGATATTTAATTTTTGGCAAAAAATTAAAAGAAAAAAACATTTTCTTAATATACGTGCTTATATCTCAATTCACAATTTTGTAGGACCAAAAGAGTATATACAAGGCTTGGGCCGAAAAATATATATGAGGCCCAACTCCAAGGCCCAAATTTTATTTTATGCATATCTTGTTTCCCGAGTAGCCCAATTTCCACCCTACGTCAGCAGCTCAATCCGCATGACGCACGTTGTGAATCATCTTTTGTAATAAACTTTAAATAAAATATGGTAATTCCGCTCGGGCAGATTTCCATGAGCAGAATTATTATTTTAAATATATATATTTATTATTTTTATATTATAAAAATTATATAATTATATATATTAGGTTATAAATAAATATTACTTTATTTTTTTATTTATTTTTAATTATATATCAATTATTTTAATTATTTTAATATAATAATAAAATATTTATAAATAAAACTTTGATTTTTTTGGATTTTCTGTCATGTGCAGATTCTGCCAATTTAGCGGCTCCCAATAAAATAAATAAAGCTGCAATCTTTTGTAGGGGAGCTCAAAGCTTTCATTGATTAATTCATAAGGGTTTTGTACATTGCGGCTCTTCAATATTACAAGCTTTAAATAGAAAACCTAAAACCCTAGTTGAAGAAGACGACAACAGCTCGTCTCTATCTCTGATATGGAATCCAGGTGTCGTCTGTGAATTGGCGGAGATCGAATGGCTGAGAGCATCCCATGCACGACAGGTGGCATCGATCCAATGTCCAATATGAGTGAGGGCAAGAAGAACATTTCCAGTGCAATTAAATTGGGGAAAAATCAGAACCTAATTATGTCAAAATTAGGGCATTCGAATTTGGGGATTTTGAATATTCATGCAACGTTATTACCCCCGCAAGCCGAGCACGGGTGGGGGGAGAAATCTGGAGAGAAAGAGAATCTTGGAGTGCATTGTAATACAAAAATCATGAATTATATTTATGATAAAAAAAATTAAAAATATACTTACTTCGTTGCAATAATATATTCACACCTTTTTTGTCACGTAGATTAAAAAAAAATTAAGAATATTTTTTAATAAAAAAATTTAGAATAATTTGATGTGTAAAATGTAAAAGTAAAAATAAATGTATAGAAAAATAGAAAAATAAGCGAAAAATTAATAGTATAATTGTAATTTAAAGTGAAAATTTTATTAATTTTGTTTAAGTTTTCTAGGTGTAAATATATACGTGAAATAATCAAAAAGAAAAATGTAAAAATATTTACTAATATTTACTAAGATAGAGTATCTTATACTAACATTGTGTATATTTTTTACATTATATATGAGAAAAAAATATAATAATAAACACAAATTATGTTTTAAATAAAAAAATTATAACAAAACTTTGAATATAAAAATATTGGAATATAAAATAAAACAGAAAAATAAATATAAACAATAATACATGATTCAAAATATTTAATAATAAGTAAATCAACATATTTTTATTGAATTAAGTACAGTACTCAAACAAAAATTAACAACTCAAAAACAAAATAAAACAGTGAGGATCCTTTCTTATGGGCATTTTTTGTACAGTTACACTTTTATTTATATGATATATAATGACTTTAAAAATAAAAAAAAGACAAAGTGAGTAATTTAAATTAAATTAAATAGGGAATATATGACAGTGTTGAATACGTATGAATATTCTTTGTGAATTTTCAATTTTGTACTCAAACTTTTTTGACTAAGCAAACAGTTGAATTTGGTGGGTATAAAATTGAGAAAGAAGGCAGAAAAAAACTCACTTCTTCATTAAGCACTGAATTTAATTAATCAAAGTTTTCGAGGAAAATTATTTACTTAATTGTTATTAGTAATACTACTTAGTACTTACGATATCATGATGAGTCGTCGGATACTGCTGGAACGAAGGTTTTTTTTCTCAACGTCCGGGTTGTTCATCTGCATATTGCAACATCTTTATACGACGCATATCAATGCTGATTTGGAAGGTTCGTACGTACCATTGTTTACCGTTTATACAACACACAGTTTAATTATTAATTTTTGTTTGATACATATGATCATAGGTGAGGCTTTGTATCATGCCTTTAAAGATGATCCTGATCCTGAACTTGGTTACGATCCGTTGCCAAGCTGGAACCTCTCTAACAACAAATGCACATGGTCCGGAATCACATGCCACCGCGACAAAAATTTCATAATCAAAGTGTACGATAATTAAGAAATTAAAATGATTAATTATCTATAGTAATGTTTTGTTTCCTAATTATATAGATGAGGAAAATGATTTTATTTTAATTGTTTGCTAATTATTCTAATCAAGTACATATGTTTTTTAATTTGTTGGCAGTGAGCTTTCAAGTTTCTATGTGTCAGGTTCACTGACACCAGAACTCGGGGATTTGATCTTTCTAGAGACATTGTATGTATGCCAAAAGTTTGTTTAGATTGATCCGTCGATCTGTATTCTACGATTCTTCGATTTCCTCTGATATATTTTGTATAACACGTACGGTATTACTATTGTTTTCTTCAATAGAGCTTTGGACAATAACTATATCAGCGGGAGTATACCTGCAGAGCTTGGAAAATTGACCTATTTGCAGGACTTGTATGTATGCCAAAAGTTTCGATACATATTGCATTATAATTAATTTGTGTTCGAATCGATCTCTCTATTCGACTCCATCTTGTATTATTTTGAATAACACGGTTATTTTTTATTTCATGTTTTTTTTTTGCACTGCAGGATGTTAAACAATAATCATTTGAGAGACGAAATACCTGCCGAGCTTGGAAATTTGAAAAAATTAATCCATTTGGATCTATCTCATAACACGTTGACCGGTCTTGTCCCACCCGAGTTGGGGAATTTAACAACTTTGAAAAATCTGTACGTTAATTTATTTAAAATTTTCATCCACATATTGTTTTTGACACTTTATTTAATCCTCACGCAATATATATATTTAACATATCTACTAAATTATTTTTGTATCTTGCAAGGACAGTTGGTTGAACGATAACCAATTAGGTGGCTGCTTTCCGACGAGTGTGGTTGATTTAGTCGGAGTGTATAATATATCTCTGTGAGTAAATTATACATACATATATATATATATATATAGGGCGCTTCTACAGTACATTCACTTTACGGTACATTTCATTCAATTTCATCTTTTAAATTTAATTATTTAATATCAACCGTTAGATTTATGAAAGAACCATGTATTAACGTACATGTTGAAACACTCCACTATTGTCATATAACTCTTTAACTTAACAATCCGGTAGATATTGTATATTTTTTCTTTTTATAAATTTATGAATTATTTTTACAAAATAAAAATAAAAATCTTTGCGCTTTTATGTATTTTTTTTTAGATATTTACATATTGTATGTTTTTTTCTTTTTATAAATTTATAAATTATTTTTAAAGAAATATGAATAAAAAATTTTACGCTTGTATATATATTTTTTTCAAATTGGCTATTATCTTTTTGTTAGTATTTTTTTTTACAAATTTGCAAATTAGTTTTACATAAATAAGAAGAAAAATATTAAATTACCTTAATTTAATAAGAATAAGAAAAAAAAATCTTTACACGCATTTTTTGTTTGTTTTTTTAGCTGTTTTTTTAATAAATTTTGGAAAAAAATTCAATAAAAAGAATTTTTTTGTGCTATTTTTGAGAAAAAGAAAAAAAATCATTACGTATAATTAAATTATTTGTACTATTTAATTAAATTAATTAAGTGAGAAAAAGAAGAAAAATCATTGCGTATAATTAAATTATTTGTACTATTTAATTAAATTAATTAAGTGAGAAAAAAAAAGAAAAATCATTGCGTATAATTAAATTATTTGTACTATTTAATTAAATTAATTAAGTATATAAACTTTTTTTTGTTTTAAATAGCTTTATTAAAATATTTTATATTTTATTAATAAAACCTGCTATAGCAGGTTACCCTATATTTATCAATATTTTATATTTTATTAATAAAACCTGCTATAGCAGGTTACCCTATATTTATCAATATTTTATATTTTATTAATAAAACCTGCTATAGCAGGTTATCCTATATTTATCAAGTAGAAAATTAATTTAAATTGTAATCATATGTGGTAAGGTGTATAATAAAAAATTGAAGTGTCATTAGTTTATTGATCATGTTATAAATGTACGGTACATTCAAATTTGAGAAATGTACTGTAGTATTCTCCTATATATATATATATAGTACAGTACATACCTATTACTGTTTATAATAATAATCTTATATTACCCTCTATATACAGTGGCAAAGAAACAGTTCAAAAAATAATACAAGTAGAAAGTTCTATATATTTCTTTAAAATAGAGAGAGGAGTAATTAATAATATACTAGTATTTTTGAAATTGTTATATTGCATGCAGGAATATAACTAACAATTTGGATTTCTGCCTCACAATCAACCCAAATAAATCATGCCAATGTCAGTAACAGTCATCACATCATTTGATCGAGTAATTGTTTGTGTTTTCGATCTCCCTTTGAAATTATCTCTATCATTTTAATTAATCAGGCTATGTTTTTTTTCTTCTAGTATTGTACTACAAAATAAAGCATATATAATTATATATGTAATATGGAGTATCAAATTTACCGTTTTACTTAAACACTATTTTCAAATTTATAATATAAGAAATTTTACCTGTATTTATGATAAACATATGTCCTTTTAGAGTTTCTTTAATTTTCGTTGAAACCATTAAGTGAATTGTGTTTTTAGTATTAATTTCAAAAAAATATTGAAGAGAGGTTGGTAGTATAATTAAAATTAAAATAAAAAAAATGTGAATATTTTGTTTTAAAGCATAAACTGCAACAAAACATGTCATTAGGATATTTTTAAAAGTTATTTTTAAATTACTTAAAAGATATTTTAAATACTTTAAAATGTTTAAAATTTATTTTAAATCACTTTTAATTCAAATAGTACAAATGTATTTCAAATTATTTAAAAATTATTTCAAGAACCATAAAATGTTTAAATTAAAAGATACCTAGTAGTATTACTTAAAAATTATTTGAAGAAGCTTTAAAAATATAAAATACATTCTAATTCACTTAAATTTATTTTAAGATACTTTAAATTGTCTAAAAACTATTTTATATAATTCAGAAAAATATTTTAAACACTTTAAAATATTTAAAATATTTTAAATTTTATTTTAATACACTTTAAAACTTTTAAAAGATATTTCAATTCATAGAAAAATATTTCAAGACATATTAAAATGTTTAAAAATTTATATAAATTATTTTAAGATTATTTTAGGAGACTTTAAAATATTTTAAAACACTTTAAAAATGTTTATTAGATCTTTTAATTCATTTGAAAATTATTTTTATACACTGTAAAATCTTTAAAAAGAATTTCAAATCATTTCAAAATTAGTTTTAAACACTTTAAAACATTTAAAATTTATTTTAATAAATTTTAAAATATATAAATTGTATTTCGAATCAATTAAAATTATTTTAAGAATCTTTGAAATAGTTCTGTGTCGATTGTATTAATTAAAATTATTTTAAGAATCTTTGAAATAGTCGATTGTATTATACGGTACGCTTGTCTTTGAAGATTTTCGATCATATCAATAATGCAATTTTTAAATAATTGCTTTACTCAAATTTTATTTTATTTAAGTTATGTAAATACTATTGGAATTATTTGTATTAGTTTCATAATTCGTGTATTTTGACCCAAGTTGTGTAATTTTTATGGGTACAAAAATGTATATCACCAAGTTACGAATGAATTGTGATATTTTATTTGTCAAAATCCAATGAAAAATAAATGTGTAAAGATTGCACTAAATACTACTTTTGTAAAACTATATTATACTCCCTCTCTCTCACAATACCTGTACTATTTTTTTTTTTGAGGCGTTCCATAATAGTTTTTTTGTTTAGTTCTATGTCAAATGCAATGTTTTGGAATTCGAACTTCAAGTCCTCAATTCAATTTTACCCTTACTTTTTCCATTTACTTTATAAACTCTACTCTCACGGTCTCACCTACTTTATTTTTCAATTTAAAATACATTTTTACCTTTTATTTTTTGATCAAAAAATCGAAAAACAACATTATTTTTTTAATTTTCGTATCAAAAAAAGTATTGCATATATTATGAGAGAGAATGAGTACTACATTATTATTTTTATGTCCCTTAAAATTAGAATTTGATGCTGAATTGACTTTGAATAAAAAAATATGATAAAAAAATATAAAAAATTTACGAAAAAATAATTAAAATAAAATTTATTAGATAATTATGAAGTTTTCATAAGTGTTTTATAATTATGTTAAAAAACTTTATAATATTTAAATTTATTTTAAAAATTACTTCTTTTAATATTTTTAGATACCATAAAATATTTTTTTAAAATTAGTTAGTTAAAAATTATTTTCAAATATTTTAAAATGTTTTTAAAAGTATTATCACTTTCAAACGCTAGAAAGATAATTTTAAGAGTTTTTAAAAATATTAATTATTTTAAAATACTTTAAAATATTGAAAAAATATTTTAAATATTTTAAAAAATATTTATAATAATTTGTAATGTATATACAATATTGAAAATCGCTTAAAAATATTTTAAGATAATTTCAAAAGTTTAAAAAGAATTTCAAAACATCTAAAAATTATTTAAAAAACAATAAAATGTTTATAAAAGATTCTATTACTTTAAAATTATTTGAAAACACTTTAAAATGTATAAAATACATTATAAATCAATGAACAAATTATTTTAAGACACTTTAAATAAATTTTAATACAATTTAAAATGTATAAAATTTAGGTGTTTGGATTCGCATAAAAATTATTTTTTAAAAACCTTAAATTATTTTCAAATTATATTAGGAAACTTTATAAAATTATTTCAAATTACTCCAAAATTATTTTAAGACAATTTATATTTTTTTCATACACCTTAAAATATTTCTCTTATAATTAATAATTTTAATTAATTAAGAATATTTTGTCTTATATTATCACACACAGTATAACTCACTCGCGCACAAGAAAAAAATTGGAAAATAATGAGAGGCGTAATTTGGCCGCGTCTTTCGCCGCTCCCTCCTCCGCCCTCCTACAACCACCACCACCACCACGCTATTCTTCCTCCTCTTCTCAATTATTCTCTCTTCACATTTCGCCCTACCTCGCTTTCGATTGAATCATTCCAACAACAGAATCCGTAAATGGAAGAACGGTTGGAGGACGACGACAAAGCTGTACTGGCGGGGATTTCCGATTCGCCGCCGCACCGGAAACCACATTCTTACAGCCAGGAGCTACGAACCGCCACCGGAACCCACCAGAGGCGCCACCACCTTCGCAATCACAGCCTCGATGAGAATCGCACCCTGGGCCACCCGGATTCCTCTTCCGACGACGGGTTTCATCCTTATTCCACTGTAACTTCCAATGGAGGTGGCGATATCGGGTCTCTGAGCGATCACCGCGTCGATTACTTCCGTTCGGACGGCGGGGATGAATTGCCCCAGCAGCCGTTGCCGGAGTTCACGGGGAGCGGCGGTGGGATTGGGATATTTAGGGTTCCGAATAGAGCGTCCGTCAACCCTAACCGCCCGCCGTGCCTTGAGCTTCGGCCTCACCCTTTAAGAGAAACTCAGGTACGTACTATTTATTTACAATTCATTGCCATATTCTCCCTCGTTGTTTTTTTTTTCTCTTATGTGGATTGGAATTGGGAATATGGGTAAAATCATAATCTGTTTTTAACATCAACAAGGATTAAGGATTAAGGGGGTCCTGGATTTATTGTATGTTTTGGAAGGATATGCAAATTAATTCTAACGTCTCATGTATCAATATCTGATTTTGGAAGTTATATATTGATTCCACAAACCAACACATGTTTTTTCTATCGCACTTTCTCTTGCTGAAACACTTCTCATGCAGGTCATCAATGATAGAATCGAACTTTGTCCTCACTTGCGGACTTAGATAACTTTTTAGGGGGTTACCCATCGTATTTGCGTGATTATATTGGAAACTTGGCTGTCTTTTTCATGAAAATTTGCAGTGAAGTCAAATGACTAAAAAAACATAATGCTGATTTTTGGATTACTTGGAGGTTAATTTTTTTTTTTGAGAATGATTCCATACATTGGCGTTGCAGGTTGGGAGATTTTTAAGAACAATAGCCAGCACAGATACCCAACTGTGGGCAGGGCAAGAATCTGGAGTAAGAGTATGGAACTATTCAGATTCATTTAAAGCAGGGACTGGGATAGGGGGAAGGGCTAGGAGAGGAGACGAGGATGCAGCTCCATTTTACGAGTCGTCAACCACATCACCTACAATATGCCTTATTGTTGATCAAGGAATTAAGTTGGTTTGGAGTGGGCATAAAGATGGTAAAATCAGGTCTTGGAAGATGGATAAACAATTCTCTGATTATAATGGTTTCAATGAAGGTCTTTCTTGGCAGGCGCACCGAGGTCCAGTTCTTTCCATGGAGATTTCTTCTTATGGTAAATCGTTTTCTTCTTGACACCCTTTTTTCCATAGCTTTGTAGAAAAATGTATTTTATATGATGCCAATGGGTGTGCACAGGACGTTCATTTTCTTGTGATAACTTTATGGCTTCGATGTAGGTGATATTTGGACTGGATCAGAAAACGGCGTTATAAGAGTCTGGCCATACGAAGCTGTGGAAAAATCTTTGTCTCTGACATCGGAAGAAAAACAGATGTCTTCTTTGTTAATGGAGAGATCATTTGTTGACCTGAAAAACCAAGTTACAGTCAATGGTGTAAGTAGTATATCTTCTTCAGATGTAAAGTGTTTGCTATCAGATAATGCTCGAGCCAGAATCTGGTCTGTTGGGTCTCTATCCTTCTCACTATGGTACGCTTGTCACACAATTTCTCACGACTAGCTCATATACTTATGTCTTGAATAATTTTACTGACATTCTATAATGAGGAAATGTCAGGCCTTGTATGTTTTTTATTTCCAAAACCCCTCCTCCATTTTCAAATATTTTCAATTTCATTTTAATATCAAAACTTTTCACATTTGTCAATCACATCTCATCTAAACTTTAGGATGTGGGGCCCACCACATTGCCATCATCATCATCTACTAAATACTCCTCTTGCAAAGAAACACTCATCTTCTCCAGACACGGAAATTTTAAAAACTTTTGACCTTGACAACTATTAAGGTAAAAGTGTCTTTTTTTTAAGTAAATCAAGTGTGAGTAAAGTTAAAAAAGTATGGTACAATGCAGGGATAAATTTGTCTTTTAAATTGAAAAATAACTGTAATCATTTCTTTTCTTTGAGTGTGACTATTTTTATGGGACGGATATAGTATATTATTAGTTACTCCATAAATTACATCTATCTAAAGGTAACCACTGTACACAATGTTATTAATATCATATTTTGCATCAAAATTTAAATATAAAATACCTGAAGTGTGTCACACAACTAACCACTTTCAAATTATTAAATAACTATTTCTAAACTTTTAATCCAAACATAACCAGACAATTTCTCAAAAGTCATTATCTAACACTGGAAACTGAAAATTGGACATGGAAGCATAATCATAAGGCCTTATTCTCTACAGACATATTCTAATAATAGCTGGTGCAACAGGGATGCTCGTACAAAAGAACTTTTAAAAGTGTTTAACACAGAGGGTCAGATTGACAATCGCATTGACGTATCATCAGCCCAAGAGGTAGCAATTGAGGATGAGGCGAATGTTAAGTTGGTTTCCAAGTCTAAAAAGGAGAAATCCGGAAGCTTTCTCCAAAGGTCCCGGAATGCCATAATGGGTGCTGCAGGTGCTGTTCGGAGGGCAGCAACAAAGGGGTCGGGGGGTTTTGGTGAAGATGGTAAAAGAACAGAGGCCATAGTTCTTGCAGCCGATGGAATGATTTGGACCGGGTCTTCAAATGGTTTGTTAATTCAGTGGGACGGAAATGGAAACCGTTTGCAGGACTTCACTCATCATCCTTGTGGTGTTCTCTGTTTTTGCTCTTATGGATCAAAAATATGGGTTGGATATGTGAGTGGCATGGTCCAGGTTATGGACCTTGAAGGGAATCGGATTGCCGGCTGGGTTGCGCATAATGGACCAGTTATAAGATTAGTAGTTGGCAATGGTTCTGTTTTTAGCTTGGCGACTCATGGTGGTATACGTGGATGGAACATTTCCTCACCGGCACCTATTGATGACATAGTGCGGGTGGAATTAGCCAGGAGAGAAACTGAGTGTACCTTGCTAGAGAATGTCCGGATTTTAGTTGGGACATGGAATGTTGCCCAAGGGAGAGCCTCTCACGATGCTCTCGTGGCATGGCTTGGTTCTACAATTTCAGATGTCGGGATTGTAGTTGTTGGGCTACAAGAGGTCGACATGGGTGCTGGTTTTCTTGCTATGTCAGCTGCTAAAGAAACTGTAAGCCAGTAGTATACATTTATTGAGTGCCATTTCCATATATTTTCTATTTCCAATAAAACAAGTTAAACATAGCATTGAAAATGCTCTCTTTTCACAAAATCATATAGTAGTAGTATACATTTCCAGTAGAAACAAGTTATTTTATGAAGTCCATAAATTCGACTGTTTACCGAAGTACAATACTGCTTCCTTATATTAGTCTCAGATGTTGGTAGTCTAAGATATTTGAGTTGGCATACTGTTTCTTATCGAACTGTTCATACCAAAATTCCAATACAATTAAAATTCATATCGATACAATACCAAAAATTTTGGTATATTAATTTTCGGTATATGATAAATTCATATCGATACTGTACCCAAAGAATTTTGGTATCAGATTTTCAGTAAAAGATAAATTCAGATCCATGCCGTACCGAACTTTCGGTACACCCAATATACTGATTTTTCTAATACCTAAAAATATACTAAAGTATATATGACTCAAAAAGTCTATATGTTGTATCTTTTAGTTTTTATGTATATTTTTTTAGAACTATCATCCGTTTTAGGTAGGGCTAGAAGGAAGTGCTATCGGTCAATGGTGGATAGATCATGTTGGCAAGGCATTGGATGAAGATTTTACTTTTGAACGTGTGGGATCTAGACAACTGGCTGGCCTAATGATATCAATTTGGTATGGGTTTTACATTTTTAATCTAATTCAGACGATAATATTGTGCCAATAATTCTATTAGTCACAGTACTCAATTCTTAAAGGTCGCTGTTAATCGTTCTTTCAGGGTGAGAAAAACTCTTAGGACACATGTTGGGGACCTGGATGTTGCAGCAGTTGCGTGTGGTTTAGGTCGAGCTATTGGTAATAAGGTGTGAATATAACAAGCTGCCTGTCATGCTTAATCAATACTAGTAGCATTCTTTCGATCTGGCTAAATTTTACATGCAGGGAGGCGTGGGTTTGAGACTGAGAGTATTTGATAGGATAATGTGCTTTACGAACTGTCATTTGGCAGCACATTTGGAAGCGGTTAATAGGCGCAATGCCGATTTTGATCATATATACCGGAAAATGACATTCACACGATCATCTAGCATGCTAAGCAATGCTGCTGGTATGCTGCGATACCTGTACTTGTCTTGCTCTCTTGTCTTCTCCACGTTTTTATTTTGGCTGCTTTATTCTTGTGGATTGCCTTGGATCATCTGTATCGCAGCTGGTGTTTCATCAGCCGCTCAGACACTTCGTGGTCCTGAAGTATGTATATATATTATAAATTTCATAAATAAAAAATAAATACGTTTCTTTTTTATCATTTCCCCTTGCTTAATTCTGGCCCAAGTAACAGTGATTTATTTAACTATAAAAGGCTACAACAGTTAACCCTGATGAAGGAAGGCCTGATCTTGCTGAGGCTGATATGGTTATCTTCTGTGGAGATTTTAATTATCGACTATTTGGCATATCGTATGATGAAGCAAGGGATTTCGTTTCTCAAAGAAGCTTTGACTGGCTTCGAGAGAAAGATCAGCTGAGAGCTGAAATGAAAGCTGGTAAGGTTTTCCAAGGAATGCGTGAGGCACTTGTAAGATTCCCTCCCACTTACAAGTTTGACAAGGGGAAACCAGGATTAGGAGGTAATTAATAAATACCCTGTCGTATCTATTATAACTTCTCAGGTACCTCCATTCCAGAATGCTTGAGCAAACGTTCTTTAATCATGATCATTTTAAAGTGGACTTGCATTCATGAAGATTTTATTTTCCTCCCTAATGTTAGGTTATGATTCCGGAGAAAAGAAACGAATCCCAGCTTGGTGTGATAGAGTACTATATCGAGATAATAGGGCAGCTCCCACAGATAACTGTAGTTTAGAGTGCCCCGTGGTTGCTTCCATACTGCAGTAGGTCCCATTACTCTTAATTTCTCTGACAGAGTTCCTTTAAATTATTTAAATTGTTTTATCGATTATATTTATAATCTTTCCTGTTTTTGTATCGAAGATACGAAGCTTGTATGGATGTGACCGAGAGTGATCATAAACCCGTGAGGTGCAAGTTCAATGTGGACATTGCCCGTGTTAATAGATCGTCAAGGAGGCAGGAGTTAGGAAAGCTTTGTGAGTCCAACGATGATATCAGAGCAAGCTTCGAAGCACTACGATTTGTTCCCGAAACAAGTGTCGATACAAACAGAATATCGCTCACTGACCAAGACACGTTCAATTTGAAAATCACAAATCAGAGTGAGAAAGACCCTGTCTTTTATCAAATCATATGCGAAGGTCAATCCACCATCAACGAGGATGACGTGGCGTCCGAGTACCGCCCAAGAGGCTCGCTCGGTTTCCCTCGTTGGCTTGAGGTAATTTTTAGCTTTCTTGGTGAGATGCTAGTAAGCATAGTGTGAGTGTCTCTTCATAATAATACTGTATTCTGGTTTCAGATCACTCCAGCGGCTGGTATGATCGACCCGGATCAAATAGCGGAAATAACTGTACACCACGAAGAGTTCCACCCGGAGGAGTTCGTGGATGGTATCCCTCAGAGCTGGTGGTCTGATGATGCCAGAGATAAGGAAGTGATTTTGCTGGTGAATATAAGAGGAAGCTGCTCGACCGAGACCAAAAACCATAGAATACACGTCCGGCATCACTTCTCTGGAAACAGAGTTAACCTTGAGAGAAAAGGCAGTAGTTCTTCCAGAAAACATGGATCTAGTTCCTACAAAGGTCAACACTGACCTAGAATAGAATACTTTTTCTTGTTAATTTTTCAATTTTTGAAGGTTGAAAAATAATGCAAACAAAGTGTAGTACATAATTTTGCAGTCATTTTTGTTTTCTTTAATTCATTTCCAAATCCCCTTCATCCAGATTCATGTACTTATTTATTTTTTCTTTCTCACAATAAATCATCACATTCTTCACAAATCCATCATTACAAAAGATGAACATATGCTAACACCTTATTTAAACTACTATGTTGCATCAAATATTAAGCAACATCAATCACAAATATTTCCTATCACACATTCCTCGACAGCTCCGGTCCATGTTTTAGACAGCGTACATCCGCTTATATCTTTCGCTATACATCTCCGGTTCAGAAGCCATAGACAGAGAAAGCGAACGCGAGAGTGTGGAAGCCTTCCTCAAGCTCCGAAGCCTCGAGTCTTCCAGCCTATGACGAACCACACAATAACACATGGTGCCAATCGTTGTCATCATTATAGTACCGCCAATCACAGTCGCGCATATGGCAAGCCACTGCTCGTGGGTCCCAACAACTATATAGGTGAGCGAGATGAAGGCAATCGAGATGAAAAGGCAAGCCAACCACATGAGCTTGTTTATCACAAACATGAGTTTCTTCTTCGCCTCATGCTCTATAACCACCACAGACGTCTGCACCACAACCACAGCCAGGGAGATAAACAAGGCCAAGCTGTCAAAAAGAAAGAATATTATGAAAGCAGCTTTATCGGCAATGTGAGCTTCCCCCAGTGAGAACCCTTCGGTTTCCTCCTCCACATACTGACCAGGTACAGTGAATATGGCTGCAAAGGCGACAGTAGCAATGAGGACAGCAACGACAGTAGCCGAATTGATGGCGTTATTGAGTCCTTCTATATGAAGCTTCTTAACTTTCTTTGCGATCTTTCGCACCTTGAAGCCCGTCTGACGCGTGTGATGGAGTTGGGACTGGACATCGTGCTTTATATCACTGACGGTTTGCTTGAGCTGTTTTGCTGTGTTTTGGGGTTTTCCGTAATCTTTCGAGTGAGCGGCTCCCACTTCCCTCAAGATGGCTGCAAGTTCCGGAGTTCCGAATTTGTCTGCAATATCTAGAGGCGTCTCCCCGGAACTATTAGTCGAATTTACATCAATGCCCTCGGTGGATATCAAACATTGCACCATCTGAGTCCTACCCTTTCTCGTTGCAATATGGAGTGCAGTGTTTCCTTTGTTATCTCCGAAGCCTATTAGAGAAGGGTCCGGTTTTACGAGCTCCTTCACGATATTCACATTTTGTCCTTTCACAGCCATGTGCAAAGCTGTTTGACCTTTCCTATCGGTCTTGAACCCAATGCTCGGATCTTTTCCCAACAGAGACTTCACCACTTCCAAGTGGCCCATTCTCGATGCAGTGTGCAGCACACTCTTCCCGTTGTTCCGAGCAATCTTAGCCAAGTTGAAATCAATGTCGAGAATCAAATTCACAACCTCGGTGTGCCCCTGAGCAGCAGCCGTGTGTAAGGCGGTTGAATTGGTAGTATCTGTCGTCATCACTAGGCTCGGGAAGTATCTCAGAAGCTCCTTCAAAACCTCTACAACAGAAAATCAGAATAGGTTTGAACGATTCAACCGAGATATAACGTAAAACAAAACAGTAAAATTACCAAGATGACCCTGCTTGGCAGCAACATGGAACGGATCATAGCCGTTGTTGGCCGGAATAGCTGAAGTCTCGGCATCCGCATACTTCAAGAACTCGCCCACAACCAACGTGTGCCCATTTTCAGCGGCTACGTATAAGGGAGTCTCGCCTTCTTGATTCTGCTTTGCCAGCAAATCATTCACCCCGTTATTATTATTATTATCGAGCTTGTTGATAATTTCCTTCGCCTTTCCAAGATTCCCTGCCCGAGCAGCGAGATGAAGCGGGGAATCGCCTCTCTTACCCGGAGATTCCTTTCCTCTTTTGCGGTCCCCGCCGAAGCTCAGCTGCCTCTCCATCACTAACCTAAAGCTTTTCTGCTTCTCCATTAAACCCCTAAAGCTTTTCTGCTTATCCATCCGAAAACTCGTCTGCTTCTCCATCCGGAAACTGCTCTGCTTCTCCATTTTCACTCACAGATCCCTACTAACTTACTTTCTAAAAACTTCTAGATATCCAAAATCGACTATCACCTTTCAGAATTCAGACAGATCAAAAACAAAAACCAACCAACCCCAAACTCTCAAATTTCTGAAAGATTAATCATGAACATCAGAAAATACCTGGGATATCCACATATCCACTGGATAATCTACACAGACATAAATTAAATAAAAAAACTTTCACCATGATATCAATTCAGAAGCTGCAAGGCCAAAAAGGAAAAACACAAAAAAACTTGAGATTTCTTGTTCAAGATTTACAACCCTGAAATAAAGATTGGATTTTTATTGAAAAAAAGTGAGAACCCAGAAAATAAAATTTAGACCAGGTACTCAAAACCGAAAACCCACCAATCACATGCGGTGTGTATTACAATAATCCTAACTTTGAAGAATTTTTTTTCCAAAAAAAGATAATAATTGCGGTAATACTAATAATAATAGAGCAACTTTATTTCCTTGCTTTTGTATTTTGTTTGATTGTGAGTATCCATCGTGGGAATAGCAACAAGAGATATTTTTGTTTAAGTGATTTCTATGAATAAAGAAATTGCGTGTAGATTTTCCGGGTCGGGCCGGGTCGCCATTGATGTAAACAGAGGAGCACAAACAAACAGAGACAGATGATGGATGCTTTGCACTACGCTACGGAACAAAGCTGGTGGGGCCCGCCACGCAAGATGGGCCCACGTTCCTTCCGAATTTTCAAAATAAACAATTTTAATACTAATTATTAATTTACCTTATTTGTTAATTCATTTATGACCCCTCATTTTTTGGGATTTTTCAAAACAGAATTTTTTTTGTTTGTTTGTGTTTTTAGCACTAGCTATTAATGCGTGCTAAGATTCATCTTGAGATGATGCATTGAGTTGTTTCAAACTCAATATTTGCTTAGTGATGAAAATGTGTTGTACTCTAAAATCCTTCGAATCATCGATTACGTAGTCCAGCCACAAATGACCTATACACGAAACATTACTACAAGCAACTCCTCGGGAAAACAGTCCCCCTAGTCGACCCCCCCGCGTTCTCGCAGTACGCAACTGTCGGCCTACGCAAAGCGTTCGGGTATGTCAGCCTAATGTTTTGCAGCCTGATTCCGTAGCATGGCCTAGACGAGCTGCATCGGAACGTCATCGCCGCCTGTGTAGTCGACGTTCCCCTTATGTTACTATACAACACTTGGCTCACTCTCACTCCCGAACTCTGTTGACTCAGCCAAATTTCAGAATGATCAGTTTGACTGAACTGAACTTATAAGCTCTTAAAATTTGTTTGATAATACAGATTGCAGTACAATACCTGATGTGGGCAGCTGCCACTAGGGCAGTACTGCTGATCTATGATCAATGGGTTGGCTACGCTCCTCATGACTAGATTCTTGAACACGAGGTTCCTCGCGTATCCCATGCTCGGTCTCGCCCACGACTTCACGCGGACCCCGTTCTGCGTCTTCGTGAAGATGGACTTCGTGACAGTCACGTTCTGCACTCCCGCCTCGTTGTAGCTGTCGGCTAGGCTCCCGATGCTGATTCCATGGCCCGGCCCGCATCCGATTCCCTCCATCCAGACGTTCATGGTGCCAGCTCCGACGGATATGCAGTCGTCTCCGGTCCTGATTAAGCTGTTTGTGACCGTTATGCCCCTGGATGAGGCGATGAGGACGCCGTCCGTGTTTGGGCTCCCGCTGGGGGCCGTGATCCGCAGGTTCTGCAGCCGTATGTTGCTGCTGTGGCCGATGCTGATGTGGATCGTCTGGCTGTTGAACGACTTCAAGCCTCTGACGACCGTGTTGCTGCACCACTCGAACGATAGAGACTGCAAAGTTGCAAACACAGAGCGTCAGAAGTTGCATCATCTAAAAGCTCGAATTGTTATGATCAGTCGTTTAGGATTGAAAAATGTGTTTTGTTTGGATAATGTTTTCGAAATTATGGGTCGATTTCAACTTTTCCGATAAAAGCCCAAAAAATGGATAATTAATTCAGGTAGTGGAGTCGAATTCAGGATCTCGGCGTTAGTCTAACGCTCTGATACCATGTTAGAAGCAGCAGCATCTAAAAACTTATTAGTAGTTCGAATATATTCTCCAATATTCTTTGAGTAGGCCCAACAAGTGGATAATTGATTTGTATAAAGTCGCTTCTGGCGAAAGTCAAACTTATGACATCGACATTAGCCTAAGTCGAAACTGTTAGAAAAGTTAGATAACTTGAAATTTATATTAGTGAGTCGAATATATTCTCCAATATTAAGCCAGATTACGTACCCTTGCTCCGGCGGGACATCGATTGTAGGCGCCCCTCCGACAGGCCCAGAACCGGGACCCCTTGGCGTCGATGGTGCCCCCGAGTAGGGTCAACCGGCTGACTTTATAGAACAGAATCCAATAGGGAGAGTTGCCGATGACGTTGTAGTTATCAGGAGCGACGACAATTCCGATTATCTGGAACAGTATCCGATTCCTGCACGGGCCACTGAACGTGAGCGTGCCGACCAGGAAGGTTCCCCTGGGGACGGAAACAGAAGAGGGCCGGGCCGAGCGGCAGGCTGCCGTCCAGGCCCGGAGGAAGGCCGAGGTCGAGTCGGTTCTCCCGTCGCCTCTGGCGCCAAAACCGACCACATTGTAGGCTGCGGTTAGGGCAATGTTGTTGGTCAACGCAATAAGCAGCACTACTAGTACTACTTTTCGAGACATGTTGATGAATGAATTATTAAGTGAAATATGTGATCGATATTTCGTATGATGAATATTTATACACGTGATTAGATCTCGATCGGTACGCCAATTAAATGCGATGAGTTCTTGGGATCGGAGATTAATTCATTCGGATATTAATTAATTACAATTAACACCATGTGAGTGGTCGAATAATCAGTGTTATGATTTCTTGATAAACTAACAAGTCAATTCGTTGACATTTATGTTTTACTAACATTTATATATTCTGACTTATGGTATTGGGGTTGAAGGAAGGCACGTGCGGAGGACGTGCATGCCGCCGCGAACTCAGCGACGAGTCGTGCTCGCTGGAATATAAAGTATTTATGTGTATTTTTTTTTCTCAAAATGTCCTTTTATATAATATTCTACTCATTCATTCAGTCTTGAAACGTCAAACTCATATTTAAAAGAAAATTCACTTTTAAATAGTATAATTTAATTCTAATTTTTTTTTTTGTTATCATTATAATTGACATAGGTAGAATGGGTAGAATAAATTATAGGGTATAAATTGTCCATTTTAATGACTTTTTTTTTTTTTGAACTACTTAAAAAGAGTATGGGGTAAATCTATAGTAGTATTAATTTGTTTACAAATATCATATGCAAGCTCAGTAACACACGCTATATATAAATCAATACAAACAGCTCGTCGGTTCAACCTGGCCGGAAACCGAACCGGCAGCATTACAGCACGACGCCTGTGCCGGCTCTCGATTCTTGTAACTCAAGTTAACATTGCTCATCCTTATTCTCTGGCACGGGCTGCCCTTGCTACAATCGAATTTCACCGCTACTTCTGTCGCTGACGTCCCTTGAATATCTTCATACATGACGTCACTAATCTTAACTCCCGATACCTATATATATATACGGAGTAACATGTTTATAATTAACACAATTTCTAATTCTATGGGACAGAGGTAGTACTATATATAGTAAAATTTTGAACCTGTTTCGGGCAGTCCTTATTGTACGGGCAGTAGTTCTGGTCGATCACTATCGGGTTCTGCACGTCGATCATAACCGCTCGTTGAAACATAACATTCCTCACGAACCCTTTGCTCGGCCTCCCCCACGTCTTTATCCTCACCCCGTTTTGCGTGCCCTTGAACCTCACGCGTTTCACCGTCACATTTTCAACGCCCGCTTCGTCGTAGTCCTTGCCAAGGCTTCCGATACTTTCATTCAGTCAAAACAACCAAAATAACTAATATGAGACAGAGAGAGTATATAAATAATATTGTGATCAGATCAATCAGTTAATTACCTGATGCCATGACCGGGCCCGCATGCGACGCTCTCGATCCACAAATTGGAGGTGCCGGGCCCTATCGACACACAGTCATCGCCGGTGGCGATGACGGAATTGACGATGGAGACGGCTGTCGAGAGCTGGACATGAACGCCGTCCGTGTTCGGACTATCGCCTGGAGCCGAGACTTTGACTCCTTGTAACCTCACGTTTTCGCAACCGTTGATCACGACGTGAAACATCTGGCTGTTCAGGGATGTCAATCCGGTTATCCCAATGTTCTTCGATTTTACTATTCCTATTGTCTGCAAATACATATATGTGTTACATCTTCAATTTTTTTTATTTTTTTTTTTACATTGTGTAGCTAATTAATTTAGCTCATCAAAGTATTTACAATAATAAAATGTGACTTTTAAATAACCAGTATTTTAAGTATTTAATTGTTTCTTCTATTTTTTTTTTCTAAGTAAATATTAATTATGGCGACAAATAAAAATAAAACCGTGGGATTTAATTAGGAGTAGCGTAACCGTAACACCCCACTCCCTCACTAACTCGCAAATTAGTTAATTACGTACCCATAAATTAAATTAAATTCAAAACAGTACTATTAATTAATTACTATTATTTTAATTATTTCAATTGCAATTGTACCTCTTGACATCCCACATGATCATCACCAAACATATCATGTTGAACAATTAAACCTCCCAACTCCAATAGTTAATTGATTTCATTATATAAATAAATAATAATAATAATGTACCGTACGTACCGTAGCGCCGGTAGGACAATTATCGTGACCACTTTTCTTGCACGCCCATAGGGCGGCCCCCCGGCCGTCGAGGGTCCCGCCGGCGACGGTGACGCCGTCGGTCTTCTCGAAGAGCAGCCAGTAGCTGCGGGCCCCGCGGAAGTCGAGCGGGGCCACGAGGGTCCCGTCGATGCGGAGAGTGATGGCTTTGTTGTTGCATGGGCCGGCGAAGTGTAGGGTTCCCTTCGCGAGGAACCTCCCGCGTGGCACGTGGATCGTGGTGGGTCCAGTGGACCGGCAAGCAGCGGACCAGGCCTCCGACAGGGCGGTCGAGGCGTCGGCGGCGCCGTCGGGGTTCGCTCCGAGGTCCAGGACATTGATGTACGCGCCCCACGCGCCGATTAATGGTCGGAGGAAGAGTAGGAGTTGTAGGAATAGTAGTAAGTCCGAGATCATGACACGATTTGTCATATTATGTTTTTTTTTTTGGACGTGGGAGGTGTGTGAATGGAGAGTGGGGGGTTTAATTTCGTTTAATTAATTTGGAGATATATTTATAGATGAAATTCGGTTTTGTTTTATTTTATTTTAAAAAAAAAAATGAGAAAAGTTTCATGCAACGGAAAACAGACGTACGTTGTTTTGAGACATGAAATCCAAGGAACAAATACAAATTTGATGGTTGCAACAACGTAAAAGGATGTCCAAGTTGAGACACGTTGGTGTGGACGATAAAATTAAATAATAAAATTGCAAGAAGATTGTGAATATTAATTAAAGTTTAAATGTATATGTTAAAATCGTCACGGGTATCAGGGTATGGTTTTTCCAATAGAATATATAATTGCCCGATTTAATATATTAAATAGGAAGAATATTCAAAAATTTCCCAAATTTAGGGAAATTAAAAGTTTTGATCAACTCTGCAATTTAGGGTTTACTTTTTCTACAATTCAGTAATATGATGGGATTCACGATGAGAAGTTCGTAAACCTGAAGCTATAATATAGATTAGTTTTTGGGCTATAATATAATTAATGTTGAAATTTCATTGTCTACCGTTGTTCCATGTTTATTCAAATGAGTTCGTGTCATACTTAGATAAATAAATTGAATGTTTTTGTCCTTTAATGTCATATTTTGTGTTCCACCAAAACTCTGTTAATTAACTTGATTCAATTCAATGTTGTTTGTATATTTATCCCCCATTTTATGCTTTCTTGCAAGTAAACTGAATTGCATGAATTTACATGTGACCAACTTTATATAAAAACTTTATTTTATAATTTTTTTTCAATATTTGACCTTTCTTAAATTAAAATACTCGAGATAATATTGAAAAAGCACAAACAATATACAGGAAATCAGGAACAACGAATTGTATCAACCTTTATTTAAATAAAAATCAAATAATAAATATTACAATCATGAATCATTAGTGTAAAAACCAATTAAATATATATATTACACGTGTATATATATATATATATATATATATTTACTTATATTTATAAGCAACTACTCGGTTTGACAACCCCGTCGGCGGTTCCTCCGGCGTAGGCGCAGGAGGCCGTCGCCGGCCCGTCTCCGTAAGTAAGGTCGACTCCGTCCAACGTAATCCCACTGCACGGCTTTGTTTTGCTGCAGTCGAATTTCAGGGCAACCTTTGTGGCCGATGTTCCGTGTATGTCTCGATAAGTCACTTCGCTTATGGCCACGCCCGAGGCTTGATTCGGGCAGTTCTCGTTGCCCGGGCAGTAGTTTTGGTCAATGATAATCGGGTTCTCGACATTGACCATCACAAGATGTTGGAATAGGACGTCTCGGACGAACCCGCTACTCGGCCTGGCCCACGTTTTCACCCTCACCCCGTTTTGCGTACCCGAGAACGTTGCGGTTTTAACCGTCACGTTTTGCACCCCGGCTTCTTTCGCTTCCCACCCTAGGCTTCCGATGCTGTAAAAATAAGCAGTCAGCTGTTAGAAGTCACGTACTCACGTCATCTAAAAACTCGAATTATTAGAAAAATGAGAAAAATTCACATTTATATTAATGAGTCAAACACATTTTCGAATATCTTTATTCATAATTCAAAATTTGGACATCAGAAACATATATATTACTACATTTGAAACAAATAAATAAATTATATTATTGATTTTTTTTGATAAAAACCACCTATCTATTCATACCCGTTTTTTCAGATATGAAGATTAAGAAAAATATTACTTTTTAACTAAAAAATGAAATATATAAATGTAATTTTTAAATTAAAAAGTAAAGTAATTGTGAGTATAAAATACAAAAAAATATAAGTGAATAAAGTATGAGTAAAATTGTATTTTAAAGTGAAAAATTAAGAGTATTTATTTCCTTTTTTGGGAGAGTGTTATTGTTAAAAAATGTCCATTTAAAAAAAGTGATCTTGATATTAAGAATCAGAGGGAGTACTAATTCTGTCTCGTGTATATTATCATACTTCAAAAATTATACGTACCTTATTCCATGGCCGGGCCCGCATGCGATGTTTTCGATCCAGAGGTTGGAGGTGCCGGGCCCGATGGAGATGCAGTCGTCGCCAGTGCCGACTTTAGAGTTCATGATAGTAACTCGTGTGGACCGTTCAACGTGAATGCCGTCTGTGTTCGGGCTATTTCCGGGAGCTGATATCTTCACATTCACGAGGCTCACGTCGCGACATCCGTCGACTAGAACGTGGAACATTTGACTGTTCATCGAGGTTAGCCCGTTGACCTTTACGTTGTTCGAATTGTAGAAAGCCAACGACTGCAAAGTACAAAGGAATTGAGAAACTATATATAAAGCATACGACTTTTAAACCATAAAATCATTATGAACTTTTAACAAGGGTAATGTTTGAACTTTTAATAAATGCATTTTAATTAAAAATATGATTGATCTTTTTTTTAAACAAAGTAAAAAATATATTATCTTTTTTTCAAAAAAATGAAGAATTACTCCTGATAAATAAAATTAATATTCATTTTTTCTTATATACTATCTTAAAAAAAAAACTTTTTTTACTTTAAAAATAAGAATAAGTATTTTTTTCATTATCTATGAAATAAGGTATACTGTATTAATAGAATAACTTTTAAAACTGACAATGACTATTTTGTATGTATTTATTTATATGGTAAAAAGGTTAAATTTGGATTTTTTTCCTAATTATAAAAACATTATTAAAAGTGCCCCAATTTCAATTTTTTTTTTTTTTTTTTTTAATTTACCGTAGCTCCTTTAGGACAGTTCCCGCCGGAATTCTTGCAAGCCCACAACTTGGCCCCTTGTGCATCGAGTACTCCGCCCTGAATCGAAACTCCGGCGACGCTCTCGAACTGCAGCCACTGCCCGTTTTTCCCGATAGCATTGTAATCAGACGACGGGGCTACTAAAGTCCCGTCGATACGAATAGTTATCGCGGTGTTCTTACACTTTTGCCCTCCGAAGTAGGCGTTTCGGAGGAGGTACCTGCCAGGTGGCACGTAGATATTGGCCGCTGACGTGGAGGCGCATGCGGCCCCCCATGCGCCGAGGAAGCCCTTGGTGCTGTCGGAAGCCCCGTCGGGTTTTGCCCCGAATGAGTTCACGTTGAAGGTGGGATTGGCCGCGAACGAGGCGTAGGATAAGGCGGTGAGGATGAGAAATCGGATGGTTGATTTTGTGCTAGCCATTTTTTTCTTGGGAATTTGTTGATGTGTGTTTGAGATGATCAGTTGATTGTTGGTGGGATTTATAGGGCTCAACATGTTACACACGTGGTCAAATGTATTGTTACAAGTTACTACTATATATTTTTCATGAAATAACTAACGAACACTGTTCTGGTATATGTCGGGTACATGGATTAATCTTGTACGTATTGATTTACTAGTTGAAGTTTTTAATTATATTTTTGTGGATGCGGGATTTATGGAGGGTTTTACTGTGCCGGGTCGGGTCTTCGGATACCCATTGCTAGTTAATTAATTAATTAGTTTTATGTGTCTGATAAATAATTCAAATGAAATGAATATTCACTTCGGATCACATAATTTGCAAGTTGCAATTTGTTACGTGAGTTGTTACAAATTAAGTTGATATTTCCGTTCTTTTATATTTTTTATTCTTTTTAATTAAATGGTCATAAACTCCGTACGTACGTGAAAGTATTGACTTACAAATTCGTTGATTAATTACGAGGAAAACTCTTTTTTTTTTTTTTTTAATTGTATCCAAATGTACTCTGCATGCAATATTGTTCAATGCTCCATCTTCTTCGTTTGAAACTCATTACGGATATTTGAGTGATCGTGTTTCTCGATCCATCAATAAAATGTGGTTTTAATTGTATCTTAATAGTTTGAGTGAAACATCTCACGTGTTTTGAAATGTGTTATAACTCAAGTGGGCGTTTGGTAGATCGCCTCAACAAAAGGCATGAATTTAGGTCCATTATTTAAAATTAACATGCATGGCCTTATTTTATTTTATTTTCCTTTTTAAGTAAATATAATTAAATTAATTTATTAATCACGACTCTAATTTGTTGAAAATAAAACACACGTACGTTACGTACGTACACTAAATTAGCTAACTAGTACTGTAATTGATTAAGTGTTAATTTAATTAAGTACCAATTATATTTAGTACTATATGATTAATAAATTACCTCACATGACAATACGGAAAAAAAATATACTCCAATATTTAATACCTATAGATCAACTACATGTGGAAGAAAATATAAATATAAGATGCAAGCTGTATGAAGCATGGGTAAATGCTTGAAGTGCAAGTATTTATTTTGATTATATATAAATTCAAATGTATATATGAAGTAATTAATGTGTCGGAAATAGTTTGCGATCCACAGTTCAAAAATAAAAAAATAAAATAAAAATAAAAAATTAATCCACACAACATAAGCTAGCATTTCATTCTAAAATTATTATTTTTTTCTAAAACTTTATTTTTATTCACGCATGCATGCATCTGTATTTTGAAACACAGTAATTTGACGGGCCGAATTCTTACCGTCCATTTGACTTTGTATGATCATATCCATTTAACCAGGTCGAAAGTGTTTAAATCAATGGGTTCATTTTTCGGTTAGGTAATTAAAAAATACAATCCTTCCTTATTGTGCCGTTTAATTTGAAAATTAAATTAAATATAATAAAAATGTTAGTCAACTCATTATACTAAAAATCAAAAACTTCTTACTATAAAAACTCATTATTAACTTGTCATGCGATTATATTCATATATATTAGTTTTGATATATATGAAAATATAAAATTTTAAATTATTAACTTTAGTTGACTATGAAATTTGGAAAGAAATATGAGATGACGATTAATTAATTATTGGGCTGTAGGCTAACTATATCAGATACAGGCCAGAACAAATGGCCCATTCAGGCCCACTAGACAAAAATAATCTGCTACTTGCTACCTGGCCCAATTTTGGCGGGCCTAATATTTTATATTCTTCCATGGCGAGAAAAGACCATTATACCCTCATTCCGTTGCGTTTCACAACACATTTACACCCAAGTCCCTCTCTTAGTCCATAGTGCAGTATTTTTTTTCTTCCTCAAAACGAATGCTTCAATTTTTTGTTTGTGATGATATCTCTCTCTCAAAAGAAATGTGACTTTTTTTCTGAGTCGAAAAGAGTATTAATCATTTTCTTTTATCCGGTCAATTAGACGTGTTACTATGTGCAACGACAGAGACATTTAACTATCGAACAAGCCATATATTGTCCAGGGGTGTTCAAAATTTGGACTGACCAAAAAATGGATTGTAACCGGACTGATCAGCCCGATTTGATAATGGATCGTAACCGGACCGAT
Organism: Euphrasia confusa; assembly: GCA_954870475.1. NCBI lineage: Eukaryota > Viridiplantae > Streptophyta > Magnoliopsida > Lamiales > Orobanchaceae > Euphrasia > Euphrasia confusa. Next base: position 2,435,263 of record OX940970.1, read on the forward strand.
CAGACCGATAAAATTTGGACCGGTTTCCATCCAATCAAATATGAAAATCCAAGCAAATATTAAATAATTAAAAATATATTGAATAAAATAAAAAAATTATAAATACAAAAAATTATTTTAATTATTATTTTACATATAATTCTTTTTTTTTTAATTTTAAAATTATTTCACTTCGATTCAAATTGAAGTGGAACTAGAATTATTTTGATTTTGGGTCATAAATATTCTTATACTTTCATGATCCCATTCCGGTCCGAAACAATGAACTCGATGGTCACTGTGCAACAAGGAAAATAAATTTTATTATTAAAGCATACTATAAACTATAATTAGTAATTTATGAATTTGCAAATTAAATTTTAATTTGGCATAATAAATTAAAAAACAATTCCAGCGTTTCGAGCTGGCGATTAAATAATGTGCGGAGCGTAACGAATGAACGGACGGTAGCGGTTTCATCTCGCAGAACCGTCGACGGATTACCGCAATATGTAACGTCTCTTTCGGCCCATCGCAAATGCAAATCCCGTTCCTTTAGTTTCCCCACACCGATCGATCTCACTCGATCAGATCCATTCCTTTTTTCGTCTTCGTCTCCATTTCCATTTCCCTCTCGAGGTCGAGGGCTTCCCCCCAGCTCGATCCATTTTCCACCTGCACATTGGGCTGGTGATTCGAACCCACCATTAACCTCTTCGTCGATCAATTTCCGTTCACTTTACTCGATTTTTGCTGTTGATTGTGTTTTCCGTCAACGGGATCTGTTTTTTTTTTCCTTCCCTGGATAAACGTTGACCGGTCTTGCGTTGACGGGGTGGGCGCAGGGACATGGCCTCGCAGTTGAAGCGCGGGATATCTCGGCAGCTGTCGACGGGCTCGTTCACGAGGAGCGGCAAATTCAGCTTCGGGAGACAGAACTCGATGGACCCACGCCGGAACAATTTCAGGTTCAGCTTCGGCCGGCAGTCGTCGCTGGACCCCATCAGGAGGACGCCGATGGCGGACGATAGCAGCGACGAGGGGCTCTCGGTGCCGGACAACCTCGACTCCACCATGCAGCTGCTGTTCATGGCGTGCCAGGGGGATGTAGAAGGGGTTAGGGATTTGATTGACCAAGAAGGGGTTGACGTCAATAGCATTGATTTGGATGGGAGGACGGCACTGCATATTGGGGCGTGTGAGGGCCACGTCGATGTTGTCAAGCTTTTGTTGAGTCGGAAAGCCAATATTGATGCCAGAGATCGATGGGGCAGCACGGTTAGATTTTGTTGTTTTTTTGATATTATTATTGGTCTCTACTTATTTTGTTGCGGAAAATTAAGAGTGGCAAATGTTCGTTATTCGTTAAAATTGAGTCGTGTTCGTGTATTGTGTGAGGTCAGGGATTGACAACCTTTCTCAAATGATATGTGCTACTTTGAGTTTCTTGTGATAATTTTTCGATTCGAGGGTTATATTGAGTTTTCCAGTGTAAACTTAGTTTTGATTGTTCGGGTTGATTTTGAACGTTTCGTACCTTGGCAGGCTGCTGCTGATGCCAAATATTATGGAAACATTGATATTTACAATATTTTGAAGGCCCGTGGGGCTCAAGTTCCGGTAAGTGCGAATACGATCACTTTGAGTAAAAGCTTCTTTATTTCCTTTCTTTGCTCGACACTCAAAGAGAGTGTATGTGATGGTCCTAGAAAACCAGAAAGACTCCAATGACAGTTGCGAATCCTCGTGAAGTTCCAGAGTATGAGCTCAATCCATTGGACATTCAAATACGAAGAAGTGATGGCATCTCCAAGGTATGCTCTAGTTGCATATGCAGAGTGTTTGTTATATTTATGGCTAAGGTCTAGACGATCATCTACACATAACTGGAAATATTTATATCTTTCACATATTTACTTAATGATTTTACTTGCTTATCTCACATTAATTAAATTATAGTAATATTTAATGTGATTTTGGTGGACAGGGAACTTATCAAGTTGCTAAATGGAATGGCACAAAAGTTTCCGTAAAAATACTTGACAAGGAAGGCCATGCAGATCCTGACTCTGTGTAAGTATATGCTGCCTTCATTTCAGCTACCTTATACATTGAAAATTTCCGTGCTTGTTTTCTTATTGTTTTGTCTAAAATTTATACCTCAACTAAAAAGCTTCCCCTAATGCTATTAAATACTCATTAATGCCAAACTTAATGCAACTGATATGTTTAACGAAGCAGTTGTATTTGTATGGTTGATAATTGGTATCCATATAGAAATTATGAAAAGATTAAACATTTCCAGTCATATTTTCTGTGTACTCTTGCTTCCACAGGCTCTCTATATATTTTTCTCTTTACACTAATCATTACATGTTTTACAATAGGTACACGGCATTAGGTCATATACTGTTTTATGTCATCATGCATACAGTTTTTTTTCTAGTTGTTATGCACTAATAAAAGTCGAGTATATGAAATAGTTTAATGACAGTGCTTTTGATGGCTAGCTAGCCTCAATATAAAATAATGCACGGCTTCAATTATTTATCTCAGTCCTTGCAAATTATACATTTATACAGAGATGAAGCAAAGTTGACTATACATATCTGGATTTGTTTTTCAATTTATCATGCTTGATTTTTTTATTTGTAGCATACTCAAGCTATATGTTTTTTTTTTTCTTGTGACGATTTACTCCATGAATTAACTAGACTAATTTAATACATTTGTAATTGCAGAAATATATTCAGACACGAGTTAACTTTGTTAGAAAAGGTCCGGCATCCTAATGTGGTTCAGTTTATTGGTGCTGTCACCCAAAACATACCGATGATGATTGTTTTGGAGTATCATTCAAGAGTAATTATCTTCCTCTATATCTATCCTTGTACCTATATATCAATATGTAATAACTACTAATATCTAAGTGTCGTGTATTGATTCATGGAGGTGTTTTGATTATTTATTTTCTTATCTCATTTTGTAGCTATATGAGGGTTTGATTATTTCTTTTGTTAATTTTCAGGGAGATCTTTCTAGTTACCTTCATAAGAAAGGGCGCCTATCCACATCTAAAGCATTAAGATTTGCTCTTGAAATTGCCAGGTAATCAATCACATCAAGGCATAACCCTAGTCTTAAATTCATATTTCTCCAGATAACTTGCATTTACCAATATTGGTGCTTGTGTGGCATTTAAATCACGTCCTCGTCTTTTATATGTCGCATTCTGAAATTCCAGATGATATTTTAAATGCAGGGGTATGAATTATCTTCACGAATGCAAGCCCGAACCAATCATACATTGCAACTTGAAGCCAAAGTAAGGCAACTAAATGCTCAAGTTACGCCAATCAACTGTTTCTTTGTAAAATACACTCTTTTTAATATTTACAATTTCGGTAAGGTGCCAGAAATATTTTGCTCGATTTTGGAGGGCAGCTGAAGGTTTCAGGGTTTGGTGTTATTAGCTTGTCCACAGTCTCACCTAATAAAGCAAAGTTAGTGGAGCCTGAGTCAATAGATCATTCAAGTGAGTGGTTTAGACATAAAACATGACGCCTCAAAAAACTAATGGATTGCATCCATAAGAGGTCATAGCTTTGTGTAATATATTAACCATCTTTTTGTATGTGTCGTCTAGGTTTCTACGTGGCCCCTGAAATTTACAGAGAAGAAATATTCGACAAAAGTGTGGATGTGCACTCATTTGGTGTTATGCTGTATGAGGTATACATACTTTTTTTTTTCTATGACCTTTCAATTATTTGGCATTTTTGGAGATTTATTATACGACAACTTCCCAAATGTTTTGCCACCATTGTTTCTTTCAGATGATGGAGGGGGCACCACCATTTTCATCCAAGTCTCCCGATGAGGCTGCAAAAATAATTTGTTTAGAGGAAAAGAGACCGACATTCAAGTCAAAATCCAAATCTTTTCCTTCAGAACTAAAAGAGTGAGTCACTTTCTCTTAATGGCTATTGAAAAATATTAGAAGTGTGTCGGAAATGCTGAAAGTGTGTGTACTCTACATAATAATATGTTCACTGTGGCATATTCCAGCTTGATCGAGGAATGCTGGCATCCGGATTGTGTTAAAAGGCCGACATTCGCTGAGATCATATTACGATTGGATAAGATTGTCTCGTGCTGTGCTAAACAAGGATGGTGGAAGGATACTTTCAAACTCCCTTGGTATATATATAAATATGCTCATGCTATCCTTTAATTTTCACATCCTTTTTCTATCCTCTATAAATGATTGTTTCTCGCACAGGAAATGAGAGGTGTATACGGATATATCGATGTCGAGAAGAAATCGAGGTGTATTATATGGGCAATTGTGAATATTTATATGAAGGGCCGGCCGTGTTGTAATAATCCAAACTACGGAAGAAGATCATTTGGAGGGGAGAACCTTTGGGAGGGAAACAGAAAGAATAAGCTGAAGAGCAATGTATAATGAACAAATGTGTTGATAATAATCCAAACATATTTTTTTTCTCATATTTGTATGTTTATAGTAAAATCTTTTCATATTTTTATCCTTCTTTTTGCTATTTGAGTATACAGAAGTAGTTAAGTTTCTAATAAGTGTTTGTGTATATGGTGATCTTTGGTTTGGGGCACCTTTGTTTTCGACAACCATATCGTTTTTGATTCAACAAGAACATCAGACATCACTCTCGTGTCGTCTCCACAAACACGATCGATGCGTTTTCAATACTATTTCTATAAATCGATTAGTCGTATTCTGAATTCATCAAGTCAAAATTTCCATCAATTTTGAAAAATGATTTACTCTTGAAATGTTAAATATTTTTCAATATGATCAAAGAATACCTAAATTTATTTATGGTGTGTAAACTTTAAAATGAACGAGACCACCTTAACTCCCGTACGCAGTTCCACACCTGATTCCATCTCCCCCTTCTCTTCTTTCTTACGCCACACTCTAAAACCTCCCCAAACCCCCCGAGCCGAACACCCGCCCGCAGCAACCCACATCTAATCTTTACGTACGACCTATACATACAGTTTAGGTGTATTTTTTTTATATATGAGCAGTTCGAAAGCACGCACTTATTTCACTCATTTTCCGTGATCGATTCCTCGCCGACTTCATTTGCGACGGTAAGTACGAACACCACAATTTATATTTTCTACTTTTTTTTTTTAATTCAAAAATTTACAGATCGAATGCGTTTGAATTGTGGTTTTATTGAGCTACAAAATCGTTAGATTTTTATTTTATTTTACGGAGTATATTATTGTAGAAGCCGAGCTTATGATTGTTAACAGTTATGTGTTTTTGTCGTCACATTATAACTCAAGGGTTTGATCTCGATCGGTTTTATCGTTATATCTTTTGTTGATTTATGGAAATTTGAATTTTCTGTCCATTTTTTTCATATTGTCTCTGTGATTGTGATTGAAAATGGTGACATGATTCAAAAATTGAAAAAATATAATGATGAATGTGCATAAATTTGTGAAGAATCCGGGGCTTGAATGATAGTGGCATAAATTTGAGTTATGAAATCATGAATTATGAGTGTAGAAATTGACTTTTCTCATGATTCTAGAGCAGAAGGATACATAATAATCTATTCAATTTTCCGGTTGATACTGTCCCAACACTTGATTATTGTGCAGAGGAATTCTGACTGTGATTTTCTTTGTGAAGAGAAAAGAACTTTGCGATGGCTTCTCGAATGATTTTGAGGAGGAAAAAGACTGTTTCTGATTTCTTAAATGTCCATGTTCTTGCCACTCAAATTTCCCAAAAAGTGGTTCCGGGACAATCTTTTCAGTACTTGGACTCCCGTGCTTATACCTCTACTGCGAGCCTCATCTCTCAAAATTCAGATCAATTACGAAGGAGTGATGAAACTTCACCAATGGGCAAGAAACCCCTGGATTTCACAACCTTAGGAATCTTTAGGCATAAAACCAATGGAATTACAGCATTTAGTCATGGAAATACCAGGTCAGAGTTCAGCAGTCTGATGGGTGCTGGGTTTATTTCACAACATAGACATTTTGCTTCCACAGCAAATGCAAAGCAGCCTGATCTAGGAAATGATGATGAGGATAATGAAGGAATGACTGCAAAAAAGAGAAAGGAAGCTTCCCCAGAAGAATGTGATCAAGCTGTTGTCGGTCTCAGTACTGCAAAGGCCAAAGCAAAATCCAAGAAGCTGCAAGAATCTCCGGGCTTCTTTAAGCCTATTCTAAAGAAATTGTGGGCCATATTTCTAGGTATTGGTCCAGCTATAAGAGCCGTGGCTTCAATGAGCAGGTCAATTATTTCTTACATTTTTCATCCTGTCCCCATTCTCTGTTAAACCAAGTAAAATGGCTGTCCTTATTAAATTGTTTTCTGGACATGCAGGGAAGACTGGGCCAAGAAACTCGTCCATTGGAAAAATGAGTTTGTATCTACTTTGCAGCATTACTGGTTGGGTTTCAAGCTTTTGTGGGCTGATGTGAGGATCAGTTCAAGACTATTGCTGAAACTCGCTGGTGGAAGGAGTCTCTCCAGAAGGGAGAGACAACAACTTACAAGAACTACTGCTGATGTTTTTAGGCTTGTTCCAGTTGCAGTCTTTATTGTTGTTCCATTCATGGAATTCTTGTTGCCTGTGTTCCTGAAAGTCTTTCCAAACATGCTACCCTCAACCTTCCAGGATAAGATGAAAGAACAGGTATGCATTCATTAATTCTGTTTATTAGTGTAGTGTGCTCAGCACTCGGTTTCGAAGCTTGATTATGTCATTGTCAATCCAACTGTATTTTGAAGCAACTTTTCATTGAAAGTTAGTAAATTACTATAATAAATGCTGGAAGGTTTCCTATTGTCAATAAGTCAAGAATCTTGCTGCCTGCTCTTCTGTCTGTGTTTATGTGTGTGCATACAGATGCAGTCACGGAAACTCATGCATACTGACCTGTTTTTTTTCTCTTGCCTTTTTGATTATATTTCTTCATGCTTTCTCTGGTTGGAATGTTAATTTAACTGGAGGGAAATTGTAGGAAGCATTGAAACGGAGGTTGAATGCCAAAATAGAATATGCAAAGTTTCTTCAAGAGACGGTCAAAGAAATGGCAAAAGAAGTCCAAAATTCACGAAGTGGAGAAACTAAGAAAACAGCTGAGGACCTTGATGATTTTCTGAGCAAGGTCAGTGCAAATCAGCATTTCATCAATAAAGAGTAGTATCATTTTCAAGAACCCTAGCTTACATAAGAAGATGTATCCAATGCAGGTCAGGATTGGTGCTCTCGTCTCAAATGAGGAAATTTTAGGATTTGCTAAGCTGTTCAATGATGAACTCACTCTAGATAATATAAGCAGGTTTGTAAATTGTATCTGCTTACTTGCGGACTTTAATCCCGGTCTTCAACATAACAAAACCTCCTGCTTCGGTGAGATTGAAATATATGATCATTATAATTTTTTATGGTGGTTGAAATATGTGCTATTGACAGGCCCCGCCTTGTGAATATGTGCAAGTACATGGGCATCAACTCTATTGGAACAGATAATTATTTGCGATTTATGCTACGGAAGAGATTGCAGAGGTATGCAGTTTCCCATTCCTTGTAAAGTGTGTGCATTGTAGTCTTATAGTCCCATAGACCTTGAACATTTTGTTGATTTCTAGTTAGTTAAGTAAATTAATGTCAAAGGTTGCACAACTTATTGAGTTATGGAGCTTATTTATGCAAAATGACTTAGTTGGATTATTCGTTTGGAAGATGATATCCATTTTAAAAAAAGTACTACTGATTTTGCTGGAGATTTATTATCACTGAAAATTACGCAAAGTGGATTTTATTTTCATATAATTGCTTCAAAATAATAGAGTCATAGAATTGTTTAAGCAGAGGAACACCGAATAAAATATGGTGAGAAGTCAGATTGTGATAAGTGAGAAGCTTTTATGAAAAATTATCAAAGTCCCATTGCGTACTTACATAAGGTCCATTGGGTTCTCGTTTTAGGATAAAGAAAGATGACAAATTGATTCAAGCAGAGGGCGTGGAGTCTCTATCAGAAGCTGAACTTCTTGAAGATTGTCGAGAGAGGGGAATGCTTGGAGTACGGTCAGTGGAAGAAATGCGCCAACAGGTTTGTATGCCAACAAACTTACTATATACTACCTCTGACCTGTAGTAATGGTCACACTTCTTTTTGTAATTTACACACATTATGACTCTATGCTCCAAATTCCAATCAAACCTATAGTATTGGCTCTATGTCGTGTAGAAGTTTTCTTCAACTACATTAGGTGATTGTTATCATCATCATCAATGTTTTATTTTTTTCTTTTCCAGCTACGAGATTGGCTTGATTTGTCACTAAATCACTCTGTTCCTTCTTCACTTCTGATTCTTTCCAGGTTCTTGAATATATTCCCAACGGTTTTCTTCTCCTGTGTAACTTGAAATTTTATATCATTTTCTGATTCTTATATGCCGTCTGATATTTTAACACATTCTTTCTGCAGAGCCTTCACAGTATCAGGAAAAATGAGGCCCGAGGAAGCAGTTCAAGCTACATTGTCTTCGCTCCCAGATGAGGTTGTGGATACTGTGGGAATTACATCATTGCCTTCTGAAGATTCTATTTCAGAAAGGAGGAGGAAGTTGGACTTCCTTGAAATGCAGGAGGAACTAATCAAGGTTAATATTATTTTGTCCCCACATTTAATACTCTACCACTCTACTTACTCTAGAAATGTTATCTTCATGTTCGATCATCTATTTATTAGTTTGTTTATATTATTATTCAATGGACAATAGGAGGAGGAAGAGAAAGAGGAGGAAGAACTAGCCAGGAAAAAAGAATCTGCTGGAGTTGAAGATGATGTGGCTTTGAAGGAGATGGTCATTTTAACAGCGAAAGAAGCACAACAACAAGCTCGAGCAAGAGCATTGGACAAGCAAGAACAGCTTTGTGAACTTAGTCGTGCATTAGCTGTTTTAGCTTCTGCTTCTGTAATATTAAACTTTAGCTTTGAATTTCTTATGTATTAATTTAATATATATTCCCTAAATTCTTCTTTCATCATTCTGTATTCTGCAGTCTGTGAGCAGGGAGCGTGAAGAATTCCTAACGCTTGTCAATAAAGAGGTATCTACTGACTCAGGGTTTATCTATAAATTATTGCTTAACTGAGTTGGAAACTTTAATGACATTACCATTCTCTCTCACTGTTGTTTTCCACTTGTTGACATGAGAACGGATAGCAGATGCTTCTTGAGCCTTCAGTAATATCTGCTCCGAAATTATTATTGGTTGTGTTGATCATTTGCTAGGCTAAGTTCCATTTGGAATAAAATAATGTGATGAGATCTGAGAAGACAGTACCATATGTAACTGCTGTGCTATGTGAAAATTGTTTATCAAATATGAGTGCAAACCATTATATTCTGTATGTCATAAAATGACTTACGTTTTTTTTTATAATTGCAAACACATGCATTTATGCTTAAGAACGACACTAGTTTCTTTTACTTATGTTAGTTTCTCTCGATCCTGTCAGATTGAGCTTTACAATAGCATGGTGGATAAAGATGGAACAGATGGTGAAGTGGAAGCAATGAAGGCATATAAAGCTGCCCGTGATGAAAGTGAGGACGGTGATGAGGCTTCTAAGCATAATATGGTTTCATCTGCTCTAATAGATAAGGTATGTTTTCTTATTTTCAGTCTCACGAGAAGAATTCCCTTCCAACACCAAATAAGAAAAAGAGAAAATAGTAATAGTTCACTGCCTACGTACCTGGATTTTTTTTTTCCGGTCATAGGTTGGTCCAAAGTTTTAAGCCAAAATTGGGAGAACTACTGGTACTTATGGAAATAGTAAAGATATGGGTGAAACTAAAGTACACTCATGTTTATATGTCAGTCGTATGTGTCATGTGAGGAAATTTGATGTTTTTATCCAGGTCGGTACTATGCTTCATAACCTTGAGAAAGAAATTGATGATGTGGATGCGAAAATCGGGGACCATTGGCGAATACTAGACAGGTAGATCCATGAACTTCCAAGTTAACGTGACATGGCTTCTATATCCTAATTGGAACGTTATTGTTTCTCATATTTATAATCAATTCCAAATAATTATCTGAATACCACTAGGCACTAACTCTCAACCAATGCCTTTTGAGGTAAAAAAAATATATTAAGATACCTACTTATTTTGCTTTCCATTTCTCATGTCCATCTTTTTGTTTGGACATTCATCACTGTAGGGTAGTAGTATGACACATGTTTTTTCATGCCCTGTTAGTTATCCTGTGATGGAGTACTTGTTTTCCAACGAAGTCCATTTAAACTCAGTTTGTTATAACAGAATCCGCCTGATCACTTGTGTTACTTGATGTTTATTTTATTCATTGCTTTTCTTGTAGAGGTGTCTGTTCTGTCGAACTGTATTAAGTTTTTAATTTACTCCGGATTGTAATCACTGAAAATTCTACTACATATTATGTGATCCTCACAGAGATTATGATGGTAAAGTTACTCCTGAAGAGGTGGCAGCTGCTGCTTCGTATTTGAAGGACACTTTAGGCAAAGAAGGGGTGCAGGAACTAATCAGCAATCTTTCAAAAGATGCAGGTTAGTTATACACCTTTTCGTGTTAAATAACAGTTGGTTGTCGATTTTACCCTCCCATGTGAAAAATCAGGGGCAACCAATCAATCTACTAGAAATCGTGGATATTTTCATTTGGCGCGCCTGAAATTCTTGAGAAGAAGTCTGATTTTTATTATTTTCTATTTTCTTGTAATGTTATTCTCTTTCTTACTTCAGATGGAAAGATACTCGTTGAAGACATTGTGAGACTGGGCAGTCGTGCGGAAGCTGGTAGCACGGCCGAATCTGAGATGTAGAAAGGAACACGTTCTTTTGCCTTTTAACAGTAACCGTGCCTGTGCACGTTTCGATAGATGAAAACAAAGCATATGTACGTATAGAAATCTCCTCCGCTTGATTGCGGAAACGTAAAGACATCTTTATTGCCTCCAATCAAACTTCCTTCCCCCTTGCCTCTAAACTTTGGAGTAGCTGTTGGAAGGTTATTTTTGTCTTTTTGGTATTGACAAAGTTTTGGTATCTATCTATGGATGCATGTTGTTTGCATACGTGTGTGCTTTCTCAGCTGCACCAAAACTGTAAATAAATTGGATTTGTGTCATCTCTTCCTTTTGAAATTGAAATGTTTTTTTTTTTTTTTTAAGTATATTAAAATCACATAAATTAAAAATAATTCATAAAAAACAAGTTCAAAGATAGATTTTTTTTTCATGATTTAAATATAATTAACACCAAAATAAATAATTAATTAATTAATTAACCATGCAAATTATCTGGATTCTGTCACCTTCTTAAATTCAAAGCTACTAATAAATGAAAATGAAAAAGAGGAAAAAAATTCAAAGCTACTAATAAATGAAAACTAAAAAGAGGAAAAAAGTAGTAGCACCAAAACAAAGAAACAGGCCACAGTGTTTCCATCACTAACCAGACAAAACCTTGTCTTTCTCATGAACACCTCCCATACCGTCATCACCGACCTGTTATCTCTTCTTTCATTTCCCCATTTTCACTTTTTCCCTTTTCAGAAATATCAATCACTACCCATTTATATTTAATTGGATTTTACTAAAAAAAATTATGAAGATTTTGCACTCTGTTCAGGTAAAGCTTCAAATGGGTTCTCTCTTTTCTTTTCTTTTCCGATGCTACACCTAATTATTACTCTGATCTTAAAAAACAAAGCTTTTTTTTTTTGAGGTAATTGATGATAACTTTCGGTAGTAGTACGTATTTGTCAAAGACTACATTTTATGATTGCCCATATATTTTCTTTTCGTTCAAGTCATCTTTCCTCAACGGAAAAATTGTGCTTTCTTGTAAACAGAAAACCCCAAAAGAAGAAAAATTCTTAGCTTTCTTCTTCATTCATGTGTTTGTTGGTTTTATAAACGCAGGATATTATCGCCCAGCTTTCGCATTGTAAATAATAGACTTCTTGATGGGCTCTCCAGTCGATGACATCTCGTGGCCGTCCTCTGTCATAGAGTCATTCGACCGATCTTTCGATATCCAGATAGAGGAGGAAGGAAATTACTCCGACGATCCAAACCCGAATGCCTATCGCTGTCCGAGCATTCCAAAACCTCCTCCTTTGCCACCACCGGGTGGTGGTGGATTCTTGATCAGGAAAAAACAGCTGGCAAATGGTTGTTTCGTTCCAAAGGAGACTAGGGACGTCTGGGAGAAGCTCTTCAAAGAGGGATATGGAGCTGATGTTCGCATCGTTTCTGGGGACGGGCTAATCGTTCCAGCTCATCATTGTGTTCTGGTAATTGTTCGATCTTTCGGTTTTTATCGTTTGCGTTTTTGCTGCTTATTGTTATTTTGTTTTTTCTCTGTAGAGTGTTGCATCCCGAGTGCTAGGAAATCTTCTTCGACAATCGAAAGTTGAAAGTGGTGTGAGATGTATAAGTATTCTGGGAGTACCGGGTGATGCCGTTCGAGCATTCATCCGTTTCCTTTATTCGTCTTGGTATGGCTTGCTTTATCAATTGATGCATTTTTTTCATAATGGATTTTATCAAATGTATTATATTTATATATACTCGTGCAGTTACGAAGAAGAGGAGATGAACGAGTTTGTTCTGCACTTGCTGACTCTGTCACATTCCTATGCTGTACCATCTCTGAAACAAGTGTGCGAACACTTTATAGAACGAGCTAATTGGTTGACTAAAGAGAACGTTATAGACGTTTTGCAATTAGCTAGAAGTTGCGATGCCCCACGGCTTGCCCTCTTTTGCGTGCGTGCGGTGGTGAGGGACTTCAAAAGCATCTCGACTACCGAAGCGTGGAAAGTGATGAGGCGTTGTGATCCTTCCCTCGAGCAAGAGCTATTGGAGTCGGCCGTCGAAGCGGATACAGTGAGTAACTATTACCCATGCTATCTTCACATTTAGTCTTTTAAGTTTATGAAAAATCAAAAATCTTATCTAAAGTTTACCTGATAGCTAATTCAATTGAGTGAGTGTGACGAAAACACATGACTTTGAAAAACAAAATATATTAAAAAAAAATTCATATTTGTGTGACATTTGTTTAGTCGAATAAGTATCAAACGTAGACTTAAGGTATAACCAACTTGCTCAATTCCACTAAAAATCGTCAAATAGGACGAAATTTGATTTTTTTTTTATAAATATAAAAGATTGAATATGGAATTGAGGTTTGTTACAGAAGGTTTTGTGATATTATCTCTGTATTTATCTCTTTGTCGTAGAGGAAACAAGAGAGGATGAAGAAAATGGAAGAGAAGAAGGTTTACCTCCAGCTGCACGAGGCAATGGAGGCACTGATGCATATTTGCAAGGACGGGTGCAGGACAATCGGGCCCCGCGATAAAGCGCTGAAATCGAGCCAATCTGCTTGTGGTTTCCCAGCGTGCAAAGCGCTCGAGACTTTGATTCGACATTTCTCGAACTGCAAGGCTCGAGTTCCTGGTGGGTGCGTCCACTGCAAACGCATGTGGCAGCTCCTCGAACTGCATTCGCGAATGTGCAACGACCCTGACTACTGCAAGGTCCCTCTTTGTAGGTACGATAATACATGTCTAAATTATTAACACCGCGTTCTTGTTTATTTTAATTTTTTATTTTATCGTGAAGTAGCTATCTATCAGCTTGTGTTTGGATGTTGTAGGCATTTCAAGGTGAAAATGCAGCAGCAGAGTAAGAAAGACGAGGCCAAGTGGAGAGTGTTGGTGAGCAAAGTGATGGCAGCAAAGCTATTCGCGTATCCAAAGTCCAGTTTTTAGGTCGAAATTAATGCAGGTGTTTATACATAGAGGTAGAATTAGAGTAATTCGATGAACATTTGTGATAATGTAGTGTAATAATAATGGAGATGTTATTATAAGAGTGATAAACTTTTACTAGTATTTATTTATTAAAAATTGCATATTATTAGTAAATATGATAGAAAAAGACGGAAAGAGAAGCGCGTAAAGATCAAAGTGTGCGATTACAACAAAAACAAATTATATACAGTAAAACCTCTATAAATTAATAGCATCGAGATCGTGAAATTTTATTAATATAGAGAGATTATTAATTTATCGAGTTATTTTTTTTATTTAATATCACACACACATACATACATACATACATACATACATACATACATACATACATACAAAAATATTATCAAATAATATTGGGTGTGGTGCATGTCCGTGGAAGTAAGCATTCCTGGTCGAACCACATAATTCTTGTTTTTCTTTTTATTTCGTTTTATTTGCGAATCGAACTTACATTTGACGATCGGCAGGATATATACGCACTAGAAGCTGTTAATGTTGGGTCAGTAACACCTTAAAAGGCCTTGTTAAGGTGATAAGGTTGTCCAACTTATATTTGAGCTTTTAGGATCTATATCCAACCGATGTGGGATACTTAACACGCCCCCTCACGAGTAGGCTCGGTTTTGTCGGCTCTACTCGTGGATATAGTGCCATCTTTGGGCAAGCCGGAAATTTCATCGGCTGGGGCTCCATCATCGTGTTGGGCCTGCTCTGATACCATGTTAATGTTGGGTCAGTAACACCTTAAAAGGCCTTTTAAGGTGTTATTGGCCCAACTATGACATGGTATCAGAGCATGCCAGAGGAGATAATTTGCAGAAGTGAGTTTTATATTCACCATGTGAATCATGGTGGAAAGAGTCAACGTGAGAGTCTCCGAAGCAGCCATGGCGAGGGGGGAAATTATTGTGAAATCTGCAGGAGCAGAGGAGAGGAAAAACAAAGGTAGGGTTTCACGCCAAGAGTTAGGCTGGTATCCTAAACAATGTTCTAAAAATAATATTGTTTTAATTATAAGAGTGTAGTGTATTTATTTATTCATTAAAAATTGCATATTATTACAATAGTATGATAGAAAAAGACACTAATATAGAAAAAAGACAAGCGGTTAAGATTAAAGCGTTTGATTACAAGTAAATTATATATTGAGATAATTAACAGTTGCATGACGAGTTGGTCAGATTGGAGCACAAACCCCGATTGTTTTCTATGTTCCTGTAGTATTAATTATAACAATTTTAAAAACAAGCATAGGATTAACAGTACAAATTCAATACAATATATATATATATAGAGAGAGAGAGATAAATTAACAGTAGTACTGTACTCACACTTTGGTATTGTATGCTCCGATCATATCGGAGAAACGGATAGACACGCATCCAGTCAACTGGTTATCATTTAAGTCACTGTCCAAAATATATAAACAAACTGATTACAACACATTATAATTAATTAATTAATGCTACCGATAAGATGATTCATTTTAAATTAACCTACGTACAGCTGTTTCAGGCGTGTGAAATTTGCAAGCTCGGGAGGTATCGACCCATGCAATCGATTTCCGTATAATTCTCTGTCGTATAAAACTGAATTAACAAGAATAACAAGTTATAATATACTACTATATATATAACAAACTTTTGACATACAGATATTCCAGCTCGGTTAATAGGGCGAGGTCTGCGACCAATTGACCTGATATGTCTCCATTTACAAGAGTACTAGTTACCAAATGAAAACATTAATTTTGATTAGTATATAGTACAAAATAATATATGTCACACACATATATATATATACATACATACATATTACTGATCTTGCTATTATTGTTGCAGCTGACACTGTCCCAGGAGCAGCAGGGGCTTATGGTAGGGTCCCAACTCGATAACAATTCCAAGGGATCATCCGTCACTGTACTCTTAAAGGCCAGCAAAGCACTAGCTATAGATACATATAATAGATATGGACAACCAAAATCAATAAAAGCATTTATATACACATTTCAAAATTATTCTTAATTGCAAACCTTCAATATCATCAGCTTCCGCCTCGAGAAAAGGATGCTGTGAGATGACGCAGATCATCATCAACGCCACCAAATAATAAGAAACTCTTCCCAATAATATCAAACTCTTCATGATTGATTAATTTAATTAATTGATTGTGGGTTTTGTTTGTTTTGATATATCGATCGATTCCGAAACCCATATTTATATATAGTGCCCTCCGTTCGACCGATACTCGAACTGCTTCCTGCCCGAATCAAAATTAAAATGTCAAAAGTTGACGTTGAAATGTGTTACCCGATCGATGACTAATTTCATATGTATACACATCTCTTAATATGTCAGCGAAATATGATTCACAGCTCAGTCGTTATGTCATCTATACGCGGTTTGGTAAAAGGGGTGATCATTTACTTTTCTTTTCTTTTTTTTTAAAAAACAATACAGATTTTATATTTTTCATGGCGATTTAGAAAATTAATCACATATGTATGTCCAAACACGAAAATTAAGAAATAAATATAATTTTGTTTTATAAATAATTATATTTTAGTATATGAACTTTTTTTTTGCACTTTAATATCTGAACTATTTAAATATTGCACTTAATTTACAGTGACTTGTAACGAAATTTTCGTAACTATTAATATATTTAATAAATTAATGCGCAATTACACATGTCCCCTTGTTTCTCTTGATCATCATTGACTTGAGGTTTGGTTATTCTACCTTTCTAGATGGCCTTATAGGATCAATGATTCAACATACATATGATCAAATTATCCTATCTATATTTTTTGTAATGTCGATTATTGATACACTAATTTTTTTTAATCTATATTTTTATAGTATATGCTAATTTTTTAGTGACATTGCCCCAATTGTTATGTTGAAATATACTCTTTCTAATTAACTCAAATAAATTGTCAATTTTTTTTTTTATAATTCACAAAAAAATGTGTGACTATTCATTGATATAGAATTATATTATATTAAAAAATATTAACCAAATACATTTATATTGAAGCATCGAATTATAACAATTATTTTTTGACTAGAGAGTCGAAAAATTGATGTGATTGTTGCCATGGATAGTAAACCTTCTATGCCGCCCCTTTCATGACCAACCCATGTGTTGCTAAGTTTTAGTTGTCCTTTGAGTTTCTGAATCGTTCAGTTGAATTTTGATTTTCGCTGGCAACTTTGTATAGTGTGTGTATATGTTGTATTTCTTGATTATAAATGTTCTACCTCTAGAGTTCATCCTCGGGGCTTTAACTTGATTTTGTGGCCTTGTGTACGTTTCCGTATTTTCGCAATATTGACTTTCAAATGGTCGGAATGGTTACACATCAACATTATTATTCATTTAGTTTTGAAATTCAAGTGAGTTTTTCAATTTTGTAAGAAATGATTAATAATCAAAACATAGCAAATTAAAAAGCGAATGAATACATCT
Source organism: Euphrasia confusa (assembly GCA_954870475.1). Taxonomy (NCBI): domain Eukaryota; kingdom Viridiplantae; phylum Streptophyta; class Magnoliopsida; order Lamiales; family Orobanchaceae; genus Euphrasia; species Euphrasia confusa. The sequence continues at coordinate 2,452,629 of OX940970.1, forward strand.
GCCAGCAAAAACTGTGAAAACTTTGAAATGACAAAAATAACCTCAGCTGAGCTGGCCTATGAAGATGGTTCTTCTTGAATGAGCTTTCCTTTTTCTTTGAGCTTTGCAATGGATTCTTTCATGGCTTCTTTCCTCTTCTTGCTGGCAAGAACTTTCGCTACAACTCCGTTCATATTTGGGTCCTTCTTCTCTTGCGTTGAGGGTGGTGGTGGTGGGGCCCGCTTCCCTGCCGCATTAGCATCCCCACCGCTAACTCTCAATCCCACCGCCACAACACTCGCCAACCCCAATGCGATGCTCCTCCTTTGGACATGTCGAACTTGATCAGCTTGGGTAGTGCAAGCCCGGACTTTGTGCGAGGGCGAAAAGACCGTTTTCCTTGAACATGTGGGTATGAATGGCTTTGCAGTGGAAGGAGTAACAGGGGCAAAATGGGCCATTGCTTTTCAGTCACCTACAATTCTTACACAGCTTTGAAGTGCGGTTAGATTGATAGAAGTTCGTGGATAGAGTTTGCATTGAGACATCCTTTTGATGGAAATGCGTGGGAATGATTGGTTGATCTTTGATAAGGTCTAAATTTCGTGGGCCCACAAATTTTTTCATGTATGAAATGTTGTTATGAAATTGGATGTTCAAATATATAGAATTGTGAAATTCAATTGAAAGGTTGCTTTATAACACAAGCACAATACATTAATAATACCGAAGGATTTTAAGAGTATTATATAACCACACAAGTACGGAGTAATGTTTTACAACAAGTAAAAACGGGATGACGTCTAGATGAGTGCTGGAAAGAGTACATAGATTGGAATGTTTAAAACTAAGATGTTCTTATAAACCAAATAAAGCAACAAAAGTTGATCCAAACGAGCAACAGTATTTTATCATGTCCCTGCTTTTCGACGACCAACACGAGCAACAAATCCAGCCTTAATCGGTGCAACGGATCTCCCAGAACCACACTACAAGAATTTCAGCACAACAATAATGAGCACTTCAGACATACAAATAAAAACTATTCTTTGTTTTCGACGAAAGAAATATGAACATTGAAATATGTCGGCAGTTTTTATTACACTCAAGGCCTCAGAAATATTGAAGGAAAGTCTCACTCAGTATAAGTAATCAGACAATGTAGGCAATTTAATTGATCATCACAGGCCCTGGCTTAATCAAGTAACCTTTCACATTTTCATACTAGTACGTAAGTGAAACCAACAATGGGAACATATATAACCAAGACAATGTTCAAATATACTTTTGAATTTAATGTCTTGTATCACACACACAAAACAGGAAATGATAGTAAGATACTACCTTTTCACATCTGAGAAAGAAAAGACGATTCTCCTTCGAGAGGATAGTATCTGGACTTTTGCAGCCGTTGCATATGACATACTCATCTGTGAACATTATTCAAAAGCAAGGTAGTAAGAAACAAGCATTTATATAATCCTTGAAACAATAGGCAACAACATGCAAAAAGAACCGACATAAAATACTCTATAAAAATTGAGTTTTAAACAACAAATAATAGTTTCTAAATTTGAACTATCATCTTTCATGGAGTCTCATAAATCTCCAACCACAAGAGACTGATATAACCCCCTAAGATAAATAAAAACTTAGTTAGATGAAACAAGGACTTACTAATATAGCGCCGCAGAATACCCTCAAAATTCTTGGGAGCAAACCTCCCTTTGACGACCAATCTTTGTTGTCCATCCAGAGACCCACTTGTTCCCATTTCAGCCAGCAAGAAAGTCATGACATGCTCCGGTTGTCTATGCATACTATAAAATGCAGAAGTTGTATCAGTATATATACATCTAATAAAGTCAGGAAACAAGGAACTTGATAGAAGAAACTGTAAACAGTTTTTTCCCATGCATGATGTTTTAGCTTTCTTAAGGTACCAAAAGATTAAAGAAATAATCTTAAACATCTAATGAGTGTGAAATTCACAACTTTTAAATTCAATTTCAAAATAAACAAAATAGTTCAAGTTAAAGCACACGTACGTTTTGCACAAGTCCATGAAATTAACAAAGACAGTTTTCTTTGTTCCTTCACGAAGAACTTGAGGAGGTCTTATGACTGTCCTGCGCCGATCTCCAGCAAGCTCGGGATTATTCTCACGGAGAATGTTGAAGACTCGTCCAAGAAGCTGCACGAGCAAACATGTTAAACAACCTAAATACCATAAACAGTTAACCACTACAACACATTGTAGGAAAGGAGGCAAGTCTTATTGCCAAGTTAATGCCAATCAAAACAATGAAGGAAAAATAAATTCTATCACGATTAAATGTCTGCTCTTTTCCTTTATGTTCACAAGATCTAGGGCATGAAGGAGAGAAGAATAACCATAATAGGACTCTGCCAGAGGTATCGGGAAAATAGTTCACAGATATGACACCAAGAAGGTTACAATGATACAATAGAAAACCCACACTACATTGCAAATAAGATACCAATGCTGGCATCGTTTAACTATACACAAGTAGCAGAAACTAATAAAATGCCTTGCAAACTCAAGAGACAACGGCACAAATCTATGTAGGAGATAGGGCTGTTGGTAACTTTATGGGCGAATAGTGAGGCCATTAGTACACGTATGAGATGCTCACATTGGGCAATGTAAATGAGCCTAATAACATTCTCAACATACAATAATATGAATACTCAAGCCGTGCACATAAAACAGATAAATGTGCATAAAATTTACCTCTTCATATTTATAATCCCTATCAGTCCCTTCCCATGGGTATTGTTGCAAAACAATTCCTTCTGCTTGCTCATCCTCCCCAATTGGATCTAAGGTTTTAGAAGAAAATTAACTAGTTAACAAAGCAAAGTTTAAAAAAGCATCCCAGTGTAATTTTGAAGGAAACTTCTTACCATCCAATTCTTCCTCCACATTCTCTGTTTCTTCATTTAGGAGATCAGTATGAGCCTGAGATAGTCACGTCACGCAATGTAAAAAATAAAAAGTAAGGCAAAATTTTCAGCAACTAAAACTAGAGAAGGTAAGTTCTACAGACCGGCTTTTTCTTTTTCTTTTTGAGACCAGCAAATGAAGTTTCAACAGGATCAGAAACTGCACAAGAACGTTGTATATTAATGAGTACAAATTTATGAAAATATCAAAGTAGCTCAATAACAAGTTGTTGAAAGCAATGGGTTTGGGAACATTGTAAAAGATAATTACCAGATAAGCTCTCAGTTTTCTCGACTAGACTATCAACAGGCTCTTCTTCAAGAAGATCTTGAGGCACTGGTTTCTTCTTTTTCTTCTTTTTGGTTGGGTCAAAGGGAGCTATCTGCAACGCAATTATGTGTTATTACAGATCAGATAAAAATTCCATGACCATCAGTTCATAGTATCACATGTAGAAGCAGTATAATATTTGGTTACGTCACAGAAATATTTTCAAGCCCCACCCAACTATTCATTGATTAGGTGTTGTGAATTGGGATAAAAAAATGCACTTATTTAAAGAAAATAACTAAACAACTAATTTGTATTATCATTTACTTCACTTTGGTATCTCAATCAACTAAAATTTCTAAAGCTCAAAAAAGTAGAAAATATAACTTGTACCAATACCATATAATTTGCAATGCGGTTAGAACGGGTGGTAGCTTTTAGGATTTTACGAATTTAAGAGAACTCAAAAATAAATTATTTTAATTTTGTTGATTAACTAAACGATTCTCTGTCAAAGTCAAAACATGCAAATGTCGAGTTCAGGAATTAAAAAAATCAAAAAATAAAATAACACGACTTTGTAAATCTCATCAGAGCATCAGAATTAAAGAATGGACAAGAAATTGACCTTTTTCATAAATGATGATTTAAGTAAAAAATTAAAATAAAAACACAGAAATTATTATCAGAATCATAAATTTCATTTTTAATGGTTTAAATAAAAACACAGAAATTATTATCAGAATCATAAATTTCATTTTTAATGGTTTAAATTAAAACACAGCAATTATTATCAGAATCATAAATTTCGTTTTTTAATGGTTTAATTTAAAACTTACATCTGGGACATCATCCTTAACCCCCTCGATCCCATTTTGATTTTCATTTTCAGCCATGATTGTTCTTAGTATATGCGACACAGAGCGTGAACTTTCCTTTCTCACAAGCTGGCCTGAAAAAAAAAATCGTACTTTAAAAAAAAAAAAAAAGGTAACAATTTAAAGCTGGGTTCAGGTTTTCATTTCAAATCGAATACGAAAAGAATCGTCCTTCAATCCTGCAATACAGTAATCCAATGCAACGAAAAGAATGATAGAATCAGAGATTACCTTCGATTATCGATGACGAAATAGATGAGAAACCCTAACCCTTGGACGACTATCCAAATAGCTATTTATTCATGCTTTCAAAGTTGGGTTGGGCCGAATGATTACTATTGGGCCGTTGGAGTTTTCTATTACGGGTTCAGCATATTATTTCTGGGCCACAGCTAAACAGTTCGAAGATCGAGTCATCGAGCAGAGCCCAGTTAGCAATCCATTAGTTTGTACTGATGATAACTGATAAGTAATAACTTGCATTTCAAATCGGTTTAAAATATTTATAAAGTATTATTAATAAAACTATTTTTTTAAATATTAAAAATTTATTTCAAAACACTATAAAATAGTCTTAAAAAACTTCGAAATATTCATAATGAATTTCAAAATATTAAAAAATTATTTTTTAAACACATTAAAATATTTAAAAAATATTTTAAAACAATTTAAATTATTTTAAATGTTTAAAAATATTTTAAGACACTTTGAAACATATTATAAAAAAATAATTTTGAAACACTTTAAAATATTATAAAAAATATTTCAAAACACTAAATAATATTTGAAGGCATTTTGAAATATTTAAAGGTATTTTAAATAATTTAAAAATCATTTTTAAACATTTAAAATATTTAAAAAGAAACACCTTGAAATGATTTTTAAAATATTTCAAAATACTTTAAAGTTATTTTACGAGTTATTTTTAATCATTTTGAATATTTAAAAAAAATTACTTTACAATCATTTTAAAATACTTTGAAATATTTAAAAGTGATTTCAAAATACTTTAAAAACTATTTTGATAGTGTTTTAAAATATTTAAAAGTATTTCCAAAGTACTTCAAAATTATTTTAAGATACTTCAAATGTTTCATTACTTGTCATTAATATCTTAATAAATCATCACATTTGAACATTATAATTGAACTTGGCACGTCACTGTCCAATTTGAATTATGTTTTAAAATTGAATTATTCTAAATTTCGTATCTACAAACAAATTAAAAATAAAAAATAAGTGCGCGAAAAAAAATGGAGGTGAAAATATGATCACCTTGAATTATTGGACCATTAAGAAGTGGGCCGACCAATTTAAACTAATCCAATCCATAAACTAATCAGACTAAAGTATAAAACTCATCGCGGCCCACCCAACTCAGAAAGCTCTTTGAAGAAACACATCGCACATATAGAGGTTTCAGCTTTCCGGTCAATTTCATCAAATTCTATATCGAAGGTAATGTATCAGTAATTTTATCATCTTCATTCCGTTATGTTTGCGATATGAAACTCAAGTTTTTTGTCTCAAATTCTATATTTGATTTTGGGTGTTTCATTAGCTGTCAGTTGTTATGAAGTACTTGTATTTGTTACGATTTTTTTTTTTTTAAATTTATAGTTCCAATTTTGTCTGGGTCGGTGCTCCGTTCAGATTTTGTTTGGATATATGCAGTCTAATTTTAATGTGTTTGATGTTATCTAAGTTCAAATAGATATCTATTCCGAGCACTTGGTTCTACGATTGCTTACGAAAAATTGTTGTGATTTTTGTCGGACATAATATCTTGAGACTAGTTGAAATTATTGGGTACTTGTGTTTGAGAATGTTGTCGTGGTCGATCGGAATAGGCGAATATGTTGACATTGTATTGCATTGTATAGTTCGATTCTGGTTACGGTTATGTGACCATGAAGTGTGTGTTCGTTACATTTTGGCTACAACTAGTAACCGTAACCGTAACCAGAATCGAACAAGTGTGTGTTTGTATATTGGGCCGCGATCTTTGTTTCCAAAGGCAATCTGTCGTGTTTTGGCTTGATGGTTATCTTGATTTGACATGAATGTAGGCCTGAAGTTGGGTTATAGGGAGAAGCGATGATGCAAGTTGAAAGCGCTCTATCAGTGGTAGGTCCAAAGCCAACAGAGTTATCATCTGTCACACACGACTTCGGCCCAAATGGGAAACAACGGACATCAAGCCTAGATGCACCGATCATGTTGCTGACAGGGCATCAAAGTGCAATCTATTCGATGAAATTCAATCCTACAGGGACTGTCGTGGCCTCAGGTTCTCACGACAGAGATATCTTCCTTTGGAACGTTCATGGAGACTGCAAGAATTTCATGGTGCTGAGAGGACACAAGAATGCAGTGTTGGATGTTCAATGGAGCAACGATGGCTCACAGATAATATCCACGAGCCCGGATAAAACCCTGAGGGCGTGGGACGTTGAGACAGGAAAACAGATCAAGAAAATGGTAGGACACTTGTCTGTTGTGAACTCCTGTTGCCCTGCTCGGAGGGCCCCACCTCTTATTGCCAGCGGGTCTGATGATGGGACTGCTAAAATTTGGGATATGCGACAGAGAGGTTCTATTCAGAGTTTTCCGGACAATTACCAGATCACAGCTGTCGGTTTCTCTGATGCCTCGGATAAGATTTACACCGGAGGGATTGGCAATGAAGTTAAGGTGTGGGATTTAAGGAGAACTGATCCTGTAATGACGCTTCAGGGCCATGAGGATATGATTACTGGCATGCAGTTGAGTCCGGACGGGTCTTACCTTCTGACCAACAGCGTGGACTGCTCTCTTCGCATATGGGATATGAGACCATACGCTTCTCAGAATCGGTGTGTGAAGATATTGAACGGGCATCAGCATAATTTTGAGAGGAACTTGCTGAGATGTGGTTGGTCGCCTGATGGAAGCAAAGTCACTGCTGGCAGTAGTGACGGCATGGCCTATATATGGGATACAACTTCCCGGCACATACTGTATAAGCTTCCAGGACATACTGGGTCGGTTAATGAGTCTGTCTTTCATCCACATGAGCCTATTATTGGGTCTTGCAGCAGTGACAAGCAGATATTTCTCGGTGAAATTTAGGTAGTTTATTTCCGTAATCAAGATGATTGATATTTGAGGACTAATCATCAGCGCATTGTTTTCGTTACTGCTGGATGATTGTGTTTTGTAGATGCACTGCTAAACCTGCAAATTCTGTTTGAAACCATTAGAGGTATATTGACTACTTGTAGAACAGTCAATCGAGAATTGTGTAATTCGTAGGCTTGTTTACTCCGTGACTTAATTGACATGTCGTGCGCCATTGATGCATGTTGGATTTTACAAGTTTTTGTGGTATGCTAATTCGTTTAATGTATATGATACCGATTTATATCTTTTGTTTTGTCTGTTTATTATGGTTATAAAGATATCACATAGCAAAAGCAGGCACAAAGTGATGATTGTGAAGATGGAAATCATGGACTGAGGCCCTGTTCTTTTGGACTTAATTTCAGTTCATTTCAGTTCAGTTTTATTCAGTTCAGATCCGTTCAGTTAAGTTTCAGTTCAGTTTTTAATAATAATAATAATAACAACAATAATTATTATTATTATTATTATAATAATAATGATTATTATTATTATAATAATAATAATTATTATTATTATAATAATAATAATAATAATAATAATAATAATAATAATAATAATAATAATAATAATAATAAAACAATAAAAATTAATGTCAATAAATATTAAATGTTCGTAATATTGAAAAAAATCACAAAAATTACAAAATTAAAATAATCGATCAATCTACTTCCATATGATCTAACTCCTTATAATTTTGTTGTACTCTATTGTCATGCTCTTCGGTGTTGTTATCTTTCCAAATAGCTTCAGCTATATCCATCCTTACCTTAGACATGAGCTTCATTCGATTTTTGTCATCCAAGTTTGAATTTGTTCTCCCACTGGCAACATCATGATGTACAATTGGAATACCACTCTCGTGCATTCGTATGAAATTATGAAGTTTGAAACAAGAAACAATAATTGACATTTGATACTTTTGTGTTATTTGAGGCATAATTTTCAACACCTTCCACCTTTTTTTCAACTGACCAAAAGCACATTCAAATTTCATTCTTAATGAAGAATGTCGGTAATTGAAATGTTATGAAATAACTCTAGGTGGTCCATGTAGGGGTGTTCATCGGTCCAAAACCGGACCGAAACCGGATAGGACCAGAACCGGAATCATGAAAAAGCATGACTCGGAAACTGGACCGAAATAATACCGATCCGCACCAAACCGGACCGGTAAATTCGGGTCTGGTCCGATTTTGGACCGGATAAAACTGGATTAATTTAAAAGTTAAATAAATTAAATATAAAATAATAATTTAATTTAATTTTTATATTTATAAATTTTAAATTTATTAAGTAAATATGAAAAATTATTATTTTTAAGTGAATAAATATTTTATAAATTAAAAAATATATAATTTTTTTATTAATTTTAGATTATTTTGTTATATTGTAATTAAATTACATATTAATAATTAATATATAGTGAAATTTTAGTTAATAAAAAAATTATATTTGATAAATAGAAAATTTTTAAATAAAAAACACCATTTATGAATTTATTTATTTATTTTTAAAAAAATATAACAATTAATATTATTAAAAAATAATCTTATATTATTATTTATTTTGAACTTAATTTCAGTTTAGTTCAAATTTTTTATTTTGAACTTAATTTCAGTTCAGTTCAGGCTCATTCAGTACCGTTCAGGCTCATTCAGTACAGTTCAGTTCAGATCTATTCAGTTCAGTTCAGTAAAATTCAGTTACTTTCAGTCCAAAAGAACAGAGCCTGATTTGTCCACAGATTTATATATTTTGTTTGTCTGTTTATTATGGTTATAAAGATATCACATAGCAAAAGTAAGCACAAAGTTATGATTGTGAGGATGGAAATCATGGACTGATTTGTCACCGTACCCCATGAACAATTTCTTTCGACAAATAACCAATTGGACTTTTTCGGAGATTGAATCTCAAGTACTATTTTTGTAATAAACACTAATTTTTTAAAGGGACGAACGTTCCCATCTCGATGTAACATATCAAGTACAGTGTCGGTGTTCAATATATATGCCAAACCGTTTCATGTCCACAACTTTCATTCCCAGGACAACAGAGGCTCATGCAAACAATCAACTATTCCATTACATGATCAGAAAAGTACTTTACGTTGCACAACGGATAGAATAGAGTTTGTTCACCACAATAGGTATACTAAGGAATTGACCATACTTCGCAAAAAAGAACTGCTGCTCCAATAATCGAAGACAAAAAGAAAGCAAGTATAGACCATGACTATGAGCGGCAGCTAATTGGGCTTTGTCCGGGACGAGAGGCCCTTCAGAGAAGGAATTAAAGGGGCCTCTTCATCCACCATTACCTCTACATGATGAGATCCATTCTTTTCTCCCTTTCCACCGTGTGAGTTTTCATCCGCACCATATGGATTTGGTGACCTCTTTTCCGTCAGTAGGTCCTGTATGGATTGGAAAGACAATCTTTTCTTGATAATTGTTTCCTTTTAATATATTATGATGAAACAATTAATTTCGCAAAACTGCTGAGTTGCCTCATGTGATAAAAAATATCACACTTTTAGTGTGAATAAGAAGTCATATCTCAAACAATATAAAGACATTTTTACACCTTTTATCCTGAAAGTTAAATTATACAGAGTATGTTGAAAAGTTTGCCAGTCATAATGGGTAGTTTAAAGTTTAGGCCAAATCAAACGTTCATAAGCAAGAACTGTTTACCTTTGCTGTTCGTTCGATGGTACTCTCTGCATGAGTTTGGGATGAGCGGACATCTTTGGCTTTCAAGTAATTGTACATAACAACACCCACTAAGGCTGAGATAACAGTGAATAAATTAGTATGCCTTAGAGCTAATAATCAAGGAAATTTAGATTTAACATGTAATAAGAAAAATACCAACAGCATAGCCGATAATATTCAACGAGGTGATAGCTGACTCCGGAAATATGACAGTTGAAAGGGCAATAAGTATCCAGTCTTTCAAGACACCAGCCACCCGGATGGTCACTGCACCAGTTCTACCGATCACCAGGAAGATTGAGAAATTCAAAGCCAAGGCACAAAGTGCATTCGAGAAAAATATCCAAGCATTGAACTGGATCTGAGATACTTCCATTCCAGGCATCTCCAGAAGGTACCAAGGTATAAAGAGGAACACAAAACTGTACATCAATAGGAAACACCATAAAACATTGTTACCAACGAGTAAAACAATAATTGAGGAAAATTGCATTTCCTTTATTTCCAACTTCATAGATTAAAGGCGTTGTTAAAGATAATAATTCAATCAAAATCTTTTAATGGCATAGTTTGTAAAATATTACACTTTTGGTTATTTAAAAAAATCTTTAAATAATTACAACTACACAAACCCAAATAAATTACAATAGTATTTATTACTCCGTGTCGAAAAGTTTTGTAACCCTTGCAAGGGGAAGGAGGGTTTATATGATTAGCATGTTGAAATTGAAAACACATTTTCTCAAATTCGAACCATTTTAATTTTGGGACTAGTTTCTTAAACATTTTACTGTAATTTGGTACAAAAATGCACATCCATGTTGTAATAACATGTTTTATCCAATCAGCATAATATTAGTAGTAATTCTAATCTGCTTTTTACGGCATAGGCTTAAATAATTAGTATGCAACTCCAAATAGTCCATGTGTATGCAAGTTTCATAACAAGTGAAAAATTACCTGCACGGTGCAATGTAATATAAGCTTGTGATAGGATTAAGTGTTAACCCCTTCTTCTGGAGTAGAACTTGAGTAAGGACCAACCTAAGAGCCTCAGCAACTATGCCTGTAACTTGATAAACTGTGCCCACTACGTTGAAATGAATTTCTCCATATGAAGATATTACAACGCCAAAACTGACCAAGAGCATGTTCAGAAATAAATCGCATCTTAATTTGTCAGTTCCACAAATAACAGCCATGAGAAAAGTAGCCACTGGCACTGTAATCACGGGATAGAAGATCTGATCAATAAATTTCTTGAGGATAACAATTTAAGGACATATTGAAATAAAATATATCAGCATACTTAGGGCTTTGAGCATCTGGATGAAAGCCACAGAGATGAACAAGTAAGCCGTATTTCCAAACCTGTCAGAGCAAAAACCTTGATTAAAATCAGAAAAGGGAAGCATCACAAAGATAAGGTCTGACATGAAAGCCACTGAGGTGATATCCATTCAGATAGCAGGCTAGCTTGTGATAGCAATACCTAAATTAGAACCACTTACTAGGGAAACGAAGGTGAAAAAGAAGAAGAAGAATAAGAAGAAAAAGGGATTCTACACTTTCCTGAAAATTATCCATCATGTAGAACGACAAGTATTAACTTAGGAAAAAAGAAACAAAAGTCTTACAATGACTCCACAACAATGGGATATGCATGAATTATGAGCATATTGAAATCATCCGATCATGATTTAAGACAAATTGCTGGTACACAGTCCAGACAAATATGTTATTGGAATTTGGAATGGATGTTCCAGGTCATTATCACAAGGTCTACATATGTAAAGATATTTTTGGAAGGACTTGCACTAGACAAAAAAGAACAAAGATAAAGACATGTTTGTGATAAATTGATAATCCTAAATGGTCAATCAAAAATCTATCCTAGAGTGGGTGGGTCGCCATCACTCGGTGTTACAGTCTTTTATATAAACAAATGAAAATGTAAGAACAAGCAAGATCTTGTCAATCTGCAAGGGTCATACTTACCAAAGACTTGACGCAAAGAATGCGCTAATTGGAATTACGCATGTCGCATATCTGCACATCATATGGGAACGGTCATACATAGAAATTACACAAGGTGAATAGGGGTGAGGGAGGGATGCAGATCTTACATTTGAAAAGTCATCTTCACAGGTGCAACAACCTGAAAATATTGTTGAGGTCAAGAATATTAGGACAAAGGAAATGAGGTAAGAAATACAAAGATTCGATTCAAAAAGCCATTGAAACATCCCAGATAAGAGTGCATATAAGAAAACTAATAGTACATCACAAGAAACAAACAAAACATCTTCTTTTTCCCAGGTAAAATCCACACATAATTATGATATCATATATCTACCAACCTAACCAAGAGCTTTCAAACAATTGTATCTGTAGGGTGGAATTTTCTAAAACTGCACAAACTAAAGAGCCTGGTATCCCACAAGGTTAAAACTAGATACTGAAACGCCATTATTTGGGCTCCAATATAGACTCTTGGTATTTGTCAGCATTATAAATAAATACAAATGTAAGAATAAACATGTTATTAAAATATTCACTTTCATTCCCAGTCAAGATATTGAATGAACTTTGAAGATGTTGAAAGTCATGATATCAACCCACCAAATTCAATTTCTTCCTTTCAGAATTAAGAACAATCCATTTTTTTCCAGCCAATAACACAGTTATAAATTCATAGAATAGTAGGGAAATAACACACAAGTTCCAGGATTTGATATCAGCTTAGATCATCCACGTAAGAGTCTAAGCAATAAACATTGTTAATAGAGTAAGAGCAACAAAGAATACGAAGTACAGCAAAAGAAGTTAAAAAAAAAGATACTGCACCTTAAAAACACGGATCAAAAAGAAGGCTACCAAGCCTGAAAATCCCATATGAATCATGGTAAGTGTTATTGGGAATGGGAAATTAAAATACTTTGGCGAGAGAACCCACTGCAACCAAGCAAAAAAAAAGGAAGATATATGTGAGCTTATGTATAATGTATAAAAGCAGAAAAAATGAATTATACATATTGTGAAAACTAAAAAAGGTAAGCTTATTCTAAATTAATTGTGACACAAGACCAGGTCATATGAAAAGAATAACATAATGGCTAACTGTAAGTCAAATTCGGGGCCTGTAGTTCTAAATAATGAACATAGGATTTTGTAAAGTGGGCAAATATTTCTTCAAAAGAACTAAGAGATTCTAACAAATATGAGATTTTATTTGCATGAATGTCATCTTAATATGCCATACAATGGTCATGAAGTTGGAACGAACAAATCATTAAACGGAAACTTTCACTGGTGAATTGCGATCTCTATACTAGGAAATCTACCTCTTTGATGCATTTAATATCTTATATATCAATACATAATTAACAAATCAAATCAAATCAAGACAAGGAGAAATTATCAAATGAACAAAATGTTTAGGGTGTTATTCACCAATATTCCCTAAGCCTATTTCAGATTTTTATCATCAGTTCTGTTAAGACCAATCCAAACTCTTTTCTGTTAGGTGTTATATTGCATGGAAGAAAATTTGCGACTTCCTCCGAAATATCATCTGGAAAAGCTCAATTTGTCAACGAACAATGTTATAGTGATACTGTAAAATATAACATATATGTTTTTTCTCGTTAGAGGCTTAGAGCGCAAATGATTAACATGGTCATAATTATGACAGAATACACATGTATACAAATTGTGCATAATTATGGTGAAGATTTAGAGACAAAAATTAAGTTTAATATAATATAAACAATCAAGCGTTACAAAGAACAGTGACAGATAAAAAAAATAGATACCTTGTTATACAGAATAACGGCAGAGGATAACAACACATATGCAAAGAGATACAGGTAGGTCAGTAAAAGTTGTCTGCTGATCATTGTGTTCACTCAAGGCTCTTCCTAAGCAATCTCGCCCACAATAACAGCGCCCCTAGATACGTGTGCGCCAAGCCGAACAAACTACTTTCAGCTCCGATCGCTGCTGTCCCACTGAAAACTCATGACAACGCCAGCTTCTGAGAGAAGCAGCTGTAACTGCATTCGCCAATAGCTTCGTGAACCTGGAAAAACGGTATTATTATTACGAACAGCTAGGGCATTGTGCCATTGGAAAATAACCTAATGTCGAGCGTGATTACAGTACACTTATGATTTAGAGCTTAAATGCACCAAAAAACTATGCTAGAAATTCGCAGCCATCGTCACAGAACAATACTCAGTGGGAAGGAAAAAAAAAAAGGAAAATCCGGCAACGGCGGAGAAAATTCAATTTGGCATCGGGATAAATTAGCAAACGGAAGTACAAATTAATTTGAGTAAAATCTTACCGGTCGACGGTCGTTCTCAAGTTAACTCTGATATTTGGGGGGTTTGAGGATCTGTGTACTCTGTTGCCGGTGCTTTCGGAGAAATGCGGAATGTGTGGATGCAGAAGCTGAAGCTGAAGAACACGTGAAAACAATGGAGGAAATGAAAGGTTAGTGGTGGCGAAAAACGAAGAGGAAAAACCACTTTCAGATCTCGAAATTTTCTTATGGGAAGGATGAAATTGAAGTGTCGTTAATTACAATTATTACTCCGCGTATAATTTTTTATGGTGCAACAATTTACTCTTAATTACACTTGCACACTGTATAGTGTATACACTCCAAGAGTGTGTTTATTTTATTCTAAAGTCCTAATTCAATTATTGTGTCACATCTACTTGATGAATTTTATTTACTTTTTCCCTTCTTAATGAAAAGTTTTATACTATTCCCTTACTGTAGCAAAAAAGTTACTCTAGATGATTTATTTTTTAATTTATAAATAAAATATTGCGATTTTTTCTGTATGAATATTATTTTTGTCTTACAAATAAGTTTATTTTTATTATAAAAATTAAGAAATATGCTCTCTCCATTCTTTTTACTACACTCAAAGTAAAATGTAATCAATAATCAGTAAAATATTATTTTTGTGAGAACTGATTTTTTGATTCAAAAACTAATGTGTTTTATCTTTGCAATAATTTTTTTAAGTGAAATTTAATATAAAAAATGAGAAATTGTGATGATTTTTTGATTCAAAAACTAATGTGTTTTATCTTTGCAATAATTTTTTTAAGTGAAATTTAATATAAAAAATGAGAAATTGTGATGATTTTTAACAAGGTTGATAATTATATTTGTAAAAATATTTAATAATTCTAATTTCACATGTTTTATTAGAGTATCTCCAGCGGTGAGTGCAAGTTTTGGGTGATGAGTAGGCATGTGTGAGCCAATTAATATTTTTTCTACTTCTACCAAAAAAAACTTCTACCTCATCCAACCGTTTTACCCAAAACATAAATTTTATAGGTCCCACCACTTACTTACTTTATACTTTTTATTTATTATTTATATTTAAATACTAATAATAATAATAATAATAATAAACGTTAAAAAAATGATTTTTATATAAAATAAAATAAATATTTAATATTTTATATAATTCATGATTAAAATAAAAATATTACAAAACAAAAATTTAAAATAAAAATAAATACTATTTTTTTATTTTAAATTTTTAGCGTTCGAAATTTAATTTTAATTAATTTTTATATAAAATAAAAATTATTTTTAATTAATTTTTATATAAAATAAAAATGTAAATAATATGATTTAAAAATTTAATTAATTTAAAATTCTTATTTTTTATTTAAAATATAACGTTAAAATATAAAAAAAAAAATTTAACATTAATTTTTATATAAAATAAAAATATAAATAATCCGTTAACGTTAAAATTTTAATTATTTAAAATTTTTTAATTTTAATTAATTTTTATATAAAACAAAAATGTAAATAATCTGAGTTAAAATTTTAATTAGTTCAAAATTCTTATTTTTTATTAATTTTTATTTAAAATATAACGTTAAAATATAAAATAATTTTTAACACAATTAATAATAATAATAATAAAATAATATTATTTTTCATCAGAAGTTCTTCTATCCCAGAAGTTTTAGAAACTTTTAATCCCAACACGTCAGCGCAACTCCAATGATTTTTACCTTGTTTTTGGGTGAGAGGTAGAAGTACACGTAGACTTCTACCTCACCTTGTTTCAAATTATTGAATGTTTATATTGGAGAAGGGTATTATAGTAAATTAGTTGTCATAAATATGTGAAGGTGGATTATTAATGGAAATGAAAATAAGTGAGAACTATCAGTATTAAATTGTACTACTCCGTAAGTAAATAAGTAATCCCTATATTTAAGAAAACCTCAAGTATTTTACTATTTTGTCCCCGAGGATAAGTATATGGATTCAACAGTCTCCCGTCACCACTCCGTGAACGTGAGACAGATATAGGAGCTGAGGAACAATGGCGTCGCTGGTGAACAAGCCTCTGACTTCTGTGTGCGCTGCTAACAAAACGGACCTCTTCTCGCCGGAGCTTATCGTCGCTAAACGGTGCCGTATCCCGTTCCGGAAGACCGCCGTCAATAGTGTTAGAATCGCCAGCAAAGGTCTTGTTTCTCGAAGATTTCACGATGTTGAATCTGGAATCGTGTGTAAGGCGGTGTCCACGGAGCCGGAGACGGAGATTGAAGGCCTAAACATCGCAGAAGATGTTACTCAGGTGTGAGGCCGTAATTTCTCTTTAATTTGTATTTCTACCGATGAATTATTGATTAGGGTATGTTCGGATTGAAGCAATTGGTCACAGTTCTCAACGAAAATGGGATTTGTGAATTTGAATAGTATATGGAACCGATTAGTCGTATATCCATTTAATTATGAAAATATGGGTAAATTCATATTTATTCATTTTTTTTATCTGGAGATTGCTGTGATTTTCCTGGAAGTAGAAACTACTTGAGTACTCGTATGTCGTCCGATAAATTAGGACTTCAAGATTAACTTGGCAGCAATACTATATTGATTGGTAAGAAATGCAAGGCTATTAGAAATGGTATATTTCTCTGTAAAATTGTTGTGGGAAAGTTGGTATTTAAATTCACAGATGTTCAATGGCATTTTTTGGCAGCCATTATCCATTCTTTTGTTTTCCTGCATTTGTGTAGTGTATAGTATAGAAAAATTTAGTGTAATTATGGTTGCATCTGTACTGAGATATTAATGAACTGATTTGAGGATCATCTTGAATTGATGTTGATACGTGCTCCTTGGTCTTGGGTGCACGGTGCGGGATGCATTGTGATGCAAAATCTTATGGTCCATCATTTATCACTATATTGGTGCATCTTTGTTTTGATGGTGCAGTCTGCAACTATTCTATATTATCCTTTATCTCAGTTTTTTAATACTTTGTTGCGTTGTAACAGCTCATTGGGAAGACTCCGATGGTTTACTTAAATAATGTTGTAAAAGGCTGTGTGGCAAATATAGCCGCAAAGCTTGAGATTATGGAACCATGTAGCAGTGTCAAGGATAGGTGAGTGTTTGTCCCTGTTTTCACTTGAGAATTTGTGTATCTGTTGCATTAGGAAATCCGGTTGTGGGATGAAGATCTCTTTAATGTTCCAATATTAGCGATGTTTGGCTTATTTACAATATAGTATCGTGCTTACAGGATAGGGTACAGTATGATTACTGATGCTGAGGAGAAAGGGCTTATAACTCCAGGAAAGGTATGATGATGATGAACCTTTTTTAGTAGTCTGACTGAAAGTTAAAAAGAATTGTTTCTCATCCTGACTTATGTTTTTATTGTCCGATTTGAGCCTTTATTACATGCTCAGAATCATATTAATCTCTTCCATTACCTTATTTTCCTGAAAACTTATTATGCCCATGCTCATGCTCAAAGCATATGTTTCAAACTAATAGGACTCCCTTTTTTTCCTCAAGTGTATCACCCTCGATGAACATTATTCTTATCCTGTAAGCTTGGCTATGTAGAGTATATTGGTTGAGCCTACAAGTGGTAATACGGGAATCGGCCTTGCATTTATTGCTGCTTCAAAAGGCTATAAGCTCATCTTGACGATGCCTGCATCCATGAGTCTTGAGAGAAGGGTTCTTTTGAAAGCATTCGGAGCAGAATTAGTTTTAACTGATGCAGCCAAAGGCATGAAAGGAGCTGTTCAAAAAGCCGAAGAAATATTAAGTAGTACACCAAATGCTTACTTGCTTCAACAATTTGATAACCCTGCAAATCCCAAGGTTCTTAATTGTTTCTCATTTTTTGTATTTCTTAGTTATTTTTGGTTTGTTCATTCTTGATCAACTATTATTTTTTCTTGTTTTAAAGTAGACGTGTGGACATTGGTTCAGTAATCAACTGCCAAAAGTAACTGCATATATGCTTGACACACACTAGTAGAATAGGTTGATATGTTGTAATGGCAAGTGACGAGAGTTTTTTTTTCCTGTTAATGCTTGTACCAATACCACATGATCTTCATCTTGAATTTTGGAACAGCATGTGTGCTGCATCGTCAAGTTTTAAAGGGAGTTGAAATGACATGGAAGTTTCGAATCAAAACTTCTAATTAGGTTCTTCTTTTCTCCTGCAGATTCACTACGAAACCACTGGCCCAGAGATTTGGGAAGATACAAAAGGGAAGGTGGACATATTTGTTGCTGGGATTGGCACTGGCGGAACCATTTCTGGAGTTGGTCGTTATCTCAAAGAATATAATCCCAAGGTCAAGGTAATAAACTTCTTGGATGATGATTTCCATGCATAATGGTGCCATGAAAATGACCTTAAAAATTTGGCTATGAAGTTGCATTATGCCATCCAAGTCTTGTGAATCTCATGTTTGCTCCTCCTTGGGTAGGTTATTGGTGTAGAACCTACCGAAAGCAATGTATTGACAGGTGGAAAACCTGGTAAGATGGCATATTACTGTCTTTACTATGCTAGTATACAGCTTAAATATGTGTATTTTTCTAGTATTAGCAATTTGATATTGCAGGCCCTCACAAAATTCAAGGGATTGGAGCAGGTTTTATTCCGAAGAATTTAGATCAAGATGTGATGGATGAAGTTATAGAGGTTTGGATTTTACCTTAATAGCATTTTAAATTGTTCCAATTTGTTTATAGTAAGTACCTACTCTTTAAGTTCATCAAAAGCATCATTTTATAAACTTGCCAAGCGTTACCTACATTTAAGTTACATATATGTACTTACATAACCAAAATATAAATGCTAATACAAATATAAACATCTAAAATTCTATACACATGTAAAGAGAAAAAGAAAAAGTTAAAATGCCCACCTGCTTGATCTTTTGCTAAATTTTGAGAAGTAGAAGCAGAGACATTTAACAGATTTTTGTTTTCATTGACAATTTATTTTATGTATGGAGAAAGCATCTAATATTTTATAATTTCAAGGAACCAAGATCCAAGTCTTGGGTATATTATATTGTATGGATGTGTGTTTCCAGGTCCAATTTTCAGTTTCCAGTATTGAAAAGTGAATTTATGAAATGTATTGGTTTTTGTGTGGAAATTGAAAACATGTTTGGATGAGTAATTTTTTCTGTATTATAATTTGATAGTTTAGTTGCTAGGGTGGTGTCCACATACAAAAATATGATGTGATTAATTAATAATTAGTCATATGTAATAGTGAATGGAAATGAAAATTGAAAAATTGATGATTTCCGATAGAATTTTTTTTAAATAAACATGATTCCATTTTTATGAATTGTTGGAAAATGAAAATTGGGTGTTGGAAATGTATCAAAACAGGACCTTAGTTTTTAACTAAATGCAGTGTTGAACCTTATTTTAGAACTGTAGAGCCCACTTTTGCTGTGAGATGACATTCAAAGAGGTTTGAATTTAGATATAATCATATAAATCTACTCCCACAGCCTGGACAAAAAAATTGTGACAGATGTCACATGTCTCGTGGATTTGTATTCGTGAGAAGATTTTTATGTGAGGACTTATAGTTATTGTAGTCCATTGTGCTTGAGTCTCCAATTCTCCATCCCAGGCCTTTGTCTGGTGAGTCCATGGATTTGACATGCAATTGCCTCTTCTTTTTCGCTTACTCATTGATTTTTCGAGTGTGTTACCTCTAGGTGACTGGTGGTTTCACTTAGTATTGAGTCTATTGACGCATGTAGCACATTTCCATATGTGAACTTGTAAGCCCATTCTCTGCTGACTGGTGGCTCATGTTTCCTTGTCAGATATCAAGTGATGAAGCCGTAGAGATGGCAAGGCAATTAGCTCTAAAGGAGGGCCTGCTGGTTAGTTTGTCTTTTAATAGTATATTTCTGCTAACATCCATATTTCAAGTAAACGTATATTTTGGATTGTTAGTAAAAGTTTAAGGTTGATTTTTTCCACCAGGTGGGTATTTCTTCAGGCGCAGCGGCTGCTGCTGCTATTAAGGTTGCAAAGAGACCTGAAAATGCTGGGAAGCTTATAGCGGTATGTTTATTTTTGCTTTTTTGTGGCTGTGTGCCTGTTGGTCTTCTATTAATCTGAAGCCGGGAAAAAATATTTGCCTTCTGAAGCCGGAAAAAAAATAATTACAATATTTAACTATCAGCTCCTTCTTTGCTTATATATTTATACGAGGGAACGGTGTCAGTGTATGCTTGTTAAAGATCACTTAATTCTTATTGGTTATCTTGTGGTATTACTGAAATCTACACTGCCCAAAAAATGATGAAGGCATTGCACATTCTTTATGTTTCTTCACAAAGAATTTTATTACCTGATAGTAAGCTATTTTTATGATACACACAAAATAATTTCCAAAACTAATGGGGTTCTCTTGGGGGTATGATTGTATGAACTGTGATAACTCTTCAGTTGAAATTGTATTTGTTGTAGGTTGTGTTTCCTAGCTTTGGGGAAAGATACTTGTCGACAGTTCTTTTCCAGTCCATAAGGGAGGAAGTTGAGAAGATGCAGCCCGAATAGTGCATATAATGATTCCTTTTCCCAGATTTTACTTATTGCGAATAAATGCTTTCATTTCCAGTCGCCATACCATTGCAATGAAAGTCTAGTGTGATATCTGAATTGGAGGAGACTGTTTAGGTTTCTCATTTACAGGCACTCTACATAGTAACTCAAGTTCTGAACCTATAAAGATATACAAATGCGGTGTTACTTTTGGGTGATCGGGATAATTATGCCTGTGTATTGAATCAAATTCTTTCGATTTTAAGAGTGATTCTTTTTCGTACTCCAAAACAGAGTTTCGTATTATTAAGAGTGATTTGTTATCCTCAGGGTAAAATGTTTCATTCATCTTTATAAATTACCATGTACTTTATGAACCAGATACTTATTTTTGAATTTAGATAGTTAACAACTACAGTATGATTAATTTTACAATTTATGTCTTGTTTTTTGGAGAAAATATTGCACAACTTTGCAATTTTTCAACTTGGTTATTGAGATTCTTATATATTTTGAACACATAATTCAATTTTATATTCAAAATATGATTATTTCTTTTGTAAAATAGCAAAGAAAGTGTCTTATTTATATTTTTTTTATTGTAGGGATTTATTGTTCTCGTTATTTACTTTTATATCATTACATTTTCAATGTGCAAAACAAATAAAAAAATCAAGAATTTTAAGATTCTTGTATGGGAAAAATGGCAATAAGGCCAATTTTCAACATTTTTTCGGCAATAAGGCTTTCGAGAAATTACGCGTGTCAATTAGGCCAACAAAAATGTGCAAAGACCTTAATACCCTTTCTCCCCTAAATTCCAATTCCAATCTACACCCATTCTCCTTCCTCACCGCAACCGTTCTCCTTCCTCACCCGAAGAATTTGTCAGGCCAAGGTCACCATCGTCCCTCCTCTCCGCCGCCGCCCTGGTCATCAAGGCGCTCAAGGAGCCCGAGCGCGACCGGAAGACGACGAAAAACCTCAAACACAGCGGCAACATCTCCCTTGACGACGTCATCGAGATCGCGAAGGTGATGAAGCCTCGATCCACGGCCTAGATCCAGCTGCTATTACTTCGGCTCTGCCGGATCGATGTCCTCTGACTACGAAACCCCCGCCGATCGTCTTCTCCGCATCAAATCCAAGTACGCCGCTCATCTCTCGAATCGCGTACTCACGACCTCTGGTACAAGTTCGCTCTCCGAATTGGAAACCTAAATCGAAGCAGCCCCGAAGCTCCGTCCCGTGGACGCGTGGCTCAAGCTCGTGCGAGAAATGGCGGAATCTGGATGAGGCGTTCCTAAACAGTAGCGACGCCAACGACATCGTCTTCGCCAAGCCCTTGGCGAGTTCGAGAGGAGGGAGTTCGAGAGGAGGGGTGGATTCGAGGAAGTCGGAAGGTAATTGGCGCGTTTCGGATGCTTTTGGAGCTTCAATGGCCGAGCCATGGTTGGCTGCTCATGGGGATCTATCCAGGTTTAATTCTAATCTTAACTCACATTAGTTTTCTCATGATTGTAAATTATTTTTTATCCGTGGGTGATTCTTGAATTTGAGTCAATGTGATTGAAGATGGACACGATGAATTGGAAAATTAAGAATTACAATGTGAGTGTTTGAGTTGTGGATTTTGTAAGGAAACGTGTAGTAATGACTATGCCTTTTTTGAAAAAAAATTTCGACTTCGTGAAATGGGACCTAGGATTTTTTTCATTTTTTCTTCCTCTTGGAGAACATTAGTCTACTTGAGTTTGAGTGAGATAACATGATTTGAACGATTACGGCTTCGTCGTACAAATATCAAAATTTGTTGGTTTATACTTTCACCAGCTCTAGTAATATTAATAATTGAAAATTGTATATATGAATTGGATCGTGAAAATGTGGTCTCCTGGATATGGTTTTGTGTAGCTCGATTTCTTGCAAGACTTTAGTGTGTTATTCCATGTAAGTACCCTATAGAAGTCCTTCAGTTTTATAACTACTACTGTATAATCTGTTGTTAATTATGGTGGTTTTATAATACCAATTATCATCCTCGGTTTTTGTTGATCAGGCATTCTTTTGTCTATGTATTTGGTTAGCTTGTCTTCTGGTCAATATTTTGATGTATTGGAAATTGTGATTCATGTGTCGGTTAAACGGGTGCACTTGTATGCATTGGATAATTCTAGTACAATTCCTTGTGGCAGAGTAGTAAAACATGTTTTAAGAAATAATGTATACACACAAGTTTTTTATTTTCATGTCAAATACCGTTTATCCTAGGTTTGCAATTTGTGACAGAGAAACAAATACTGAAGGGTGTTCTGTAATTTTGAAGAGTTTTATTTTTTTGTTTTTAATCCGTGTCGTGTCAGGTTCTTGTTTAGGCTCTCTACAAAGCTAACTCTATCATGAATTTGCACTATATTTAACAGGGGCAAAGATGTGAGTGCTGAAAACATGCATCAAGGTTTCACTCATGTCTTCGAATCAACATTTGAAAGCACAGAAGGGGTTGCTGAATATGTTTCTCATCCAGTTCATGTTGAATTCGCAAACTTATTACTTCCTCAATTAGAGAAAGTGATTGTATTCGATTACAAGCCGACAAAGGTCAAAGTTTGAATCAGCCAGAGGATTGCGTGATATCCATATGATCCTTCTACTTCTTGTATGACATTCAGTATTTTTTATAATATTCAGTGTATTTTTTTTTATGACGTTCAGTGTTTTTTATGACGTTCAGTGTCTTTTCATGGTATTCAGTGTCTGTCATTCAGTGTCTATTAATGGTATTCAGTGTCTGGGGTGGGGTGAGTTGAGTATAAAAATTTCACGTTCAGTGTCTTTTAATGGTATTCAGTGTCTGGAGGTGGGGTGGGTTGAGTAGAAAAAAAATCTGACGTTCAGTGTCTTTTCATGGTATTCAGTGTCTGGGGTGACGTTCAGTGTCTTTTAATGGTATTCAGTGTCTGGAGGTGGGGTGGGTTGAGTAGAAAAAAAATCTGACGTTCAGTGTCTTTTCATGGTATTCAGTGTCTGGGGTGACGTTCAGTGTCTTTTAATGGTATTCAGTGTCTGGAGGTGGGGTGGGTTGAGTAGAAAAAAAATCTGACGTTCAGTGTCTTTTCATGGTATTCAGTGTCTGGGGTGACGTTCAGTGTCTTTTAATGGTATTCAGTGTCTGACATTCAGTGTCTGTGGTGGGGTGAGGTGGGTTGAGTAGAAAAAAAAAAATCTGACGTTCAGTGTTTTTTCATGGTATTCAGTGTCTGGGCAGGGGTGGGGTGGGGTAGGTGTGGGGTGGGTTGAGTAGAAATAGAGTAAGGGTATTTTTGTCCTTCCATATACATTTTTTTGGCCTAATTGGAACAAAAAAGCCTAATTGACACATAAATTAGAATTTGGCCTTATTAGTCAAAAAATGTTGAAAATTGGCCTTATTGCCATTTTTCCCTTTTTGTTACTACTAATTAATAAATTGACCATTTAGGGTGTAATCTCGACCGAGTTAAATTTTGCCGGTTGATTAGAATCGTATGCGCGTGTCTCTCGCTGCCACCGCTAAAATAAGCCGGGTATGAGCTAGACCCACACGTGGCTCATTTAAGTCTGCTCTATTTCTGAGCTTCTCTACACAGCGTCGACATTTCCAACAACAAAAAAGCTAGGGTTTTCGGAACGGATCAGGTTAATTTTCGATACCAGTCTCTCTTTTACGGAGTTAAATTTAATTTTAGTTCACTGAATTCGGGTGATAAAAGGTTACCCCATTTTTAATCTGTTTTTTCTGTGGAAAGAAGTTTCGATGCTGTTTTTTTTTGTTGGCTGATGATTTTCTTGATGGTTGATTTCAGTTTTTAGGTGAATGAGTTATTTTTGAATGATTATAATGTAGTACTCCGTATGTATTTTGTAATCTTCATGACTATAGTTCTGTAAGAAATTTTGCTAACTTCCATAGTGTACCCCCTTCGTTGTGTAGTATATTACTCTTCCCACGATCTAGTGAAATCCAGATCATGTATGATTGAGTTATGGGTTTGATGCGATGGATATAGGTACGCATTGTGGGACAGTGAATGTTAGGTTGTGTGGGTGATTATCGATGTCGGATAATCCTTGCCTGCTGCTGGGACACTGTCATAGATGTATTTATCTTCACAGAATTGTTATTTTTAAACATCGGAAAACCATGACCTAATCCAGAGATCAGGTTCTCATGAGTGTTAAGTAAATGCTGTTTGTATGTACATTATTTTACGCCGAAAATCCTTGTATGGTTTAGATGCAGGGAGATCAGCTTTAACCTTTTGCTTGTTATGTAAACACAGGTTACATATATTTATCCTAAGATGTCTGGGCTATCTGGATTCGGTTCACTTGCTCCAAAGACGAAGAATTTTGTTGTGGCTGGAGGCCTTACAACTTTTGTATTCGGAGTGTATTTCTACACGATGAGGGCTGTTGGGGGTACAGATGAACTTCAGGTTGCTATCGACAAATTTGAAGCGCACAAGCCAGAAGCCACGTTGACGCCTAAAGCTTAATTTTTGTATTCGGCTAGAGTAGAACTATGTAAATTTGCTGAAACTTGTGTGACTGATCACTATGTTTTTTGTTATTCAAATAAAGAAATACTACATTGATTGAAGGTTTTTATGTATTATGACAATCGAGTTGGCAAATCTCGTTTTATAGGCTAGGCGAACTATTTCAAGGGATTCACAAGGTTGATGTTCTATGAAAGGGAATCGTTTCAATGTCATATATTATGGTCGGTCTGCTAATGTTACATGCAACAAAAGATGGATTTACTAATGTTCCTATAAATATATAAAGATGTCAATTACATAACTTTGTTTGGATGGCAAATAAATAGTCTCATCTCAAGCCACAACAAAAGCACTGGAAGAGCCTTTGAAATGCTTAACTGACCCCATAATTCTCTTTGCAGCGCCAAAATGCGTGATTCTGTAGACACCCGAAACTGCTGTTTGTGGTATTATCCATTCTATCGTTGCGTGGCTTCGAGTACTAAGCTTAGTAGGTCTCGACCATTTGAAACAGAGACAGAAATCATCATCATCGTAAGCAGGCAGCCAAGTATCACCCTCCTTCCCTTTGAGCATTTCCACCAATGCAAATGTGCCTTCGGTTATGAGGTCGTTTCTGGGACAGGCCGACCAGAAAACTACGGTCACGTTTTCACCTCTCTTAAAGGTGGAGTCCTTGGGTACGTCTAAATCGACATCACCAAAGCTTACTCCGATTGGAGTTGCGTCCATCACGACTGGGGTGAGAAAGCTTATTTGCTTATCCAAGAGATTAGGGGGTTGAGGACCAGATTCAACAGATTGCCCACTGATAAGTGCTGCCGAGAGCTTCTTGAACTCCTGAATGTAGCCACTAAGGGTATGTGGGCCGTACAGCGTGGAGGCACCCTACAAATGGAAGAAGTGCTATGTTATCGAATGATAGAAACAATTGTCGTTGCATTTACTAAATCAGAATGTTCATGACAAGAAACAAAAAAAAACAAAAAACCATTTAACACTTTTAAAGCTTCAAATTCAACTTTCGCTTAAATAATGACACAGATTAACAGTTAACATACTATCCACAACAAGCTCAATGATTAAGCAAACAAAGCGTCGAAACAATTTTGTAAGAAAATCCTCATGTCTCAGAGGTACCCTATCATAGATTTTGCCAACCACAAATATTGTCCATATTACCTAGATAAACTTTAGAAATCCATGCAGTTTATCTTGTAACTAACCTCGTATCTCTGTATCTGGTACTCCTCAAATGTTGTCACATATTGTGAATATGTATTTGTCAAACCAGCGATGACTATATGGACATTGCTACCAAACTCTTTGCTAGCTTTACTTGTGAGAACTTCTTTCACAGCGTCTCGGAGTCGTCTTCCAGCCATAGTGGTGAACTCTGGTACATGAAGAAATCTAGTGAAAAATGAGATCTACTAAACATGAAAATGCTCTTCGATTGTTCTCCATGTTCAGTTGTTCACAAATAACTAGGCCAAAATTGATGAAAAAGGAAAAAGATGGCTGTTCAGTTCACAACGATTGTACAACATCACAACAGATAAGAAAAATAATTCCGTACTATATAACTCGCAATATTTCAAAATCTGACAGAAAACCCCAGGTATTTGGTATCGAATATTCCTCAATAAACATAAATTCCCATTGATTTGTGATGTGAAATTTCATTATCTGGCCACCAATTCATGGCAGTCGGTCTCGGCAAGCAACAACACAAAAATGTCAGTTGAAAACCAAAAACATATAATCAATTAAACAGCAAACAAGCACTAGCATTTTATAAACCTCGATCATGTAGCACAGTTAAAATTAAAACACGCGTATTTCTTAGTAATTAGAGTAAACAAAAGGTAAGTCAACCAAGTACCTCCTGGCACACTAAGAATGATCAGTTGCCCAATCCTCAGAATCTGAACTGGAAGTATGGATGGCTGAGGAAAAAAATTGCCATCAATCTATAACCACTTATATGCTCTATAAGGTGAAATAATAAAGTAAGAGGTAAGGATAAACAGCTAACAAAGAGGAAACTGATGATTGCCAATGAAATCTTTACTTGCGCATAATAGCAGAAGTGAAGAAAAGGAAAGTAAAATAATACAGTGAATGCTTTAATTGCGAATTAAAGGCGATACAACCTGAAAATCACAAGACAGTTGAACCAACAAATAATACATGCACTGATAATTAAGCGACCCAAATTCATTCCAGTTACTTGCAAACAAGGTAAATAAATAATTGGACCTCATAAAACTGCTCACAGAGATGGAAAAACTATCAATTTCCTTATGGCAGAAATGAACAAATTTTGGTAGGATTGTAACTGACCGCCCAATCATATGGTAGTTTCATTTCGCCAGTATCCAGAAGAATAGGCTTTGGCTGTTGACAGTCCTCTTGTTCCTTGTTTGGAGTTTTGAGTAAGTTGCGTACAAGTCTCCAAAATGCATTACCCTAAAGAGAGAGAAAATGAATGTAGAGAGCACAAAAACACTGAATGATGTGATTAAACTGGCCTACCTTATCATCCCCTTGTGTAAAATCAAAAGCCCCAGGTCCATCGGTTGTACCAGCAGCAAATCCAAACCCCATTGATGCAGGACATGTTTTTACAACATTGGTAGCTTTCCCATCCTTAGAAATTGTCACATTAAGGTTGGAAAAATCAACATATGTATGGCGATAATCAATCTTCCCATTTAATTTCTGTGATGCTGCATTGAAAAGTTCAACTGCTTTCTTTAATTGTCTTTCTCCAATAATACGTGTACTTTCGAATTCATCGGGATATCTGCAAGCAATATAGAGATGAGACTTTAGTCAACACAAGATCCATTTCATTTCATCTCAACTCTACTTGATATCAGACTACAGCGTAACATACCCAGGTCCTCGGCCATAGCATAGCTCATTCTTTCCACCGCAGGTACTGTGATTAAAGTCACAAGGTAAGCCTGTATCTAAGCAGAAAGCACCTAGAACATTAGGGCTGACATCACCACAATTGGTTTGACAAAATGCCGATACAAATCTTGGCCTATCGGCCTGCCTGAGAGCACTCCTTACACGCCTTGAAAGGCTAAAAAACTTAGTGGTCGATTGCCCTGATGATGAATTAAACGAAGCAGCAAGCTCTAGTAACTCATGATCTGCATTGGACAACCAACATTATAGTTAGGCATTTTAAGTTGTAATCCTTTTTCAGATGTGGCAAAATGACAATCGGAATAATCAATTTGTCCCTTCTGTATACATTTGGTTCTACACATGAAATGCTGAAAGGAAATGAATATTCATACCATCATCAGGAACGAGGTGAAAATGAGGCTAAAACACATATCCCGTTTCCCAAGACTATGTTATCACAATTCTACAACTACGACTCAAGACACCATGATTGTGCGATTTGTAATCGTTTCCATTTCAATAATATTCAGAAGCTTACATTAATGAGTATTTCTAATACTTACGGTTGTTTTGAACGCTTGGTATTATATTTGAGACTCTTCTCGTGACTTTGTTATACTTAGGTTTGTCCATTGGAATGCTGCCTATATGATTCTGATCAAACATGTCTTCCATAAATCGTGCCGCGGCCCCTTTATTATCTCCACTTATCAATGAATTTGTACGGCTCATAGAAGTCCCATGCGTTGCAAACCAATTAAAGCTGCCTACTGGACCCCACTGATCATCGACAAACTTCAAGAGGGTCATATCTTTATCAGTGTCGTATTTATATTTACTACGTTCTGCAGCTGGATTATTAAGATAAGCACTTGGACTGCGATTAATTCCAGCATCTACAAGCTCACCTGTCATTGATCCAATTTTGTGAGAATTGCATAGAGATCTAAATTACACTAATGATTTGCTCTAAATACAACAATCTTAAGCATAATCACAAAGTGTAACATAAGCACAACGATGAGTTGAAAAGAGGCTCAAAGAAGACTTGCCGATCTTCTACTCAGCAAACCGGTCATATAATGCAATAAATGGTGTGGGTATGGGTATGACCCCTGCTGAGTACAACTAACAAGTTGTGCAAGATAAGTTCTCTAGAATTCAACCTATGATTATGTAAAATAGCTTAAATGCACAGATGAATCTTCCAATGGTGATACAAGTATTTGACATAAATGATGTAGAAAAAATATTACTCCAATAAATAGACGTCATTTTTACCTTTAGCAACATATATTGATCCAGGTCGGAGGTTATCATGAGCTTGTATGATGCTCTGCTCAATGCCATCAACGAGAGCATCAAATGATTGGCGCACAAAACCAAGGGATGTGACAAGGTACACAACATACTGAAGATAACCTCCGGGACCAGCATGGGTGTGAATGCCGCTGATAGCAACATTATTTTCCGTGTAGAGATCTCCATATCTGGAATAACATCAAGGAAACTGCTATAGCGCCATAAATAAATATGTACAAAGTTGTAAAGTTATTTTCCATTAAAAAAATAATCCTGGCATTACTATTTGCAACTACCTTGCTTTCAACCTCTCAAGAACTTTGACTGTCACCAGTTGTCCTGCCATACAAGCATCTAGATTTACAAACACAATTCGGCTCCCCTGTGGCTCCGCAACAATAAAGGCCCTTGCTCGCAACCTGAAGTGAACACCGGATGCTGTCTGCTCCATGTTAGCATATCCCATCATGTTGACATCAGCTGCTGGCCCTGTGATGTCATAGCTTCCGAGGCCGATTAAGTAATTGGAAGCTGAGTTTTCCCCTCCACAATTCTCTACTAAGACTAATAAGAAAATCGAAAACCAAATCATCCTAATCGATTCTGCCATCATTCCTCTGCGCCCACCACAGCCAGTTGTGATATTCGCACTTCCCTTCTATGGAGATGCAAAATGAGTCAGTATTGATATAAGCAGGATACAAAACACACAGCAATAACCCAACAGTCACACATGAGAAAAGAGAGACATGTAGCTAATTATTTTAATGCATTTCTTTACCAAGAAAAAGGTAACTTCTTTCAGAAGCAGAACACAATACCAACTGTTACCAAGCATTGACTAGTAAATTCATCGATTTATCTTCTCTAAGATAATTACTCATAAATACGAACCAACTACTAAGTGTTTAATTTCCCGCCAAAAAAGCTTTCTATAAACAGTAAGTAAATTGAGACATGGTGGCCCTTACAGATTACAGTGCCTGTTCGTATTAACTAAAATCTTGAGCAGAAATCTGGCTGGAAAATATGAAAATGAAGGGTCTTAAATCTGAATAAGGGAACTCTCAAATTCGGAATTAGTAGGAATTTATAGTGACACTTTGCAGTGGCTGTCATTACGAATAGCGTATACAAAGCGAGAGTTCCTCTATTTCACAACATAGTAAATGTAGGTGACGACATAAAAAAATCCCAGAACCAACAAACTACCTCGGGAAAAATGCCAACAACGAACACTCAGCTAATTAGATAAAAGGTAGATTCATTGAAGTACCACTAATATGAATTTCACAAAATCCACAATCCTCTTACTCACAGATATAATGACAGCAAGATCAAACAGTTAGTATTTGTAGTTCAATTATAAACAAGATTATGCAATTACCTAATTAATTAATAGAATATATTTTTTTGCGTATATAATTAGCAAAAAAATATAGTTCTCAGATATAATTATATAGTAGAGTAAAACACAATAATTATAAAAGGTAATCAAAGAATTTATGAATTATAAAGCTGTAAAATAGTCTCAGCGCTACTTAATTACAAACATACCAAATTAGAAAGCGGAAACGAGTAAATTAATTAGCAGAATCTGATTCAACAACAACAATAAATGCGATTCTCACAAATGCGGCGCCTGTGAGGTGACTGGATCGCGGCAGCGCCGGCGGGGAGCGACGGAGTGAGGTTTCGCAGACGAACCCAACGCTTACAGCAAAGATATTTATGAGTGAGAAACTAAAAAAAAAACGAAACGAAGAGAACTTGACTTTTAAGTAAAGAGTGTGGAATCCGGATCATGCAATCTTTGCTGAACTAATAATTACTGAAATAAATATAGATATTTATTTTTATTTATTTGTCACTACTGTATCACCTAACAAACTCCACATTGAAAAGGGAAATTTTGCGTATTTATTTTCGTAAATGGAAACTCTTGTTAACATAAATCTCTCACTGACTTCGCGTAAAAGCCAAAGTATTTTGTTATTAGTATTAATTTAGGCAAAATTGTAATTTTATTTCGATAATTTGTTTTAAATAATTTTACAAATTTCATGTAATTACTCAAAAATTTTGGTCATTGTAATTTTTTATTTCAATCTTGCTAACGAATAATCATCGGAAATTATTGTGTTCACAAAAAACTTATTTGTGAGTTAATATTCAAAGTGATTAAACAACAAATATAGGGTTCAAAAATAACATATGTCAACCCAAAGAAACCATGCCTACTATGGAAGGACAACTTAACACTCTACTTCATGTGTTTTTTTTTATGATTTTCAAACATGCATCACTGGACAAATGGGTGACTTAGTTTCTAATCTTTGAGTGATAAATACGCCTTCAGTTTCCCAGCAAGATGTGGCATCACGTTGATACTGTCTTGAATAGAATTTTCAACGCACGACTCCAAATCCTTCATGGGAGGATTGTTGCTGTTTGGTTGGAGCTTGGCTGACTCGTATTTGTCTTGGCAAACTGTTAGAGACCTGCTCAGTTTTTCCTGTGTATGAATATCAACAAGAGTACAAACATTAGAGTGATAAGCCACACATCAAGAAGGAATATCAGAAACTGCCTTTCATCATTAACAAATAACAGTGTCGAAATTATGAGCCATTGTATCAATATATGATCATGTGAATTTGATGCTTTCTATCGAATTCGAGTGTATCATATTTAGTCACTTTTCTCCATTTTCTTCTACATTTATTTCAATTCAAATTGTAAGCATGCATACATAAGTTATATATAAGAAATACTATAAGATTTTCAAATGGCTAGGTTTTGGGATGGATTCCGAATCCACCAAAAATGAATTAAAACGAAGGAATTGAATCCATTGATTTGAATTTTCAGCCGAACGTGTTGGTGCTTTTGAGTTCTCAGCCCAAGTGTTTAAAGAGGGAAAATGGTAGGATTTAATATATGAATTTCATGTCATCTTTCTTCCCATCAAGGATCATTTAAAACACAAACTGATGAAATTCATACATTAAATCTAACTGTTCCTTAATATGAAGGATGGAAGTATAACTATTAGTTAGAAATCAACGGACATCTGAAAAACATACATCCTTAATCAATCCCAGTTTGAATGCACAATTAAACATAACAAAAAGCATAACCGATACTTACGCTTAGTAAAACAATCATGTCAACTACAAACATAGTTTTCCTAACCTGACCTCTATTCAATAGTGAAGATCATTCTAGGTATGCTATGAATGGTTTTTCTTAGCACGGGTTATTGATCAACCAGCTTAGAAAATGCTTCTTTAGCAACTTCTTTATTATGTGTATACATTTAAATGAGTTTTTATATAATTTCTCTTTCAAAACCATTGTGTTACTTCCAATGAACACGAGGTGTTTTAGGAATAAAATATCAGAAAAAAGCGCGAAATGTATAATG
The DNA here is from genome assembly GCA_954870475.1 of Euphrasia confusa. Taxonomy (NCBI): domain Eukaryota; kingdom Viridiplantae; phylum Streptophyta; class Magnoliopsida; order Lamiales; family Orobanchaceae; genus Euphrasia; species Euphrasia confusa. The sequence continues at coordinate 2,485,701 of OX940970.1, forward strand.
AATTAACGAAACTTTATAGACAGAACAAGGATGACATTTGTAAAACCAATCCATCATTTGCGCTTAACATGTGTTAAATCAATAAAAGATTGAATTTTGAATTAGTAGGTATATTTGTTGCACAATAAATCAGAACGAAATATAGCACACATCAAAGTTCAACACCAGGCGTAAAAACAGACGAGCAAGCGTGCAAATGCAAAATTCAGCTTAATACAGCCAATGTGTCGATAACCCGAAAAGAAACCAGCCTGAGAAACACAAAACACGAGGAGGGCGAGCGGCATTGTTACCTGAAACTTAGCCATTTCGGTTTCAACAAGATTCTGGGCATTGATCACAGGCGCACTGCAATTCTCCACGCAATTTCCTATCTCGCTTTGGTTCTTCTTCCTGTCAAAACACTCGTACGCACACTTGAAGTACGCTTGCTGCCGCCGACAACACAAACCAAAACAAAATCAACAGATAAATAATTACCCAAATTAAATAAACCCAAAATTCCAGAAAAAAATAAATCAACGGAAATAAAAAAAGACAGAAACAACTGGAAAAAAACCTGGAGGGTGAAATTGATGTGGTCTTGTACGCCGGCGAGATGCGATTGGGCGGCAGTGTTTACCTCGTTCAGCTTCTGTCTCAGTCTTTCGTTGACTAATCTCTCTTCTGCAACAGCTGCGTGATCCATGATACCTTTTTCTAAATTTTTTAAATTAATTATTTTTGAGTGAAAATGTGAATTTGGGGTTTTCAGGGGTTTATGTATCGTCTCCCTCCCGTTTGATTTCTTGGAGGAGGGTCTCAGAAGGGTATAATAGGAACATCGCGTCAAATTATCTTTTACGCATTGAACCGGTAAGCCGGTTCCTTAAACATCAATAAATAAATAAATAAATAAATAAATAAACCATAGAGGCGGAGTGGTACTGTGGTAGGCCGGAAGGGTAATAATGTAATTTCAGAAGAAAGTCTAGGGCTACTAGCGTTGCCCTAATTTGCCAGTATAAATACCTCGGAAAACTCCTTTCTTCTTCATCACTACTCGGCCTACTCTGAATTTAATTATTTAATTTATTACTATTTTTCGAAGAAAGCCAATTTGCAGAGCAAGCGCGTCGATGTCAATTGACATCAATGGCGTATCACTTGCATTGAAGGTTGGCGAAATTTATCGAAGCGATTCTCCGTGCCTATCAAATTAATTTCTCGTTTTGATTACGGCCTCGAACAAATCGCTACATTTTGAATCATCGGTTATCTTTTGTAAATAGCATTTTGCCCCGGAAGTTTATTTAATTCTCTTTAGCACAGACGAAACAGTAAAAATTCGATTTTTATTTTTATTTTGAAAATGAGATGAAGCCGATTTGCAGAGCAAGGGCGTTGATATTTTTATCGATGACGAATCTCTTGCATTGAAGGTCGGCGAAATTTATTTAAGCGATTCTCCGTGCCTTTCAGATTAATTCCTGTTTTGATTACGGCCTCGAACAAATCGTTATATTTCTTATTATTATTTTAATTTTAATTTTTTGTTATAAATTTCAATTTCAAAATTCGATTATTCTGTGGTACCATTCTTTGAAAAATAGAAAGTCGAACAATAAATATTTCAATTTTTTTATCTCGTGTACTAATATATTATCTCTTTTTAGACCATTGTTAAAACTTGTGATATTTGTTCACTAACATTGTTAAATCTTAGTATTATATTTGTTCTATAATTTTATTTTAACTTGGGTGATTATCCTTTGTAACCTCTTACTGTAATAAGATTTTACTATTCAATATGTACCCTGTAATAATCACATTCCATTTAAGAGTATTACATTACTAAAACCATGGTGAACTATTAAGACTGAAACGGGGCAAATTATTAAGATTGAAATGGGCTTAATTGAATTGAATTAAATTTTATTGAATTTTTTTAATTAATTTATTTTAAAATAAATTTGATTCAGTTAAGTTTATATAATTTGAATTGAAATAGATTGTAATAATTTTTAAATATTAAAATTTCAAATTGATAAAAAACAATAAAGAAATTGAAATTAAAATAATTAATCATTAAAATACATTTATCAAAAAATAATTTTATTTTTAATGAATTTTTAATTTTTGGTAACATCAATACAATAAGCGAGTTCAAGTTAAAAATGTTCAGAGTGAATATTTGATAATTTATTTGACCAAATGTTCAAGTTGTTCATTAACAGTTGAACTTTTCATTGAAAGGATGTTTTGTATGGTATCAATACCAGAGTGTTAGTTGTGCATCTGGCCAGATGTAACTTCATTCCAATTAATTATCTAATTGTGCCTCCGGAAAGAAGCAATGATAATTTGGTTATTCAAAGGTTTTAGAAAGAAATATTTTATGTCCGGAAAGAAGCAAGGATAATTTGGTTATTTTGAACGGATTTAGAGAGATATTTTATGTTTGATTTTAAATTATTTAAAATTTGATTATAATTTTTTATAGGCTAAAATTTTAAAAAAAAAAGGAAATTATAATAAAATGGTGAACTAAAATAGAAGTTTGAATATTCAATTATTCATAGTTCGAATTACAATGTAATTGGACATGAGATTAAAATAATACTCCTCTAGTTCACTGAAGATTCAATACTTTTTTGAGTAAGTATTCAAAGTGTGATCTTATAAAAGTACCACAATTGATTCGGATAGTAAGATAAATCAAACTTCTATTCACCAAACATCAGTAAACCAATCATACATTCCATAATATATAGTAAAACATTAAAAACAACCTCAAGATACATACTCAAAAGAACACACTGCAGACAGACATTGCACAAACATCATCAAATCAAACAAATCTGTTGAACGGCTTTCTCCCAACCGAAGCTCCCGAATCCACGCTGAACTCTCCGATCGAACGCGCCGTTTCGTGCCCTGTCTGAGAACTCGAACCCTCGACTCCTTTGTTCCACTTAAAAGAGCTGCCGTTATTAGTCGGAGTCAACGGAAACGAAAACCTCCTACTCGAATCGCTCCCTGGAGTCTTTGGAAACCTGTCCTTTGGATTGCTATTCGCCCTAACCTTAGCTTTCGCCGAGACAGTAGGCGACATGTAATTGGGAACGGAAAACGGGGGGCAACTCATGAGGCTATCGTCGTCTTTTATCGAATTAGCTGAGGCATTCGCTCTCGGCTTTGAGTACTTGATGTGGGTAGGGGTTTGCAGCTGTTGTTGGGCTCTGAAGGGGATTGCTGCTGACCTGGACGAACGAGGGGTAAAAGAGTCTTGATTTTCGAAAGTGAAACTGTTGGTAGGATGAAGTCGAGGGCTCGGCTTGTATACGGAAGTTGGTCTCGAAGAAGTTTGGGCCGTGTGGTGGTTTGTTGCTGCTTCTGGGAGCTGACGCTCTAACCAGTTCCACCACCAAGGGAAGCCGTTGAATCGCATGTCGAGAGGAGTGTGGCCTGGTTTCTGATTAGCTTTCCATAACTGTTTTGTATTTGACAAAGAAAAGTAAAAAATGATCGGTTAAGCATCGAGAAAAGTATGTATGTATCATGAAATATTGATACGAGGACTAAAGACACATTTGTAACTTAAATACAACTTATTCTTTTGAAATTAATTTCAGATCGTTTCAGTTCAGTTCCGACACATTCTGTTCAGCTCGTTTCATAATAAAATAAATATAAAATAATTTGAGTTAATAATTTCAATATACAATCTAGTTAATACTTTTATTATTAATTTAAAAAAATATATTATAATTTTTATATAAAAAAAACAATTTAATTCATTTCAGTTTAGCCGGTGTAAGTGCTTCAAATAAGATGATCGATTAAGCATCGATGAAATATTGATTCGTTTCATGAAATAAACTTGGATGATCACGAAGAAAGATACTATAAGTTGTTATATATGTCTCTTACCTGATGAGAATATGCATAGGCCATGGCTCTCTCTCGTTTCATAACCGCCTCCACTTTCTTCTGTAGCCTTGCTTGCACTTCCTCTTTCGTTAGCAGGCTATCGTCCCAATTTTCATTTTGACCCGACTCCGACTAGAATAAAAGAAGAAAAAGAATGATCAGCCCGAGAGGCATGAAATAATCATTCTATGAAACTGTGGGAAAACTAACCAGTTGATTGGCCCATTTGCTTATGGTACTCTCGACTTCCTTATCGTTCCTATATGCTTGGTGCTGGATTGCCTGGTTTTCCAGCATTTGGATCCTACGAGACTGAATCTGCGTCTGGACCCTCACCAGTAGCTGCATCTGTTTCATGGCATTCACCGTCTGTCGCTTCACATTCTGACCCCTCACCACTTCTTGAAGTCTCACTAAACCCCGTAAAGCTCTAGAACTCCTCCTTGCCTGTGATACATTTATTGAACATCATAAATCAAGATTCAAGAACATCAACAATGAACCATCCTAGTAACGAAAAATATCACTCAAATCTAGTTTTTTTTTTATGGGATTACAATTTTCATAACTGAACGATATATTACCAGGTAACCTCTGTACGCGGCCTGGATCTTAGTAGCCGAAATCTGCTGGCTTCTCAATGTTGGCTCTGGCTTCGTCACATGTTTATTCTCTTTCTTCGGTCCGATAACCTTCAGAGCAGATGCTTTGGAAGAGGATGCCTTCAAAGGAGGAGGTAGAGGAGTAGCTTTTGGCGAAGCGATTCTTGGAGAAGCTGCTTTCGGCGAAGCTGCTTTCGGTGAGAGTGGTTTTGCGAGTAAAGGAGGTGGAGTTGTTGGCCTTTGAGCAGTAGTCGAAGCGGAAGATGTAGGAGGAGTTGTAGTAGTCAGAGGAGGAGGAGGAGGTCTTATAAGAAGCTGATCAGCTTCCCCTAAGATTTTCTCGATGCTGCTCGGCTCTTTGAAGCGGTTAATAAACGATTTTGTTTCACCTTGCCTTAGAATCCCTTTACCCTTCGCCTTTTCCTTATTGCTCTTCTTGTTTGATCCCTGAACACACAACCCATATGCTAGTTAGAGATACCTAAGACGATAGATAATAATTCAGTCGGAAGAGTTTTTTACTTACGTCGGCTGATTTGTCCTTTGAGTTGTTGTGCGCGAAAACTCGTTTGATAGCTGAAAACCAGCTTCTCTTCTTCCCCATGTTCTTAGCATTACTGTTTCCTCCCTGAAAGAACCCGAAGAACAACGATCGGTCGATCGACAGATTAGTCGTCGAAGCAATCCAAACACACACATCACAATAATGTTTTGTAACAACTAACTTCAACAACTTTTTAGCTAAGGATAACAGGAATTGGGGTTTTACACAATTCAGTTGCAGTTGGATGTGTCCAAAAAAAATTAAAAAATATTAAAGAATACAACAAGATCTAAACAGTTTTTTGCAGAGGTATTTAAGGATTATTTTGGGGCAAGAATTAAAAACAAAACAAAATATCAAGGGTTAAACCAAGGAGGAAAAGGTTAAACTCATATAGAATTTATAGTATAATTTATTTATTTTGAACCAAATCCCAAGAATTTCACCACATATATCATGCAATTAAAATTAAAACAAAAACAAAATAAAATAAAAATAAAAAAGGGTTTTTTAATCACCTTGAATGGTGCTCCAATCTCCAGAATCTTCGGCCTTCAAGAAAGCTGTACCAACTGAAAAACTCAAAAAAAAATAAAAAAAAAATAAAATCAAACCACCTTTTCTCTCTCTATATATGTGTGTGCATATATAGATACAGTCATATGTAAGTATATATGTATGTATACACTTTCTCTCTCTCTCTCTCTAGCTGCCTATTACCCAGCCTCTTTCCTAGTGCACCAGAAGATGCTTCTTTCTCTTACCTTCATATTTAATTTCTTTTCTTTTTTCTACTTCTCTCTCTCTCTTTCTCTCTCTACAATTTTTCTCCCTGTGTGTGTGGAACTTTGAATTAGGTTCTTGCTTGCAAAAGCTTTCAACTTTATTTTGTTGTGTTTTTTTCCTGCTCTGCCCACCTTTTACCTCTCTTTTATTTATTTATTGTGATAATTATATTTTTTTTATTATTTTCCTATGATATGATTTTACATCATGATGATTAATGATGATGAAAGATGGGTATTATTCTGTCCCCAAATAAAAGTAAGTTGGGCACAGTTGGAAAAGGATAAATCAAACTTACTGTTAGAAAAATGGGGTGATAATTTTGACTGGAATAGAAGAAATTAAGTTGGCTAAACAAATTGGTTATTAAAAATAAAATCTTTGAAGGAAATATGTCACATATGAACTTTTATCTTATATTGACATTATGACAAAGTAGCTAATTAATAACACTAAAGGATGATTAATTAATTATATGAACACTAAAGGATGATTAATTAATTACATGAAGATAGTGTTCATATTCTAATGGAATCAAGATTTTGCATAAATATTGAGCTATCTCTAGATTTTTGTTCGAGTGATTCAAAAGTGTGAATTGTAACTTGTGATTTATGAAAATTTAAGTAATCTGATTTACTCAATTTGATTTTATAATATTATGCATCTTTTCAAGAAATTAGTTAATAATTAATACTAATATTATAATAATCTCATTAGAATAGGTGGTTGGCCACTTATACAATATTCAAATATTAGCTTATAGATCAACTAACTTTACTTAGATGGGAAGACTATTTGAGACAGCAATATCGTATCCTATTTCCCATCACCCACTTATTATTGTTAACCAAATGTTTGGACCATCTTTTCCTTTTATATTATCTTAATGTGGGGTAATGATTTTGCAGTGTAATTTAATCATCTTTCAACAAAACAAAACATTTTTTTTAATTAAATCTGGAACACCTTACAGTTTCTTAGTTTCAAAGCACAACGATCAGCATGGCAAAATGAAAAAAAAAATGGAAGTTTTCTAATTTGATTTGTAGTAACTTTGATACACAATATACAAAAGTATTAACATCCCTTCACATCAATCATCAAGCAGTCCTCTATTTCAAATATTTAAAATTGCAAATTTTTCAAAATTTAAACCAAAACAAATGTCATTCAACAACACTATTGCAGTCAATGTCTGATCATTTGGACAAGAATTATAGCTGCATGCATGGTCTGATGAATACAAAAAATGTAAGATGGTGATACATTCGACCAACCGGCATTCTACACGATCGAACTAAAATAAAAAGGCCACTGGAAATCGAACTTCATGTCCTAAAAAACTACAATGCAACACTAAAAATGGAAAGTATTTCTTCCCTATAAGTTGAAATTTCGCCTTTTCGTAGCGTCTGCTAAAGAGAATACGTCGAGAAATTGATTTGGAACTTATCAAGCAAAGAAATTTTTAGCTGTCAGGCTCACCGGGTCGTTGACGACTCCAATTACCAGAACCAGCTTTACGTTCTCCACGCTTTCTTTTATTTTTGGGAAAGTGGATTTCTGAGGATAGATATGATTTCAGAACAGGCTGCTCTGTAGTCGCAACACCTTTATCCACCATATCAGATTCAAATTCTAAAAGCATGGCATCATTGCTCTCTTCTTCTCCACTATTTTCGTCATCATCAACATTCTTCACAGTCGAGCCTTCTATTTCGGCTGCCTCATTATGTAGGAGCATATTATCCACAATCTGTAATGTAATGACACAGTTAGACACTTGTTATGAAAAACTGGTGCTAACAAATTAAAACATTAAATTTGACTCGACTTATCCACCACTCTTCTTACAGAAAGAAATAGTGTTTTGCAACAGTACAGACAAATAATCAATTGGAGATTATTAATTTTGAGAAAATAGAGAATTAATTAGCTTTGGAACTTAATTACCTTCTCAGAAGAATCTCCAACAACTTGAGCATGATGCTGAGTAACATCAATAGAGGACAGTAGTCCAACCGTACTTTCAATAATATCAGGAATGGGAATAGCGTGCCCAAAGCTAGAAACGGCACTGTCGAGAGGCATGATGAAATCTACCATATCATCAAAGTCGGTATAGATGCCTCCAACTGAGAGAGTATCTCCGTTACAAGCGGATAACGTAGGGCTATGAACAGAGCTGGTCTGTCCATCGCATGCCACAAGTTGGCTCAAGTTCTCTGAGGAGGAAAACCTGCTGGCATTCTTTGTCATCACCAAATTTAGCTTATTCTTTAACTTATTAACCCGAGTGTGCACCAAATCAATTTTGCGAAGGACATCCTCTATGCAATTATTATTGTCTTCAGGAAATACGCAATCATCATGAATTCCAAACTCATCGTGGCTGGTTGCATGCTGATCTGCAATAATGATACAAAGTAAAACAAACTAAGAAACGCTAGTCATCTACGAAATTGAGAACATAACTACACAACTAAAAACTGATTGCAAGTTTTTTTTATTTTTTCAGATGTAAGGACATGTTCTTTTGAACTGAAACTGATTGAACTGAACTGAATAGGTCTGAACTGAACTGAACTGAATAGGTCTGAACTGAACTGAAATTAAGTTTAATTTAATTTTATAATATTGAAATAATAATTTTTTAAAAAAATGACTGAACTAAACTAAATAGATTTGAACTAAACTGAACTTAATATATCTGGACTGAACTGAATGAGTCTGACTTGAACTGAAGTGAACCGAGAATAAGTCCAAAAGAACATGTCCTAACTATTGTCACACAGTTAATAATCTCATAGGAAAAATCATCTACTCCTTGTTTACTCCAAACTTATTGACTTCAAATTATTAAAATTTTAAAACAGTAAAACTGACTGCACTTCACAATTTATTTATTTTTTAAAAAGTACTACTATAATAGGTTGATTCTGCATTTGAACTCCTGGATCAGGTTCAATTGGACCCTATCAAGCTTAAGCATAACAGGTAGTCTTCAAAGTCACATGTGATCAGCATCACATGCAAAAACATGAATAGAAAAGGGCCAAAAAATTGCTATATTTTGATAGCTAAATCTGATACGTATTTAAACATGTGAAATATTAAAAAGAATTACACTATTTGAACAAGACTCAGTCATTATCTGTGTCTCTTATTCTGTTTCTTATTATTTTCTTTTGAAGCGTTAAAATTCTATATTACCTATGTGGAGTTAATCAATCTTTTTATGGTTCAGTCTGACAGCACAAAGGTGCTACTCTATCTGACTTATCAAGGATCACATGATTAAAGGAGAAAGGTCAGCCATTACCACACCTGAATTATCAAGGTTCTCACATGTTGGAACTCCATCCAGATCACCTTTCTTAAATTCTGCAAAATGTGACAACAGAGGAAGGTTGTTCTTTAAGTGGAGAAGGCTTGAGAGAGAGGGAGAGAGAGAGAGAGAAGTCGGTTTCAATGATAAAGAATTAGATAGAAAGCAAACCACGCTTGGAAAAAAGGACATGATTTGACATATACGATGCAATATCAGTAGTAGATTCCACCCTCTTTCTTTTGATCCTCTTCATGGGTTTTCTTCTATAACTTAGATGTGTAAATGGCAGTGATTTTGAGCCAGATTGCCCCACTGTCACTTGATCCAATGACATGTGCTTATTGCGGTCAGATATAGAAATATCTCTTGCGTATTTCGATGCTTGTGACTCTAATTCCTTTATTTTCAATTCTGTCCATTTGCATCTCCACATCAGGGGATGTATGAATTTTCTCCAGTGAGCAGTCAACTTTTTCTTTCTGAAAATAAAATAATAGGTCAGTTGAACGGAATGAGGTTGTTCTATCTGTAAAAGTAAGAAAGTTGGAATAAAAGTTGATCAATGGAAATAGAATTCCCGACTTCTGATAGTTATAGTGCTGCACTTATATTAATACAGAATAGACAATAACACAACATAAAATGCTAACTGGAGAGATGGAAGAAAAGTTACAGGTTGATGAATTAAAATGCTGAAAATCAAAGCTGTGTGTGTGTAACTTTAAATATATTGAAAAGCGAAATAGAAAAGTTGGGGTAAATGTGTGTTCGTACATCATACAGAAGTACAATCCCAAATGCATACAGATAAAATGAACCAATACATACAGTACATACCTTACTGGAAACACACCACCGAACCCATCAAATGGAGGAACCAAATCACCTTCCCCACAGAACTGTGATTCAACTTCAGCATCACTCAATCCAGAATTATTTTCATTTCCGGAAGTAGTGTCAGCAAATGAACTGGAATTCTCAGTTGCATCGGGGTCTTCTTTCGCCTCAACCCTAACATCCCTGCTTTGTGAAACATCGATTAGGTCAATAGAAATATCCATCTCTCCCTTTAAAGTCTCGAGCCCTTCATTCAACATTTTCGTCAGCTGATAAATGTTCCTCTACTTCTCCAGGTACTCTACGGAAAAAAAGAATATCCAACCGGGACAGCTCAATTATCTGTTATCGAAACATGAATCAGGAATCCGAATTTCCGATAAAAAAAAAATGTAAATGGCAGTCATACTTTGATGTTTCTATTAAACACTAAAAAAAACACTTCATCTTCCTAATCAATCGACCATCGGATAATTCAACCCGCGTACGAAGATTCGATTCAATCGGAAATCGTACATACTCTCCAATGATAATCCAAAGCATATGATAACATCAATTATCATTCTACCTTCAAGCTCAAAATATATCAGTAACGAAAAATTGTCGCTATATCTGAAGCATTCGAGCGCGGAAACATTCCGAGCACGATTCGCGCATAACTATGATTCAATTGAACTCAATGCGAGAAGGAATAACATAACTTGGGAATTAAAACTAATTACGAGCAGGGAAAAAAGGTTGAATAAAGTACCATCATCAGTTAGAAGAAGACGAAGCATGATAATCCATGCATACAGGCGCGAGCGAGTGGGAGGAAGGAGACTGAGAGAGAGCGGCGGGTGCGGAAGGAGGTTGGCGGCGACAGAGCAAGAGCGGCGGGTGTGTGTGTTAGAAGCGGAATAGATGTACGTTATGTTTTCAGTATATATATTATTTTATTTTTTTGAGATATGTGATTGGTTGATTCTAATGTGACCTAAACCCAGTAGCAACTTATTCAGTGCAAGTTTCCCGCTTTTTGACCACCGTAAATACGATTTTACGCTTCTGCCCCGGTTATTTTACTTGGATGTGACTTCAATATTAAATGTGGGTTAATATTAAATGGATGAAAATATTGGTGTATAAATATTTTTGTTGTCTTGTAAGAATTTGTGTTTGTTTTTACTTAATTTGTATTTGTTTACTTAATTTAGAATTTAATTCGATCCAATTCAGTTTCTTTAAATTCGACATAGTTCAGTATTTCAGTACAATTTGGTTTATATTTGTTCAATTCATTTTATTTCAAAATCCTAAATCAATATAAAATAAAAAGTTTATTAATCTTTCAACTCATTCTATTGAGTCAAATTCAATTAAAAATTAAATTAAAATAACTCAATAGTCGTAAAATGTCTATTCGTGCCATGAAAGTTCAAGCATAGTAATAATCAAGTTTGGTCGATCCGTCACCCGAAACAATCAATTCTCTTGCTAAGCTTGAACCAATCTACTCATTGCAAATTTATATATGATCTCTATCTAGTAACTACATTAGATATATTAATGATATTTAAGCTTTATATATATAATATGATGAAACAATAATACAAAATTATACAAGTGTAATTGTTTATTCACTTTTAAGATGTAAGGTCTTAATATTATTTTGTGCAAACTGCAAAGTAACATTTTTATAATTAATAGACACTTTTTTGTAAAAATACAAAGATTATTGCTGACGGAGTTTATTTCAAATATACTTTAGTAATAAAAAAACATTTTAAATGTAATATCACATACCAAATAAAAATAACTTAAAAACAAATGAACCAATGAAACATTATAAAAATAAAACATAAACTAATCGGTGAAGTGTCAAAATTTATTTATTAAACAAATTGGAGAATCATTTGCTCTTAATCACATGCACTACATTTTTTTAAAAATCAACCATTTTGAAAATTAAAATTCAAAGAGTTTAAAATGTTATAAAATCCAAACACTTTTTCAATATTCATGCTCATCAATCATAATTATTCCCCACCTTAACTTTCCGGCTTCTGCTATGGTCCCGCCTTTTTTTATTTAAAATTACGAAAAAACTAACCTCTCTTTTCCATTTTCCCGTTCTTTGCACATGTCCACCCGGGCCATTTTGGTCATTTCGTATTAAGAATATTAACGAGATAAATATTTAATTTAAATGTGATGATCATTACTCGTTCACGCTCAACCTTTTTGTTATTTTAATCATAATATTCTCCCTGCGTTCCCAGCTTCCTTTCTCCTCCGCTCTTCGTCTCTCTCTCACAGACAAATATAATAAATACGCAAAGCCTGTCTCTATATATTAAAATCATGCACGCAAAAGCGCACACACTGAGAGTGCACTACGCCCTGTTAATTCTCCCTACCCGCTGTATTTCGCCACGCCTGATTCCCCTCCCCTGCGCCGTCCCCTGCACCGCACCTCCGGTGAATTTCGTGCAATTCGAGGTATCTCGTAAGAAATGCTAGTGGTGAATTATGTAATTGAGGTTTTACTACCGTCGTGGGAGGAGGTCCAGGTCTCCTTGGCGGCAGCGGCGCTCGTGGCGTTGGCGTACTGGTTCTTCACGCTCGACGGCGGCGACGGAGACGGCGGACATGGCAGGATGTTGTTGGGTGGCGAGGAGGTATTTCCGTAACTATACTTATGGATTCGTGATTTCCCCCTTTCGTTGCTTTTGTAAGCGTGTATGCTGTAGTTAATGGAAAATTATTACTCAGTAAAACCTTATTCGTGCGAATGCTGACCTTTGATGTTGATAATGACTTTTGCCTACTTTCGTAGACGATCCAACTCAAACGAGCCGGCCGAACTAATTTTGAGTATTTGATTAAGGTAGCATTCTTTACAAAAAGCAAATAATCAATTTGCTGGTTATACTGGGAGGATGCTGGAACCGTTTCTAGAATTAACGACGATGTGTTACTTTTTATGTCTATGAGCTCAGGTGGAGCTCTTAGCAGCAAAGAATCTCACCGCGGCAAACTTGAACGGCACATCCGATCCTTATGCGATTATTGCATGTGGTGCAAAAAAACATTTCAGGTGATTGCATCTCACTTGGCTTATCTAACGTACTGGTGGATCGATAATTTGTAAGTGGGCTGCCACATTCCACTGTGATTTCATGCTGTAAAGGTATTTCTTGTAGTTCTATCGTACCTGGCTCAAGAAATCCCAGCTGGAGGGAAGGATTCAATTTTTTTGTTGACGAGCTTCCTGTTAAGGTAGCTAATAACCGATAGGGAACATAAGTAATTTTCATATATATTTACAAGGATCTGAGAGTTATTTTCTCAAGCAATTAAAGAAAAATACTCTACAGTCACTAAGAGAATTTAAAATGTTATTTTTGAACTTTTTTCACGAACTGTTTCATTAATGAATTATCTGACAGATTAATGTGACAATATATGATTGGGACATAATCCGGAGAAGTGCAGTTCTCGGGTCGGTGACTATTTCTGTTGAAGAGGTTGGTCAAACTGGTCAGATTTGGTATAAGTTAGACAATGCTTCCGGACAGGTGATGAATTTACTGAATGTCTACTAGTAAGATTTATTAAAGTTTGTGCATGATTTGCCCTTTTCTTCTGTACGAAAACTCATTTTTGTTTGGTTGTTAGGTCTGTCTTCATATTGAAACCCTCAAAGTCCGTATGTCTTCTACGAGGTATCTTTTTTCATGGTTTTGAATCACATTTCCTTTGTTTTCTGTCTGGTCCTCCTCTTTTTCATTTTAAATCGAGAACATTTGAGAAACTAAATTCACATACCTAACATTTTTAAAGATGTAAAATTCATTTTACTAATTATTATATATTTAATACATAGATTTATTTTTGTATTCATTTGCGCATTTGAGTACATAACGAGTAAAGAATAAAATATTACAGGGAGTCTAATAAGAAAACTTCATTGGCCAAAGGATCAAAGATATATTGGAGACATAGAGAACCAGGTGTTGAAGAGATAAAGAGAGTAGGGGAAATGCTACAGATTTCAACTTCTAAGAGGTTATCATTTGACAGATTTAACATATCAAGGTAGTTCCTTTAGTTTTGCTTAATTTCTAAGCTCATAGCATTTTTTTGGCATTTGTTATGTGTTCACTAGATTGCTAAGTTGTAGGTACTGCTTTTAGTTGTTGAGGGCTGATGGTTTTTTCTCCATTTTTATCATAATATACTAAATTGAAAAACACAATATCACTTGCTTGGCAAGTTTCGAACCTTGGTTTTATTTGACATTGGGATTGACTTTGTATAGTAAATGGAATATAAGGGTTGAACTTGAATGGTTTGACTTCAGATATAGGCCATCTTTTCTTATGCAGAAATTCCCGTTGAGGCTGCTTGACTTGATTTTGATGTTGGCTTTTCTTTATTGTAGCACCCTGAAACTCAATTTTAATCTTCTTTATGCTTGTAGTTGATCGAACATCACCCTAATATTTTGTCCAGAAATGCTAAATCATTGACTGTATCCTTTCTATAATCCTTTTTTTTTTTTTTTTTTTAATTTTATTTTATTTTATTTTATTATTATTATTGTTTTTTTTATTGAAGGGTCTTGAGTGCATTCTTGTATTATCAAATGCTAAGCTTCATTTGTATACTATCATTTTGAAAAGCTAAGACATGCATTTTGCAGTTTACTGTATGTAAAATTTTAAATATGACTGCTAATCTGAACACTGACCATTGAAAATCTTTATTGAAATATCTGAACTCATGGATGTACTGCCATTTAGGGATTTGAATGGCTATGCTGGTGGTAACACTCCAGGAAGCACTTTGGATAAACAAGGACCTATGATTAGTCGACAGAAACATGGCTCACTACAAACAATATTTGATCTTCTACCAGACGAGGCATAGTTTTATTGCTATATTTCAGTGACGCACAGTTGTCAGATTTTTTTTCCAGTGCTTTTGGTTTTGCTGTCTATGCCCTATTCTTGTAAATCTTTGATGTGATTAGTTTCTGATACAAAATGATGTACTTCAGGTTATTGAACATAGCTATTCATGCGCACTTGAGAGGTCATTTTTGTACCATGGCCGAGTTTACATATCAGCATGGCACATCTGCTTCCACTCAAATGTTTTCTCGAAAAAAATGAAGGTGACTTTCTCATCTTTCATTCTTGAGTGATCTAGAAACAGAATATTCTAATTATCCTAATTGTGATTTATTCCTCGATTCATGGAGACCAGTTTTAAATTCTCTACAGAAATATTGACGTGTATCATTGTGCATTACCATGTGTGCTGGGTTTCTCCGCATTCAATAAATTAACAGAGGGAAAACTATTAACACGCACACACACTATATATATATGTATATATAATATGCAGTGCTTTTGACTTGTGACCTTTTAGTTTATTGTCTGAATTACTCTGGTAAATTCCATTAGTAATTGTAGTGGATAATGATACAAGGTGGGTAACTTAGCGACTTAGAGTGGCTGTAAAATGCATCTAACTTAAATCGAACTCTCTGACTTTGACTGATGCCACTTTAATTAATTGTCTGAATTTTACACTGGTTGATTCCATTAGTAATTGTAGGGGATATTTAGGCAAAGGTGGATAACTGGGCTGTAAAACTCAACTAACCTCAATTTAAACGACTAGGTATGATTGAGCTAACCAATATAACTGATAAGTTTGACTGCTGGCATTCAATGTTTGTGGCTAAGGAAGGCCATACATTAGTTGATACTTTGATATTTTTCTTATGTTTTCATTGTGGCAGGTTATTATACCTTTCGGAGACATAGCTGAGGTAAAAAAGGTTCCCCTGCCTTACTGGCCACTAGTAGTTTTACACGCTGGTATTTCTTACTGTAAGTATGAAATGTAGTAGTTATTTAGTTTCTCTGCCATCACAGATAACTAGGAGCCAACACGCGTTGATTAATCCCGCCATTACAATTATTCTTAGAGCTGGTGTTGGGGGCCATGGGGTGCCTCCTCTTGGAAATGCTGATGGTTAGTAATTGTTCCACCATGTCTTCTAAGTGACTTTTCATTTATTTATGACGCCTCTTATGTTTAAGGATAATTGATGACACTACTTCTAGGTGCCTCTGTAAAGGCACCACTAAAATAAACTATTACATGATGTACCATGGCACAAGAGAACAATTTATTGAACCTTTGAAAGTCTAACACTTATATCTAATGAAACATCCACTGATTATGCAAATAGTACCGTAATCTAGCTTTTATATATCTTCTCAGTTACATTTTTTGATCTTAGAGTTAAAATCTTGAGTATATTTTCATCCTTCTCCAGTTCTCCTTGTATCATCTTGTGAAGCAGGAATATTAAATATGTATAACATATTTTCCCTGGTGTCATTTTATATGGTTTAGGTGCATCTAATTCGTTATAGCTGACATTATATATAAACTACAGTGTAAGCAATGAGTAGTTGAAAATTGGATGACATTTCTATTTTAGACGGGACTGGGTCACTAATTTTGCTCATCTTGCTGGAGAGAAATTATATTAAAACTACTCCATGGAACTGCACTTAGTTGGTACAGACATAACACCCACAAATCTACAGTAAATGTTATCCGTTGAAATATTTTGACGTACATAGTATGGATGCTGATCTATCTCAGGTAGAGTCAGATATAAATTTGCCTCCTTCTGGAATAGGAATAATGCGTTGAGAGCCCTACAGCATGCAGCGAAGAAGTATCATAGCATGATAGAAGCTGACAAGAAGGTTTGGCCCTTAACTTTTGTTTTTGTGATCTAATTTTCATTCAAGAGAGATTTCAGTCCTTGGTATCATTACGACATCTATTAATTGTTTGACTCGACCTCAATTTGAAGGAAGAGAGTTATCCGAATTGGGTACCTATCAAAGTCTTGATACATTTTGATCAGATCTGTATGGCTTGATTGATTACCATTTACCACAAATAAAACTAGTAAGACAAGATTATAATCAAATGTTCCTTGAATATGGTTCAAAATCTTACATCAATGTCGGAATGAAGAACACTTGTTATCTACTAGAAGTTTGTTGGCTCTCACTTTCATGAGTTTCATTGTTAGAGGCTTATTTTGAAGAGGAACAACAACCTTTCTCTTTTCATAATTGTTGGATGAAATTGCTACAAAATTATTTATATAGTTTGTGGATAGAGCAGCAATTAGGGACATGAGAGTTATAAATTGTAGAATAGAGATAAATCGAGCAAGTTTTAAGAGACTTTGCAAGCAAAAATGATATGTGGGGAAATTTATGGATATCAATGATGAAGATGATAAATGAACAAGAAAACCTGAAAATTGTCATATGACCGTTCTGCAACAACCAGGATCTGGTAGTTGGTCTCCAACAATGATATTCACGGTCCGATATCGTATATCATGTATATCATGGATCCAGGTTTACATAAATCTATATAAACTCGGTTCAATTTTTTTACACTATTATACTACATTCTTCACTATATCATACTATATTCTTCACAATATAATATTATTTTATTCTTAAAAAATAGAATGCATTATTATTCAATCCTTCACAATTTATTATTGTATTCTTCACAATTATACAGTCTATTCTTCACAAAAATACACTTTATTTTACACAATTAATATTGAATTATTCACAATGTTGTTCTTCAGAAATATCTACTGGATTCTTCACATCATATGTATTCTATTCTTCACAAGTTTACTGGGTTCATGCAGTTCTACATGGACTCAGGTCCATGTAATAATTTGCCCTGGAATCATATCTCGTTGCATAATGCAGTATATTGTATGTTCTTCAATTATCTGAAGAGCATTCTTTTATCTATATATTTCCAAAAGGAGAAGAAACGGACAAAATATATTGATTTCATAAAGGATAAGGAACATCTAGCATTGCCTGATTTCGTGAGGGAGAAGCAGCTAGCATTACATGCTCATAGCAGCTCTGTTAAAGGCAGCCAAACCCGTTCCAAGATTTCTGAGGAAAGTCTTGTTAAAGACACTGAAAGTCGATCCAAGCTTTCTGTGGAAAGTGTGTCCAAGCCTGAAATTTTTCAACCATTTATCAAAGAGGAAGTGCTCACTAGAATATACAATGTATGTAGGCTCCTATACTTATGTCCCTTGCTGAAATTCCAGTAACAAGCTTAATATTTTCTTCTTGATTATTTTGCAGGATGTTTTTCCATGTACGGTGGAGCAATTTTTCAAATTCATTGTAGATGATAGTTCAACTTTCACATTTGAGTATCATACTGCTCGAAAAGATTCTAATCTCATCGTAAGTGGAAAATACTCATAAAATATTATTTTTTTGATTCCATGCAATTTAAATAACTGAAGTCTGCACGAAAGATCTCAAACCACATTTGTAATTTCAGGTGGGTCAGTGGCGTGCCTCTGATGAATACAATGGTCAACTCAGAGAAGTTACATATAGAACCTTGTGTCACTTTCCATTGTGTCCTCCAGATATACCAGTAACAGAGTGGCAACATGCTGTTCTGTCAGCAGATAAGAAAACACTGGTGATACTTTTTAACGGCACTACTCTTGTGGATTTTATGTCATGTGGCATTGAAATTTGATTTTTTTATATTATGTACCTGAATTTTCTATTAGGTGTTTGAGACTATACAGCAGACGGAGGGTGTCCCATTTGCATCATATTTTGAGGTATTCCTTTTGTCTCAGTTTGGATAATTTATAAATTTAATTAAAATATGTGTATGTTATGTGAATCAGGGGCACTGTCGATGGTCATTGCAGACAAACTCAGATTCTTCTTGCACTGTGGATATTGGATTTGGTATGTCTCCTTTGTTTTCAAATGTGTATTATGGCTGATTGGGGTTCTTTCAGTTTTACGTAGCTATATATATAGGACAGCCTTCTTGAAATCAGATTTAAACACATGATTTAGTAAGCAACCACTAGCCAGAGATGAACAATTTATGTTACTGTACTATGAAAGTAAATCATAATGGGATTTTTTTTTCTTGAATTGTTGAATTGAAGAACTCACATTTGCAGAAAAGCTGCTTGAATTTCCCGGTTTTCTGGTGTTGTGTTTTAGATTAAAAATTTTATTTCAAGTGAAATTTGTTGACAGGTGCAAATTTCAAGAAATGGTGTTTGTTGCAATCTCGGATAAAAGTAGCTGCTACAGATGACGTACGTATTCCATCATTGGCAAATGACAATACCTTTTTATCCTGATATTTCGACTTTTCATCTAAAATCTAATTTTGATCAAATGTTTCAGAATAGGAAAGTGTACAAGATATGTTTGGGCGCAGCTCGTTCATACATCGAGTCAAGGATCTCTAATACTGCTTCGTCGTCTCAGGTTGTTATCTGAGAGTATAAATTATAAATCTGCATGTGTTTGTTTTGTGTTCAACTTATGGCCTTATATCCTTTGATGTTCATAATAAACGCATTCCTCCACCAGCATAACTCGTGCAACGCTAGTTTTTGTATTGTATATTTGCTACTATTTTGCTTCCTATATCATAATACACTAAACTGAAAAACACGATATAATTTGTTTTCATAGTAAATGAAGAGATGATTCTCTTGATGTCTCTGGAATTGTGAGACATTACCTCATTTACAAGTTCCAGATTTTGGTCTTTAGATCATACTGAGTGTGAAGCCCAACTAATATTAATTGAATAAATTGCTGAAATTAAATAAAATCAACTGAACATTACATATGCAATGTGATTGCATTTAGTTTATGAATGAAAAAATTTACGAGTTTCAATTTCAATATTAAATATAGGGTGATGTAAATATTTGCGGATTTTACTTCCTATAGGAAAAAACTGTGATTTATTTTTAAAATTGAAAACACCTCGATCCAATGTGAACCAAAGATTGAAGTAACATTTTTATTATGTCACAGACTCACATGAATTAAAATTTAAAAAATCAAAACACAGTAGTATTATTTAAAAATAAGTTCAAACGAATTTGAAACGAAATTCGGAGGAAGTAGTTGCGTCGAGTCAGGCTAACAATTGATTTCTTGAAAGTGAAGGGCAAACCCGTAATTACAAGTAAGAGGATAAAAATCACCTGGCCCTTGCCCTCGCCCTCGGCCCCTCCCCGTCCAACACCTCAATCCTCACACTGTCACAGCTCCACGGATACGCCTGACCTGAAAAGCGAAAACCTCAGCGTTTCAAATGCTTCTAAATTCGTCCGCAAAACCTTGTGACGGTGAAAACGAAAAAACTACCCCTTAGCCGCTACCTTTATCTCCGATCTCTGTCGTTTTCCATCGACGAGTATCGATTTTCAGTTTCAGCTCATTCCAATTGAAGTTTGATGCTCAGTATCCACAACTCACTAGAGACGCTCTATTCATCGCTCTTCATATTTCCATGGCTTCCTATCACCTACAAACCCTGCAAACCCACGCCCTTTGGAGGACAGTTTATTCTTGTGGGAAGTCGAAGTGCTCGGTCAGCAGGAGACCCTTCTGCAAGCTGAACATTCATGGATACCCGAAGAGGACGTACGCTTCATCCATCTTCTATAGAAAGGTCGACACTCGCACCTTCAATTTCTCTGTTCTCCTTTCCTTTTTACTTAGCTAATTCAATTATCTGCTTCTTATCAGGAATTCCGCGAACGGGGGCGTGGGTTGAATTCTGATTTTTGCAATGTTTTGCGCCCCAACCCTTCTGTTGCAATCAGCACATCTGCCCAACTTGCGCGAGCACTCGATCAAAGTGCGCTTTCGGATTCCGCCGCACGTGAAGACGGGCCAACGACCGTTACCCCGTCGAATGGCAGAGTAATGCTTATCGATGGCACTTCAATCATATACAGAGCATATTACAAACTTATTGGTATGCAACGCCAAACAAATTAATTTAATTTTTATTTTATAGAGTGAAGTGAATGTGTGATGTTGCTTTCATCATATATCGGTGCACCTGTGTTTATTCAAGCCCGAGGTTACGGGTGTGTACTTATTGTTGTCCACCAGGTGAAATGAAAGCAATAACTAAGGAATACATTCATAAATAAGAAAACCGGGTTTTGCTGAGTTTTAACCAGATTTTTGTTTCTTTGCTTCCAAACACACCGGGCCCGACTGGTTCTATTTTTGGAATATTAAAATATATACTCTTGCAGTAGCTGATAATTTCTTGGTTATTAATAGCTAAATTGCACCATGGTCATCTTACGCATGCTGATGGCAATGGAGATTGGGTCCTAACTATTTTCAGTGCATTGTCTCTGGTTAGTTGTAGTTTTCCCTATTTTATTTTATTTTCTCTATTAAGCAATTTATGGTTATTACATGGAACAATGTACTGGACACTAATTTTTTCTAAGTCTGACTCAAGACCCACACCTCATGTCATGTACAATGCCTTTTTCAATATAATTAAATTTATTGCCAAATTGATAAGTGGAAGGACTCAAACAAGCCTTTAGATTTTTTCTCTTCCATTTCTTTCACTAGGTTGCTTGGTCTTGTATATATGCATTTATATACTTTGGAATATTTTTGTAATGTTTAGGGTGTATTTTGTTGGTTGAATTTGAATTTCCATAGAAATAAAAAAGCGACGTATTTTCACTCATGCGTTACAGTGTTCAGTTCCCTATTCTCTATGTATTTTTGTGTGACTGTGTGTCGTGCGGCTGTGCACTTGTGCCCATACAAACAAATCATCTCAAAATAATTCTGTGATGTGAATGCGTAGTCGAAGTTGCCATCATCTTCCTATGACGAGCAAACCTCGTTTGAGGTATTATTTTTGTAATGTTTTCCTCTTGGCAATTGATGTTGATGTTAATCATGTTCCTGTGTTTGTAAATATTGTCATGGGTTGACCACATAAATCTTTCTCCCCCACTCCAAACTATTTGAAACTTTGTGCTCAAATAATGACTAAATGGATTAGTTTAATTATGCATTGCTACCTGATTAGACTGTTAGGGATCTATTTTCTTAAGTTATTTCATTTCCTTGTTGCAGATAATTGATGTCCTGGAATTTCTCCCTTCCCATGTAGCGGTACGACTTATATTCTGTAGACAGTTTTTTGTTCCTTTTCTATTTGTATCCTCGTTGTAGCTGTTACTTTCACTTGCCTTTTCAGTTCCTTTCTAATATGTTCCTGATGTTATGATAAAACACTTGTTTTGTCTGCTTCATATGATCAAATACCGATTCCTACCCTACCCCCTTCATTAAGTGATGTATATTTTGGTTGGGTTTTGAATAATGATCATTTATTAGAATGATTTAAAGGTGGTTGATCCTATTAGGATTGTACGTATCGAAAGATATTGGTAATATTTCTGTTGTTGCAGAAATGTCATTCATTCACACAACCTTGCTATCTTTACCTTCATAATCCATGCCTATCTTTTTGAGAAATATAATTATCGTGTACTTGCTTCTTTAATCTGTATGTAATATTTTTCTTCTGTCTTCTGTTACCTTTTGTCTTTATTTACTGAGCTATTGCTATGTTTGCTTTAACATAATCTGTTTTTCCTGTGTTTTTGCTTTTATTCCATGCAGGTGGTTTTTGACCATGATGGTAAGGTTTACTTTTTTACTCTTATGTTTGTTTTCTTTGCTTCAAATCTCTACTTAATTCTTAATTCTACTCATTATATTTTAGTCATAATCTTAATCCAAGCTTGAGACTATCTTCATACAATGCAAATATACAAGCACATACACACATTGAATTTTGCATTTCATGTGGGACACAATCAATTTTCTTCTTATTATGATGAGATTGTTGTTTATCATTTTTCTCTTACTTATGATGAGATCATATTTTCATGGCTAATGTAGTAGATCCATTAGATTTGCAGTGAGTTTTTCCTTGCTTGTCTTAACTGTTCATTTCATATTATAGTTTAACTAGGTGCCGTTGTAGTTATATTCGTTGGAAGGGTTATTCATCCCTTCCTCAGCCGGACTGGACCGAGTAGGGTTTACTAACGACTTTAGAGTAACAACTTCAGATACAATTTACGAGCTTTGTAGCTCAGGTAGTGAGCAGATCATGGTTTCCGAGTCTAATATTGTCTTTTGGAGATTTGTTCACCTCTCCAACCACTCCTCCCAACTAATTAAAACAAACTAGTTACAATTTTTATATGAAATTTCAAAAATCAGTAAAGCATGGCTACCCTAAACTGCAGTACAATATGTCTGATTCTAGAATATTTTATAATTTATATACTTATAAAAGTAAATGGTTGTGGCTATGAGCTCTTTACTTGAAGATTATTTTTGATAGAATAAATATTTTTTACAGGGGTACCATATGGTCATGCTTCTCTTTCATCCAAACAAAGTTTTGTTGCAAAAGGTATGCTATTTTTTTCTTCATTTTCTTATCTTATTAATGTGTGTCAGCATTAAGTAGAGTGCCCACCTATACTCAAAATCCCAAATCTACGAGTAATGCTTGAAATCTCCTCATATAGTATTTGGTGTTTTAACTAATACTATATACTAAATTAAGAAAATAGACTGTTATTTTTATTTTATTTAAGTTAGTGAAAAATAATAATTAACCATTGGGAGATTGGATACCTTCGTCTAGTTTCCAAAAGTACAGAATAGCTCTAATGTGACAACAAATTAGATTGAATGTAATCACTTTTTACAATTGTATATCCTGTAGTTATACTTATATCTAATCGCCTGCTCATATATATCTACAATTTAAGGTTTCGGAAATCCAGTTATTTGGGGTTGCACAAGTATTAGTGACTGGTCAAATTTCTTGTAGGTCTAAATTTCCGCCACACCCTATATCCGTCTTATAAAAGCAATCGGCCTCCAACCCCGGATACAATAGTTCAGGGGCTTCA
The DNA here is from genome assembly GCA_954870475.1 of Euphrasia confusa. Taxonomy (NCBI): domain Eukaryota; kingdom Viridiplantae; phylum Streptophyta; class Magnoliopsida; order Lamiales; family Orobanchaceae; genus Euphrasia; species Euphrasia confusa. The sequence goes on from OX940970.1 coordinate 2,509,628, forward strand.
ATACTTGAAAGCATCTATCAAAGCAATGTCCATCAAAGTAATCGAGGTATGAGCTCTAAAATACTGCCAATAACTAAGGAGTATAAGGTAGCAGAAGCATATGATTTATTTTGTTCATTTGCAAGAAGGTCCCAGGCGTTGAAGCTGATGATGTAATTGGTACCCTGGCTGTCAGAAGCGTCAATGATGGCTTCAAGGTATTTCCATTAACTTCGGTTGGGTAAAAAATGGTTTTGAGTTCAACTACACTTGTTCCATAACTCACACTGGGCACTGCTTTAATTAGAAATAAAAACACTACTTCTATGATTATAACACAAGCCACACTTTTTGTTGAAAACATTTGATTCATTTCAACTGTGCTATAGCGTTTCCTTTTAAACCCTCATCCATAATATCAATTCAAGGTGGAGAAATGTTTTGATCGTAGGAGTTATCGAGAACCTATAAAAATTGTAATACTCCGTATTATATTTGATTTAATATGTGGCAGCAGCTTTGCATGTTTGACTTCTGTAGCAGCTCTCTTTTGGTTAATTTAATCTCTTATAATTCTACATCTAAGAATTAAGATTTAATCTCTGTAGTATAAAGTTGATGCAAGGCTAATATCTTTTCTGACACATGAATGGAGTAGCGAATTTTTGGGCTTTTCTAGTAATTTTGTGTAGTTTGGCATCTGATTCTTGTTCTTATCGTGCAAAGATTTTATACTTCCGTTTGAAACTTTCCAATACTAATGGATCTTTCTGCCTTTTACAATCTATGTTCTATTGTTCATTGACAGGTACGAGTTGTCTCTCCGGACAAAGACTTTTTTCAAATTATATCTCCTTCATTGCGTTTATTGCGGATCGCTCCTCGTGGATTTGAGTTAGTTTACTCTTTACCCCTTAACACGCTTCTCAAGATCTGCCAATTTCTCTCTCCCATCTTTTATTTGCTGTGCCAGACTGATAATAGCGAAGGCTATCTCTCAGATTAAGTTGTAGAGGCTGTGTGAAGGTTTTGCTGGTCTCTAAGCTCTCTATGTAGCTTTAACTAACTGGCTGCAAATGTAAAATGAAACCACTTCCTAAGATTAAGCATTCATTCTTTTACTTCTCACATTTAATTGAATTTCATGGTAATTAGCTCTTACAGTAAATCACTTCATGGACTCTTCTGTTTCATTAAGCCTGATATAAGATATATTGATTTCACTAGTGATAGCATCGTAATTCAGAGGCAGCCCATTGATTTTAGCACTATTATACTAGTATAATTTTATCTTTCACTGTTTTTACAGTGGAATATATTATAATCTTACTTTAAGTTAATTGTTTCTGTTATCTGATTTTGCAATTTTTTTTTAAATAGAATGTCCTCTTTTGGGATGGAAGATTTTGCTAAGAAATATGGAACCTTGAAGCCATCTCAATTTGTTGATATAATCTCACTTGTGGGAGACAGATCTGACAATATACCAGGTTCATTTGGTTTCTACTTTCTACAATAATAACATTTTCAAGGAAAATACATACACAGGAAAACACTCTCTCGTGCCTGCATGTCTGTATGTTATATGGAAGTTAATGTATTGGCCAATGGCCTCTAGAAATATCTTGATATTTAATATTAAGGTTTTCCAAAATTTGTCCTGAGGCTTGTTCAAGGCAGTTGGTAATCTTATTTTGAGTAACATGTATTCTAGGATATTTGATTAGGTTTTCAATGAAAAAAAGTTTAAGTTACCAGTATAACACCTTCCTTCTCCCTCCCTCCCGATTCCTTCAAGCTGATATAGTTTTTTCTTAAATTATTTCTTGACCCACATATCGGTTAAACTCATTGCGTACATTGTTTAAGTTGCTAATTTGATAAAGTTTGTAAGTGAGAACTAGAGATTGCAAGTATTTGGTTAATCGATTCACCGTGTGTACTACAGGAGTTGATGGGATTGGGGATGTTCATGCTATTCAACTTATCACGAAATTTGGTATGTTGATAAGCAACTTACACCAATTTTGCAGTACTGCTAATTTTAATCCTGAAGTTAGATCATAGTTATCTCATTCTCACAATTTTGCTGAAACTATCTTAAGTGGCTACACTGTCTCTCAAGTTGTTACAATAGCTTATAATTCTGTTTAAAGTAAATTTCATTTTTCACGTAAAGTCGGCAACTCTATTCTGTCGCTTTTGTTTTAGGATCCTTGGAAAATTTGTTGAATTGTGTCGAGCAAGTTGAAGAGGAGCGGATCAAAAAGGTTGTGATTATGGTGAAGAGTTCCATTCATCTTTTTCTTTTTTGGCTCCCTTTTCTTGAAAAGTTCCATTCACCTTTGACTTTTAAATATTAAAAACGAAGAACATGATATTGCCTTTTATTCCTTAGATGGTAAACCTAAGGCAGGAAAAAGTTCAGAACATTTAAATCAATTACACTGCTGGAGTAAAAATGAGATTTTCACATACCTTACTTATATCAAGATGCAGAACGTACTCCTTCACCGCTAATGTCAATAGCACAAATAAATGAAAAATCTTCCAAATTTTGTGAATTTGCGGTTTTTTTTTTCTTCTGAAAATACTACTCTCTTATAAATTTTGTGTACGGTTTTGTTATTTCCAGGCATTGATTTCAAATGCTGAGCAGGCTATTCTAAGCAAAAATCTTGTAAGTTTGTCTGTGATAGTTGATTAATCACTTGCACAAAATCGGTATTCTAAAAGCACCTTGTTTCATGCAATCTAGGTTATGTTGCGTTCTGATCTTCCATTCTACATGGTTCCATTTGCCACCAATGACCTGATTTTTATCCAACCAGAGGTCAGTTCCAAAACTACTCACTTTGGTTTATTAATTATTAATTATTATGCAAATTGCCTACCAGAACAAAGAATATGCTATCGGTCAGTACTCGACCTGGCCGTCTAATATCCATAATAATCTGAGAATAACAACTTTCTAATGGATCAAGGTCATACTCATATCCAACATGTAATTTGGCTTCATTTGATCTTTCTGAAACACCGATGAAACCTGTTGTGTTGCACACTTGCACTTGCACATGTACAGACAGGGAAAGCTACTGTGAGAACATAAACGGAATTCTGAGTTATTGATATTTATCGGATATGTATTACTTACTAACTACTATGTATGTACCAGTTTTGTTCACATAAGTCGGTTGAAGCAGTTCTGATAACTGGATGGTATGTTTCAGGACAACGGAGAGAAATTCAAAAACCTCTTGACTGCAATTAGTGCTTACGCGGATGGGTTTTCTGGGGATTATATCATTAGAAGAGCATTCAATCTATGGAAGAAGCTTGGAAGCCAATGACCCCATAACTCGGATTATACTATTGAACAGAATCGTATATGAGCTCACGAGCAGTTGACTACATTACTATTGGTGCTTCACAAGGGGTCTCTCTGATAAATTTTAATACGCGGGAAAAGCGAAAACCGACAAATCGGATCCGCTCGATCATTGTGACTCGTTCGATATCAAAACATAGCATTACTATTGCTAATAGTACCACCCATCTACTGATGAGCTTGCTGATTTTGAATTGTTGTACATTTGGCCTTTGGGGAAATCTCGTTCACCTAATTCAAAATATTTGCCATGATTGATTGTGACTTGTGAGCTTAATCGACAATTTAAAAAAAAGAAAATACAGTAAGAAATTTAAAAAATGGTGGGAAATCTGATATTAACATACTGTTGACTTTTTTCATTATTTCATTATATGGGAAAATAGTAAATAGAGTAGGGGGAATATAATTTTAATTACGGGATCTGATTGATTCCGGTAAATTAATGTATACTTACTATATTAATTAATTTATAAATTATATTAATTAATTTATAAATTTGGGATCTGATGATTCTGATTCGATATTTTGGGAAATAAAATATTTTATAAATTTCTACTTTAAATTAATGTATATTTACTAAATTAAAGTAATAAATCGAGGCTCAATCAAATATGCTGCAGGGAGCGTATTTCTTTATTTCTTTATTATTTTTTTAAAGTTAAATTATTTATTTTAAATACACTGGTTCAGTAACGTAGTGATATACTGTGTTTCAAAATTCAAAAAATATTGCCCCAAAATCCCAAAACTCGCCGCAAATTCAGAAACGGCGAACCCTTTCAACCCCTCCGCAGATTCTTGCAACTTCCGAATCACAGTCGCCATTGATAACGAAGGTCGAGTTTCTTCCTCATTCTCGGTCTCGTCATCCTCACGGATTCAAGGTACACTCTCAAAAATTTCATTCGACTCCGTTCAATTTTAACGGAACTATCCGGATATTGAGTTTTATCTGGTATCTGACCCGTATATGGTATCGGTTCGACCCGGTTGTGTATACCCTGAAACAGCCGTTCTTAGAGAATTAATTGTTTGAAGATTACGTTCGATCTTGCATTTGTTTTGTGTGTGCGTCTTGGTATTGATTTCTCACGCCTTTAGTTTACCGAACGATATGCAGTGAATTTGTTTGTTCTCATTTTGGTTATAGGTTGAGTGTCGAATTCCACGAGATATAGCAGAAAGCAGAGTCGATCCATCACGGAGAATCGGAGATGAAGAAGCTATTCTCTTTCAGATCACAATCATCTAACAGCATCAACAACAAGCAAATCTCCCCACCACTGGCGGATAAGCAAGTTTCCTGGGAAAAACCGACAGAGAAACCCGAGGAGCCGGTTTTCGGTAGCACTCCTTATCTGAGAAGGAGCCTCTCGTTTTCATCTGGTAGTTTTCACGATAATGATGGTTACTATTCAAACAAGAAATCAGGACACCGATCGTCCAAGTGCGTAGTCTTTTTCTATTTCTCATTCTTTGGTATTATCACAGTTTTTTAGTTAACAATGTTGTGATAATCTAGATACGTGTTTTTTATCAGTTCTCGTCCTCAGACTCCTGAGAGGCAAGCCAAGTCGAAGTGCGTTGATGCAGCTATGGTTCGGAGAGTGGATAAGAAATTTGAGTGTAATGTTTCCAGAGCACATTCTGATGTGTCAGAGACTTCGTATTGCTCTAGTAACGTCTCAAGCATTTTGGATCGATACATTGATGGAGAACAACACGTGGACGAGAGGTGTGAATCAAAAACCAATCCCTCCAAGAAAAATCAGCCTAGTGATGGAAATGCTGTAGTAAAGCGGCCACCAAGACTTCAGTTTCATGCAGCACATGTCTCGAGTGATGCTTCTCGGAAACATAAACCAAAATCTCAATCCTTCAGAGAATCGAAAATATCTCAGTCCCAGCTCCCGTTTTCATCCAAAGATGGGGGTGATAGTGGATACTGCAATGAATCTCCACGAAAACTTGCTAAACATGTGGTTGAGAGACTTTCCCAGCCCCAATATTTTTCCAAGATGAGGTCACAAGAGTTCGATGACCATCATGGCAATCCAATTACAATCGAAGATGTTTATGGAAGAACCAGTAATAGGTGCTCGAATGCATCTACAAATGAAGTATCACCAAGAAAATGTTTAACAGAGGAGTGTCACACTGAGACTAGCCACGGAGAATTTTTGGAGGAGCATTTTCTCACTGGTGATAAAACAAACATTGTTGAAGAAAATATTGATGCTGCAGTGGGTACTGATATTGAACTGTATAAAAAAATGAAGGAAGCTGAAGAGCGGGCTGCAATTCTCTCAGAAGAGTTCAAAAACGGAAATTTTCTTCAGTATAGAGCGCTTAGTGCATCAGCACTGCTTCAAACTGTAAGGAATTTATCCGAGGAGAGGGTAAATATGGCCTTAGAGGTTTCATCTATCTTGGAGGATAGGCTTGCAGATAAGGCCCTTTTTAGAGAAAAAAATAAACTAGGAAGGGCAGAACTTGTTGCACAGACCCGAAGGTTGGAGAAGGAAAAAAATGAGTTGCAGTTAACACTTGAAAAGGAGTTGGATAGGAGATCGAATGAATGGTCCATCAAGCTCGAGAAATTACAGGCAGAAGAACGTAGGCTTCGAGAAAGGGTACGGGAACTTGCGGAGCAGAATGTTTACCTTCAAAGAGAAGCATCTTCTTCTAGTGTAAGAGAAATAGATGCTAGAACCAAAATTAGTCTCTCAGAGGAACAGCTGAGGAATTTATCGATTCAAGCTCAGGAAGCTATGGAAGAGAATCAGTACTTGCAGAAATCTTTATCGGAAATGCAAGAAAAGTATAGTGCAGTTGAAAAAGAGAGAAACTGCATCCGAAGGAACTACGAGGAAAAGGTTATTGAGTGCAAGGATATGCATCAATCCATCACTAGACTCCAAAGAACCTGTAATGATCAAGAAAAGACAATTGATGGACTGCGTGGTCTTTGTGAGGAATTCGTGAAGAAAAATTCTCTGGAACATTTTGATTTTGGATCTGCAAAGCTACAAGTCGAACATATGAGACTGACCGGAGTAGAACATGCATTGAGGAAGGAGGTGGAATCATACAGAGCTCAAGTTGATTCACTCCGACTTGAGAATATTGATCTGCTTAATCGTTTGAGAAACGATGGGAAGGAAGGTTCTTTTTCAACTTTTAAGTTGGATCGAGAACTAGAGAATCGTGTTGGATGCTTGCAAAATCAATTTCTCCCGTTGCTTATGGAGAGCACCCAACTTGGCAGGAAATTAATTGAATTTGTCAAAGCCAATGGCAGATTCACACTGAATAATGGACAACCTTCTGCCGCATGTTTAGATGGTCAAATTCTCATTGAGTGTGAAGTGAAGCTCCAAGGTCTTGAGAGAGCTGGTGAAAACATAACGAACAGTATGCGGACCATGTCCAGTGTCCTCCAAGAGAAACCAGCAGTTTGTTCAGATGATGATTCCCCCAAGCAAAATGAGCGGAAATCGGAGGTTGTTAATTCTTATATTTTTTTTGTTTGAAAATTGAAATTATATTCTTTGGTATTAAACTGTTCTAATTTTTTAATTTTTTTTTTTTTTTTTGTATTGACACTTGTCCAGGATATCATCAGATCGGCATTGAAAGCAGAGACCTTATTGACCAGTTTGTTGCGTGAGAAGCTTTATTCAAAGGAGCTCGACATGGAGCAACTGCAAGCAGAGCTTGCGGCAGCTGTCAGAGGAAACGACATTCTCAAGTGTGAATTGCAAAATGCAGTGGATAGTTTTTCTTGCACAAACCATAAGATGAAAGAACTTGAACTTCAAGTAAGTCTGAACAACATTTGTTTTTCTCTTTATTAATTTGACATCCAAGTTATATTATATTTGTTGTGGGCAGACATCAACACATACGTACATTTGGCAGATTATCTTTCACATAACATTTTCATTTATGTTGAGAATATCAATTCCAAATCGAGGGGTAGCTTATAATTATTTTAGATGGTTTTAAAAGGTTGTTTGCCTGATCTGTAAGGTCTAATATTTAAAAACAAAAATGAACTTTTCTGTTTGATTGGAATATAAAGGAGGTATATCCTCTTCAGAATTTTGGAACACAAAAAAGCATAATAAAAATAATAAATGAATGCAGTAGTAATATATGTGTGTTAATTTTTATTTCTCTGCTGTATACAATCAAATTCATGTCTTCGTCTGACAGATGATGAGAAAGGACGAGACAACCAATAAGCTACAAGGTGATTTGCTAGATTGCAAGAAAGAATTAGCTATTGTGAGGGGAATACTGCCAAAGGTATCGGAAGAGAGGGACATGATGTGGGAAGAGGTTAAGAAGTATTCTGAGAATAATATGTTGATGAATTCTGAGATCAATGTGTTGAGAAAGAAAATAGACGACCTCGACGAAGACATACTGTTGAAAGAAGGCCAAATCACCATCTTAAAAGACAGCATTGGCAAACCATTCGACCTTCTTGCAAGTCCAGGTTCTAACGACGATTTATGCTGGATGGACAAGCGTCGTTAGTTATTGATGATACATACATATTCTTACATTTTTGGTTTTGTTATAGTGTTGATGTGTTTTTGGATTTGTTTGTCATTATGATCTCTTTGTTACTAGAATACTTTGTTCATCCTTGCCCATAATTTGCAAATATTCAGAAAGAATAAATTTCAGATTGGAGTGGAAAAGTGGTTTTTAGTATCTGAGCCTTTTTTATAAATTATTATTATTATTATTATTATTATTATTATTATTATTATTATTATTATTATTATTATTATTGGAATTGATATCACTAAATAACTATATTTTTTAAAAAATTACAAAAAAATAATATTAAATTATCATTTGAAATGAATAATAATTTTTATTAATATATTATAATCATTTTTATTATTTTTTATGAAAAAAAATTAATGACGGCAGGATAATTTTTTAGAAAAATTAGTATCTAGTATAGTATTTATTTTCTATATTTGATCTTAAATACATAAATTTTTGTTTGGACATTCACATAATAAGATTTTAATTTTCAACAATTTTCAACATTATAATAAAACCGATTCTTTTGGACAGGTTAATCGCCCGACCCGTCATAATCTGGGTCGGGTCACGTCTTCCAGCTTCACAATATAATAAACCCCTGTTGAAGATTCAAAGGGGTACAAACCGCAAATTTTACACAACTGTTTCTCCTCTTTCAATTTACAGGAACTCAAATGGTAATATTCTCTCTCGCTCTCTTACTTGTGCATTGTAATTCGTTTTCTCCGAGTGAAATCAATCCTAAATTCTAGGGTTTTGATTCGAACCATTGTTTCTTCGCGTGTAATTTTTGCGATGTTTTCAATTCGAAATTTGTTTTATATAATTACTTATTTATGATATGTGAATATATGAATATATATTACTGATCGTGGGTGCTTTGGATTTTGAGTGCAGTACGTTTTAATGTGAAGAATTTAGTGCAATTTTCAATTCAATCTTTCTGGATATAACTGCCATTTTGATAGTTTGATTATGTTTTGCCCCAAATTTGATGATGCCTTTCGAAACACCTTCGTGTAATATTATACATTGACTGTGATCGATCATTCATGTTTTAGTTATAATCGACTGTAATGGGGACTTGAATTCGCATAATAAAAGTACAATATTTTTTGTTTTTTGTTTTTTTAATAATTAAGTTTTGGAGTATTATTTATTGTAGGTGCGGTTACAGCTCGATCCTTTTCTGAATGAAGTTACCAACATGTTTGAACGGACTACAGAGAAGGGATCTGTGTGGGTCACTTTAAAACACTGTGAGTTCTTCCCTAATTGCATCCAGTTTCATGTTTTATATCAGATGCGTTTGATAGACGTGTGTTTATACTTGATGATGTGTGCCTTTGGAACATGTTACAAAAAAATCATCGCTCGATTGCTCTTTTTCCAGCATCTGACAAGTCCAAGGTGAAGGTAAATAAGATGAAAACAGCTGGAGAAAAGATTGAGTATAAGTGCCTCATTCGAGCTACAGATGGCAAAAAGACTATTTCAACTATGGTAAACATTCTTATAAGCATCCCACTACATTTTTATGTTTATCTTCATTCTTGTGTAGAATATTGAAAGAACTAAGAATCGTAGAGTATAACAGTGTTAAGCTATTTTTTGCTTGCTAAATATACATCTTTTCCACGTGCTAGTTTTGTCTGATAACTGCAAAATTTTAGTTTTGTTAAAGAACATTAGGAGACCACTAAGCAGCTATGTCTAATTCAGTTCCTTGTGAGTTTGCATATGAAATAAAGAGGCTTTCATAAATGCACATGAAATTGATGTATGAACATGGCTCTGAGTTTATCCAACACATTCCAATTAAATTTCGTATTGGAAACAAGTCTTCACACCTTAGTCTCATCTTTAGCATCACCACTCGAGGAATTTTGACATTTATAGGTTACTGGTACATTGTCATTTATATCAGCCTTTTCTTATGAGTGGGAAGGATAGACCGAGGGTTCTGTCAGTGATCCCATTTATATATGGTTTATCTCTCAAGGTGATAATATTTATGATCCACGTACACACTTGCTTCATTTGTTTTGTTTAGTAAAATTGGCCTCTGTGATTGTTGTTTGTAACTCTCTTATTCAACCTACACATATCAATGGGAATGGCAGGTTGGTCTGAAAGACCACCAACGTTTTCAATCAAGTTATGCGACTATTTTGAAAACCCGGATGACAGCTTTGAAGAAGAGGGAGAGGAAGGACAAGAGAAAGGCAGCAGATTCTGAGAAGAAACCGGATTCAAAGAAGCCATCCGCTGCTAAACCCTCTGGTTAAACAGGACTCCTCCTTGGTTCATTCTATATTTTGTGTTGCTATAATTCTCTAACAATGTCTTTTAGGAGATTAAGCATTATATAGCTTGCAGGATTCCATTTTGCCTATTTTAGATTGTAATTTCGCTGACTACCTTGTGTAGAGTTCGGTTTTGAAGTAGCTTATGATTGCGTATGGATGTATTTTATTTAGAAATCTGATTATAATTATCTACTCATGAGTGTTATAATTAGTGGTTTTGCAGATTTTAGATGGGATTTTTATACAATAATTATAAACAAATTTATAAAATATTGCCAACACAGGTGCACTTTTAAGGTTGACTATCGTTGACTTAGGGTTGGTTCTTGTGTTGTGTCACATTGTCAACGACTTCTTATGGATTAATTTGTAATTTATATTTTTTTAGTTGACTAATGGTTTGTTAGCTGACTTTCAACTAATTTATGTGTTGTGTTTCGTGAACTCGTGATTTCTATTATATTGTATCAACCTAATCGGTTGGTTTTATGGTTAGGTAATATTTTGGTTTGAATTGTATTTTGGTTTGGTTTGAGTTATTTTACTTTTGTGTTGTTTTACATGATTTTTATATTTTGCTTGATTAATGATTGATTTATGAGTGTTTCTACTTTTTTTTTTTTTTAGATTTACGACTTCGTTTAAATTTTAGCATACTGATGTAACCCAAAATCACGTATTCTAGCCTCGTGATTTTAAGTTTGAAATGATGATTCGAAAATAAAATGAAGGGAAATAGTGGCGATAAATGAAGGGCAAAAGCGTCAGCACAATAGAAAATAATGATCGGTGTAGTGCGTCCCACCGACAGCACAAACATGCCTTCTTTATTTCTTGATTTAATTCAAAGATAATACTGTATTCTTTAATTATTGATTATTGAATACACTCAACTAATTAATTAAATCAATAAATTATGTTATTTGAAATTTAATTCAATTCAATTTGATTGTGTTTATTAAAAATAAAATTATGAATAATATCAAGTATACAATTTAATTTATGCTATTTGAATATGATTCATAAATATAAAAAATACAATATTTAATAATATGTAAAAAATTAATACTGCACTATTATTATTAATATTATTACTACTGTCACATTTCATTTACAAACTATAAAAAAATCTAATTACTTCCTTTGTCACCAAAATAATATTTTGCTTGTCTAATTATATTTAATTAATTTTGTTTACTATGTAATTAATATCAACGTCTTGACTAATACGGAGTAATCCTATAAATGTCCAAATGATGTTTTCTTTCGTCTATTATCTTTTCCAACATGAAATCAAAACACGGCGTTAATTTTGGGATCTCACCTATGATTTTCATTCAAAGTGTATTTAATTTCTAATAATTCTAGAAATTAAAAAAAAAAAAAAAAACTTTTGTTTCCACGATGATTCTCAATTGCGGAGTCTTTTCAGTCGCTCACACTCGAGCTTTATCGTATTCGCACGCTCGATTCGTTCGACTAGACTCGCTCTTTTCATCATAAGCATATCCCTCTTTAATTATTTAATTATTTTAATTAATCCAGCCACTTAAAAAAACTAATCCGCACTTGTTTAGTTTAACTGCACTTTATCCCTGTCACCAAAATTCTCCTCTTTTGACGTTTTCTGATTTCCGATATCTCATTTCTCAAATTCCACAACAAATTTCTCCAATACACTCTCTCAATACATAACAATCTATAACAATCTTTACGCAGCTTCAATTTCGCTAGAATTTTGCTTTTTTTCCTTTTCTATTTCAACTGCAAATATATATACATACACGTATATACATATAAATATCGTTTTTGAAGAAGATGAGAGGCTCATCACCTACATCTGTAGAGCCCAGATACAGGCTCTCCTTGTCCTTCAACAAGTGAGCCTACTGTATATTTATCAAGACCATTTTTTCTTCATTCTATGTGAGGAATTTTGGATTTCGTTATCTGGGTTTTATCTCTGTTTTTTCTTCCACCGCAGTTGAGAAACTCTCTTTAAGCTCACAAATCTACCTTTTATTTTAAGAAAATTGGAAATATTTGGATGCTTTTGGGTTTAGGGATTCAATGCTCTTTTTTAATGTCGTTCGTTTTCTGTAACTTATTTTGGGGTTTACTGATTGATTCTAAACCTTGAGATTTTTTATTTTTTACTTTTTTTTCTTAAGGTAAAAAAAAAAACTAGTTAAATTTGAACACACTTTGGCCTGATCCACTGGAATGAATTATGAAACAGAGGGAGATGGGAATGGGAACAGAGTGAGCTGTCGCGGGGTTCGGCAGTCAGAGAGTAATTATGGGTAGTTGAGAGATTGAATTGTCTTACAAACTATCCTGTTTTCTCGAGTTCTTAAGCCCTTTACCTCGACATACTCGAATGTGTATACTAAGTGTTGTATACTTGTATGTGTTGAAGAATTCTTTTATGTCTTACTTGGCTCGTATGACGATTAATTGAAAAAGAGTACTGGATGAGGTTAATGCTCCTTGATCAGATTTAGACCGACATTGAAATAACGATATCGAATTGGTTGAAATATTCTTGGATTGCATATAGTCTTAGCGGGACTACGTGTGAACATTTTTGGTGCAATATCTGTTTCACTTGTTTCATTGGCGGTATTGATGTGATGTTTGGTTGTTTCTTTCAGCGATGATACGAGCAAAAGAAGGTCACTGCGGAGTCGGGTGTTGAAATATGGAGACCGGTCTCTTTATGGTTCCAGTATAGATAGAATTTTAGGCTGCAGGTTCCCTACGTTGAAGCTTGTGATGGTCATTATCGTTCTTGGAGCGTTTGTAGCACTCCTACGTTCTCCATCAATTCATGAAACTGACTATTTATCAAGCGCTCGTTCTAGGTAATGTATATATACATACATATATTGAATAATCGTTTTTAGAGGTTTTAATAATCATCCTGGAATTAATCACGACTCGGTTGTAGGTCAAGCTTGGTAGATAGATGGATAAGGGATAAATTTGGCATAGATCAAAGCTATTCGTCGCTTTTAGATATCAACTGGAATGAAGTTTCTGCTGCACTCGAGAGATTAACCGACAGGGACGAGTATAAAGGAATAGGGCTGTTGAATTTCAACGAGCAAGAAATGGATCAGTGGAAGCAGTTATTACCTGATGCAGAACACGTTATGCTTGTCATGAATTACTCACACAATGTCACTTGGGACTCACTATACCCAGAATGGTTGGACGAGGAAGAAGAGTTTGAAGTCCCTATCTGTCCTAGTTTGCCCAAAATCCATTTTCTCGGTAAACCTCGACTGGACCTTATAGTAGTGAAACTGCCCTGTGACAAATCCAAGAACTGGTCCAGAGACGTGGCTCGTCTGCACTTGCAACTCGAAGCTGCAAGGCTCGCTGCAACCGCTAAGGGGTATCATCCCGTGCACGTTCTTCTCGTCACTGAATGTTTTCCGACCCCAAATCTCTTCACTTGCAAAGAGCTAGTTGTAAGGGAAGGCAATGTATGGCTCTATAACCCTAATTTGAATATATTCAGACAAAAGCTCAACCTTCCAATCGGGTCGTGCGAACTTGCACTTCCTCTGAATACCAAAGGTTAGTTCTAAGATATTTCTTGATTTAATGAAAAAAAAAAAAAAAAAGTAAAATCTCTAATATTTATGTTTTTTTTTCTCAAGAAAATTCGTTCTCGGGTAACCCAAAGCGAGAAGCGTATGCAACAATCCTTCACTCGGCACATGTCTACGTGTGTGGAGCAATTGCAGCAGCACAAAGCATCCGCATGTCCGGTTCGACTCGTGACCTCGTCATACTCGTCGACGAAACCATCAGCGATTATCACCGAGGAGGTCTCGAGGCGGCAGGCTGGAAACTCCACACGATCCAGAGAATCCGAAACCCGAAAGCCGAACGAGACGCCTACAACGAGTGGAACTACAGCAAGTTCCGTCTCTGGCAGCTCACAGATTACGACAAGCTCATATTCATCGACGCAGATTTATTGATTCACCGAAACATCGACTTCCTTTTCGAGATGCCGGAAATATCCGCAACTGGGAACAACGCCACTCTCTTCAATTCGGGAGTCATGATAATCGAGCCTTCCAACTGCACCTTTCAGCTCTTGATGGACCACATCAACGAGATCGAGTCCTACAACGGTGGGGACCAAGGCTACTTGAACGAGGTCTTCACGTGGTGGCATCGAATCCCTAAACACATGAATTTCTTGAAGCACTTTTGGATTGGAGATGAGGAAGAGAAGAAGGAGATGAAGACTCGTCTCTTTGGAGCTGACCCTCCGGTTCTATACGTGCTTCACTATCTCGGGTTAAAGCCATGGTTATGCTTTCGGGACTACGATTGCAACTGGAATGTCGATATTTTGCAGGAGTTTGCGAGCGATGTTGCTCATGCGACTTGGTGGAAAGTCCACGATGCGATGCCTGAAAACTTGCAAAAGTACTGCTTGCTTAGGTCGAAACAGAAGGCTGCATTGGAGTGGGACCGGATTCAAGCCGAGAAGGGTAACTATAGTGACGGTCACTGGAAAATCAAGATAAAAGATCCGCGGTTAACTACTTGCTTCGAAGAGTTTTGCTTCTGGGAAAGCATGTTGTGGCATTGGGGGGACAAGAACTGGACGGACAATGCGACTACTGCTGTGACAAACCCACCGCCTTCCCTCGAGACAGCTTCGCTCTTGTCTTTGTAGTCTTTCCCGTTTTCTTGTCTCGCATATACGCCTCGTTTTACTAGCGTTGATGACAGAAATCATATACAGTTGGAGAGTACTGTTATGAAAAAAATATTTTTTTTTCTTCAGTTGAACTAATCGAACGATCAGAGATGTACAGAACACACTAAAATGAAGGAAAAATGTTGATCAAGTGAGATTGAACTTTGGAAGAGTTGTTTAGTTATATCAAGGGCATTTTAGTAATTAGCCAAACGTGACCTCTGAAAACATTTGTTATCCATTCAAATAAAAGCCACTGATAACAAAAACAAAAACATCGGATTTCATCAACACTTGCAGGGAACAGGAAAATGGCGGCTTCATCTTCTTCGCTACTTCCTCTCGGTAAGAATACGCAAACATTTTAGTTTTTTTTCTATGTATTTAATTTAAGAAGAAATCTGTTTTTTCTTTAATGTTTTAGGTTGTAGATTCGATAGAATTACTTATTCTTTCGATCGTCCAAGAGTGCGGATCAGCAACGGAATGCGACAATCGAAGACTGCTCAGGATGACGAGTGTGGTTTATGCATTAAACGGAGAAACTTAATCAACCTCGGGTTCGGAGTTTTGACTCTCTTGAGTGGCCCTGCTTTTTCTGAAGCAGCTGGATTGCCCCCTGAGGAGAAACCGAGGCTATGCGACGACGCGTGTGAGAAAGAGCTCGAAAAGGTATGGTGATTGGTATGGTGAATACACCATCTGGTTCTGAACTTTTGCTGTGTAAGTAGGAGAAGTATTAGTAGTGAATGAGCAAGGGTAGAATTGGAAAAATATGTGCAACATTGTTTCGAAAACGTAAAAACAACAATTATTTTGAGCATCCTATAACAACAACAAATATTTAGAACCGGATGAGGTAATATCGTTCTTCATTTTGTAATTTTTATAATGTTGTTGGAAAACTATTACAATTTGACATATTTTCTATGATATTCGGAAACAAATCAGAGTCGTATTTCTAAATAGATTGTCGATCCTTGAAAAGGTACCCATGGTAACTACTGAGTCTGGGTTGCAGTACAAGGATATCAAAGTTGGAGGTGGACCTAGTCCTCCCGTTGGATTTCAGGTATTTATTTAAGAACGATCTGCTTGGGCACGTGTTAATTAGGACATGAGAACTGGTTTATAGTTTATTTTCCGGTTTCCTCTTTTCTTGTTTCGTTCGGTTTTTTGTCTGTTAAATAAGGACATTTCAATGTGAGTTGCATGAATTAAATCTCAAGAGCCCTTTTCTGTTCTGACTATATAAGTTTTAATAGGTGGCCGCAAATTATGTTGCGATGGTTCCTTCTGGCCAAATATTCGACAGGTAATTATTCTGAAAGCAGTTGTATTTCTTGAATTTGTTTTCCTGATGTTTAATCTTCGTTTCGTCTTTTGAATTTCTTCCGTAGTTCACTGGAGAAAGGCCAGCTTTACATTTTTCGGGTTGGCTCTGGCCAGGTCAGATCGTATGGAGTTTCCTATTTCGATGCATTCATATATCGAGTATCGAGTATACCTTCTTACTGTATCCATTTTTTTTCAAATTGAAATGCCATGAAAAGGTCATCAAGGGACTAGATGAAGGGATCCTCAGCATGAAAGTTGGTGGGAAACGACGAATCTACGTCCCGGGACCTGTAAGAACTCGTGAATTTAATCTTCTTTACGTCTATCTCGAAATTTAATCGAAAATACATGAACGTGATCAGAGCTCGATTATGTTACGAGTGATGATACTGAATCCTTGGATTTGAATTTTTTGTTTGATCAGTTAGCGTTCCCCAAAGGTCTGACATCAGCACCGGGAAGGCCACGAGTAGCTGCAAATAGCCCCGTCGTCTTCGACGTTAGTTTGGAGTACATTCCGGGACTCGAGGATGAGTGATGATCAAAATCATGTTTTTTTAACTCTCTGTAGTTCCATTTGTTTCATTCTTTTGAATACACACTCCTTTTTTTTCATGGAAAACTGCAAAATCATGCCATCAGGTGTGCTGAAAAGCACAAATCTTTTTGGGCTCAAGCCCAATGAAATAGAATTGGGCCGTTGCGGTCAATACTAATCCATAAGAAACGTCTAAAATTTTGCACATTATTCTTGTTTCTGTACAACCGTAAATTAATTTTAAATTCACACAAGTGATTAAATTACATTGATAATTTAATTAATTAATTAACCATCGAGGCTGAGATAGACGGAGGTGACCACGCCAAGCGCGTACGCCCCAATCGCCGCCGCCACAACCTCCTTCCCAGGCCTGACCACCGCCCCAAATCCCGAAATCCCCGCCACGCCCAGCGGCACCCTCTTCAGAACCTCCATCGTGGCACCCGATACGACGGATTCCGCAAACACCTCCGCCGCGAACTCCTTGAACTCCGCCTCGTCCAGAACTGCTATTTCGCCGTGCCGGGAGAGAGTGGTCTTCAGAGCCCGGTCCACCTGGACCCGGTCGGGAGGGCGTGGGACCCACTTGGAGACGAGGGGGAGGGAGCGGGATAGGGTTTCGTGGAGGCGTTCCGCGGCGGAGAAGAGCTGGTAGGGTTTGACCCCGGGGAAGGCGTGCTGACTCAGCGAGATGCAGTTGGCGTAAGCGGTGTCGCAGGCGGAGTTGAACTCCGGCGATCGGCGGAGGGTTTGTTTGACCCTCTTTGAAACAGAGAGCGATAGGCCCATCGATTTTGTTTGTGTGGTGTGGCCCTAATCGGATTTGGTTACTACTACATACAGATACAGTATATCCTGAAAATCCAATTACTCTCCCAAATTGAGTGTAATAGTTTTACTTGTATTGTTATTTAATTTATTTAATTTAACTCGTTTGGTAAACAAGTCGAGAACATTGAAATTACCTTGCAATTATGCTTGATAAAAATTTAAAGGAATTCGAAAGAACATTGAATCTTCTTGTTCGGTTAGTTTATGTTAACAAGCTGCTCAAACTCGAATTCGATTTTGCTCGCAGGACTAGATTAATGTAATTGCTCGGGTTGGCTCAAACTTGAATTCCAACTCGATTTGTTTCTTTAATGTTAAATTAATTCAAAAAAAAAATTAATTTAAAATTTCGAAACGGGGTTTTCTTTTTTGACCGGTAGGGTAGGGGTACCAAATACAATTTGTAATTGCCCATCATATAAATAAGCGTAATAGTATACTCCATGAAACACAAAACAAAACTGTTGTATGCCTTCATAGAAAGCTCTAGGTAAGAATGTTAGTTGTTTAATAACAATAAGACTTTCTAATATTATTGTATGCATGTATATTATATTATTATTATGTGTTTATATTTCAAATAAAATAAAGAGATAATTATAAAAGTACAATATTACGCATTATAAAAAAAATCAAAAATATATTTATTTGATAAATTCAAGTTAGTTAAGCTTTACAGAAGTCCTTTTTTTGAATTTGTTTGTTAGAAGATATTTCAAGGTCCAAAATTGACCTGAATTATTTATCTTTGGTCTGACTTTGACTATAAGCTAAAATTTAATAGTATATTTTTTTTTATTAAACCAGAGATAATTAAAAAAAAAAAGGATTTATCAATATAATAGAGAAAAATAAAAAGAGCCGTAAGAATGCATAATGCTAACGTATGTGATGGACTCTGACCCACACCTCAGTCATAGAATTCCATGCAATACTAATTTGAATATTCTATCTTTCTAGATTATTTATTCAATATATATACACACATTCAAACTCTATTATATTTCTCACCTGCATTAGTTACACGATTGGGCACGGCTTTTTCTACGGTTCGTGGCAGTCTTTTTTAGTCCGGGTTCAATCTTCCGGTACATTATGAAGTTGTATAGTTCGGGTCGGGCCGACGACTCCGGGCCCGGGCTCGATCTATTTTCTTTTTCACCCACTATCGTTTTCTCGGTGGAGGCTGCTACTGTTTTTTTTTTTTCTCCCTTCAATATTGTCGTGCAACTTTAATTACTCATATAGTGCGTTTGACTACGCGGACTCCCGTCTTAATTTCGGGCCGGGCCCTGTTGTGCTTACAATTAAGTCACTGACTTTAACATTAAACCAACCACACAAGTGTAGGTTAGGTACTAATTAATGAATTCATTTACTTTTAGATACTAAATTTCTCAATTACAAAACTTAATCGACAGGTTAATTATAATGGGCCCGTCGACAATCGTCGTAGTTGCCGTTCTCATCGCTCAACTTGGATGTGCGCCAGCTGTCAACGTATCGGGCGGCTCGACAGGAGGTTTCGACGACACGGTGAGGGTCGACCCTTTGAACGGTTTGAAGGAATACAGAGGAGGGTACGATATAACAAACAAGCATTACTGGAGTGTAAGTTTTTAACCATGGTATATAACTATAATAATATGTGTAAGCAGTGTAACGTTTATATGTTTATAAAGTATATGATGATATAAATTATTAGTCGTGCAGTCGACTGCTTTTACAGGCGTACACGGATACGCCATCGCGGGGCTGTGGGTATTGTGTGGTATCGGATACGGAGTATTTCTCATCGTCGTCGGCATGAGATCATCAGGCGTAAAGATCGAGAAGGGAACGCGAACTTGCCACGAGCAACGTTGTGGCAAGCCTCGTGTTTTCGCTATTGTTCTGCTCACACTCCTTGCCATGTAAGTTGTGTAGAAAATTACTCTGCTCTTAAAATTCTTCATGCCTAAATATATATGGTACTTGTTGAGAATGTGAATTCGATATGCTGAAAAGACCAAAACGCCCCTGCTGCTTGTTTTTATCGAAAATTGCTTCCGGAGCTGATTTTTGTGTAAATTTTCAGCAGTACACAATTAAATGTTTTTCAGAACGGAGGGTATATCGTAATTTGTTGAGAATGTAATCCCAGATTTGAATTCTGCTGAAAAGACCAAAATGCCCCTAGTGCTCGTTTTATACAAAATTGCTTCCGAAGTTGATTTTTGTGTACATTTTCAACAGCACACAATTAAATGTTTTTCAGAATGGCGGGATATACGATAGTTCGTTGAGAATGTAACCGGAAACAATCGCATATTCGAATTCTGCTGAAAAGACCAAAATGCCCCTGCTTCTCGTTTTATCCAAATCTGCTTGCGGAGTTGATTTTTGTGTACATTTTTTATCAGAACGGCGAGCGGGCTCGTGCTGGGAGGGAACTCGAAGTTCCATTCGAGAGCGAGGGCTGTGGTGGATGTTATTATCGACACGGCAGACGAGGCTTCTCGCACGATTTACAACACGACCGGAGCCTTGAAGTTCATCAGGGGCAATTTGGCCAATGCCAACGCAAGCTCTGACGAGGCCAGCGAATTCCTAACTTCGACGTCCCTCATGCTCGATTCTCAGGCCTCGGAGATAGCAAGGCAAGCGCGTGAGAACAGGCGCCTGATCGATATAGGCCTCGGGATTGTGCATATCGTTACAATCGCGACCGTCTCGTTGACTTTAGTAGCTGCAATTGCTCTAATAGGTAAGGATGTACACACAAGTAATAATTAATCAATCAGTTGAAAAAATGATATCTAATTTCTTTAATTGTGTATACATACAGTCTTAGGCCTACTGAACTTCAAGAAGACTCTTCATGTGTAAGAACACTAAACCTCAATCCATTGCGATTTATAGTACAATGAACTTATATGTCTTACTAACAACTGCAGAGCCATTGGGATTTGCTGGACTCTAACCGCGCTCGGCTGGTTGCTTTTCGGGGTATATTTCTTCCTACAAAAGTAAGTTTTTAGAGTTCATATTCTTAATTAATGTTCATAGAAGAAAGGCATGGTATATATATGAATATGATGATTAAATTCGTTTCCAGCTTCGCCGGTGACACGTGTACAGCGCTCGAGAGTTTCCAGCGGGACCCTTACAACAACACCTTGAGTTCCATCCTCCCGTGCGACGCATTGCTTTCCGCGAGAGACATCATCGGTGATGTCAGCGCGGGAGTATACGACTTGGTGGACGAGGTACTAATTAATTAATACTCAACAACAATAGTACATAAATAGCGCAAAAAAAAATTAACATTGATATATGTGATCGAGCAGGTGAACGAAAACATATCCGCTTCTTACGGAAACATCGTTCAGATATGCAATCCCTTCTCAGAACCACCGTCGAACGAATACCAACCGTGGAACTGCCCTGCTTCTGCAATCCGAATCGGCGACATCCCTCATGTATTTTTCTGACTAGTATTGAAGAATATATATTAATTAATATAAATGTCAAATTGCCCAACTTTTCTGACTAGGAGTATTTTTTTACCAATAAGGTAGGTACTTAGAATGCTGGTGTGTCCTGATAATTCGGAGGGAGGGGCGTGTAATGGAGGAATCTTGGTTCCGGCCGATTACTACTACACGGTGGATGCTTACTCGACTTCTTTGCAAAGGCTGCTCGATGTTTATCCTGGAATGGAGAGCCTCGTCGAGTGCCAGACGGTTAAAAATGCTTTCTCGGAAATCCTTGAGAAAGATTGTGGGCCGTTGAAGAGGTACGCGCAGTTGGTGTGGGCCGTGTTCGTGTTTTTATCGGTGGTAATGGTGGCCTTGGTGTTCGTATGGGCAGTCGGACCACACGACGAAAACCGTATATATTTAGGTGCTTCTATGAAGAAGCAACAATCTAATACTACAACAGATCATGTCCTGGAATCAGGAGCCCCTCACCCGGATAGTATACACAAGATACAAATTAAATACACAAATCAATTTTGACAAATGAGGAAGTAATTTTTTTTATTTTTAAGTATATAAAAATCTTTTTTTTCACTATTTTAATTTAATTCTGTATTTATACTGTTGTATTTCCATTTTCTCAAAATGAACTCACACTGTGTGAAGAAAAGCAGAGCTCCCCTTAAGCTGTTAGCTGTGCCTCGGACGAGGCAGTCAGGCAGTAGTATTTTTAATCGACAAATATATGCAAGTCAATTTATCAAACAAAAACGACCCGATTCGTTGACCCAGGACCCTGCGATCCGAAAGCTAACCCGAGTCAAATAGTCGGGTGGGAAGGACTTTATTCAAAAGTAGTGTACGCCCAACTGGCCCAATTAATCTGGTCGAATCAGCCTACGCCCTACGGGCCTAATGGGCGGGCCAGACCTAATATGCTTGATAGTTATCGTAGCATAAGCTCGGGCCGGGCTTAAGCAAGTTTTTCAATTCACATGTGTAATGCACTATTTCTTTGTACCTACAAATATCGAGTGAAAAATAGTAGTATATGTTACACAAAACAAAAATCAATTAAAATTTGTCACGGGGACACTTTAATAGAAAAATTATAGTATTAACTTGAACAAATAAATTGATGGTTAATCCATATATTGTTTTCAAAGAATAAATAAATATCACAAAAGATCAATAATAATAGAGAGGTCTTACCTAAAACTACTTTCAAATTCATTACATCCAAAAAAAAATTACTTGCCGGCGGGTTGAACCGTTGGCCGGACATTTAATTTCCTGCAATATTAATAGAATATAATGGAGTATAAATTAAATTTGACGTGGCACTTTATATTAAATATATATATATATATATACACATCTTTGTGAACATATAGCATTGTGCAATTGTGCGATATCTAGCTTTTCATCATCCTTAAGACAAAACATGGACGTAACCCCCACTACTCCAAAACAACAACCTATCATCATCCCCCACACTATTACTAACGATGCATCATCACTCGATCATGATCACGAACTAGAAAACCGCCTCAACGATTCTTCTTTGTCGTCGACGACGGCAAATCTCTTGAGGGAGTGCGCGTCCTCCATCTCGCGCAACGACGACTCTCGCAACGTCCGCCGCCTCCTATGGACGCTCAACGAGCTCGCCTCCCCTTACGGCGATCGCCACGAGAGGCTCGCGTATTATTTCCTCCAAGCCCTCCTCCGTCGGGCGGTGGAATATTCCCCGGGCGGAACCCTAGTTCCCGTCGACACGAAAAATAACCGCTCGTTCGACTCCGTCCGTAGACGGATACTCAAGTTCCAAGAAGCCAGCCCTTGGACGAATTTCGGCCACGTGGCGTCCAACGGGGCCATGTTGGAAGCCTTCGAGGGCGATACGAAGCTCCACGTCATCGACATGAGCGACGTCGAACTCACCATGTGCACTCAGTGGCCGACGTTTCTAGAAGCTTTGGCCACGAGGAACGGAGAGACTCCGGCGATGAGGCTCACCGTCGTCGCTTCCGTCGAGTCGGAGGGGTTCGTGAAAGTGATTGCGCCGAGGATCGAAAAGTTCGCGAGGTTGATGGGAGTGCAGCCGTTCGAGTTCACGGTCGTAAATCGACTAGAAGAGATTGAGGTTCGAGAGGGCGAAACCCTAGCCGTGAATTGCATCGGAGCTTTGTCGAGAGTCAAGGTTGGGGATAGAAACGAATTCATCGGAACGATTCGTTGTCTGAGGCCTAGAGTTGTGACGGTTGTTGAGGAAGAGGCCGACTTCTCGATAGATCATGACTTTGTGGAGAGGTTCGACGAGTGCCTTAGATTCTACACGGCCTATTTCGATATGTTGGAGGAGAGCTTTGGGGTAATGAGCACGGAGAGGTTGGGGTTGGAGAGGGAGTGTTTGAGGAGCATAATTAGGGTTTTGGCGAGTGATGATGAGAAAGTCGAAGAGACGAGGGAAAGGGGGAATCGGTGGTCGGAGAGGCTAAGGGGGTCGGGATTTTCGAGTATCGAGCATAGCCATGATGTTGTTGAAGACGTTCGAGCACTCTTGAAGAGGTACAAAGTCGGATGGTCGGTTGAAGAAGGAGGAGGAAGTGCCGGAATTTATATGGCATGGAAAGAGGAACGTGTAGTATGGGCTTCCGTGTGGAAACCCGGTGAACAATAATATTCATAGTAACATGATTTTATGCAACTTTAATTAGTTCTTCATATATGAGATCAATTAAATTGGTACTATTGTTCAGTTGAGATTTTTGTGTTTGGGGTTTTGTTTTTGTTTTCTTATTGTTGAATGTTGTTTGAATGGTCTTGAAGTTGTCTATAAATCGTTATGTTTGTCGATCTTCAAAAAGTGAAATTACTTAATTGTATACTTGTATAATGATCATATTGTATGTAGAGAAAATACATGCAGTGTATAAATATAATGGTCCAAATATATACGTTGAAATGTATAGGGTGAGGGTCCCACGCGCATGAATGAATGTGGCGTGGGTGGCAAGCACAAGTACACCAAATGAATCCCAGTCCTGCCCGCCCTCTGTGTTACGTCGTTGTGTCTTGTCAGAAATAATACAACTACAAGAAGAAGAGGTGTGTGTGTGATAATTAATGTGATATAAAGGGAATAAATTAAATACTGTGTTTTTTTTTTAACTTTATTTTTCGCTTCGTGATTTATTAAAATTATTATGTCATTGACCCAATTATTGGTATTACTATAAATTAAATTAAATCTACGACGGTTACTCGTATAATTGTACGCATGATCAAATAATGTGGGGGGCCTGAGCCCCCAGGGTCCGTCTAAAGAATAATGATATCATCATCGTATAATAAATGAGAAAATGACGAGGCAAAGCTCACGATTTTAAAAACACACAAATAATGGAATTTAATTTGTAGCGTTATGAGAATTGATTCATTGAACAATAATAATAATAATAATAATAATAATAATAATAATAATAATAATAATAAAAAATTTGCTTTCATATTTTGAAAAAATACCATGCATGTGGGCTTGTAGTAATTTTTTAATCTCCCGTGTTGTTGTAAAAGAAAGACATCACATGTGGGCTGGATGGGGATTAGGTTGTAAATAGTAGGCGCGCGCAAAATAATGCCAAGGACCCCTACTTGTGTACAGCCGCGATGAGAGAATAACAAGACAAACAATAGAAACACTAGCTAGGTTTTAATTCACACGGCCTACCTCAATTACTACGAACTACATTCAGTACAATGCACTCGTCTTGTCTCCATGTATTAGACCTTAGCTAAGTAGAAATCGGTGATGTACGAGAGTACGTACTCTGTTAAGATTGTACATGTGTCGGGATGTTCACTTGTAAATTGTTCACGTTAAATTTGTGTGAAGATCGAGTGAGCTCATCTCATAAGCTTAGAAAGTCTTCTTAATATTATCATGAATATATAGATTTTAAAATTAAAAACATACATAGCTGTCTGAGTTTCCTTCTCTCCTTTTCGTATCTGGATTTCTACAAATATATATTTTATTGTGAAATAACTCAAAAGAAAGAGTTTTAATTTGTTGCAAATGGAAATCAAGTAGTGATCCCACTACCCAGCAAAGTTTGACACAATTTGTTGGACACCAAGATTATACAAATTTTATTTTCCATATTTTGATAAAAGAGTTGGTAAGGTAAAAATGTATTTTTAAGTGAATATTATAAAAAGATTGTGAATAAAGTTTAAAAAGTAAGTGAATAAATTAATTATGAATAAATTTGTATTTAAAAAAAGTGTGTTAACTAATAAGAATATAGATAATATCATTTTACTAACTGAACTGTATAAGTTTTGTTGCTAAACGTACGGAAAACAATTAGTCACAATTTACTTCAAGGGGATCCCACAATAGTACTAATAGTAATCACAGTTAATAAAATAATTTTTTTTATATTTTACTTTAAAATATAATTTTATTTTATTTTAGTATTTTTCGTTCAATTATTGATCTTAAAATTCTAACTTAATTTTTTATCTTCTAATTTTTTAGTGATGAAAGAAGTATCATGATTTCATGATCACGGAGAGAACAAATTAAGTACTACTACATTATACCAACATTCATAATACAGTAATATTTTATTTTTAGGAATGTAGCTATCATTAACGTGGCTTGTTGTTAATTATTACGTACTACTAGCATTTATTCGGGCTAAACGCGATATATTTATTGGCCAAGTCGTAAGTGACACGTGTCCCCTGCTGCTGCACATTCCCGATAATCGACAACGAGCCCGACGTCCCCGCGAACGCAAAGCAGAACTTCCCCTCGTCGTCTACCGGTATCAGGTAGCTCTCCGGCGACAGCGCCAGCGTCCCGCCGCCCGAAAATCGAAACGACACCGTCGGGACCCTCACACTCGCCCTGCCCGACAAGTCGTAGCACGTGTCCAACAGCGAGAACCCGCCCGCCCGAGGCAATCCACGTGTCGCGCTCGCGAACGCGTCCCTTAGCGACCTGTAAACCTCCGCCGGCAACCGAGTCACCGACGTGCCGGAGTCAACGATCACGCCGCCCGACCCGTCCCTACCCAACCCGAACAGCCCCGCCGGGATTTTCACCGGTCGCCCGGCGACGCTTATTCCGGCGAGGCCCACGTACCGGAACGTGCTGTCCCTCGGGTTTAAAACCAGGGGCGCGACCACCGAGTCTTCGGGCCGGGCCGAGTTGAATTCCAGAGTGGAGTGCGAACCGGAGTCCCGGTTCACCAGGCAGTACGAAAACGACGTCGCTCGGATCTGGGAAGGGAGCGAGAGGGGCCCACCCCCGAGACCGATCAGCCCGGCCGCGCCGGCGAACAGGCCCCCGTTGTCGGTCCCGCACCCGATCGCCACGTCAGCGACGGATCCGGACCTCCCGAACGACACCGTTTCGGTGGCGAAGGTTCCAGCGGTGTAGGAGCCGTCGGAGTAGGAGACCGCGTAGAGGCACGCGCCCACGCGGCAGGCGGAGGCGCGTAGGGACCCGCAGTGCGGGGAACTGCAGGGGAGGGTACTGTAGGTGGAGGAGGTCCGCGGGTCGAAGAGCGGGTCGGACTGCGGGTAGCAGCTGGAGCAGGGGCGGCACTGGAGCCAGGTGACGTCGCTGCCGGTGTCGATGACGAGCGAGAAGTGGCGGGCGGGTCGGCCCAGCCCGACCCGGGCGAAGTACTCGCCGCTGCCCTGGCGGAGCCCGGAGAAGAGCGGGGCTTCGAATTGTTTGGAGCTGGAACGAGAGAGGAGTAGGAGTTGTAGGATTCGATCCTCGTCGCGTACGAGTCTGGAAAGGACGAGAGCAGTGTAGTTGTTGTTGAAATCGAGGAGGTTGGATGGGAGGGAGGATCGAGGGTGGAGAGAGACGGAAAAGGAGTTGGAACGGTTGTTGTAGTAATTACAAGTATAAGTCGAGGGTTCGAACACCTGACGGGTTAAATGTAGAGAGGACGAGACGTCGAGGAGTTGCGATGTCGACGATGAAATGAGAGGGATTGGCGTAACTATTAGACAAGTCATCAAGAATACAAGGGCCATGGTTTTTGGTGTATTAAGTTTCACTTGTGGAGTGGTGATTAAGATTAATTTAGGAGTGGTGTATTTATAAATGTAGAGGTGTGTGTGATATTGTGTGACGACATAACTATGAATTTTGGATTGATTTTAAGGAAATTTTAGATAAATTTAAAGTGAGTATATATTTAAAGTTTCATTAGAATTAAATAACATAAAATAATAGTAATTTAATTAAATTTATTACTTTTTTATAAACTTACACAATGGTAATTACATTTTATTATATTATATAAAAAAATTGTGAGGTTCAAATTATAATATCACAACTCTTATTACACTTTTTTATTAAATAGTTCTTGATTTTAATATAAATATTCTTAGTAGATTAATTAAATAATGTTATAATCCCCTACTTAAATACTTTTATTTTGTAGACACACGCGCATGTGCATGCATGTGATAATTCGACGTACGTACGTCTAAAGATTCTCTCGAAGTCACTATTTACTATTTACTCCTATTTTGGATGTTACTTACAACTACGAGAGATGCTTGTACAATCAAGAGACAACAAATGAACCATTTCCTTTTCAACTAATTCATAGTTTTCGTCCATTTCTACTTGTTTATTTCCGAGCAAAAACGATCGAGAAACATTGATTATTGCTGTGTGTTTTAGACAAATCTTCAGAATTCGCCTTTTTATTTTTATTATTTTTAATGATCGTTGTACAACTACTCATTTTTTGTTGAATGAACTCTTCTCCGGTAGATTAAAATTAAAGTAGGATTTTTATTTTATTTTGAGTGTTAGTAAAACTAATCTATTTGTAGGCACGCATCTATGCGAGACTCGAGAGCCTAATCAGGTTATGGCTTAATTACTATCTTAATTGCATGCTAATTATAATTGTTTAGGGGGCTCCCAGCCTCCCACCAACTAATAGGCCGGCAATCAGTTATGATCTTCACCTACTTAATTAATTGTTTAGTTGGTCACATTAATTCCTGAATTTAAATGTTAATCTCATCTCATCTCATCTCATCCAAACTTAGGTTATAGTTTATCTCTAATGTCCATGTTTTTCTTGAGTTAATTGGAAATTAAAAAGATATCTAAATAAATAATTACTACTATTATTTTTAATTATTATTATGGTACATATGATAATATACATGCCTTTAATTGTAATATTCAAAATATAAGTCGCTGAACACACTAAAAAAATATCAATCAACTTCTCAAACTTGATCCTGTAGTACGTAATTATTTTGAAATTTTAAATTAAACAATAAATTAATTAATATTTAAATAATTTTATTAAAGTTAAAAGTAATTTTAGAAAAATACATTTAATTTAAATTGAAAAACTCAAAAAAACACAGTTTAAATTGAAAATGAATCTAACTTCAAAATTCAAAACAATTTTTGTAAGAGGAGTAATTTCATAAAACATATACTCCAAACCAGAGTAAACATATACATCAACTAGATTTTATATTTAAAATTATAGATTAAAATTTATTTTTTTTTTATTTTATTTTAATTTATTTTGAAAAAATCTGAACTAACATCTGAATGTACTGAACTGAAATTAAGTCCAAAAGAACGGGTTTTAAACTACTTTTAAGTTCACTACCACCTTTGTATAAAGAGGGCTCCCTTTGTAATGTAACTTATGAGACAAAATACGCGTTAAAAAAAACTTTAATTTTGTCAATACA
This sequence comes from Euphrasia confusa, assembly GCA_954870475.1. Lineage (NCBI taxonomy): Eukaryota > Viridiplantae > Streptophyta > Magnoliopsida > Lamiales > Orobanchaceae > Euphrasia > Euphrasia confusa. The sequence goes on from OX940970.1 coordinate 2,538,546, forward strand.
GAGGTTTCATTCTAAAATTACAACACATTTACACTTTGATCGACTCTACATAGTATACCTTAATCAGTTCTAAATCCCATAATAAAAATGCAAATGAAAAACTTACTAATATGTACCTTAACTACATGAAGCCCTCCAAACACTTCACTCGATCCCTCTTCAAAACAGACTTCTTTGTATCCACATCACCCACTCGTTTATCCAGTTCCTTCATGCGCGCATTTGCCTTTCATCTCGAGGGTTTCCGGCCCACACGTCTGCTTCGAAGGCGGGCCCACCAGAAGCAAACGCGACATAACATATGACAGAAGCTCTTCGCGATGCGAGAAAGTGAAGTCCAGGTGCGCGTACTCAAACTCGTTGTACGAGACATCAAGTCCTGCCTCCTTCATCACACTGTAATGCTTTCTGACCATAGACGGCTTTATCACCTTGTCCTTCTTTCCTGCAACGAGGTCAACTGGAATGTCGATCAGCCGATAGTACTCCCCCAAGTCAACTGGCTCCGGAGAGCCGTAGACTTTCTCGTTTGAGGCCGCACTCCCGTAGTCAAACATTCTGAACCTCATCCCTCGCTTCATTTGAACGAGATGAAGTGCCACTCGAAAGGCGACACCTGGCATGTCGTTCATGTTGTAGTGAGGTAAAGCCAATACCCCAACCCAGTTCGAACTGTCCCCACCGACAACGTAGCTCATTAGGGTCTGAACCAATCCCCCGACTGCAGGAAGGTTCTGGAAATCACGAGCCAACTTATTCAGAAGCATCCGGAAGAATCTTGTCGGGATGTAGAAAGCAGGCACAAAAGGAGCTAGCAGAGGGGAAAGGGCGAGAAAGAGGTTCTCCGCCATGGTGAACATGAAGCTGGAATCGCCGTGAAAGCCAGCTGGCGATAGTAGGATCATCCTCGAGAGTCTGTGGGGTTTTTTCTCGATCTGTCGGGTTAAGATATGCATCAAAATAGCGGCTCCTCCCAGGCTGTGACAAATCGCACAAATGTTGTAGGATTGGTCGGTGATAATTTCTTCGTCTAGATCAGATTGGTTAGACTTCAATTCGGAGATTTTGATTTCGTGTATCTTCTCCAGCATTGCTGGTATGTCTTCGACCCCGTGCTCGTTGATCGAGTAAGTCCAATATCTGCATAATTTTAGCACAAACACAAAGGTGAAATATCGTCACTTGCAAACCATCTGGCTAAAAGTTGAAATTGGATACTTACTGACGTGACGAGATACTTTTGTCGATGTGTTCTCTCGAAACCAACCCACGAAAGTTACCTAGGTAAACATCATACCCTGAAAAAGGAAGGAAATAAACCATTTACAAAATCAACAAATGCTAAAGTCCATGGTCAACGCCGACCACATTGAAGCAACAGAGGAAGCAGTTTACAGACCTTGATCAAAGGCAGCAAAAGCCGGAGAACCAACAACCCCGTTGGACACCCAACTGTAAAAATAAAACTAGTTTAAACATAAGAGAATAATGAAATAAACTATTTAAATATAACTATATAAATTTTAACCAGACGAAAACGGGATCCTCAAATCCTCATAGAGGTCATTTATCGGAATTATCATACATTTCAGGCATTTACTAGAGGAAACAGAATTAAACAACTGTAAAGCAGTAACACGTTAATGCCAAAGTGATCAAAAAACTTGACTTTACCCCATAGATGAATCTAATATTCCGTGCTGCAGAAAGACAACTTTCCGAGAATCTCTCCTGTAAGAAAAATTACACACATCAATTAATATTTTACTCTGGATTTGATAGATTCGTCAAATGCATTAAGATAAAGGAGAAAATGGAGATTTGTAGATACATATTTAATCAGCACATACCTAGGGATCCTTTCCAGATGAAGTACATAGCCATCAGCTGTAACCACATTTATGGCTTCATAAGGATACCTAAAACATAAAAGAGATTTAAAGCCTTACATCGGTGAGCAAGTAAGTTCAAGTATTAGTCTGAAGACATTAGATTATTAACCCGAATTGAGGAAATGAAAAAAATAGACAGCAATGCATATCATTTCAACATTACAGCAAATTAGAAACCATGGGAGAATAAAAGATAAAACCAAAACTTTCATACCCAAGCTCAGTAATGACATCTTTACATGTCCGAGCATCTGTATTGAGAGAACTGTAGAAAGTCGTCTTACTTTCGGCAGGAGTTGGATCATCATTCGATAGAACAGTAGTGGATACAGAAGTGACAACACCTTCAGACGGAATTTCTTCACGACCATTTCGAGAGAAAAACCACTGGAATACTCTTCTAGTGGTGTCTAATGGTGATAAAAGGCAGTGGGCAGCCTTGTGAACAACATCGAACGCATTTTCTATGAATATCTCAATTGCTAGGTGGAGATCCTATTAAAGAAAACAAAAGTTATTATTTTTATGTAATTACATACCGTAGCTACATAAATGAATTGTTCATTCATCAACACGATCATATATCAATTGAAGGACAGCTAAAGAAAGGTGACACTGAAAAGAGTGTACTCAAGCTTAGTGTTAAGAATGGAAACAAACCTCAACAATGCCACGTCTGCGATCTGTAGCTCGTTGAACAAAATGTTCCTTGAGACTTAGCAGCCTTCTAGGAGTGTGTGCAACTGAAAGACGGTGTTTTCCCTTCTTAGGGGGGGCTTTAGATGGGGTACGGACAGCTCGAGTGTTAAATGGTATGCCAAAAAGGAATCGCACAGGAAACAGAATCCACGATATTATGCAAATTATCCAACGTATCAAAGTTCTTCTGAGCTTGGTAAAAGTGCTTTCCCTTGAGGAGCGAGACCTGTGAGAGAAAGGAGATCCAGGATAGATACCGCTGTCTTCTCCATCAGATGAATAATCTACCCTTGAGGATTCACCAGAATCAACAGGTAGCTCATGAATGAACTGATTGAAAGATGATACGCCACTGCAGATAATCAAGCAACAAATGTTACAAATCATATAAATAGATGTGTTCTCGTGAATATATAAATTGGGCAGAAAAATGAACAAAGAAAGAAAGAGAACGGGAGAACATGATAAAGATATGTATTGTGTTGTAAAGTTTTACAAATTGTTTACATTAATACTTTTCAAGTACATTGTATAAAATGGAAAATACGAAAGAAAAATAGGCAATGAAATAAAAACCTACTTCTCCATCCAGCGTGGAAGTCGAGGTCCACGAAAAGTTGGTCTAAGCTCCCAACCATGCACGCCTTCAAGAATAGAAGCCTTCCCAGGCAAGACCGCCAGTAACATTGCTGATGCTCCATTAATTAATCTTACGACATTGTTCAGTGATTCATAAGTGACCGTCTTCACAGACCTGACAATTTGTAAAAACAGGGGAAATACAAAAATTCAAATACAAATTTTGTATTATAAACCTGAACACATATGGTGCGCAATGAGACAGTGAATATATTTTCATACATGTATTATTAGAAAACTATCGATGCGAGAGGCCAGAACATAAATGTGCATACTGAGATTAATTAAGGATTACGTAAAGAGCACCACAAGAATATAGTGAACCCAAATGGTATAATACAAAGGTTCCAAGAAAATAGATTGTGTTCGTTCAACTTGTATGATATGAAAAGCTGGAATCCTAATTGTGATCCCACTATCGAAGACCTTTGAAAATTATATCAACGTGACTCTTGCATTGTTATCGGCACAAAGTCATGATGAATGTGCATATTGTTGGATCCTATTTATTTTTGAAGGGATGCCCCGTTCCAAACACAAGTAAGCTCATTGTCCTACGTTGGTTGATGTAGAAATTATCCTAGCTTGAGTCATACATTTTTCTTAAAGAAATATCAGATAGTAAAGCTTGTTAATCAGAAAGGCACGTCTTTATGAGCTAGGGCATTATGCATTTACTTTGTAAGCAAATACTAAAACACCCATACCATTAATATACCAAGAAAACGTTGAACATAAACAGATGTTTTCACACATTACGTCTCTTCCGTCCTACGATATCTTCCAGGAAAATTATGCATGAACCCATGTCAAATGAATCCATTCAGAACCAATACAAACACCTTCCTCGTGTTCTAAGCAAAGAACAAATTGTTAATCAAATCATATATATATATACACACACAAATGCAAGTCCCTTCAAACAAAATCATAATCATAAAATAAAATCCAACATCTCATAATCATTAAAATATCTATAAATTAAAGCCCACATTCGCGCGCAAGTAATAATAAAAAGAAAAGACGAATTACTCTTTGGAGACAGCGAGGAGATTGTCAACAGCCCTCTGCATCGCTTTCTTCTGGGTTTTTATTTTGATTCGGTTTTTCTTCTTTCGGATTTTGGGATCAAGAAACCTTCGTTTATTATTGGCTGGAAATACAGGAGCTGAAAGAGCTTTGAAATTTGAAACTAATAGAGATGAAAGTACGGAGGCGGAATCGGGATACGCGAATTTAGTTTGTTTTTTTTTTCTGCCGGACGGGTCGGGTCGGGCCAATACAATACGAATTTGCTTCCTTTGATCTTATTATACTCAGAGGTTAATAAATATAATCATCAAGAGTATTTTAATATTTTTATTTTAATATTTTTAAAAGATGTTTCTTTTTAACTTAATTTTCGAGATTCAATTTATTTAATAACATATAAAATTATTATTATTATTATTATAAAAATTATGTTCAGATCAATTATATTTATAAAAAAAATCAATTAATGATACATTCTTTATCATTAATTTATAATTTTATGATATACTCGTAAAATTATATGGATGATATTTAAAATTAAAAATTCAAATATCATTATATTATTTTCAAAATCTAAATTAAACATACTACTCCCTCCGGCCATTAATAGATGTCATACTTTGCTGGACACGGAGTTTAAGAAAATTGTTATTTTTGTATTTTTTAATTAAAAAGTAAAAGGTAAAAATATATTTTAAAAGTGAAAAGTAAAGTAGTTGTGAGTAAAGTTTAAAAATTAGGTGGGGTAAAGTAAAATAAAATTGTATATTAAAATGAAAAAGTTAGAATAATTATTTCCTTTTTTGGGGTGTGTCAACTATTGTTGGACACCCCAAAAAGGAAAGTATGACAACTGTCTTTGGATGGAGGGAGTATTATTTATGAATTATAATAAAAAAAATTAAAAAAAAAAACTATTCGTCACCTTGTGGCTTGTACAGTTGTACATTGTTTATTTAACGGCCCGATAAGCGAGCTAAATAACCCGGCCCAGGCCTGTTGGGTTGATCCGGGCAGTAGCCCAAAAGTATTTTGGGCTGCATTCCATTTTTAATCATTTGGAACAAAAAAAAAGAAAAAAAAAAGAAATATAGGAGTGTGGAGTATTTATTAATGAATATTTCGAGTATCAAAATTGATTGGTAAGCTGGAAAAAAAAGGAAACAAAGCTGAACACTCCTTCTCTGACCTAACTGCAGCTCATATCAAAACCCTACTCGCCGCCCTGCTCCGCCACGAGCCGGCCACCACAATCGCCGTCGCGGCAGCTCAATTAAACAACATATCGGTAACATACTTTTTTTTTTCTGTTTTCATTTTTGTTAAAAGTTGAATCCTAGTTCGTCATCGATTATTTATATACGAGTTTTCGAAGCAGCTTCTATCGGTTTCATCTGAACGATCATCAATCAGGAATTATAATTTTATTTTATCTTTCCAATTTTTTTGACTGAAGTCAGTGTTTGATGCATATGGAAGTGAACGTGCTGTTATAATCAATTTAGATGCTTGGTAAAAAATAACTTTTAGTAGCTTATTTATCTTTTTTATTAAGTGCTGTTATTAAATTGTTGTCATAATTTTTATTTTTGACATATTTTTCAGTAATGGCTGTTGCATCTCGGAAAAGAATTCTTCTGATTGCTTACTCTGACGAAATCGTGGATGGTGAACCGATAAATGTATCCTCTAATTGCCTTCCGGTCAAGGCCTTGAACCGGGAACCAGCTGGGCATTCTTATCATGCTGCTGCTCTGAGGTTGGTAGGCCACTCGGTGGAGGCTGACACTAATGGCTCCGTTGATAAGGAAGTTCCGATTGAGAAAGAGCATGTATACGTGCAGTCCTCGTCAGATTCATACAGCAGTAAAGGAAAGAAAAAACCTGGCGGTGAAAGCAAACAGCAGGACCATTATGCCTTGTTGGGGTTGAGCCATTTGAGGTATTTAGCGACTGAGGATCAGATTAGAAAAAGTTACCGTGAGGCTGCTCTGAAACACCATCCTGACAAGCAAGCTTCTCTTTTACTTGCTGAGGTGACAGAGGCTGCTAAGCAGGCAAAGAAGGATGAGATAGAGAACCATTTCAAGTCGATTCAAGAATCGTACGAGGTGTTGATGGACCCCGTCAGGAGAAGAATCTACGATTCCACTGATGAGTTTGATGATGAAGTTCCTTGTGATTGTGCGCCTCAGGATTTCTTCAAGGTTTATGGACCTGCTTTTTTGAGGAATGGGCGTTGGTCTGTGGGCCAACCTATCCCGACATTGGGAGATGATAAGTCATCCATCAAAGACGTGGATAGCTTTTATGATTTCTGGTATAGCTTCAAGAGCTGGAGAGAATTTCCTCATTCTGATGAATTTGACATTGAGCAAGCTGAGTCCAGGGATCACAAGAGGTGGATGGAGAGGCAAAATGCAAAACTCTCAGAGAAGGCAAGAAAGGAAGAATATGCACGTATTCGAACACTTGTTGATAATGCCTATAAAAGGGACCCGAGAATTTTAAGAAGGAAAGATGAGTTAAAAGCCGAAAAGCAGAGGAAGAAGGAGGCAAAGCATTTGGCCAAGAAGTTAATGGAAGAAGAAGCTGCTAGGGTTGTCGAGGAGGAAAAGCGACGGAAAGAGGAGGAGGAAAAAAGGGCTGCTGAAGCCGCTTCAAATCAGAAAAAACAGAAGGAAAAAGAAAAAAAGTTGCTGCGCAAAGAACGGACTCGTCTTCGGACCCTTTCAATGCCCATCCTTTCTGAAAATTTGCTTTATCTTACTGATGACAATGTAGAAAGTCTTTGTTCATCATTGGATAAAGAACAGCTCAAAAGCTTATGTGATCAGATGGAAGGAAAGGAAGCATTAGAGAGTGCTAAAATACTCAAAATGACATTTGAATTGGATCTGAAATTGAAGGATGACAAGGAAGATGCGAAGAACTTGACGCAGAATGGCTCTGTGGCTAAGAAAGGACAGGTTGCTTACAGCAGCAACCCGAAAAAGGAAAAACCATGGGGTAAAGAAGAGATTGAGCTATTGAGGAAGGGGATGTCGAAATACCCTAAAGGAACATCCCGGCGATGGGAAGTGATTTCAGAATTCCTGGGTACGAAGAGATCTGTTGAAGAGATTCTGAAGGCTACAAAAACGGTTCTTCTCCAGAAGCCTGACTCTGCTAAAGCTTTCGACTCCTTTCTTGAGAAAAGGAAGCCATCACAAGCAATTGCTTCTCCTCTTTCAACTAGAGAAGAAATCAAGGGCATATCAAGTGCCACCAATGTAAGCGAGAGGCAATCTCTTGATTCTGACAATTTGTCGGATACTTCATCAAACCCTCCGAGTGGTGGAAACAGCCTTAACTCAGATGACATCACTGGTGCTGCGAATGGAACTGCTTCGAGCTCAGATGAAGATTTCTGGTCGGCTGCTCAGGAAAAGGCTTTAGTTCAAGCCCTAAAAACCTTCCCTAAAGAAACTACCCAGAGATGGGACCGAGTTGCAGCTGCAGTTCCCGGGAAAACTGTGGTCCATTGCAAGAGGAAGTTTACACTGATGAAGGATAGCTTCAGAAGTAGCAACGTGGCAGAGTCATCCCTTCAGAATGAAACAATCAAAAGCCTCTCTCAGAATGAGAAAAGCAAATGTTCAGAAAATGTCAAGGCTGAAAATGGTATATCATCCAGTTCGGATGTGGATGTATGGTCCGATGTTCAGGAGAAAGCCTTGATCCAAGCTCTTAAAATCTTCCCAAAAGACACTAATCAACGGTGGGAGCGTGTCTCGGCTGCAGTTCCTGGACGAACTGTTAATCAGTGTAAGAAAAAAATTGCATCACTTAAAGAGAACTTCAGAAACAAGAAAAGTGATGTATAGTCAAATTTTGATCACTATAAATTCAAGCAAAATCTTCACAGGTAGAACTTGCCGATGAATGCTTATATATTGCATTTTCACCATACAGTTTTGTCGTGCACATCATTCATATGTCTGTCATTGCTGTGCTCTTATGGGTTTCGTTGAAATCTTGCTTTTGCAAATGGAGCCTTTTTTTAAAAGAGCACAGAGTTCACTATTATTAGTATTTTTATTCGATTCTTTGTTGTTGGCACCCAGTTTTGCTATTGTCCTGGAGAGTAATAGATTTTCTGTAATCCGTTTGAATTGTGTTAATGTCATTGAGCCTTCAAATATGTTTTACCTGTCCGATTGGTGATTCGTGTTTTTGGATATATTCTAAACTACTTACAGTCTCAAAGACTATACAAAAGATGATCAAAGAAAGCAATGTAGAACGAATGTTAGTCATTTAAGAGTGAAAATACATGGTTCTCAAGAACTTGTAATGTTTCTATTTTTATTTATTTACAAATGGAAAATTGCGAATACAGCATTGTTCTACATACATGCTCCCAATTGTTTTGTTGGTTCCTCTAATGTTATTATCCGAAGAGCCTTTATTTTGCTCCATAAGCAACTGCGGGTTGCAAAAATAGGCAGCTTGAGCTTCCTCGTTTATTTAATTAATGTTATTGGTTCGTGGGCGGTGGCGGAGGCGGCGGCATTGGGCAGGCAAGTGGAAGTACGTAAGGCGAATGATGATGATGTTGTTGTTGGGCGGGTGATAGAATAACAGGAGTGCCGAGTGCAGATGGTGGGTAGTGATGACCTGGATGAATGGTGACCGGATGCCCGACAGGTGCGCCTCCATACATCATCCCTAATCCGTTCATATTGTTTGGTCTCTGATGATGTTGCTTTACAGTCGGATGAGCATGTTGTTGTTGCTGATGATGATGATCAGCAGTGGTGTTGCCGTTGACACTGGTGATGTCATGTATGCTCGACCGCCTCCTCTCCTTGCTTATAGAGTTCAACCGAATGAAGTACTTTTGGGCGTGGCTCGCCACTTGAGTCGGTGTTCTCGATATCACGAAGTTCCTGGAAATGCTCCTCCAATCCCCTTTCCCAAACTTATCCAGACCAAGCAAAAACAACCTGCAACTCCCAAGTCCAACCACCATTGTCAAGGCTAAGGAGAGAAAAGTTTTTTTTTTTCAGGTAATAATGAGTAATTGTATACACTGTATGTATATACTATACCTGTGCTCCTCTTCTGTCCAGGGGATCCCTTTGCGGCGCTCCTGGTCGGACTTACTCGACCCTCCTCCTCTACTCTGCTGACCACCGCCGGAGACTGCAGAGTCGGGCGACATTAGAGGTGAGAAATTGCTCGGATTTGTGTAACTAGGCCTACGATTATGGGTACGATTACTATCGTTGTTATCGGTGTGAGACGGAGGGGCATTGTCGTAATTTGGCAATGGAACAGTCCCAGCTTCTATAGCAGCAACATCTTCGACCAGAAGTTGATAGTGATGCTTCAACTCTTGAATGGTCTTACTCGGAACCATGCACCCAATCTGCCTCCATCTCTGATCACCGCCGATACTCCAATGCATTGCGATCCCATTTTCAAAGGCCTTCTCTTCCTCTCGGCTCCATTCGGCACACCCACTGCTGCCGCCGGCCGACCAACTAGTGCCTGACATATATTTACAATGGGGAGTAGAGGGAATGGGAAGGGCATCGAGGATAAGAGGGGTGGTGGGAATAAAGAGTGGGGGAGGGTGCGCAGGATAAGGGAATGGTGGGGTCGGTAATGCATTAATAGAACAAGAGGACCACCAGTGCAGTGACGATCAAGGGGATGGCCTCATTTGTCATTTACATTACAATAATAATATAAATGTAGGAAAAAATATTACTGTACTATATTATTTATTAAAATTACACTTGAAAAAATATTTATTGATTGAGGGTTAATGTACAATATGTAGTCTTTCTTATGGAATTTTTTTCTGTCCACATATATATTATAAACAAATATATTATGGTTATGCTAGAATAAATGTTTATTCAAATTTAGGGTACTCTTGTTCTGGGTGATAAGTACAAAAAGAACATTGTTGAGGTTTCACTTATAGTTAATACCGATGAGTAAATAATAAATCACAAGGTTGCCCTATTCGGGAATCTCCGGATCTACTAGCCAAAATTGAGACCAAAATCAAAATGACATGAAATGTGATCTAATCAAGTTCAAGATTATTAAATTAATCGAGTACTAAATTAGGATAATTTCACAATTTTTTTAAGAAAGATGTAGCTCATGGTAACAAGTACCATAAACATTAAAACCAAAGGGATCAAACTATATTACACATCTCCCTTGATTCAGAACCGGATAAAAGTATTTACAAGTAATGAAAGAAGAGTAGTAAACCGCTCTTAATGCAGCAGTATTGCAAGCTATGTCTTCTTGCTTTCGTTAGTTGCAAGCCAAAGTTAAGCTTACTATTGCTAGACTTTACGAGAAAAAATAAACTGTTGTCATCAGTCTAGTTTCCAACTATGAAAAATGAAGTCGGATAAAGAGGGATGAGAAACCTAAAAGAGCTATACATCATATACAGGTAACCGCTCTTCAACAGACACTCGACAAACAGGGCACTTCTTACATTTATCAGCGCATGAACTGTACCACGTTGAAGGAAACGTTTAGTATGCATAAGCAAAAGCATTCAAGGATGAACTTCTGAAAGTTAAACAAGTAATGTAATCATCATACCTGCATAGAATGCGATGCCTGCAAGGAAGAAGTACGATGCTAATCTCTCCCTCGAAGCAGACTCTACACATAATTTTCTCCTGGGCCACATCATGACAAGTTATTCATTTTGCTGAAAATTTGACACTATGGGAAGCACTACTCAGCACACACACAAAAAAAAAACTACAGTTAAGATTTTACATTTTGAAGTCTCTCGTACTCCTGCTGGCTAAATTTCGTAATTTCTGTTTGCTCACCAAGTGCTGCTTGAAGTCTCCAAACCTAAGAACAAGAAAACAAAACAAAAGATGTAGTTTACGTCAAAAGTTGTTGTTAGCATAGAAACAAGATAAGTGATGGCATTTACCTCCTCAGCAAGATCCTTCTTTGGTAATTTCTTAAGTATCTCAGGTGAATAACCAGAGAAAGTGTTGTAACTGAGTCATTATTGACAGTAATAAATCTTGTCAGATAATCTCATAGAATAAATCCTCCATTTCCAAAGATAATTAGAATCGCACTCAAGATACATGTCAGAGTACTCTGTATTAACTAGTAATAAGAATACTTAAAAATATTGTAAAGAAATGAAGACAAGGAAGAACTACCCAACTACTTTGATATTATGCTGTCATTGAAGCATCTGAACAGAAGAGATGATACTAGTGCAATTGACATAACCTAATTCAATACTAGGTGGAGTAGTTAAAAATTTAACAATTATGCCCACATACGACAAAATAATTTAGTATCGGATAGAGTATCTTCTTCATTGATAGAAGACGGGCCCTTAGTGTTGATCATAAACACACCACATTTGAAAGATAAATTTCTATCACATATTGTCATAATAGTTGTCAGGATCTTTTGCTTGCAAAAAAAGATGGACAGTAAAGAAGCATTCAAATACTTGTATACTACTCCCTCCATCCCGAATCAATAGACACATCACACGTGTCTTGACATAGAGATTAAGAAAATATTCCTTTAGTGACCAAAAAGTTAGAGCTAAAAATGTATTTTAAAATTAATAAAGTAAGTCATAATGAGTAAATTTTAAAAAAGTAGGTAAAATAATAAGGGTAATTTTTGTCTTTTAAAATGAAAAAATAAGAGTATTTTTTTTATTGAGTGTCTATTGATTTGGGACGGACGAAAATAAAAAAAAGTATGCATATTGACATGAGACAAAAGGGGTATAATTTTGCAGTTTTAGTATCTAATGTTTGTAATTTTTCAGCGTCTTTTTCCCTTTCTGTATTTACACCTAAGGACGTCACTTCACATAAAATTACCATCTGCTCAAAATACTGTATATACACAGAATACATAAGAAAATTTTTAAATGTGCAGGCATGATTCAAAAAGAAAACTAATTAAGATGTGTAGGATCTTGTCATTATATATTCCAGAAACAAAAAAGTCTTACCCAGAGACCCCATCATTGAACATGCGGGCCTGTTCTTCTCTGCTTGTTTCATCGATTGACCACCAGCCAAGCAGTCTGACAAGTAAGAAAAACAAAATGTAATTTGCAGGAAACATCATCAGCAGAAGTATATAATTGAGTATTACCTGGAGCCATGGTGCATGAAACTAAAGCAGTCATGAATTCGTGAAGAGTAAGCAAACAATATTCCTCCACTAACTTCACTTCGTAGTAAGACAATAATTTTCCCAACCAATTTACATGTAGCAAACAAGACCCCAGCTCCTTGTAATAGAAATAGAGGAGAGAAGAGAACTGGAAGAGGAATATGTCTGGCACCAGACGGCGTTCCCTAATTCAGAAACCCTAATAAGTTTCTTGATATCGCTCTTTAGCAATTTAAACACAGTATTACAAGAGTCATAATAGATACCTCGAGCCTCATACAAAGGAGGACTTGGAAACAAATAATTGGGATTTTCATGATGTGGCCACCAATATCTTGTAGACTACATGTTCTATCTTGTGAACGATCTTCAGTAGATACCACTAAGCCACTGTTCCAATCCAGATATCTAATAGCAGTAGAAGAAGAGGTTTCTTCTCTTGTTCGAGAATTTCGATGAATTACTGGATTCGACCACTTTGTACAAACAAGGAATGCAAAGCACTCAGCAATCCTTCAGGAACGAAAAATGAGTCGACCCTCAGACATATGGAACTCTAATGGCATAAAAATGAAGGAATGGGATGCAATTAAAAAATATATAATACCCATAATTTATGAACAAGTCCCACCATCCAAGAGCATCAACATCACCTGCAATGTTGAAATTAAGTCATAAATAATTACACATAAATTTGGAAAAGACATTTAATTAATGTGGTATAAGAAAAAAAAAGTGAAACAAAATGTACAATGTTGTTCTATTGTAAAATGCAGAAATTATGTAACAAGCCTAGTAGGGAACTGCAAAGAAACTTTACCAACAAAAGCATGAAGTCAATAAGCAGCTCACAACAATAGAAAAACAAAATTCTGGTCAATGCACACGTGACTAGCCGAGTATAAAACTGAGTTAAATCAACACGTCCATAAGCAACTTAAGAGTCTTAGGATGATAAAGTATTGTGTGTGTAAATATTTTCAGATTGCCAAATGAAACATGGAAAACATTTTATGCATGTATATGTTGAAAGGACGGTTGAATAGACCACTTAGAGAACTTGTGCACTTTACCTTTTGACTTTAATACTTTACAGAGTTTGGATTAGTTTAGCACTAAGTTCTTCTGTTTGAAAGCAAAACTTGTTTGGATTAGATATAGCTTATGTTAACTTCTTAACTTCAATCATTAACAGTAGCTGTTAATGCAATTTCAAATTGGGTACGTCCCTTTGAGGTATTTAATTAAATACTTTGTCTTCACAATCCTTAACAGATTTTCAAGTCTTGTGTGTGTGTGTGTTTGTGTGTACTGTGTATAATTTTATTTTACCTATTAATGGAGTCATATGCAGATGTTTCATACATAGACAAGTAGATATGTCTGGCCATAAACACAGTACAATAAAATACCATTCTCTGTATCATTTTCTATTGGAAGATGAAGTCCTGGAAATAAACACTGGATAATTGACTTACATTAAGGACCACAAGCAAAATAGTTTTATTCTTGCGATCACATAGTTTCACGTATTTGTTCTTTTAGCTGAAACCCAAGAAAGAGTTCTGAGGCACATGGATATTTGTGCACAGGTTTCTTATTAAAATTCCATCAAAATAGTAGACAATAACACATGCCTGACATCTAGCCTCTAGGTCATAAGGTTCTTCTTGTTATACAGTGTCCACTTTTGTAAAATAAATAGGAGTAGAAACTGAAACAAAGACAAACATGTACGCAGATGCACAAAGATAGTGAAAGAAAAGAGACTTACCACAAAGCTTCAAGAGTGTCAACAACGTAGCGGTAAGAAAGAAAACCATTGATATTGCTACCCAGAAGTGCTGAACACAATAAATCATTAATAAAGAATTAATCTGTTTTTATAAAATTGACATACAGATATGTACAAGTGAACGACCAAGAAAGATAGGAAAAAAGAAACAAAAAAGTGAGGCCTAATTTACCAATCACACATCAGTGAACAAGATTTAAATTCCCACAAGTTTTGGGCACATGATTTAAGGAAAATATATTTTATGTGTAAAGTGGGTTTGTGTGGTTTAAATAATTTAATATTTTTATAAAGAACCAAAAAAAGGAAAAAGGAGCACTTTCAATGGGTATTTTTATAAAGAACCAAAAAAGGAAAGAGGAGCACTTTCAATGGGACCCCGATATGGAAAGTGGGACTTTGCGGTGAGACGGAAGGAGTAATTTTTAAGATCTCTTAAACATCTTATAAGATTTTTTATGAGCTTATAAGCTCAACCAAACAACCACTTAATGCATGAAAATGCAACTTCTGCTCCTGTCAAGTAGAAGAAGATTTGCTTTTCTCATTCTTCACATATTTTATTAAATCAAGGAACTTACAGGAAGTGTCTCCCATATGGCCTCTCCACTCAAGCTTTCATCCTCACCAGGTAATAAGGCTTCGCACATTCTGCATAATCAGTATGAAAAAAAATAAAATAGGATATTTATTCCACAATGATACAAAGGGTTGATAAGTGACGTATATCAAAACCAGGGGTTAAATGGTTTTCTTAATAGAATTTTAAGGCCAATTCATAGGGCATGGATCACTAACAACCGACACTAAACTACAGCATGAAAATAAATTCCAAACTTTTGTGAACAATTATTTTGTAATATTCCTCCTTTGATGTTTATAATTTCAAATGTCAAAACTCCAAAAAACTTCAGTTTTTTTCATTTCATTAAACTTCTAGGCAGATGATTGTTTACAATACCAAATTGCTTTATCTAGCATATATAAAATATATAACACATAAATCTAATGTTATCTAATGGAGGTTAGGTATACTTCTGGTGGAGACGCACATATTGAACATAAGAGCATTTAGTAATTGCTGTACCTAACATTGTCAACAAGGATAATAACTTCAAAGACCAGCAAAGGAAGGAAAACAATTTTCAGGTTCACAGCTGCAGAACCATCAACTGCAATGAGGAGTAACGTTCATAAGAAAATAGATCAGAAGACAGTGAAGACGGTGTCAATCTAACAGTGAAACAGATCAGAAGCCTGAAGCAAACCATATGATATGAATAAGAAAAATATGAAGCCAAATCATGATTGTTTGCTAAGAATCGTGATAGGGTTTCTTTACCGTATATACTCTCGAGGTATACACAAAGAAGCAGTTCGAATGCAACGAGCAATGCCATCGCAACAACGGCATGGCATGGGGCCCACTATACCAGCAACAAGAAAAAAGGGGAAAATATGAAAACTTGCACATTGTATGCTCTATGCATCATTTTGTGATTCAAAAATCATGAAGGGTTCTGGCATACATGGCGATCATGAGGAACTGAAGGGGCAGGTAGGGAGAATCTTCCTCGAGCAACAACTACATGAAATAACCACAATGGAAAGAAAACAACCCTGCACATGCAAGGAAATATTAAAATTAAGGTCTCCAATCAATGAAAGAAAGCTACATAATAGTTTCTCAACATGCTAAGCCTGCATACACCAGTTATTATACTGCAAAAATGCACTTGCTGACAATTACTTTATCCCATAGGCTCATAGTGTCTTTCTATTAACTAAATACGCACCAGCATTTACATAAAAGATGCCTTATTTTACAAACAAATATTTTCAATTCCCAAGCCGCCAGCATCTTGGGTTTATTTAACTATTACCCAAGGAAACAAGTGAGAACGAGATTCCCCATCAGTCATGTCCCATCAGAAGTCCTTCATTATCATCTATATGATATTCAGAATGAGTTCTAGACAACAATTTCATATGTAAAGACTTCATCCAGCACTGTGTAAATTCATGTTAACCCCCCTCCCCGAGATGGAAGACTTATTATTGTATCCAGCAATCAAACTATCAGCACCCAATACATGGAAACACTTATCCAACGATCTTTATCAATTCCCACTAGGGCATCAAGCTTACATCCTAAGTCCTAACGGGCTCATCTAAATTGATCAAGATGCAATTCACATATTCCTTTAGCAACGCCAACATACACTGATTTTATCCTAAAGCATCCCGGGACACCTCCGTCATTAACTTAACTTACGGAATCAATATATATAAGCAACACCACACCACCAAAACACTCAATTGTAGTTTCCAAAAACATTTTTCAGAAGAAAAAAAAACGACTCTCATCCAATTCCATCATGAATGGACCGGAAGAGGAAGGGAAAACTAAACAATTTAAACATAATATCAAATCACTGAGTATGCATATACTAAAAAACGATTTAACAGAAATCCGAAAACCAAAGCATACCACCAGGAGCAGGACACGATGTGATCAAGCTTGAGAACGAGCAAAAGCGTGAAACAGAAAAGTAAAGTGTGGGCCGCCGCCCCCTGCAACGACTTTCCCACTCTTCTCCAGCTCATTTCCACCGCTCTCTCTCTCTCTCTCTCTCTCTCTCTCTCTCTCTCTCTCTCACGCACACCAACTCTCACACCGTGTGAAAGGATACGGACTTTTTTTCGATCTATCAATATATAAATACAAATTTAAAAAAAAAAAAACGAGCAATATTTGTGAATGCGTGTGTATATATATGCGTCTACCTAATAGAGTGTTTATCAGGATTTGGTACCGGAAATTTCAGGATATTGAATTTTCGTGAAGGCGCAGATAAATCAGCATCGGAGATATGAATCGCCGAAGGGGCGGCTATTGTTCATATCGGTGGGTATGAGATTTTGGAACAGGACAAAAACCTAAGCGAAGAAGAAGAACAAGCGAAGAAGAAAGACAGGAAGCTGATTCGCAGCAAGCGCCACTGAGCTCACCTTTTAGTGATTATTAAATGAATAAAAAAATAAAAAAATACAAAAAATTACTGCAATAAAGAATTACGGATTAAAACCACTGTTCTCTCTCGGAAAGAGTAAAATGGTATATGGGCGTATGGCTGTGTGGGCCGTGTGGCTAGTGGCAGACGTTTTTGCCCAAAACTTCCAAACAAAATCCGACCATGGGCCGAGTTCAAAATTTATAAACGTCCAAAAATAGTTGGATCGAAGTTTCGAGTTCGGACTCAAACAGCTCTTCCTATATATTTAATTTTTATAATTGTAATTAAAAATACTACTACAATTTAATATTTTATATGTATTATTTTTTTTATATTCATTCATGAAGTTTTAATTTTTTTTCACCCTATACCAAATTGTATATTAAATACATGATTTTTTAAGTAATAACTCGAAAAACTCTTCTCGAATCATCGAATATATTTCGTATTTCACATTTTAGACCGTTGAACTCTTTTTCGAGAGATAAATTTTTTGGATTGAGTTCTGTAATTTTTTAGTTCAATTTTATTCCGCCAGCCTATTTTGCTCTTCGATTTATCGAAATTATGGGGTAACAACCAGGCTCTTTCGTACATTTTGATTGAGAAGAATATTGACGTATTCATTTTCTTGAATCGTTACTCGTAACTATCGTTTAGAACTTTAATGAACTCCGAAAGTATATGAGTTGCTAAAAAAAATAAATAATAAACAAACTTGACGCGTATCCTATTCTTATGTACAAGTACAAATACACAAAATAGCAAGCAAAAAAAAAAGAGTAATTGACTAAATTGATTATTTAAGTTTATTAGTAGTACTTGTTTTAAATATGGAAGTTTATATTTTCAAATGTTATAAATATTTTTTTGGTTCAAGAAGGATTACAATTTTTTTTATAGTTTATACTCCAATAGTATTTATGAGGGATAGGAAGAGTAAATATGTTGGAATTTTGATGAGTTTTTCAATTAATTAGATAAATTAAAATAATTTTAGATGTTAATTAAATTTGTCAGACCGTCTAACGGGTACAGAGTCGGTAGACGGATATTTATTAAATATTATATTCACAATGACCTAATAAGAGGAGAGAGGTTGCAGTATCACAATTAGGGTTTAAAATCGCGCCACTTCTCCTACCCTCTCCGACTCACACCCTCCCCTCGCGCACAAAATTTACAGTAGAAAAATGGGCGCAAAGGCCAAGAAGAAAGCAGTGACGAAAACTTTGAAGAAGGCATCTGCCCAATTTTCCGTTTCCAAAGACGCGAGCTCCGATTACCTGGTACGTGATTTTCCGCCTCACTCTGTCGGCAATTTCCAATCGATTCACCGGATAATTCATTTGTTTTATTTATTTATTTGTTTGTTTATTATTATTATTGGGTTTTAATTGTTATTACGCCTGTAAGAGGTATGTGATTGCGGTTTGTGATTTTTGTGAAATTAGCCGCTGGAAGGTGGTCCGGCGAGGAACATTCCCAAGACTGAGAGTAGGGAAAACAAGGCATCAGTTTTGTACATTGGGAGAATCCCACACGGGTTCTATGAGAACGAAATGGAAGGTGTGTTCTGCTTGTATTGTTTGAATTCACGTTCAGTTCCTTAAGTTTTGCATTGTCCCGCGAGCTGTGAACTTCGCCCTCTAACCATACCTCCGGTGTATTTGCAGCTTTCTTTAAGCAGTTTGGTACAATCAAGAGACTCAGAATTGCAAAAAACAAGAAGGTTAGTAATCGTGTTGGCGACGATTATCTCAGCTCATACATTGTTTGTATATTTGGATGCGATGGGAAGGGGATAAATATACGGGAAGTAGTCGATTGTAGTTTTTGTTTCGTTACGTTGTGTTTCTATTTAAGACATGGAGGCTCCTGTGCAGGCTTTGTTATCTCCACAGTATGTTAAATGCTTGTACTGATAATTGAATCTGTTAAATTTTAATACGCATAAAAGTGAATTAAATTTCATTATGTAAACTTGCAAAAATTATTTTAACAGATTCTGTATGTTACTTTTGATAGCAATGTTTTTTCTGACTGTCGTGTAATTTGAGATTATGTGGGTGAGTATTTAGGGAAGTTAACATCTTCTAAATGCTTTTGGTTAGAAATTTGTAGTCAATAAATAGTGGAATGAGGAGTCAATGTTGTTAGTCCCAAGTCAAGGCAAATTTTATTTCTAATTTATTTTCATCTACAATCCGGTATTCTTATGTGCTTGACTGATTGATTTCTTCGTTTTTATTCCTGGCAGACAGGGAAATCCAAACATTTTGGATTCATTGAATTTGAGTCTCCCGAGGTTGTTCTCTTTTACTTTTGAAATTATATTATTATGGCATATTGATATCTTTACATATTTTTATAATTTTTTTTTTGTGATCATATTTTTACATTTGAAGTACTTTGATGCAGGTAGCAAAAGTTGTTGAAGAATGCATGCATAATTATCTAATGTATGAGCATCTGCTACAAGTTAAACTCGTACCTGCCGAAAGAGTTCATCCAAGATTGTAAGTGCATTCTCAAACAATCACGAAAGAGCACTTTTCTTTTTATAAAATTTTAAACTATATTTTGTCTTTACCTTTCAGGTGGAAAGGTGTGAGTCGCTCCTACAAACCCTTGGATTGGGTTCAAATGGAAAGAAAGAGGCATGACAAGGTATATGGGCCCCAAGTTAAACTTTGTCCTTTTAATTTTTTTCCTTAATTATCATCCTGCTAATCATCCCGTATGATTTCTAGGAACGAACTTTTGAACAGCAGAAGAAGTTAGTGACGGGAATAGTGAAAAGGAACGAAAAAAGAAGGAAGAGGATTGAGGCTGCTGGTATCGAATATGAATGCCCCGAAATTGTAAGAATCTGACAGTTATTTGTTCATTGTGTTATTTCACCCTCTTCATATTCTCTATGATACTCGTGGAAACCTTGTTCATTATTGAAGTAGTTTAGATGCTTTGGATCAGTTAATTGACCTTTTGTTTTACTAAACAATTCTACTTGTGTGACAGGTGGGATGTGTCCAAGCTGCACCAAAGAAGATTAGGTTTGACGAAGATTAGACCTTTTGAAGCTTCCAAGTGCAGATGTTTTTGTTACCTCTTGCTGATATTCTGCCTCGTGAGCTTTGGTTCTCGTGGAAAGAGTGCATGCTTTGTTTTTTGTTATTTAACTCTTCAGTTGTAGTGAGCTTCTTTGAAAAGACTTGATTCAGTAATGTGTGAACCTTGAATAGTTAAGATGCACAACTTCAAAGCATTTTTATACTGGTTTTACGAGGTCGGCTACACATTCTTAGTGTCTGTTGTTTGAGCTGATTCGGGATCTCCTTAGTTTATTTATCCTTGCTCACTGTGGTTGCTCGTATATTTGCTTAATTAACTGTTGGTAGTCCGTTGGACAAAGAATTTGCCAGAAAATCGAGCTGGTCAGCTCATGAAGGTAAAACTCTGAGTCTCCAATCCATATTTTATGAAAAAGCAATTTTTAATTTTAAATTATTAGAATAAAGTAATTTAAATTTATATTTTGAAATAAAATAATTATTCTTTTTAAGAGCCTGACAACTTGTCAAGGAAAAAATAAATAAATATTTACTGTATTTTTTTTATTATTATTATCATTACTAGTAGTATATTAGTCATTTTTATAAGAAATCAATTAATAATTATATTTTACTTATATAATCAATTTTCAATTTAATTAATTAATTAATTATGTCCACATTTTAATTTAGAAAATTCGACAGTTAATTTATTTTAGAGATAAAATACAGCAGTGTTTTTTTTTATTGATTAATCATTTAACTAATTAATCTTGCTTAAATAGAAGGGCATTACTATCTTATTAATAATTTAATATTATCCCGAAAATCTATATAATCAATCATAAAGCACGCCGGCCAGATAAATGGGTAACACGCGCCCCTCCCTCCACCTCCATGAACCCGCCATTTCTTCCCGCCAATTGCCATCCATACTTCGACTTTCTACTTAAACAGAGCGGCGGCTGAATTTATACTGTTCGGTTTCTACGGCAAAAATGGGCGACTACGGTTTCGAAGAGCAGAACAAGCTTCCTGAACTCAAACTCGGTATACCCAAATCCTACTCTTAATTTCACCCTGTTAGGTGATCGATTATCTCTCTACGTGTTGTGTGTTTGCGCTATTACCATTAATGATCCGAAATTAATATGGTGTAGATGCAAAACAAGCTCAAGGGTTTCTCTCATTCTTCAAAAGCCTACCCAATGTCAGCATTTTTTTCTGAGTTTCTTCTTAATTAATATGTTCTGTATTTATATTATTTGGCCGTAAACTTTGTCTTTCTAATTGCAGGATCCCAGAGCTGTTCGGTTCTTTGATCGTCGGGTTAGTGCTCTTTTTTTCCCTGTATCGAAAATGGGCTTTCGTATATTTCTCGGTGTGATCATAGAGTAACATTGCTTTATCTGTGATATTATGCTGTTCTCTATTGGCTGCTATAAGACAACGGGCCTGCTTTCAAACATGGTGTTATATATAAGACAATTTAATTTTGGATTTCACTTGGACTAATTACAATTTCCTGTGTGTCATTGTTATTTCTTCTGCTCCTGTAATAGTTACATGCCTCAAAATAGAAAGAGTGATATATGCTGTTTTTTTGGTTTCATTAGTAAAGTACTAAATACTAATAATTACCTTTTTTTCTTGTTTCTCGCCCCCCAGGACTATTACACCACACATGGTGATAATGCGACTTTCATCGCAAAGACCTATTATCATACTACAACTGCTGTGCGTCAACTAGGAAGTGGATCTGATGCTATTTCTAGTGTTAGTGTGAGTAAGAGCATGTTTGAGACAATGGTCCGGGACCTTCTTTTGGAAAGGACTGATCACACTCTTGAATTGTACGAGGGAAGCGGGGCCAATTGGAGACTTGTGAAATGTGCAACACCTGGAAACTTGGGCAGTTTCGAAGAAATTCTGTTTGCTAATAATGAAATGCAAGATTCTCCGGTGATTGTGGCTGTGATTCCAACTTTTCGTGAAAATGGATGTTCTGTTGGATTGAGCTACGTTAATCTTACAAAGAGGTTACTTGGATTGGCAGAGTTTCCTGATGACAGCCATTTCACGAACTTGGAGTCGGCTCTTGTTGCTCTTGGGTGCAAGGAGTGCCTTCTGCCAGTAGAGGTTGCAAAATCTAGTGAATTTAAGTCGTTCAATGATGCACTGTCCAGGTGTGGTGTAATGGTGACAGAAAGAAAGAAATCTGAATTTAAAGGAAGAGATTTGGTACAGGATCTTGGCAGGCTTGTAAAAGGTCCCACTGATCCAGTAAGGGATCTCCTTGCTGCGTTTGAATATGCACCTGGGGCCCTAGGGTGCATACTGTCTTACGCTGATCTACTTGCAGACGAGAGCAATTATGCTAACTACAAGATTCAAAGATATGATCTTGATAGTTACATGAGACTAGATTCTGCAGCCATGAGAGCATTAAATGTCATGGAAAGCAAATCTGATGCTAACAAAAACTTTAGCTTATTTGGTCTCCTGAATAGAACATGTACTTCAGGAATGGGCAAGCGTTTGCTGCATATGTGGCTGAAACAACCTTTACTAGATGTGAATGAGATCAACTGTAGGCTGGATTTGGTACAGGCTTTTGTAGAAGATGCAATCCTACGACAAGATCTAAGGCAGCATTTGAGAAGAATTTCAGATATAGAGCGACTTATGCGCTCTCTTGAGAAGAAAAGAGCAAGTCTTGTTCATGTTGTTAAGCTTTATCAGGTATCCTCTAGTTTCAGTTCTTAGGATACTTTATCGTAGTATTTGTTTGGATACTCCGTTTACAGTAAATTCTGAAATTATTGTTCTGTCCTCTATGCTTGCACTTTCTGAACTGCAAATGGCTAATAATATATATAATTATCTCTGCATAATTTGTTTATTGGTACTTTTATGATATGCAGTCGAGTATCAGACTTTCATTCATCAAAAGTGCATTACAGCAGTATAATGGTCAATTTGCTTCACTGATCAAGGAAAGATATTTGGATCCCTTAGAAAATTGGACCGATGATAACCATTTGAATAAGTTTATTGGTCTTGTGGAAGCTTCTGTTGATCTCGATCAACTTGAAAATGGAGAATACATGATCTCATCAGGGTATGATCCACAGTTGTTGGCTTTGAGAAATGAGCAAGACTCTCTTGATCATCAGATACATGATTTGCACCGAAAAGCAGCTAGTGATCTTGATCTGACTCTAGATAAAGTTTTGAAATTAGAAAAAGGGTCACAATATGGGTATGTCTTTAGAATTACTAAAAAGGAGGAGCCAAAAGTGAGGAAGAAGCTAAATACCCAATTTATTGTTCTTGAAACTCGCAAGGACGGTGTTAAATTCACAAACACAAAGCTTAAGAGATTAAGTGACCAATTCCAAAAGGTTGTTGAGGAATATAAAAGCTGCCAGAAAGATTTGGTTGCTAGAGTGGTCCAAACTGCTGCTTCTTTTTCCGAGGTATTTGTTGTGGAGTTCTTACATGAACTATCCCAGCCATTATTTACATTAATCCTCATAAGAATGATTATTATGTTTCTATACATTTTTGTATTTATTACATTTTTTTATCTGATTACTATTTTTGGCATTACTTTAATATTCTCTTCTTGTAGGTGTTTGAAGGATTATCTTGGTGTCTCTCCGAATTGGATGTTTTACTTGGGTTTGCTGATTTGGCTGCTAGCTGTCCCACTCCTTACACACGACCAATCATCACTCCTTCAGTAAGAATGAATTCAATATTCAAACTCATTAAAAGAGATGCAAATGTGTTTTTTTCATGGTCATGCTTCTCAGGATGTTGGGGATATTGTTTTGGAAGGGAGCCGACATCCTTGTGTTGAAGCTCAAGATTGGGTGAATTTTATCCCAAATGATTGCAAATTAGTAAGTTCTCATAGAATACGTAGATCAGTTATCTTTTGTATCCTATACTAAAGTAGATCATTGCCTACTTTTGTTGGTCTTTACAGGTCAGGGACAAAAGCTGGTTCCAGATTATTACAGGACCAAATATGGGTGGGAAATCTACATATATTCGACAGGTCAAGCACTTCATGTAGTTGGAATCTATTTTTTCTAAGTCTGATAAAGAATACAAATAAAAAAATTGTTTATTGTGCATGGTAAAGAAACAATTATTACAATGTTAAACTGCTGTGTGGACAGCAAATGGATTGGGAGATATATTCTTTTCAATAATAAGTTTTAGAGTGTATGCAGAGGAGGATTTATATATTAATAAACTGGATTTGATCCCAGTACACATTATTGAGAAGTCCATTTCAAATTCTATAATAATAAACTTGGTTCAATTATTTATCCGAATCTAACTATAGTCAAAATTTAAACAGTTGTAAACTCATCTCCAGCGTTCCTGATGCATTTTGTTGTGGTTATCTTGTAAGCTAAAATTTCTTCAATTCACATATGTATGTGTTTGTGTGCACAGGTTGGTGTGAACATTATGATGGCACAAGTTGGTTGTTTCATCCCTTGTGAGAATGCTAGTATTTCTATACGTGACTGCATTTTTGCTCGCGTGGGTGCTGGTGACTGCCAGGTAAGCCATTTTTTTTTTGTTATTTCCTGAATGAAAATGGCTCTGACTGGCATTCTTCTCACCTCCATGTCTGACCAACTTATGTTTTGTATCTCCAAGTTTCTTTGTATATAAAGGCAATAATTTGATGCGTGAGAACTGAGAAGAGGAAGACTATGATGACTTTTTTTCTCACTTTAATTCTTATTCTTTGCATCTTTGTTTTCCTTACATAGCTACGTGGAGTTTCTACTTTCATGCAAGAAATGCTGGAGACTGCATCAATACTGAAGGGAGCAACTGATAGGTCATTAATAATAATTGATGAGCTAGGCCGTGGAACATCAACATATGATGGATTTGGTCAGTTTCAGTTGTCCAAATAGTGTTGAATCATTACATAGCTAACCCTTACCAATCTGGAGCATGCGATTAATAATTAATTAGACATTACATAATAAAATTTTTGATTTTATGTTGTAGTCTTACAATCCTCAGAATCAGAATGCAAACTTTTGTTTTTAAAAGGGATTGTCCTACTCCTCTTAAACACTTCTTGTCTGTTCCATTTGTTTCTACCTTGAAGCATTTTGTGAGCTTTGTTTTGACTTTTACTTAGTAAGTACTCGGGACTTTTGATTTCCTGTAATGCAGGTCTAGCTTGGGCAATTTGTGAGCACATAGTCAACGTGATAAAAGCACCTACATTTTTTGCTACTCACTTTCATGAGCTGACTGTTTTAGCTCATGGAGATTACGGTAATGAGCAAACTTCAAAGAAACTGACAGGAGTAGCTAATTATCATGTGAGTGCACACATTGACTCATCCAGTCGCAAACTTACTATGCTTTACAAGGTAATCATAGTACTATCTCTCTTTCTCTATCTCAAACATGCACACACTGACAGTCTGACACACATAATAACATGTATTTTTATGTGTGTGCGTCCGCATATAAGAACATATATCATCTTAAGCTGCTTATCTTACATGTGTCAATTCTAAGAAAATGCAAATGCTGATCGTCATTTTTCAGTGCTGAGAACAGTGTACATTTTCTACTGCCTTCTCTTCAGGTTGAGCCTGGAGCCTGTGATCAAAGTTTTGGCATACATGTTGCGGAATTTGCTAAATTTCCAGAAAGTGTGGTCGCCCTTGCTCGTGCTAAGGCATCTGAGTTGGAAGACTTTTCGCCCAAGGCATTGCTGCCGCCTATTTCCAAAGAGGTAGCTTTTGTTTGCTAGTTGCTACCCATTAGGGTTAAATCAGTTCCATAGTTTTCCATTAAAAAATATAATTTCACTAAAAGGTATTTTCACTATTTGGCACTCATTTCAAATGCGCTTTGTTTGTTTACGAAAACAATAAAGAAATGGCATTTAAAGGGCTATGAATATGGAAAAACAATGAACAAAGAGAACACGGCATTTAATCACCCAATAGTAGTTTATTTGCTCATAATGAACATTGCCAAATTTGTTTCTGCTGTGTATCTCGTCATTTAAATTTCCCAGATCATCACCATCGTCTCTTTTAAGAGTGGCCCAACAAATCTTCTCATCCATTTGGACACTATTTTATGTGAATTTTAATAATGTAATTGGCTGTGATGTTACAGATGGGATCGAAAAGGAAGCGGGACGATGACGTTGATGATGATGATGCAAGTAAGGGCGCTGAGAGAGTTCACAGGTTCCTAAAGGATTTCTCTGAGATACCATTAGACAAGATAGATTTGAAGCAAACTTTGGAACATGTCAGCAAATTGAAAGAGGACTTGGATAAAGATGCCATAAACTGTCGCTGGCTGCAGCAATTCCTCTAGACATATTTTGAGATGGTAACTAACCTTCACATGTATAGATTAGTCCTTGAGGGTAATCATGATCTGGCTTCTGCTGAGGGGTGGTGTGGTAATAGTAGGTTTTGTTGGGGATAGTTTTGCACCTAAATTATTATGGTTTTGTGCTACATTTGCCTTTGCATGCTCGGCTCATATAAGCGCATGTTCGTAAATTCGTAATATATTTTGCTTACATCACTCGTTGCTATCGAGTTTAGTCTAGTCTATTTCTTCCATAACATGGATGTGTACATTGAGAACAAAATCTTGGGAGCAGTTATAGTCAGTTGCTGAACTCACATGAAACACCTGAATTGAATTTATTGAGACAAAACACGACTCGAACTTGGTTTACAAAAAACGACCCGAAGAAGTCAGTAATGAACACAACCGAATAACTTGATTTGTCACCCTTGACTTACAAGGCCGCAATTTGTGATCACAACCTTTGAGTAAGGTCTGTTGAAGCCTCTCTCTGCCACCACAGCCCTCTTGTCTCCGATCAGCTTTGCTACCCTTTTGCCAAATCAATAAAAAATATTCTACACTAATTAATTAAGGCTAATAATAATAATAATAATAATTAAAAAAAAGAAGACATTATTTGTACTTGAAGTATGGAGAACTGGTGTTCTCTTGCACAGTCTTGACTTGGGCAATTCTTTGTACAACATCCATTCCATGGACAACTGTCCCCACAACCAAAGCCGAGTCATCCAACTCCGGCGCGTCTCCAGTGGCGATCACAAACTCCGTTCCGTTGGGATCCATTCCCATCTCTTCTTCATCCATCTCCAGCTTTCCTTTCCGCGCAACCAGCTTCATCTTCGGGGGTGGTTTCGAGGGGTTTCTCACGATTATACTCACACTCTTGGCCACATTCTTGGTTCCTTTTTCTCCAACTGAGTTCTGTTTCTCCCATTCTTCCAAGAGAATCGAGTTGCTTCCCTTCTTCCGGCCGTAAGATGCGAGTCCTCCGTGTTGCACGTATTTTGGCATGATCTTCACGAACTCTTTTCTGCGGTAGCTAACTCCAGCTGCTCCACTTACGAGCTCAGCAAACCTATCAGCACCGGAAGGGACAGTGTTTGTGTACAGCCCGATGATGATCCTGCCAACGGGCTCTCCATCTATGGATACATCGAGAAAAGCCTCCTTAGTCGTGGAGGAAGGAGGAATAAGTTGATCAGTAGTCGTGTTAATTGCATCGGCTCTCGATGTGTCGGGCGAAGAAACTAAGAGAAAGAGCGAGGTTGAGGAGGCGAATTCTCGTCGGGAGATGGGGTTGTGACTAGGAGGAGATGCGCGATGGGGGACTGAAGGCGGTTTTAGTGGTACGAGATTGTGATGAAGCAGTCGAGTCGAGCAATGATGCATTGTTCAGTTAAGAATTCTATGGTTGGAATTGATGCTCCAGAAAGAGAGAGGGGATGTGATTCATGTTTTGGATGAAACACTTATTTGTGAGTGTCCCATGTGGCAATATCTTCAACTTGTTCTCTTGGTCATGAGGTGGAAATAAAAACATTTCGTTCATCAAACCATCAAAATTCTAAAAATATGAAAAATTAAAAATATTAAGAACAAAATTAATGCATGAAACATCACTCAAATTTATTTATTTTGTATCTATTGGCGACTGGCGAGTATAAATTCATTGCTCTACACGTTTAGAGACATAAATGTATCATAATTAAAAATAGTAATTCAATACTATGGTGAATCATAAATATCAAGTACCAAAACTTCTCCCTTTGCGACACCTCATAATACTCCCCAAACCTTCTCATGCATTTCGAACAATAACCAGCAACCCTCTGTAATCTGTATAAACCGACACTGCTGAAATACAACAATCCGATCAATCCTTCATTTTGAGCTCTTCAATTAGAAAATTTAGAGATCAACTTATCGACGTGGATTATGATGTCATCGATGCATGGTCGCACTGCACCTTGAGGCTGGAGCATCCAACTTACAAACTGGTGAAGCGCATCCGGATAAGGAGGATTGGGTCCAGCTGGCCACTTTATCTGGGCATTTACGATAGCCAGCTGCAAGCTCCCACCAGATTCCCCCAGTGCATATTCAAACGGAGACTCACCATACCTATGAAAATAAACATCAATAGATATAATTGAAAAAAACTAGCAAGTACAATAAAATACATATATGACTATTATTCATGCGCACCCCAACAAAAGGAAACTGTTCTTACATGATCGCAAACAAAGTGCAGCCTAACGACCATATATCAGTTCTCTCGTCAATGTCGGACTGGCTTGGGCAATCCCATAATTCAGGAGCTCGGAAAGGAGCAGAACAATGTTCAGAAGCCCATTCCTACATAAATAGCATCTACAAGCTATAAAGAGACCTAATACTATAGCTTAAAAGTCTTTTACAGCAAGCTACAAGCTATAAAGAGAGAAATCTTCGTAACAGAGATGATGAGAAAAGTCATCCTAATTTCAAGTTAATTTGAGAACGAACCTGCAGCTCCAATGCTACTGCACGTGATCGAATTTGCTTCCTTGCAGGACGAGCACTCCCAAAGTCCATCAATGTAGCTAAAGGTGAATGTCCTTTCCTGAATGTCACGAGGACATTGCCAGGCTTGACATCATTATGTGCATATGGAGGGTCAAATCTGTGCATATGTTGAAGTCCTGCACAAAGCTGTGGACGAACATTTTCATGGTAAAATGTTTCATCATCCTTGTAAAGCATATGTAGCTATAGTCATATTTGACGCTGCTTATTGAAAACATTTGACATACCACGTATAACTTCACATGCAATATTCAGAATGCCTACATAGTCTGTCTAACAAAAGGTAGTACGACCCAAGTTTTCAAAGATATGAAGGACAGGTACAAGTGGCAATATGAGATAGAATACTGAGAATCTTCAACAGAAAATGCTCCCAGAAACATCTATTAGATGAAACATACACAAAGAGTTTGAGAATTTATCGTGCATATTTTGATTTTTGATTTTTTGATTTTACATATGTTTAGGTCTATGTTCTTGAGTTTTTCTTTGTTGTTTTTTTTTTATTTATTTTTATTTTTTTCAGAATCTTAGTACTAAAATTTATTTTCGGTTTAAGACTGAAAAAAATTAAGACTGAAAACTTAAAAAAAAAAAATTATAATTGTTTCTGGCTAGCACCAATTTTTGTTATAAAAAAGTTGACTGTATTTCAAAATTGCTCCCTTAAAATATGATTTATACAAATGGAGACGTGAAACACTTTTCCATACTGACCTGACGAAATATTTGAAGCACATCTGCGGTAGAAAAGAATTCCTTCTTAGCTTTCATAGAATTGGTGTTCTCCAATAATGTTCCATCCAAATGGACTGGAAACAACAAGTATGCTTCATGCTTCCAGGCTTGATCTTGTGACGGCTGATCAATAAAACCAAAGATGTACTATATCAACAACTGAACCAATGATGGCTAGAGAATGTAGTAGAAAGCAATACTGGATGTGCAATCGGATATAAGATGTTTCAGATAATGTATCTTGAAATGCGAATTTCTACTCGAGGAATAAGTATGCTACAATTCCATGGGTAATAATTCTCGATTACCTTGACTGCAATGATTGCATGATCGAGAAGGGGAACCAGATTGGGATGGCTAAACTGAGATGAAACGCGTATTTCCTCCTTCACCAACTCCAGCTGCTCACTGTTTTGAATGAGAACTTTCTTCATAGCATAAGTTCCATCACCTACATAATTAACCACATCCAGAGAGACGGAAATACAAATCAGAGAATCGGAAATGCAGAGATATATCTTTGTATTCCTCTGCCATTCAAGTTAGGCGATACTAATCATCTTCCCTGTGTTAGCATTATTTTATTTCCCCCTACCATACAGAAATAATCAATCATAATCAGTTTATTACACGATTCGCCCAAAATCAGAAGCGATGCCAACCATTGATCTTAACACAGATCTATCTTAATCTCATCTCAATTACCCGAAATCGACACAAACACATGTTCATTTTTCAGATCCTGCTGAACACCGACAACTTATACTGAACGAACTCCATACACGATCCTAAAATGCGAGCGAATCGAATCAGAATTAAAAGTGTGGATCAAATCGAAAGAAATCGTGGATCGACGGAAAAACTTACCGGAGACGTGAGAAGGGTCCTTGATTCTGGCGGAAATGCCATCGGAGGGGATTGAAGGATCGGAGAGAAGCTCCTTCACCAGGTACACGTAGGCGGACCCGCCCTCTCCCAGCTGCCGTACGATCCTGAAACGGTTCTCGTTGATCCAAACATCGCCTCCGCCGTTGGCCGCGTCGTACAGGGAATTCAATCCGGAGAAGGAGCACCCCATCTCTCTCTGTGTGTGTTTCCAAGTCTGAAAATTGATAATTAATATAATAAAAATAAATCTATGGGAATGGAAATGCAAATGGTGGTTTGCTCTTTCCCTCGCTCTCTCCCTTGAGAATATACCCACTCGAAATTTGTACTCAGCTGACCGCACGCTTTTTACGTTACATAAAAATGGTGCGCTTTACTTAAGTAATTTTTTATTTATAATTAATTAATTAATTAATTTAGTGCTGCCAGTATTTCAAAAATAGCATAAAAATTACTTTATCTTCTTGTGATAAAGTTCCCAGTTATATACTGTATTGATTATTACTAACACGTTTTATAGGACAAAAAAGAAGAGGCTAATGTGTTGACCTATAAAAGAGTTGACGCAAATGATATTATTACACATGCTTATACTTTACACTGTAGTAATGAAGTGATTAACCTTAATAAAAATATAAATTAATAATATCTTACTCTAAAATTAATAGAAATATGTTAAATATACTACTAATTTATTTGCAAATATTAATAAATATATGTTAAATATACTACTAATTTATTTGCAAATATTAATAAAGATATGTTAAATATACTACTACTCATTTATTTGCAAATAACAAAGACAGAACTCAGAAGTAGTATATTAGGCTTGTTTTTTTTTAAACTTAATTTTATGTTCTATTCTTTTAAACTTGAGTTCAATTTAATTTAACTAGATTTATTTTAAAATTAAATGAAAATTATTTTAAATGAATTTATTTCAAGTATACAATATAGTTTTCATATTAAAATATTTTTCATAATTTTTAAAAATACTTAATAATATATTTATTATTAAATTTATAAATTTTTTAGTTCATTCTAAATTTCTAATAAGGCTGTAGTCTAAAACAACTTATAAATCATGATGGAAAAGATGCAAGTAAAATGTGAAGTTTTACACAATGACAAAAATTTCACAAGAGGTTTAGTGCCATGAAGGCCTGAATGACCCAGCAGGCGGCAACCGTTTTGACTTGGCCTTTGAAGGCGGAGTTGGTGAAATCATTCTTCTCTGTGAGCAAACACATGAAGCTCGAGTGCAAACTCTGTTTTCAGTTAAACTTCGATGACTTCCAGTGAAGTCCACAAGAAGAAGACCAAATCATAAATCAGCCACAAAACAGTTACCATTACCCAAAGCAACAAGATCAGCATAACTACTATCCACATACAGACATTAAGCAATGAGTTGTGGGCGATACTAGCTCTATCACAGTCACTGGTTTTTTCACATTCATTTTTCTTAATTAGGCAGCAAATATGTAACAAGTAAATTTCACTAATGTGATTCCATTTCAAGATTTTCTTGAAGTAAAATCCAGTCAAACAAAACATTCATCACCAATACAGGAAAAAATAACAGTTGACCCGTGATTGTAAATTCAAAGTCACTTTGATACATCATCTAATAAAAACACAAACTTGAGCCAAAGACAGAGCAACAGGATTCTTCAATGTCCTTGATGATGAAAGCACCGCCTGCGCCTGGATCAATCAACAAATAAAAAATCTCAATTACACATATTCCCCAAATACAACAAAATATAAATACTAAGCACTAATTAATTCAAAACCCTAATTAAAGCCTACAACCACACAGACTTCAGGTATCACTTCCTCCAGAACTTTCTTTTTGTTGAGATTAATTAGCTGTGGCACTAGGTCACACGTGAAGATCATAATCTGGGACAAAATACTCGAAATACTCATTGTAATGTGTTATCCGGTTCCACGTCAACAACAACAACAGTCTACCACCAAGAGTAGCAAAATGTGGGTACACATAAGAAATCAAAAGAATAATAAGAGAAACAAATTACAAAAGTTGCCCCAGAGGTTTAGCCTAATTACAGAACACTCTAGGTGTCTTGCTCATTAACAAACATTAAACACCCCCTTTTAAAATGTCACAATCACCCTTGACCTTGAGAGTGCAGTATTTGTTTAAGAGAAACAAATATCAAGAGGATATTAGTGGAATGGAGTAAAACTGAAGGATTGCTTGCAATAATTGAAAAACTAAAAAATCACATGCAAGATGTTATCAATACTAAGAGGCAACAAAGGAACTCGCAGACAGAGAGAATGTGACCTCTAAAGAGGATTTTTCGTATAAACAAATATCCAAATGACAAAAGTGAAAATCACATGCACTGTTTAATCAAATCAAAAGATGTTAGGCAACAAAATACTAAAAAACACTAGCACCGGCCAAAATTCCTAAGCCTATAGCTAGCCTCTTCCACCCAAAACCATAAGCGGAATATTAAACAACAACCTCACAAAACAAAGGCATTCAGCATGTCCCTACTCGTACAGATTAAAGCTTCCCAACCGCTCACCGGCTAGATAATCAGCCCCACACTGAAGGGCAATGGCCTCCAGGCCATAGTCATCCACGTCCTTCTGGATGATTGGACGGAGCAAGTAACTCACGTTCTTGTCCGTCAGGCCATCGAGTAGAGGGACATTAACAGCGTGGTTGTTCCCTGAAGCCACCCCTGTCATCAATGTGCCCAGTTCGAGGGGAAAAAAACACTAAAACAGTCCTCGTGCTTGGGAAACAAGACAGTCATGACTAGAAGGCCTACTCTACACCATCACCATAGTGATGGCCATAACTATGTAGAGTTCACACTGCCACCGATAATACGAACTTCTCACACATTGGCTAAATTATTCTAATTCAGCTAATCACAAAACTAATATACTACTAGTACTGAATTTCAATGACTATCAAAGTATCAAACAGCAAGAAAAATACGTTGAATCCATCGATCATGGAATAACCATACCTAATCTATGTAATAAACGAAAATTCTCCGTACCTAATTTCTACGGCGAGCGATTTTCGCCTCCGTGGCCGCCGCTGATTCCTTCGTCGCCATCGCCTGTCCGGTGGACGAAGGCCTCCCCTCCGACCGTAAATCCTCCGTAAGTAAGCTTCACCGGTCGTCCAAGAGCGAGCGATGTCCCCAGCATTGCTGCGACACCGAGAGCAGCTGCACCAAACAGTTTGCGGCCATACCCCATGGCTGTGATCGATCGGTTTTTACAGAGAGAGAAGAGAAAGGATAAAGTTCTGATTAATTTTCAATCGAAGAGTATTTTTATGTACAGAAATAGAATTAATTACAAAGAGACCCTTGAACTATATAAGAATTATAAAACCACCCCTAATACCCTTATAAGCTTGATTTGCGGCCTTTCTTCTCCCCCAAGATAAATTGAAGTAGTATTAAAATAAAATTTTAAATTTTAACTTTTTTAACAAATGACTATTATCAAACAGCAAGAAAAAAAGTACTATATCCCTAAAACAGTGCACAGTTCCTTTGTAATTTACAAAAGAACTGTGCACTATTTTAAGCAATGGCGAAACCAGAATTTTTTTCGAGACGGGCTAAATAAAAAAAATTAAATTTTTTTAGAATATTTTACATATACATATATGATTTTTTATAAATGTTATATCTATATTTCATATAAAAAGTTTCAAAAAATCTAATTTTTTTAGAATTAAAAAAAAACTAAATTTTTTTAGAATATTTTACATATGAATGTATGATGTTTTAAAGATGTTCTATCTATATCTCATATGATTTTTTGAAAAAAAAAAAAACTAAATTTTTTTAGAATATTTTACATATGAATGTATGATTTTTAAAAATGTTCTATCTATATCTCATATAAAAAGTTTAAAAAAAAAACTAATTCTTAAAAAATATTTTATGAGGAATCTAAAAAATATTTTATGAGGAATCGATCCCTAGGTGACTTAGGAATTGTGGAGAACAATTACCAATTGAGCTAGCCAACTTACTTCAATAAATTTCGGTTTTTAGTATATATATCCCCTATAAATTTTAAAATCAGGGTGGGCTAAAGCCCACCCCAGCCATAGGATAGCTCGACCTTTGGTTTTAAGAGAACGAGGGAGTATTTGTTAATACCAGGCGGTTAATTAAAAGTAGTTAATAACAAACGATTAATTCATTTTTTTATAATTATATTATACTTTTATTAATAAAAATATAATAAATATTTAATGTTATTTTGTTTTATAGGAATAAGGTTAATTCATTTTTTTATAATTATAATTATATTATACACTTATTAATAAAAAATAAAATATAATAAACATTTCATTTTAAAGTTTATATTATAGGATATTACATGTAATTTAATAAATTAGTATTCATATTTTTTCAAAAATACCAAAAATATAATATATTTCTTTTTTAATATAAATCTAATATTATCTTATTTTATAAATAATGGAAAAAGATATGTTTTTTTATTATAAAAAAGTTAAATAGGTAAATACTAATAAAACAATCGATATCACATTCAAACCCAACGGTTAAAAAAAAGCATTCCGCAAAGAAGAGGCGCTTCGGTGTGCACCGGCTCTCACCCCCTCATCTTCATCGGTCGCGCCTCTGTTTCTTTTCGCCTTTTCTTGATTCGCGTGCTTTCGAAACTATCGATCGTTGTTGAATCCGACCGAGAATCTCAGTATCGAGGAAGAATTAAGAATGACCGGCGACGAGGATCAGTTACTTTCCAAGAAAGTCGCCGATCGTTACCTGAAACGAGAACTCCTCGGCGAAGGCACATACGGCGTCGTTTACAAGGCCATCGATAACAAGGTACCGTTTCCCGAAACGATTTATTCCATAGGGTTTTCAGTGAATGTATGTATTGTGTTTGTTTGGGGATTTTCAATTGAAGGGGTATTATCGTAATTGCGTGTGCAGACGGGGCAGATCCTCGCCATCAAGAAGATTCGACTGGGGAAGCATAAGGAAGGGGCGAACTTCACGGCGTTGAGAGAAATCAAGCTGCTCAAACAGTTGAAGGATCCAAATATAATCGAGCTGATCGACGCGTACACTCACAAAGGGAACCTGCACCTCGTGTTCGAGTTCATGGAGACGGACATGGAATCTGTTATTGGAGATCGGCATATATTCCTTTCTCCGGCCGATATCAAGTCGTACATACAGATGACCCTAAAGGGGCTCGCGTTTTGCCATAGGAAATTGGTGCTGCATAGGGACATGAAACCAAACAACTTGCTGATCGGACCCGGCGGTCAACTCAAGCTCGCTGACTTCGGGTTGGCTCGTTTATTCGGAAGCCCAGATCGAAGGTTCACTCATCAGGTTTCTATTTGCGATAAAATTTTAGAATATTAAATCTAGAAAGCTTCTATTGATCTGTTGAGTATCATGTTAGGTTTTTGCTAGATGGTACAGAGCTCCGGAGCTGCTGTTTGGTGCGAAGCAATACGGTCCGGGGGTAGACGTGTGGGCCGCAGCGTGTATATTTGCTGAACTGCTTTTACGTCGACCCTTTTTGCAGGTGAAAATCAATCTTGTTATTTGCATTTTTAGTAACTTATTATGTTGCAAGTCTCGATTTTTATTATATGTGATTATTTAGGGTAGTGGTAACTTAGAAAACTTTGTACTCATGTAGATCTACATGAACCTAGTAAACTTGTGAAGAATTCAATACATATGTTATGAAGAATCCAGTAGGTATTTGTGAAGAATACAAATTGTGTTTGAAAAAAGTG
Source organism: Euphrasia confusa (assembly GCA_954870475.1). NCBI lineage: Eukaryota > Viridiplantae > Streptophyta > Magnoliopsida > Lamiales > Orobanchaceae > Euphrasia > Euphrasia confusa. The sequence continues at coordinate 2,575,265 of OX940970.1, forward strand.
TATTTTTGTGAAGAATGAAGTGTATAATTGTGAAGAATACAATAATAATTTGTGAAGAATTGAATAAATATTGTGAAAAATATAGTATGATCTAGTGAAGAATGTCGTATAATGGTGTGAAGAATTGAACCGAGTTTATATAGATTTATGTGAACCTGAGTCCATGATATACAGTCTCAAAGTTTTTAACCTTTGTAGGGAAATAGTGATATGGATCAACTAGGAAAGATCTTTGCTGTTTTCGGGACACCTAAGCAGTCGCAATGGTCGGATATGCTTTATCTTCCCGATTATCTGGAATTCCAATACTCGCCTGCTCAATCGTTGCGTGCGTTATTTCCCATGGCCAGCGATGATGCTCTCGACCTCTTAGGTAAGATGTTTGAGTACGACCCAAAGGCGAGAATTTCAGCACAGCAGGCATTGGAGCATCGCTACTTTTCTACGACACCTCCAGCCACTGAACCTGCTATGCTTCCAAGACCTGCCCTAAAGAAGGAACCAATCGTTTCGAAGGTTTTGGATTTTAACTTCGATCCTCACGAGGGCCCCACGGTATTATCTCCTCCGAAAAAGCACCGAAGAGTGACAGCTCAGCGCGAGGGGATTGATGGGAATGATGCGAGACAGGTGGCAGTTGGGGAGAGGAGTGGACACGCGCCGATGTCTCTGGATTTCTCGGCTTTCGGAAGGATGTCGCCGAATAGACCAACAATTAACAGGTAGGGAAATCACATTTTGAATCGTAGTGGATCAAATGAGTTTGTTTTTTGAAATTTTATTTAATGTTTGTTGTGAATTATTTTATTACCAGTGCTGACAGATCGCATTTGAAGAGGAAACTTGATCTTGAATTTCAACTGCCGGAAGAAGGAGAGGAAGAATAACTCGTGGACAAGTCACAAGTGTATATCTGGTAAATTATCATCCTACCTGAGGTCAATACAGTTATATAACTGTTTTCTATTTCTTACGACTTCTGATACTGCGTTTGATACACAGGTATGCGATCAGCTGAGAGAAGTAATGAACCGGCATTTCTTACCTTGTATCCGATAGTAGTTAAATAGATCGATGCGACGAGTGTATTCTTGCAGTTGATCATTTGTATGTGGGTCATTCTTTAGAACTTACAACTGTATTTGGGGCATCAATTGAAATATTGAAATTTTGATGCACCCTGAACGAATTCTGAAATGAAATTATATTTACCCGTACATGTAAAATTTTAGCATTAGTGAGAAATTATATTTAACAAAGAGAAAATAAAGTAAAAATCCTTTTGAAATAATTTTTCCTGATGAAATTTTATTTGTATAATTATATTTATAATTAAAATAGTATTTCATCAGTCCACTAAAAATATAGTACACTTTATTTTTACATTTTATAAAAAAAATTGAAAATTTGAAATTGTCGAATTTCATTACAAATTACGATCCTAATTAAGAAAAATCAGATAAAAATATTTTGTTTTGACTAATTGCCCTGCGAAGTGCCACCTTCATTTTACACATCCCAAAACGGAGTACAAAGCAACAAACGAAAACCTGAGAAAGTCCCAAAAATGGCGGAGCTAGCTGAAACGTACGCGTGCGTGCCGTCCACAGAGCGTGGCCGGGGAATCCTATTATCCGGCGACCCGAAATTGAACTCGATCCTCTACTGCAACGGCCGATCCGTCATCATCCGCTATCTGGACCGTCCGTTGGAGATGCGGGTGTACGGGGAGCACGCGTACCCCGCCACCGTGGCGCGATACTCCCCCAACGGCGAGTGGGTAGCCTCCGCCGACGTGTCTGGCACGGTTCGGATCTGGGGGTCCCGCAACGAGTTCGTGCTGAAGAAGGAGTTCCGGGTGCTGTCGGGTCGGATCGACGATCTCCAGTGGTCCCCGGATAGTCAGCGCATCGTCGCATGTGGCGAAGGCAAGGGCACGTCCTTCGTTCGCGCCTTCATGTAAGCCCCACCTGGTGTGAAGCATTTAATTTATTTAATCTTGATTCGATAAATACTGTGTTAATTTCATCGTTTGGAGCAATAATTTTTTGAAATTAGAAAAGAAAAATTGTGGTTGTAGAAGTGCTGATAAGGAATTTGGGGGAATCTTTGATGAGAAATGGAAGATATTATCCATGAGTTATTTCTTATTTGATGAGCTTTATTTGCAATTGCAGGTGGGACTCAGGAACGAATGTCGGAGAATTCGATGGACATTCGAAAAGAGTTTTAAGTTGTGCGTTCAAGCCAACCAGACCATTTCGCATCGTCACGTGCGGGGAGGATTTCTTGGTTAATTTTTATGAAGGACCTCCATTCAAGTTCAAGCTATCTCACAGGTTTCTCCACTGACGTTTTACTGAATGCCTGAATTAATAGTTTCTTTAGAAACTCCTCGTTGCCCAACACTATTTTAACTCCTGAAGTTTATTGATACTTTGGCCTGCAGGGATCATTCGAATTTTGTGAATTGTGTTCGCTTTTCTCCAGATGGGAACAAATTTATTACTGTGAGCTCTGATAAAAAGGGAATAATATATGATGCCAAAACTGGTGAAATAGTTGGAGAGCTGTCATCTGAGGATGGCCACAAAGGCACCATATATGCAATTAGTTGGAGTCCTGACAGTAAACAGGTAAAATTATCAGCACTTAGTGAAATTGTGTAAGTTTTAGAATCGTTGGGATGGTGGGACGGTGATGACTGGGGAGTTGGGGAAAAATATTGTTTTTAATTGCCGACTTCTTGTAAAAACTGTTATTCATCGATTTATTTATTTATATAGTGTTAATTAAAATTATAATTATTGTTGTTGTTTTGGTTCTTTCCCCTTCATTTTGGGTAACGCGAAGGAGGAATGGGTGTCTGGGAGATGAGTGTCTTAAAAGTGCTCGGGTCTATACAGTATCTTATGGAACACCAATACACCATATAAAAGATGGAAAGTTTGAATTTTAAGTTTGCCAAATCATTTGTATAATTAAGTTCTGTTTTTTCTGAAATTTCATTTCAGGTGCTAACAGTATCTGCTGACAAGTCAGCAAAAATATGGGAAATATCTGAAGATAATATTGGAAAAGTGATGAAAACATTGACTTGTCCACGTTCTGGTGGAGTAGACGACATGCTAATTGGTTGTCTTTGGCAGAATGATCACATTGTCACTGTTTCTCTTGGTGGCACTATATATTTATATTCAGCCAGTGATCTTGACAAGGATCCACTGTCATTATCTGGACACATGAAGAATATCAGCTCGTTAGCACTGCTGAAAAATGACCCCACGGTTATATTATCCAGCAGCTATGATGGTTTACTAGTCAAGTGGGTTCAAGGTATTGGATACTATGGGAAGCTAGAAAGGAATGTGATTTCTCAAATCAAATGTTTGGAAGCTGTTGATGCAGAAATTATTTCTTCTGGATTTGACAATAAGGTTCGACGAGTAATTGAAACAATGCTTTGCAATCATTATGCTTCTTACACGGTGCTAGTGTGCTACTATTCTTGATTTATTCCATGATCGGTAGATTTAGAATAACGTTGTTCCAGGTTTAACTCGGTTATGCTTCTTTTTTTATCTGGCAAAGGTTTGGAGACTTTCTCTACAAGGGGATCAATGCGAGAATGCAGAGTGCATTGATGTTGGCAATCAGCCAAAGGATTTGAGTCTTGCCCTTCTTTCTCCTAATCTTGCATTGGTTTCTACTGATAATGGGGCCATCATCCTCGATGGTGCAAAAATCATGTCCACTACTGACCTCGGGTTCACTGCTACTGCATGTGCTATTGCACCTAATGGCACTGAAGCTATTGTGGGTGGCGAGGATGGAAAACTTCATGTATATTCCATCACAGGTGACACTCTGAAAGAAGAGGCGGTGCTTGAGAAACATCGTGGATCCATAACTGTCATACGTTATTCGCCAGATGCTTCCATGTTTGCATCAGCAGATGCTAATCGAGAAGCCGTTGTCTGGGATTCTGCTTCTCGAGAGGTTATTTAAATAACTACTATCACTCTTTATACTTTTTAAATTGTGCAGTTTATAAAGTAGTAAGCTGACATTTTTGTCAGTGAGCGCATTGCAAGTTTCTGAGGACTATTAGCAATCTTAATTCTTAACTCAATCTTGATGTAGTACGAGGAGAAAATTCATAACATTACTGTTTTCTATAGAACAGAAATAGTTGCGTGGAATGAAAATTGAAAAACATGGATTAAGCTTCATTATAATCACATATGGTAGAAAAACAGGGATGAAATAAATAAATTAAACCAACAACAGAAAACTGTATGTATTTCTTTAAGTCGACTTTTTGTTCCTCCTAATTCCAACGTCTTGATAAAGATCTGCTGTCCAATTGATAATTATACAAATAACAATTGCTTTTGTTTTCAGACATTATAATAGTTTCCATGTGGGGTGCTGATTTTTTGCTTTTGTTCTCCTACTTATTTTTGCTTTAATTTGTCGATTTTCGCTTATTGCTTATATATCTTACAGGTAAAGCTTAAAAATATGCTGTACCACAGTGCAAGAATAAACTGCTTGGCTTGGTGCCCTAATAGTAGCATGGTTGCCACTGGGTCCCTCGACACATGCGTAATCATATATGAGGTAGACAAGCCAGCCTCAGATCGGGTAACTCTAAAGGGAGCTCACTTGGGTGGTGTATATGGACTCGCTTTTACTGATGAACGCCATATAGTCAGTTCCGGCGAGGATGCTTGTATCCGTGTATGGACAGTAACACCACAGTAAATATTGATAAAGGCAACCTTTAGTTCGTTCTTCGATTCCTGCTTTTCCTTGAACTGGATAGACAAGACACCCGTTGTCCCAATCAGACAGCTTCGTGTTTTTTTCTGTTTTTCTTTTTCCCTTAATCTGTGCCAATCTCCAACAAAGATTATTTGGTGATGCACGGTTATTCGACCCAGTGGATCGGGTCTCTCCTTTTCTGTTTCTGTCGATGCATGTTGAAGGAAGGTTTGTAATTGCTTCAACCTCGGATTTCATCACAACTATTGGTAATTAGTTTCTAGTGATGTAAAAGTGTAATTTCACAACAATTTTTTCAATTTTTTTTTTTTTTTGGCTTGAATTTTTCAACAGTTATTTTATACTCCAAATATGACAATATAGTTCCCTCCCTCTTGTGTGCTTTATTATCTCTCTGTCTCCACACATCAAGAACAATGTTACAAATCTAAAGCTGGTAATAAAAACTAGTTGCGTCGGCGGGTCTTCGGCTCCTTGTGAGCATTGAAGTACACGGTGGCAACAGGTATTCCAAGATCGAAGTGTTGGGCGAAGGCCCTCGTGTTGAAATGTGACCGCTCCGTGGGACCCGCCTCATCCGCCCCAATCGCACTCACCTGCCTGAACAGCACGAATATGTACCTGTGTATTCCCACCGTCGGAATCGGCCCTAAATACGCCACCACTTCCTTACCTCTAGCAACACTCGAGCATCCCGGAATGTCCGTCACAATCCTAAGAAAAACAAATTCATTTCAATACACATGCATCTAAATATTTACCGAGGAAATTTTTACCGACTGCTCAAATCGACAGGTAAATCAGTCGGTAAATCGCTTGTCAACTAATTTACTTACCGATTTTCCAGTAAACATTTGCCTGTTTTCATAAACACTGACAAGTGAACCTACTAAAAAAATGTTGATAATTCAGTCGGTAATTACTGATCGAAAAATTATCTGCAATCGTGTGGTTTTTACCGACTGCTTGATTAGGTAGGTAAATCAGTCAGTAATTCACTTACCGACTGATTTACTTACTGATTTTGCAGTAAGTATTTGCCTGTTTTTTTGTAGTGATATATGAACACATAAACAGTACTGACCAGTGAACCCACTCTCTCATGCTCGGCTCGCTCGGGCTCGGAGCGTCGGGGTCAGTCATCACCAGCGTGTACAGGTGGTCGGCGTTTCCGGTGATGGTGACTCGAGGCTGAGCGGCAGCCACAGAGGGCTTGATGTCGCAGCCATTGTTGACGTGCTTCGCGCCGTAGTAAACCGACATCGACACGGTCGGGACGAACATGTCGACCACGTCTCCAATCACTCGGCCGACGACGAGAGGGTCCACGTTGGCACCCATTTTAGGATATGGAAATATGTTTATTATTAAATAATAAGGTGCGTGTGCATGGGTTCTTATAGGCCCCTACGAGTGAGTGAGCCCTCGCAGAAAGATGCAACCTATAGAGCATGCACAGGGCAATAGGAAAAGCACGCGCCACGTGTGCATGTGTATAGAAAGTACGCCACCAACTTCTGTTGGATTTGTGACACGTGTCACGTATCCTATGGCGTACGTATGTATTTCTTGGAGGGAGTTCAATCTCGTGCAGTCCGCAATTTGTCCTAATTTTTTACCTGCTTCGATTATCATATTTTTTTACAATAAATATAATTTTTTTTAGTAAATATAGAAAAGGAAATGTTTTTAAAAAAGTAAGCCCATACGACGCCGTTTGTGGAAGATGAAAAACACGCGCCGTACGAGCGTGCAGGATCTCTTAAACTACAGATCTCGCGCGGGAACTAAATTCAACTCGACTATCCCTAATTTACTTTCCCGCCGTTTCTTTCCTTTCCACTCCAATCCCCAATTCTTTCTTCACCAAAAAAAAATTAAAAATAAAAATATTCAAGCACAAACACACATTCACACACAGTGCGGGAGCTCGCAGGAAAATGGGCATCAATAATCTTCTGAAATACATGAAGCCCTACGTCGAGCCGGTTCACGTCAAGAAATATTCCGGGAAACGCGTAAGTTTTTTTTTTAATCTGATAAATCTCTGCATATATATTGTTGAAAATCGCATTTATTTCTTCGTTAATTCAGGTGGGAATCGATGCGTATTCATGGCTTCATAAAGGAGGTATTTTTTTTTATTTTTTTTTTAGTATTTTTTATTTTTTGGATTTCAGTCTTGTTAGTTTTAATTTCTGGGATTTAAAACAATGGGATGAATGAAATTAATGAGGTCGGAGGGTTTTGGATCGGCAGCATATTCGTGCAGTATGGATATTTGCTTAAATACCGAAGGGGATAAGAAATACCGGTTCTTAAATTATTTTATGCATCGGATTAAGATGCTTCAACACTATCAAATCACTCCCGTGGTTGTTTTCGATGGGGGGAATATGCCGTGTAAGGCCGCCACTGAAGATGAGAGGAACAGGCATGTATAAATGGATTTGATTCCCTTGTTCATAAAAAAATGTTGTTTTTTTATCTTTAGGAGTAGGGTGAACTTTAATTTTTTAGACTAATTCAGGCGAAGAAATTCTAATCGAGATTTGGCAATGGAAAAGCTACACAAGGGCGATGCGATTGGCGCATCCGAGCTTTTCCAGGTATTGAATATTCACGTTGTTGGGTTATTGAACTTTCGAATGCAGTTACATTGATCTATTTTTTTTGTCGTTCCTAAATTATGTGTGCAGAGAGCTGTGTGTGTGACCCCACTGATGGCACATCAGTTGATTCAGGTAATGAAACTGATTTCATTTCGGCAAGTGCTTTCATATTAACTAGGAATTAAGCACTTATGCCGTGTATGGATGCCGATACTTTTTTCTTCAGATTTTGAGATCAGAGAATACTGAATTCGTTGTAGCTCCATACGAGGCAGATGCACAATTGGCATATCTTTCGGGTCTTGATGCTGAAAAAGGCGGGATTGAGGCAGTTATTTCAGAGGATAGTGATTTACTAGCCTATGGCTGTCCAGCTGTAAGAAACGTGATATTCAACATCAGATATAGACAAACTTGATTGCAGTTGAGTTGGATTTACTAGCCTTTTGACAAGATATATATTCCGTCGTTTGATCAGGTATTTTTTAAGATGGACCGTTATGGAAATGGTGAAGAGATAGTCCTGGAAAAGGTCTTTAAATCTGTTGGTCGTGTACCGTCCTTCCAAAACTTCGATGGACAATTGTTCGCAGGTAATATGCAACTTCAAGTATATTATTTATGTAGTGCGTTGTGTGTGTGTGCAACTTCAAGTAAATAAAAGCTCGATTTATATGACTTTTCTTATGATATCATATGTACTTGAATTATATCAGATTTAGACGTCTTACCTATTTTTCTTCCTCAAGGCTTAATTTTTATTACATGAAACTATTGTGGATACTGGTGTTGCCAGATAATGTCACTATATCAAATATATGGTGAACAGTCAATAAATTCTAAATATGTGGTTTAACTTTTGCTAAATTCAGGCATGTGTGTCCTTGCTGGTTGTGATTTCCTTCCATCGGTACCTGGAGTTGGAATTGCAAAAGCTTACAATTATGTTGCCAAGTATCGGAATATTGACCGTGTAAGAACAATCTTTGATTCAAGTAAGCTGAATCTAAGTTATGCTGTCGAACAGATTTCTTTTGTTTTTCTAGCTCAGAACCCTTGTGATTTTTTCAGGTTATATCGGTGTTGAAGCTTGATAAGGGAAAACAAGTTCCTGAAGATTACTCCAAAGCTTTTAATGAAGCATTGATGGTCTTCCAACATGCCCGAGTGTATGCATCCATCCATATGTATTCCTGATCGCATACATACAAAGTCTTTGTTTGTTATGAATTATGAGATGTGAATCATCTCAGAGCTTATGAAAATTGAAAACCGCATCTTGTTTAACATTTTGGCAGGTATGATAGAGTTTCAAAGCAACTCATACCCCTCAAGCCTCTTCCACCTCAGCTTTTGCATTGTCAGAACGAAGAGATTGATTTTTTGGGGCCGTATCCTTTTTCATGTTATATGAGTTTGACTTGGTTTATTGTGCAACCTTCTGATTTTCGGGGTGAGAATTCGTATCATGTGTTATGTACTACATTTACAATATCGTGCTTTTGTGTGATTGTTATTCTTGTATTTTCCTTCACTGTTATCAGAGATATACCCAGTTCACTAGCAATAGCAATTGCCGAAGGAAATCTTGATCCATGTACGATGGAGGCCTTTGATAGTTGTCCTCCTAGTCTTGCAAATTCTTCCAATGGAGTCTCGAGACAAGAAAAAACTACCCGATCAATGGAAGGAGGCTTTACTATAGTCTCTTGCCAAAAAACTACCAAAAAGAGAATACGAGGTTCGTTTCCAAGCTGACATGAAGACTTGTCTCTTCAAGAAATGTGCTAGTTATAATGTGTTTCAGTCTTGAAATTTTTTTCTTAGTCGAATAAAATCCATTATAACTTGTCATGGAGCTTACAGGTGATATTCCACCATATGTTACTAACACCACTTTGGGGAAAGAGAAGCTACTAAAGTCGATCACGCGTGAAGTGCTGCACGAAAGAGAATCCTTGGCTCTAGAAAAGATTGCTTTCCCAACCATAAATGGAGCCTCCGACAAAAGCAAACATGTCTCAAATGGATACACTTTGAAAATCCCTAAAAACAACCCTTTCAAGAAAAGAAAAGAAAATGGTGCGCAACCAAATCAGACAGTTGCTGCTGACAAACAAGCTTCAGATATGGGGAACTCACACACAACTCCTGAATCACAGGAAGGCTTAGATTCTAAGCTCGTCAACTCTGCTTGTACAGGAAAAAATGAGAAGATGTTAAGGCAAAGCCCCTTAGAATCTTCTAAGAAAAGTAGTATATTGAATTTTTTCTCTCGAGTGTAATTCTTTTCCTTGTTGTAAGCCAATTTTGTTACAGAATAAAAACTATTTTTTCATCCATCTTACTTTTTTTACACAAATAATAACTCCAATTAAAAGTTGACAGCATTTACATTTTTTTCTCTGATTATGCAATGTAAGTATTCATCCAAGTTGTTGACAGAACTTTTGTTAACTTTGATCAAACTTTGGACTATTAGTTTTGCAAGAATATGAAAACCACAATCAAACATTGGACAATATTATTTTCTGATTCGTCCAACATTTGAAATGGTTGAACAAAATAAAATGCAAAACAAAATTATTCACCATGTGAAAATGTAAGATTACCAAGTTGAGACCAGCACTTTTACACAGGCAATTGGTTATCATAGATCACAAAATGTTAGATAAACTATAAAGTAGTATAGATCTCCTAATTTAGATCCACCAAGAGCTGCATTTTCATGATCAAATCTGTTTTTCATTATTAAAAACCACATAATTCAGTTGTAAATTACATAGTAGATGCATAAAGCATCCATAAAAAAAAATCACAGATTCTCTTTTTATATTTGTATGTTATCTTTAAGTTTACTTTTGGTTTACAACTTATCAATAAATTATCCCCAACCGAGTATGAGCTCAACCATATCAGACTTCCACCGCGACATCCGGCTCGACTTGTACATTGTAAGCACTACTTGTAGCCTACTAGCCTTTGCCTATCTCCTTGAAATGCCCACCAAAGGATGGACAATATCATTGCAGGCAGTTCCGGAAAAATCGAATTCCCTGTCACATTATAATCATGATCATTAACATTGGTTTGATTCCCACGAAAAAATATAGAGAAAGCTTGAAAAGTGCCTAAAATAATGTAATGTGAGTCGAGTGTACCTGAAGTGCAAAACCAATGTCTGCTCCATCAACCTTCAGTGACACTCTTCTTAATTTATCATCCCGCGATTGTCCAAGTTTGAGGATTCCCTGAAATTTGATCTACACTATTAAGCTTCTGCAATATTTTTTGGAATTTTACATTTTATGGAATTAGATATAAATTTTAATGAAAGGATTCACCTGGTCCTCTAATACCCTACACATATTTGAAAGTTCTACAATGCCAACTGGAGGGATCGATGTTGATTTACATACATCCATGTAAAACTTGTTCAACTGCAACCATAAAAGATTGGAATTCATTAACCCAACCTTCAAGAGAACTGTGCATTCGTTCAAAAACTGGTAGTTACCATACCTCCCCGATAGTTGTATCCTTCTTTCCTTTGCGGAAAAGCTTCACAGCAGAGCAAAGTATGATCTAAGGAAAAAAAACTATATATTATTTTTTGTAACAATGTTCAATAATTAGCTGAGGCATGGTATCCATGTGTCCTTTAGTGATTATTTGAATTAAAAAACCAAAAATACTTTTAACATCAAGTTTTTTAATTACAACAAAATATTGCATGGTGAGAAACAAATAATACTACTATGTTAAAAGTGCACCTTACCTGTTGATGTTGGGGTAGGGATTGAATGGTGTCCACTACATGCGATTTGAATGTCCTTGATAATGCAGCAGCAACATGATCTATTCTTACCTATAAAAATCCCCCAAAATAACAGATTTAAGAATTCAGCTAGACAAAAGTAATCATGGTGGTGAACACGTGAAATGAAAGACATTGTAGTAGCTGGATGCATTGTAAAAGAAATATGGTTTAATGTCATAGTAAAAAGGATATTACACCAAGGGTAGTTTCAATAACATAGTCCTTTTTACAATGGTGATTGGGGTAGTTTGAAAGCAAATGAAGAGTGGTTGCATTGGCATATTCAATGTTGTAGTGTACAAAATGAAATAACAAATAAGTGAAAAACAGCCAATTGTTTTTCAGGGCTAGTTTACTTAGCATTCTAATCATTGATTTTTTAGAATTTAACAGACATAATGCTTACCAAGCTATTTACTTGAGTAGTCAACTTTTCATGGGCAACGGGCATTTGTTGATCCCCAATCCTAACTAATGATGATGATATAGGGTCACTGATAGGCACACATCTCTCAGCTTCTAGCATTTCAATGGCACTCCTGAAAAAACACAAGGAGAAATTTTGAATACAGTGATCCAGTGTAGATAAAGCATACATAGCAGATACATGGAACTGCATTAACTTGAATCCGTTTAAAACTAAAACGTGGAGTTAGTGAACATAACAACCACATACGAACCTGCAAACAGAAAGAGCCTTTCTCATGTCTCCGGATGCTGCAGCTACTTTCTGAATCAATAGAAGGACCATATTCAGAATACTTACAAGACATGTCAAAATGACCCTTAAAGTGGCATGGATACTACTGAAATACTAAAATATAATTAATCTGCTAAATGACCCAAATAATATTCTGCTTCTGGAAATTAGTTCATTACTCACCCTAGCACAGAGTTCGACTGCTTGAGGCTGGAAGACAGAATATGGAAGTGCCTGTTGGAATTGAGTTATATTAGAATATAATGGTATTTGTTTTGTCCAATCAATAAATTTATCTGAGGCTAAAGTTGTAAAATGCTTTCAGCCTTAAGTATGACCAAAGCCCATTATTTTTCAATCCAGATTGATGTCTCAGTTAGATGGAAATAATAATAATAATGATCACCTACTGCACTATACTGCTTATCATCTAAACAATATTGAAAGGATTACCCTTAGTCTTTCTTGGAGAATATTGATGATCTGATCCTTGGAATAGGCTCGAAATGTTATTACTTTAGGTTTGCCTGGAAAAAGGTAGCAAGTTCAAAAACAGGCACCATGAAAAAGTGGTAAGTATTATGATAAGTTGATAACTCTATACAAAGTACTTTATTGTTCTTTTCAAAACAAACACAGTGCAGGTAATGAAAAATAACTTGATGCCAATACAAGCACTCACAGTTTAAAGATTGCAGTTTCGGGATAAACCTGTCAGCTAAGTCAATAGCATTTGCTATACCTGTACACATGAGGCAAAGAGGTTAAGAACCGGTTAACTCTCAAGATGAAAACAAAAAAAAATGTGAACTTCACATACCTAGCAATATACACTTGGAAAATGGCATAGTTGTTAGCATGAAAAGATCATGAAGAACAGCTCTGTCTCTGGTGATCAAATAATCCAATTCATCAGCAATAACTAATCTGTTGACCATTTCAAAATTCAAAACATGGTAGTAACATTAGCATGTAGAAAATAATAAAATTCAGAAACTATTAGGCCTCTCCCTCTCAATTACGTTAAACTTTAATGATACAAATAATTAAAGATGTGTAAACATTGGAACTCTAAATGACTTCAGGAAAAAACTCTTGTATTGATACTTACATCATCTTTGTGCCAGATTGTTGCTTCTGAGAATAGAGGTTACGAAGGAGCTGCAAAGATGATGTAGAACCATTTTCTTTCTTCGAATAATTTTGTCCAAGAATCTGTAAAACCAGCTTGTTAAAAAATTTAACATTTTTTGGCTTGAATTTATATCGCATGACATTGTTCATTGTTGTACCTTGCTGAAAATTTCACTAGTGTTTGTTAGAGAAGTGCAATTGATTGATAGTATGTCCGGAGTCTGTACACCATCCTGGTCTCCACGGGAAAGAAAAATAAACGAAAATTTTGGTATTAGCCAATAAGAGATAGACTGAAACAAGAACAGCAACTCTATGATGGTAGAAGGAACACACCAATTGTTATAGCAATTAATAAGAACATAGTCATATCCAAATGCTGAAACTGGAAAAGTGATCTTCAAATGAAAATTGGAGAAATTGGTTTCATAAGTCTGACTGGAGCCGATATTTATTATATAAAGTTATAAACTAGAACCATAAACCCAAATGCAATCCCACAATTTTGTCATTTTTCTAAATATTTCCAAACAATTAAAGCATAAGTTCATGCATATAATGTTCCCGGCATAGCAAATGATTCACTGAGAACCACAGTCCAAAATTTCAATGAAAATTTAAGGAAAAAGGTAGAACTTCCTGACCCATTGGATTGACAGCTAACAGAAAATATAGGACACTCACAAACAAAAAATATCATCCAACTCTAATTTGATGTAGGACTTAATTGTAACCAAATTTAGAAGCAGCAAGAAAGAGTACCTCGTTTGTCCAATTGACAAGAATCTCTTTTACTTTTTCCATTGACAATGACTTTCCAGTCCCTGGACATCCACACATATACAAACTACCAGCCTTCTCTTCCTGGATGCATTTCTTGCAGAAATCCAATATCATATTCTGCTCATATTCACGGCACACGACCGTCTTTGGGGCAGTAGACACATGCAGTGTCTCCTTAACAGCTCTCAACTGATCAACATCTATTTTCATGCAAATCACCACAAAAGAGTTAATTAATGCTGTATAAAATATACTATAAAATACACTAGAACAGTAAGCTAAATTGTATGTTGGCATACTAATAAAAAAATCAGAAAAAAATCTTACCTCTTGGGTCCCAAACTGTTTTTTCCATAGAATTCTCAGAGAACCTTTTTTCGAGCGACGATCCACTCAATATCGCAGATTTCACGCATGTTTCAAGCACCTATTGTCAATAGCAAGGAAATGTTGTAAGCTAAATTAACCCTAATTGCCTCATAAACTTGAAACCATAACCAATAATACCCGAAAAGCATAAACATCGATTTAATTCCGAAAAATAAAATTAGCGAAAATACCTATCAGAATGATACCCACATTTTCCTTCTGAAACTCAAACCCATAACAAATAACACACTCAAACATAATTATCTTACAACTGATGCCCGAAATAAAATTAGCAAAATATCATTCAGATTGCAAAATTGATCGTCCGGTAACCGGTTCGATTCATAGTAAATCTTCAAATAAACAACAGTAAATCAGAACAGCTTTTATCCGTAAGAACATACGTTCCGCGAGAGGACTCACATTTACTGTCGGGGGACTTATAGGACTGTGGTGGCTGCGTAGTCGAGGCGATTTGCGGATGGGCGATGCAATTGAGGCATCCGATTCAGATCTCAACCCGCGTTTCCGAGAAGCGATGGGGGTGCTTCGGGTCTCGGAAGCAGGATCCAGTGGCAGAGATGGGCGGCATCGGGCGACAGTCGGCATCGTTGTATGGGATCGATTGCAGTGAAACGCTGATGAGATGAATCACTGAGAAGAGGAACGTTTGTGGAGTTGAGCGTAAGATTAATTTAGATTAGATGCAATAAGATAGAGTGGTCACCGCGGGAAACGAATACAAATGGCGGGAAGGAAGAGGCGCGTTTGGTTCCAAAATTCAAATCACGGGTGTCCACGTGGCAAATTCAATAATTAAAATTTCATTTATCAAAAAATTTAATAATTAGAATTTTATATTCCTAAAATTTCATTTATCAAGAATTTGATAATTAGAATTTGTATTTTTTGCCCAATTGCATTTTCACTTAAATAAAGACAATAATTTAATATCATTGTAGTAGTAATCAGTTGTTTTTACAATATGTTTGTACATTTTATAAGTTGTGTTAATTTTGAATGCACTGTATACTTACTTTTTTTTTTTAACTTTACTAAAGTATAATATTTAGTGTTTAAATATCAGATATAAATTGATTTTCCAAGGCCTATTAACAATGTTCAAGTGCTAGACGGTCTCTTCTCTTTTCAATTGCTAGACTAGATTATCGTTCTTTAAGTGTATTTGAACTTGAAGGTATGTTAATATGTTGGAATTTATAATATCGGAAGTGATTGCGCACGATAAATACAATTGAAAGATGGAAACATAAATCACTTAGAGATGTGTTGAGTACAAACCTATCCCACATCGGAACGTCGGAAAATGAAAGAGAGTTTGTCAAGCTTATAAAGAGACCCACCACTCCATTAGTAGGACTCCTTTTGGGAAGGAGTCCCAAAGTGAAAACCGTGAAGGCTTTGCTCGAAGCGAACAATATCATACTAATGCGACGGATTGATGGTGACGGACAGACCTAACAAGATGTCTCATTGAAAAACAGTCCCGTAACATTGATTGAAGACTCTTTGCATACGGACTTTGATTTCAAGCAACGAGTGCTCGCTCTCAGTCCTAGTATTGACCGACAAACAAGTTGAAAGTCTCGATTCTTTCCCCAAAATTAACGAGTCAATGTGGCTGTGCAAGTTCACGTGACCAACACATGACAAAAGCCCATAGGCCATAGGGCAAGCCCCCATTGGCTCTTTGAAAGGTGTACCCCGACTTTGGCGTCTTCGTATTTCGCCACGTGTCACTTTCGAGATTCCATTTTTTCCGAATGCGAAATCATCTCTCTTTATAGAAGCATCTCGCACAGCAAATAGGATAATTAGATGATTAAACATAATTAAGAAATTATATTTAATATTTCGAAATCGCGCAAGTTTATTTGAATAATTAGATGAATCATCAGCCAAAGAGAATCGACATCCTTTTTCATATTTCGCTTTCGGAGAGTGTCTGGGTTTTCGATCACGGAGAAATCGTGGTTTTCCCCGTCGCTGTTCATAGGGTTTATTTTCTCCGACAGAGCTCGACAATCGCTCCGTAAGTATCATACCGTTTCGGGTTTTCAACGTTTTTTTTCTCCCCAAATTTCAAGCGAATGGCCGGTTATTTTTTGCCTGTGACTGTTTTAACTCGTAATCTAGTGTAAGATGAATTGGTGGTGGTTGTTTTTTCAGTGTTAGTCCACTATCTGGTAGATAATGAGATTTGTTTGGTTTTGGTGGATTTTGTTGTTTTGACGTTGTGATGTAGATTTGGCAGAATGTTTGTGGTTTATATGACACGGCATCTTTCGTGAAATTCTTTTGCGCTAGCCTTTGCGTGTTTTCGTGTTGCATTTCATTGGTTTATAACTTAACTAGCTCTGTACTAACACGGGAGCACGGGTGTGGAAGAGGCGTATTTACTTCAGCTATGTGCTTCTTAAAATTTTTTAATTATTCTGATATGCGTTGTACCTTATTTGCTTCATTATTGAAGGACACACTTATACACATTCCTTTTTTATTGTCTTGGAGTGGATATTGGTATTTTTTTATTGTTAGAGATTTTGATTTATGCATTCTCCTGATAATGTTTTTTTTTTCTTCCAAATTTAAGGAAAAGGCTACAATTACACAAGTGTACCGAGCCTCCGGTACACCGCCAATTAAAATGTGACATGTGTCATTATTAAATTAATTAATTAGATAAATAGTATTTTAATTATTATTAAATAGAATTATTAATTATGAAAATAAATCATAAGAATCTTCTAAAAAGTTCAAAAAATAAAATTAATATAATCTTTCCAAATATTAAATATACTACAAAATTTATGAGATTTTTTCCCTTATAATATAATAGTAACTAACAAATAAAATAAAATAAAATAATATATATACTAAATTAAAAAAAGCGTACAAATTTTTTTTCGTAATTTCTTTAAAAATATTTATATTTTAATTTTTTAAGTAAAATTAATGTATACCTTATTAAATTTTATATACACTAGTTTAATTATTTAATTTATAAATAAAAATATTAATAAATATGAATAATATATATGTACGTGATAATTATTGTTTTAAAATGACCGATTATTCAATAAAATAGATTATATATGTAATATGAAATAAAAATGAATTCATAATTAGTAATTTATATATTGAACAAATAATATATAATAATATTCATTTATATTTAATTTTTTAATAACTATAAAAATTTGAATCAAATCTCAAGTCAAATAATTCTATTAATTTTTCATTTTATCGTTATTTATATACAAATATCAATGATTAATTCTATTTTTTAGAATTAATTATAAGAAAAACTATTTTACATATAAGCATCTCAAAATATTTTAATATTATTACTAACATGTGATATTATGTTTCTTATTTATTTAAAATATAAATAATATAATTTAAATAAAAATAATATTTTGATTTAAATATTACATTGATAGCTTAAATTTCAATATTATTTCACTTTTAATTATATTTTTCAATAAAATAAGAATGTCATTGTATTTAATTCGAATATGATTATGTTAAATTTTAAAATATTTTCGCAATTATATAATATTTTAAAATTGTATATAGTATTTGAATTGAATATTATTATTATTTTAAAACAGAAAAAAATAATTTAAATAAAAATTGCATAGTATTTGATTTAAATATTACAGCTCAATTTTCAATATTATATATATATATTATTGTTAAGTATATATAATTTTTAAAAAATAAAATATGTTTTTTTACTTTAAATATTATTTTTAACGAATTGACATTTAAATTTAGTTTGAAGTATAATTTTAATATAAAATTAAAAAATTAATTATATTATATTATTTTATTTTTAAAAAATGAAATATTTTTTAATATTTTTAATGTTTTTTTCTTACGCTATTTTTTTTTTCAATTTAGTATATATATACTAATTTATTTTATTTTGCTAGTAATAATATAATAGGAAAAAATCTCATAAATTTCGTAGTATATTTAATATTTGGAAATATAATATTGATTTTATTTTTGACTATTTTAAAAGATTTTAAAGATTTATTTTCCTAGTTAATAATTCAATTTAATAATAATTAAAATACTAATTATTTAATTAATTAATGTTATAATTTCACGTGGCGTATTTTGATTGGCGGTGTACCGAAAGCCCGGTACACCTTGTGTAACTGTATCATCTTCCCAAATTTAAAGGTATTTTATTTGTTTGTTCTCACAATTAAGGAGGCTTGCAACAAGAGACCCCATGAATTACCAACACGGGGACATAGTTGCACCATTTCCATATAACAAAAGATTCATTCATAACTTGTGATCGTCATTTTAAAAGGGCGCAGTGGAATACATTGTCTTGTTGGGATGGGAATGTGCGAGCTTTCTCTAGCGTCAGCTGCAACTTTGGCTGAGTGCTGTCGTATGGAAAATCTAGTTTTATATATATCTGAGCAGAATACGGGACACTAGATTTTATACATGGATGACCACAGGGAACTTGATGCCCTTCTTCCCAGCTGGATAAGCAAAAATTCAGTTGAAATGACAGAATCTAATTTGTTTATTATATCTTGCTTCATTGGTGGGTTGGTAGGAATCTTAACTATTTTTTACACAGCTTCCCAGTGGAGAAGAAACATCAATTTAAGTTGGATGAAAGCCATAGCCAATGCTCGGCTCGAGTTCGGTCAAACTCGAGCTCGAGCCGAGCATAATTCTATTCGAGTCCAGCTCGAGCTCTAATCTTGAAGAATCGAGCGGCTCGCGAGCCGCTTGTATATATAAAAAAAATTAATTATATATTTTAATATGTGTATATATATCGAGTCGAGTCGATCTTTTCGAGCAGTTCGAGTCGAGTCGAACTCGAGCAATACGAGCAGAGTAACTCGAACAAGCTGGTGTTGAACTAATCGAGCGAGCAGAAGTCGAGCGGCTCGATCGAGCCGAGCTCGAGCTGCTCGATCGAGTCGAGCTCGAGCATGAAAAAAAATTCGCGAGCCGAGCTCGAGCACCCTCCCGAGCAGCTCGTCGAGCTCGAGCATGCTAATTTTTTTCCCGAGCCGGCTCGATAAGCTCAAAGCTCGACTCGGCTCGGCTCGTTTCCAGCCCTAGTGCTACCCTCAGAAGTCAAAGTATGAAGTATAAGCATGGATACGAAACATCCGCTGATACAGGTAATGTTATCAATACGAGTGACACGTCCACGGAAAGCACTGCAGATTCCAGTCAGACAGTTGGCGGTTCTCATAGAATAGAAGAATAAAGCCATAATGGCAGTACAAATGCAGAGGAGCTGAACCAACAACATGGAGAAGCAAAAAAGGTGGAAAAGTTGCCCAGCTTTAAAAGGATCCCATCGATTAATCAAAGGGACGAATTTCAAATGAAACAGAAGTATGAATTGGTTGATCTGCCTCCAGATGCAAGACCCCTGCTAGTGTTATCAACAAAAAGAGTGGAGCTCAACGAGGAGATACACTCAAGCAAAGAATGAACATTCTTCTGAATCCTGTACAGGTTAGAGCTGTTAGAACAGTTGTTTCTGATCTTGGTCCTATTTGAATATAATTTGCATTATTATAACCTGGCTGTATTTTTTTGCATGTTATTGGAAAACGTGGATGCAACGAGGAATTTATATATCCGTTAATTTTAGTAAATTTGTATGTTGCTGATCACCACCAGTATACGGCTGAATGAGACATTAAAAATTTGGAATATATATATGAAGCCGAAACTTATGCAGGGTCAGGTCTCCCATAAATCATTCAATCAGCGGTAGTTTGGGAACTGAGATCAGGGTAGCATTAGCATACTATAAGCTCAACAGAAGGACCAGAAATTGGACTTTATTTATTTAGAAGGGTGTCCCATTTCATTATACTTGTTTGCGGAGGAGATCGTACTGTTGGATGGGTATTAGATGCCATAGACTAGCAAAATTTTGTTTCTCCTCCGCCGGTGGCCATTCTTCCTACAGGAACTGGAAATGATCTTACCCGAGTTCTTTCTTGGGGGGCTGGCCTGGGTTCTGTTCAGAGGCAAGGAGGCCTGTGGACACTTTTGGATCATATTGAACATGCTGCAGTAACTATTCTTGATCGGTGGAAGGTAATTATCTTAAACCAGCAGCGAAAACCACTCCAGTCCCCAAAATTTTTGAACAACTATCTTGGTATGGTTTGACCATTACTTCTTGGCCAAATTTAATTTGTATTTATGCTATGTTATTCTGCCTAACAAGACTTGCACCCATTCACAAAGATTATATAAAATAATTGAGATTCCTTCCGATTGGTTTATTAATGCTAAGAAATGCTTGTTATAACTTCCCAACTGGCTTATGTTGGAACAACATGCCATCTGCAGATGATAATGGTACTCAAGATTTTTCTGTTAGCCATTTTTATATTCCTGGAATTTGTGCATCGGGTGTTTTGCCTTTTTTAATCTCTAATCATTATATATCACGCATATGGAAGGAGTCCTATGCGCACAAGGAATACAACATACGCGCGTATGTTGTATTCCTTGTGCGCATAAGACTCCTTCCATATGCGTGATATATTTCTACCAATATACTTCTATATTAGGGAAACTATTCCGGATATGTCTACTTTAGAAATTCAGAATTTACCTGTCTGGACTCTGGTCTAAATATAAGACTTGAGTTGGGGATTTATGAAGTGTAGTTTTACATATTGTTGTGAATATTTTAATTACTGTGTGATTTATTATTATGAACAATGGCTGTTGCTGTAGGAGTTGGATGTGATGCAAAGGTTGCTTTATAAATCCATAATCTGAGAGAAGAGAAGTTCTGCAACCAGGTAGATGTGATTTTCTTTTTCTTTTTCTTGTTTGTTTCGAGTGGGTGGAGATTGCTTAAGAAAAAGGACCCAGAGAAGTTTTACAAACACTTATGTTTTGTCTGCAGTTATGTGCGAGTGATGTTGTTCAGATGCTTCCTAAATTATTTTTTCTGAAAGAGTGAAATATGCTTATGGCAGTGGAACCTTGATCTGTCTGAAAATTATTTGGAAAAGACGGATCTATTTTATGATAGTTACTTTAAATAGATGTCAGTCAGATTCAAGTCAATAATCAATATGTGCTTTATTTTAATGCTATTTTACCTTTTTTTCAGAATAATTACATCATTGCATCAATGTTAACGAGAGCTTTTAATCTCTACCTTGTGTATTTTTGTTTGTTGCTGGTGAAGGCTATATGCTTTAAATGCCGAGTTGGTAGATTAATAACATTTTGCCATCATAGAGCTGAAATAATTTGAAGTATTGTTGCAGTTCATGAATAAAGTTCTGTATGCAAGAGAAGGTGCTAAGAGTATCATGGATAAGACATTTGCTGACTTCCCTTAGCAAGTTCGGGTTGAAGTTGATGGTGTAGAGATTGAGGTTCCTAAGGTAAGTGCAACGTAACCTTGAATTTAGTTTTTAGTTTGTGATGTAACTTGCAATATCCTTCTTGATATTTCATTTTTATGCCATTATGATACCTTTGCAATAATTGCCGACGTCCTTGAGAATGCTGAAGCCATTCATGTTATTAACGCAACACAGAAAAGGGCACTGCTACAGGAGATGGCTCTGAGACTGTCTTAGCTTAGGCTCTCTTTTCAGTTACAACGATGAGTGTATGCTCTGTTTTACGTCTCACTCTCGCCTGTAATATTTGCTACAAGGAAAGCCACACTAAATAGCTAAACCAGAATATTTCAATTATTCTCTTTGATCGACAATCACACCAATATTGACAATTTATTTAGTTGACTTGTTCAAATTAAATTTAAAAAATTACAAAATAAATATTTTAATTTAATCATGAAGACATTTTTTAATGTTTCAAACTTTCAGGCTTTTGAGGTCTTTTTTTTTTTTTTTTATTAAAATAAATAAATTAGTTTCACCTTAAATTTAATAAGTATTTATTTATTTATTATTTAGAATTTAAACTACAAAATTTTATAATGACGATGATTAATTAAGTGAGTAAGCTATAGTAACAATTCAATAATAATGTGAGATGAATTGATCTAAAGACTACAACGCGGTTTCTTGTTCAAAGTCTCTGTCCCACCCCATCACCATTTCTCCTCCATATTTTCTTTCTCGAGATCCTTTTCGTCAACTTTGAACCCCTCCTTTTTCTTTCTCAATTCACGATCATCAGTCGTCGACAGAAAACACCAGCGTTTTAGCTTTCGACACACGCACGCATATAACGTGTTTTGATATTTGAAGGAGGGGGCTAATTCAATCGAAATCGAAATTGAAAAATGGGGTGTTGCAGTAGCAAGAGCGTCGATTCCAGCGGGACCCGCCTCACTCGGTGGCGCGCCACCGGCATAGTGTCGTTGCGCGACTCTAAACTCAAGGCACATATTATTCCCCCTTTTTTTAATTTGTAACAATTTTTTGAGCTTGCTGTATAATTTTTTGTTTCTGGAAATTAGAGTTAGTTATATACTTATATTCGGTATATGCTATTGTATTTAATTCAGGCATTTCCGGAAGAAGTTCTCGATTTAGAAAGATCAGTCCGCACTGTTGATTTCACTCACAATAAGCTGGGTAATGATTTTGCTTTTATTTTTTGGACTTTCATTGTACTTCAATTTGGGTTAATGGGTTCAATTGGCATAAAACGCGCCCTCGAAATCATGATCGACAGTTACGCGCATGAATTAGTTTTCGCTGCTTCTCTAATGCATTTTCCTATGCTGTGGCAGTCGGCATCCCAGTGGAGATAAGCAAATTGATTAACTTGCAGCGGTTGGTAAGAATTACCGACTTTGTTATTACTATGATTGATCTATTTGCTGTTGTTTTTACAGAGTATGAAATTTACAGATTTTAGCTGATAATCATATTGAACGTCTTCCAATGAACTTGGGAAAGCTCCCGTCTTTAAAGGTTATGACACTCGATGGGAATCGAATTACCACACTGCCTGACGAATGTAAGTTTCTCCGTCTCAATCAAAGAAGGACTGCAATTTAATGCAGTTGAATGTTTTTCTTATGTAACTTACTTTTCGTATTCAGTGGGTCAGTTGGTGAAACTGGAGAGGCTATCAATATCTGGAAATATGTTATGTGACTTGCCCGAAACCATAGGGAGCTTGCGGAATGTGAGTACCTGACTTGTAAATTTTATATATTTTCCGTTCATCTTTGAAAATAAAGTAGGTGCAATCTTTTTACTTCGCAGTTGGTGCTATTAAATGTGTCGAACAACAAGATAAAGCTTCTTCCGGAGTCAATTGGTAGTTGCTTCTCCCTGGAGGAAATTCAAGCTGATGGTACTATTACTGTTTTGAGTTTGGACTCATTATAAACGAATAAGTATATGCTCATAGATATCCATGCCCTTGTATTTTAATAAATTTTGTGAGTCAGAGATCATTTTCCACACATAGAGAAGGCATTTCTGAGGATTAAGATACTTGAATGGCCATTAAGTTACGTAAATTTTCATTTCAGAGAAAGGGAACATCTGCTCATTCTTTTTGAAATCATGTGCGTGCATTTTAAAATGGTTCCTAAAATGAGTAACCTTAACCGGCATTTTGATTGATGGTTTCTGAGCTGGTTTAGGACTATTGACCACGATTTTTGTAAGTGGCCCGAGTTTGGTTCGCTATTAAGTTCAAAACGTGGTCAGTTCTATAGTTACTCTGGCACATCCTTTAGGACTCATAATCACTATGCATATTTCCTTTTCCTTTCTGGATCCCTACTTTATTTCTGTGTTTTTTGTTTTGATATTGAATCTCGATATTCGATGCAGAAAATTCTATTGAAGAGCTTCCATCTTCAGTGTGCAATCTTGTTCATCTGAAATCACTCTGCTTGAATAATAACAATGTGAAGCAGGTTCCACTCTGATCTGGACTTGTTCTTCTTACCTCACTGGCTATGGTTAAATTGATATACCCGTATTTGTAATTGATCTGCCTTCTGTGTTCTTGGGAATCCTTTCACGAGTCATTATAATAGTTTCAGGTTTCCCAGTCGGTTGATTTCATTCAGTCATATACCAGTATTTTTTTTATTTACAGATACCTCCAAACTTGTTGAAAGATTGCAAAAGTCTGCAGAATATATCCCTCCATGGAAACCCCATTTCTATGGATTCTTTTCAGCAGGTAAGATAGTGATTTCTTTTGGCACACGCATCCCTATTAACATCGATGATGATCGTCTTAGACTTCTGACTCTTATATCATTTGACTCCCTTCTTTTTACCACTCAGATGGAAGGATTTGAAGAATTTGAAGGCCGAAGGAAAAGAAAGTTCGACAAGCAGATTGATTCAAACGTGATGCTCAATTCCAAAGGCCTTGACGAGGGTCTTGATCTGTGATTGCTTGCTACTGCAATATTTTTATTTTATGTAAGTTGACTCATTGCTCTTAATTGTCACACATATATTGCTATATATATTTCTCGATGTAATTTGATTTCGTATGCATGCAGTTGGTTAGCTCACCATCGTATGGGGGTGGAGTCGTGGAGACACTCGAATCGGGACAAGGATGTATAACGCCGCGTGCCAATATATACAAGTCAAATCGCTGCCGATTGATTTTATTGCCATGATGCTTTCTTTATGATTTCTAAATAGCTAAAAATGTAAATGTCTTTTTTCTCCTATTTTCGTTGGTTTTGTTAATAAGCTACAGGCAGCATGACCATGGAAAAAAATTGTATCGTTAATATATATACACATCATTAGTCTCGTATTGTTTGCAGCACTCATTTAGATACTCGAAAGTAACTAAGAAAAGCTGCTGCCTGAAATTTTGTTATACAGGTGTAAGTAAATAATACAGTACTACTAGCTTAATATGCAGAGTCACCGGATAAAGGAACGAAAAGAAACATCATTACGGGAGGTACGTTCAAATTGAAACCGATATCCTGCAAGGTTTGGGGTTCATCATGGTTGTGAAATGGCCACAAATAAGATCCGATCTCAGCAGCTTCTGCATCGGTCAGTTGTGGCTCGAGTTCAGTCTGTAGTCGAGATAACGGCTTGTTCGGACACGTGGAGATAGCAAGCGGGGGAGTCCGTGCGTTCACTTTTTCTGCCATCTTTATCAAGAACAAGTTTTTGATTTTCCTCGGTGCGTATTATTATTACCGAGACATTGGCCGGATATTTATATCTAGGGTTAAAGAGTTGTATATATTTTGAACTCAAACTTAGATAAAAGTAGTACAGACTAGGAATAGTAATTTACCTTAAATACTTCATTAAAAATTTAAAATCACTAATTATTAACTCAAAATTTTAAATATTATTTTAGTCATTATTACAATAAAATTAGGAATATTTAGTAAAAAGGGTAGTGATTTTAATAATTAGGAATAACTTTTCATTTTTTTCACTTCGAGAAAAATAATAATATTTTTTTTTACTGTATTATGAAAAAGAGATCAATAATATTTTTAAGTAAAATGCAGAATATTATAAAAGATCATATTACTCTTGTTAAAAAATAAATACTAAATAAATTTAAAAGGTTAAAATAAGTACATGATTTATTTTTATAATTAAGAAAAATTAATTTATTTAATTATAAACAAATTTAAATAAAACTTAAATAGTACAAGTTAAATTATTTACAAGATAATTGAAAAATTAAAATTAAATTAAATAAAAAAAACAACGTGATGTTTATTTGAAAAGAATTTTTATTATTTATAAATATTTTGAGAGTAGACGTTTTTTAAAAGTGTGAGGGTGTTCGCGAAATATTTAATACGGAGTATTTAATAGTAAAATAATTAATCATCGTCGATCATCGTTTTAACTCATAGCCCCTCAGACCTCAGTCGCGCGTCATGAATAATTTCGATTTCTGAAGCTATTCTGCACGGTAATTACTGCACCATGGAAACTGTAATTTCGTACCTATTTTTTCTTCTTCGTCGTCTTCGTTGTCGTCGAGTAAGAACTATTATTCACTTTCCCTGCTTTTTGTTTATACAGTTTGTGGGATAAGGTTATTGGGTCGTGAAACACGAGAGTTATTCTGGCCAATTTCTTAGCGGTATATATTTCGCGTGATTCCAATTTGATACTATAATCGAAGAATTTGTATTGTGTAGAGTTTTGCTATTACCCCCTTTTGTAAAAAAAAAACCTGGATTTTATTGTTGATAATTGTGCATTCAAATACTCAAATTGGTGGCATATGTTTGTACTGAGATTTCTTTTCAGATGTCAGTCGAATCATCCGTCGACGAAGAGGATTTTTCGGAGATTAGGGAACGACTTCAGGAGGTAAATCTATGTTCTATTTGATTGGCTAAAGAGATGAATATTAAGATTATTACATTTCATTAGTTTTCTTGTGCTTTGATGTTTTTGATTTTTTGTTCTCTTTCGTATTTGACCACGATTAATAATGCTTGTCCGGGTTCTTGAAGTGCATTTTGTCATGAATAATATCATGGGTTTAGTGTAGATTATACAAATTAAATTCATAATGTTATCTGTTGGATAACTGTGATTGCCTCTCAGATGCGTCCTTGTTATCTGAGGCTAATATATTCGCACTCCAATTCGCTCTCTCAGTCATTTAATAATTCGTCTGTTTTTTACGATACAGCTGACGAAGGAAAAGGAGTTGCTTAGAGATTCAAAGTCACAGAGCTTCGATCTAATCAGAGTAGTACCTTTTGTTTTTAGTTACATTAATGCATCTTACGATTTCGAAAAACACCATATTTGCTTTGGACAATCTTCACTTCTCGTCATATGAAAAAGCATTATACCTGCTTTGTTGTTCATTTTTCTTCTCTTTATTAATGTGTAAGCAATTAGGTGTATATCTAGTTTCACTAGATTGTCCTTTCTCCTACTCTGCAGGAAAATTACATAATTTAGTGTTTAGTTCAAGGGAAAAAATATTCGGTAAAATTCTCTTTAAAAGTTAAATAGATGTAGAACGAAAAAAAGAAACATAATTTTTTTATGTTGCTGGTCTGTAAGACACTTAAGTGTGGCTCTCTATAATACAGAGGCTGGATTTCCATGTTAAGACATTGTCGAAAATTCATGAAGAAGATAAGAAACGCATTGCAGATTTGGAAAGAGAACTCAGTAATTGCAGCCAAGAAATAGGTGGTGGCATTATTTATATATTTATGTATCTCTTCTAGTGTAATTATTCATGTATAAAACCCTTCTTTTTATTGTCATGTAATTCTACATTCATACAAAATTCTTTTGGGTGTCTGTTATTTCTGTCAGGATCAACTCGAGCTTTTACTTACATTAATATAGAGACACAACCGGAAACAAAAATCTATTTTCCTCACCTCTCCATTTCCTGTGTTTCGTTTCCATACTTGTGTATAATTTTTTAATTGCAAGTTTAAGGCTGTGTGGTCTTCTGTATCTGTGATCTATTAACATTTGATATTCTATTGCTTCCTAATTAATATCTTTAGAAATATTTTTTAGGGATCAGAAGTGGATGGATTTGCTTAACTTGCCTTCTAGTGTCAATGTAACCTTTTTATGATGAGTCTTGCATGATTTATTTTTTCTGTTGACTTTCATATACCCATTGTTACTTAAAAAAATATTATAAACTTTCTCACAGATTACCTGCAGGATCAACTGAACACGAGGAACTCGGACCTAAGCTATTTAGAATCACGTGCCGAAAATCTGGAGGAATCACTTTCATCTATGACGTTGGAATATCAATGTGAAATAGAGAGCACACAGCTGGAGTCAATTTCATTGCAGCAGAATCTTCTTGAAACTAAGAAATTGTTGGAGGAAAAAGCTCAAGAAAACTCCAGGTTAAATAGGCTGATTCAAGATCTCGAGATTCAGAATCTGGATGCAAATAAAGTGATTGAGATCTTAGTAAAGGAAAATGAA
This sequence comes from Euphrasia confusa, assembly GCA_954870475.1. Classification (NCBI taxonomy): domain Eukaryota; kingdom Viridiplantae; phylum Streptophyta; class Magnoliopsida; order Lamiales; family Orobanchaceae; genus Euphrasia; species Euphrasia confusa. Next base: position 2,603,417 of record OX940970.1, read on the forward strand.
GATTTGAAGAAAAAGCTCCAAAGCTCTGATATGAATAATGAAGGGCAATTTCATGAGTTGTCCTTCAGTAAAGTTGAGAAAGATATGAGGTACGGCATTTAATCATCAGGCTTTGGTATCTGTATTTGAGTTACTTATCTGAATAATAAGAACTTTAACAAGTCGTTTTTGGAATGTTGTTATCATTAGAGATTAGACTCAATATATCAATGCATTATATTATTCTACCACACCAACTATTTGTTGAATGGCAAAATCACTGAAGGCAGAAAAGAATAATGAGTTTTGGATTATAACCAATGTCTCTTTAGATTGAAAGATGGTTTCATCCTTAGAGTTCCTTGTGGTTATGTTCCATCTGTGTTGAGTAGACCTTGTTGTCAGAGTTCTTAACTCATGCATTTTAGGGAGGTGTAAAAAAGGCGTGAGGTGGCAGATTCGGAGATTTAAAAAAACTTAAAATTCCCCTCAGTATGACCATCATTTTTGTACCCGAGCATAATAAAGTATGCAAAGCAATAAATTGATATTTGGAGAAGCTATTGAAATATGTAAATAAGATAATCAACTTGACTTAGAATATGTTTTAAACCTCTGTTCTTATAATCTGGGCAGTGCATTTTTTACTTATTTGGACTCCTTTCAACCTACAGTTGCAGCACAAATGGTACTTTTTTAGGCCCACTCTTTTCTAAACTTGTCATTCCAAGGGCTTCGGATGCAGATATGTGTAGCAAGATGGCTGATATGTCACGCCAGATAGATGACTACGAACGTCTTGTAAGACGGCTTAAGGTATAATTCACAATATTAATGGTACTAAACAGTTATCCTTGGACCATAAAAGCAAACGTTTTCAAATTATTGTGCTACCATACATATACATATATATATGTGTGAGTGTGTGTATATATATATATATTCTTTCTGGGTTGGTTGTTACAAACATAACCTATGTAGCTGCCAAACTCTCTGCAAACTTGATGATAATATTTTCCAGGAAGAATTAAGAGAAGAGAAGTTGAAGGCAAAAGAAGAGGCAGAGGATTTAGCTCAGGAAATGGCTGAGTTAAGGTATCAACTGACACTCAGGCTCGAGGATGAGTGCAAACGCCGTGCAAACGTTGAACAAATATCCTTACATAGAATAGCCGAATTGGAGGCTCAGGTGGGTGAAATTAGACCATCTCTGTTTATCCAAAGAAGTCGAGCTTGAGTTCCAAAATTTTCGACTGAGTTTTTCATGTGCAATGAAGATTGCAGAAGAACGCCAGAAATACATCAGCTCTCAAGATCTTGTTGTCAGGAATCAATGAAACATACGCCGATGCCTCAAAATTACAAGATCCCTTCTTCATGTGCAGTTTTTTTGTTCGAGGTTTGATTTAGAGTCACATTATCATGCCTTCTTATTCCTCCCGCTTTTTCTAGCATTCTCGTTTCAAAGTTTTACATCTTATACAAAGTGCAAACTATTCTGCAGGCCGACTTTGTCTTAGCCCCCGATTTATTCAGGTTCTGTGAGCCCATGTGCTGTATCCCAATTTGGTTGCGAGGGGAAACTGGAATTTCTGCAGATTTTTTTTGTGAGAGATGTGATTATTGGAATTTCTGCCTGTTCTGAAGAACGTGTGTGCTGATATGATTATTTTTATAAATTTTTTTCATGGAATCTGTCTACTTTTCCAGTTGATTTTCCTCGGTTGGAAAAAGCTTTGGATTTTGATGAACTTTGGGTGGTACGTACATATATACATACAATCATGCCATGATTAATTGGATTAGGGGTGGGAATTCCGGTTTTGGTTATCGGTTAAAACCGAAACCGAACCGAAAATTTCGGTTTTTGGTTAATCAAATATAAGAAATTCGGTTTTCGATTCGGTTTTCGGTAAGAAAAAATTTATATATTCGGTTATCGGTTAACCCGATAACCGATTGTTAAAAACCGAATAACCGAAATATATTATATATATTAAATATTATATATATATTTAAGGACGATTGTATGACAACACTCCCTTACTTATTTCGAATTTTTGGTATTTTGTTAGATTTATACATGTTAGGTTGAATAAGTTGGATTTTGGTTTAAATTTGTTTATATTTTAATTTTTTTTCCTTTTTTTCCAACGATATTTCTTTTAAAATCAGCTTACTTTTTTCTAATCGGTTTTTTTGGTTAACCGATAACCGAACCGAAAAAATCGGTTCGGTTATTGGTTATCCAATAAATTATTCGGTTCGGTTTTGGTTAGTCATTTTCATCATTTTTCAGTTCGGGTAACCGGTCATTCGGTTCGGTTCGGTTTTGGTTAACCGAACTTCCAGCCCTAAATTGGATTACTTGTACAATTCTCAAGAAAGTTATAGAGATTATTTTTTCTGAGTTATTAAGTTAATTTGTAACTTAACTTAATTACTATTCATTATAAAATTTAAAATTCGGCCAATTGAAATTTATTTGTTATTTAAAAAAAAAGAGTAATTACATTTTTTTTTAATTCAACATTTTTTTATTTAAAAAATAAAATAAGTAAATTTACTTTTTTGTGCAGTTGTAATCTATTCTATCATATAGTACATGTTTTATGTTTATACTTATTCCTCCTAAATTTATATTATGCGTTTGAATTCATGATTATCATGGAAACAATTTGTCTATCTCATTTATCTCTCATTTACCTTTATTATCAGTTCGAAAAATATGTGATGATTAGGCATTTGAACAAGTATAAACTTAAAATTTCATAATTAGAATTTTATTTATGCTATATCAAGTGGGTATATGATGATCATAATTTTAATATTAGTTGTATATAAGTGTACACATAATCACACAATTTCGATAACAATGCACTTACTGTCTGTTATCGCACTTACGATTAATATATTAATTTTGATGTAGTATTAGGTGTTAAACATATAAAGGTTAGAGGGTCCATCAATAATATTCTATCATGTAGCAAAATAAGACCGTTACAATTGTTGATTCAACTTTCAATATACGGAGTATTTAATTGTATAAAAATTCAAATTCTAATAGGGAAAAAATTGTAGCCGATCTCCCTCCCCCCTTCTCTCTCTCAACTCTCTCGCTCTACTGACTGAATTTATTTCAGACAGAGGGGTTACTATCGGAGACGGAGTTCGCTCGGATCGCCGATTCTGGATTATCGGAATTATATTTCTTCTGTCTTGAAATTAGGTATTCCATCTCGCCTACGTATCTTTCTAATTTTATAAGATTTTTTTTTATTGAATCTGAGTTGGGGCTTCTTGAATTGTTCGATAATAATTTCGAATTTAATTGATATAACTTCGCCTGTAAGTCTTCTTTTCACTTTTTCGATCTGGAGTGTGATTTGTTCACCATAGTTATGCCTCATACGCCCATGCCCAGTTGTTGTTGCCTTGGGAGATTTTGAGATCCCTGAGTATGTAAACGGTCGATTCAGTAGTTTTACTGTGGGGCGTGGGCCAATCTCAAGTAGTTTTAGATAATTTTGTTCTTGTTGTGTTTATCAATACGGCTTTTCAGATGAAAAAAATTGTGCGGGTTTTTTGAATCTTCGATTTCTTGGGTTGGGATGCATATGACTTGTGTGAATTGTGAAGGCACATGATGTTGGTGTTCACTATGAGCAAGAAAACTTATGAATTCGGGATGATATAAGCCTTTTTGATGTGATTCCATTTCTATATTTTTTCAGGTCATTTAAATACTCAGCGAGATTCTGTCGTTGAAAGTGGAGGTTTCCTGGAGATCATAACCTAATATCATATCCTGCACTCATTTTGCTTGCACAGAATGTCTGGTCTTAAGAAGTCTTCTTCACACGGGGTTTCTAAACATAGCTCGGCTGCTCCAAGGCTTCCTGTTAATAATGCATATACCAATCCTTTTGATTCTGATGATGAGTTAGATAATGAGCAAACCCTTAAAACCCTCGGCAGAGCATCTTCAGAACCTCCTCTGTTTAAGTCAGACGTGAGCACAAATCCTTTTGATGATGGTGCGATGGAAGGAATATCTTCCGCTCAAAGCTACATTTCTCCGCCAGACATAAAAAAAAGATTCAAGAATGATTTCCGCGACTCTGGAGGACCAGAAAACCAGACGGTAGAGGAACTGGAAAACTATGCTGTGTATAAAGCTGAAGAGACTACAAAGACGGTTAAAAGTTGTTTCAAGATTGCTGAGGATATACGAGAAGATGCTACTAAGACTCTGGTCACGTTGCATCAACAGGGTGAGCAAATTACAAGGACTCACTCGGTTGCTGCTGACATAGAGCAATACCTTAGTCGGGTATGTATTATTGAATTTTTTTCAAATGTTTTTTGGTGGTTGGTAGATATTAGAAGTAAGACGATGCTTGACATTTAGGTGTAAGAGAGTACATATAATGCATGATTAAGGGCCTGCTTGCAGAATCTATTTTGGAAAAAAATTATATTGTTAGATTTTTTTCACCATTAATATTATTAGGTTCCGTCTGTTTAGTTTTTTTTAAGCTGAATTTTTAGGTTCTGCAGGAATTTGTGCTCTTGCTTTCAACTTGAATAGTTGTTGAAATCAACCTACTAATCGTTAACGAAACACAAATTATAATGGTACTTATTTAATGATGATGTATCTTCCATGTTTTATCTGTAAATTATATAAAGTTGTAAGTTGTAATTAATTTTCTTTCTGCTATTGATCTATTGTGGTCGTCTCAAAGTTACTTCTAATAATTCCAGGGTGAGAAGATTTTGGGAACTCTTGGTGGCATGTTCTCCCGGACATGGAAGCCTAAAATGAGTCGCCAAATAACAGGACCTCTAATCACCAAAGGTTCGGCTTAGTGTCTGCCTAATTGATTTTAATAAATGTTAGCTCAATGGAACATGTCTAAAATGGTGAATCGTTTGGCTTACCTTGTATCTTATCTATGAGTTCTGGTTTAAGACTTTGATGGTCATGCAGGTGACGACCTAGTACACAGAAATGGTAACCACTTGGAGCAGAGGGAAAGATTGGGATTGTCTTTTGCCTCAAAGGAACGATCACGTACATGTACGCCACCCCCTGAGCCCTCAAATTCATTGCAGAAAGTTGAGGTATGTCGGTGGTGGCAAGTTTATATTTTTACTCAAAAGTTTGTATAGTTTTATCCTGAATTATAAGTTCCAAAGTGTTAAAAGTTATACTAACATGGTTTTAGTGCTTATAATATGTTAGCTTATATTTTTAAAATATGTTTCAAAACTACAGGAGATTGTTGAAATTTTATTCTTTTCGGAAAAAAGTTGTCAAACAAATTTAGAAAGCTTATAAACTTTTAAGCAATTATATGATGTTTTAAAGGGCTTATAAGCATAACCAAATACCCTGCTTTCCTTTATTTTAAATTTTAATTATTTATACCACAAAATCAAGATGGAGCTGTGTTTTTATTTTTGGCGCTTGAACCTTCGCCTGATGTCTTTCTTAACAAAATCACTTTCTTATTCTTCCTGTAAATATTTTCCTTCACAGTCCTTCATAACTTATTAAATCATGTAGTTTTACCATTTTACAACGTTTTCTATGTGCATGTGTGGACTCTTTAGTGTACTCTACTGTGGCAGGTGGAAAAGGTGAAACAAGATGATGTCCTCTCAGATCTAAGTAATCTTTTGGGAGAGCTGAAAGATATGGCTATTGACATGGGATCCGAAATCGACAGGTTAGTCATCATTTGGTAGCTTCGCAAATCAGTGTGTCATAACTCATAACATCAATTCTTCTTGACCAATGAGCTCTGACTGAAATTCGTTTTTGATATTTTTTTGACATCGTGTTATTGATGCAGGCAGAACAAAGCTTTGGATCATGTTCAGGATGATGTGGACGAGCTGAACTTCCGAGTGAAAGGAGCCAATCAGCGTGCTCGTCGTTTACTTGGAAAATAGAGGATTATCGATCCGAATTCTATTTGGCATTGGCTTGGGCCATCTGTGATCTATCATGTAATGTCTACTAATATGACGAACACACTTGTCTAGATTTTAATCGCAACTCAGATATGCTTGACCCTCTATATTACCAATTTACCAGATATGCTGTATTCAGACAATTTTTATGGCTTTTGCTGGAGCTTTCTGCGAGTGTTAAAACAAAAACAGAGTCGACTCTTGTTATTCATTACATTTGCAATGCAAGTTTTATCGTAATGGGTTAATTTCATTGATGCGGCAAGTTTTATCGTGTATTTCTCGTTTTAACTTGAATTTCATCGATGCGGCAAGTTTTATCGTGTATTTCTCGTTTTAACTTGCTGGTGTTTAACTAAGCGGCGAATCTTATTATGAACTATCTTCTTTGATTTGGAGTAATGACAGTTCTAAATATCTTGCAAATACATACTACATATTTACCTGTTTTTGGTGCTACAAAAAACACAAGGTGCTCATTGATTAGAGCATTAATGGTGTCAAGTACAAGGTTCATGGGTCACTTGTTTCAGTTTTAAATACACATGACACAAACTTCTTTATTGCCATGCTCTCCTTCAAACTTTAGTTTCATCTTCACTACACTTTCTATTTTTTTTTCTTTTCTCTTTCTTAATATCACCAATTAACCTCATGATGAACCCATCACCATCCACCGCCACCGCCAGATGCTGGATTTCAGCCGGTATTATGATCGTCCTAATGGCAGCAGCTAACACAGAGTGTTCAACACCACGACAAACCTTAACGAATAATAGTAACCCACACAAATTTCTCAACCATTTTCTTCAAGCTCGGACACTCCCCCAACCACCACCACAACCGCCAAGCCCACCAGCACTTAGTGATGAGATTGATCAGAGATATGGCGCAGAGAATCGACTGGTTCCAACTGGACCCAACCCTTTGCACAATTGACTTCATGCAGAGAGTTATCATCTATAGGCCCTCTACCTCTCTTGAATAACATGTGTTTCTGTTGAGTTTTCTTATTAATTCAGAAGTTTCATCATCGTTAATTCATTCAGAGGATATATGTTTGTGGGAGATTTTCAAATTTTCAATTTGGTTGTGTAATCTTTTTTCTATTTCTTACATGCTCTTCCATTTTATGATTATTTATTAACATTCCTTTCATAAACCTCGTTTAATTAACAGAAATCATGAACAAACCACACAACTCAACTTTATATTTGCTCAATAAAGAGGCTAGTCAATAGTCTAAGAGCACATTAAACTTGAGTCGGATAATCCATCCGATAAAATGTGAATTACATATTAAAAAAAGTCCTTTATTGCGAGAAAAATAGTCTTCTTCCTCTTCTTATCCATGATTTAATTGTCGAATTTCTGTTTTGACCAAGACCTGTAGAATGAGAAAACAAGGGAAGGTGAGACTTTCAGGCTGCAGCAATACTATATATTGATTAAAATACCAGCGATAAAAGTTTCAAATCTCCTATAAAAGCAAGTAATTTCTAACGCATAATACAAACCGACATAAACGTATGCTGATGTTAGCATCTACTCTGACCCGGGATACTAGCAAAGTAGGTTACTAACAAACAATATCATTTAGCTAAAGTAGGTGGTTCAAACACCCATTTTTGGGGTCAATATGCCGAATAAGTCCAGAAAACTCCATCCACAGAACGATCAAAAATATAAATGGCAAATCTGTGCAATATAGGAAAATGTATTAAAAGAAGTACCAGATGAAAATACAAAAACTCAAAGTTTGCAGTGGTCATTGACTAAGAGTATTATAAGCAGGGGTTGCCTCTTTGGACTTCCGGAAAACCCTATATATATAGAAAATATTTTCCAAATTTTTATATCACAATATTTTGACTACAGACTATTTAGTACTCGCTCTTGATCACTTTAAAAGAAACTAAAAATGGAACATTTGGACTTAAGCAAGAAATGGTTTGCTTGTGCCTGATGTGTGTACTTGTTTTTCTCTATGTTTATTTTTTGTCTACGACAGCTGATAATGCTTTTCACAGTATGTAACAAGCAGTGATATATGTTAAAGAGTATCCTTTACACACTTCACACAACTACTCTACAAGTTGAAGTCATACTTTGCCAGTCGAAAGGTCTGTCCACAACCAGGATATATAAATATTGAAGTCCTTATATTCCCGGTCCACTGACAAAATTACCTTAAACAACCCAATACTGCACGCTCCTAAACATATATTTTATTCTTAATAAATAGCCATGTCCAGCTTCAAACTTAAATCTTGAGCATCGACTAGTGTTTCCAGGAAATTGTGGCATATTTCATCCTTAACTAACCAAGTTCCTGACTTCTCAAGTGTTCGTGCACATGTTCAACAAATCCCCCCTTTTGATTATGTATACAACCACAAGTGAATTTTAAAAGCCGATTCACTGGAAACCTCACACCGAGTTTCAGCAAATCTAGCTATCATTGACAGATGAAACTATGTAGAATCGTTTAGCACTGAAATTTTACAAAATCGATAAATACAAAATTTGCAAGCAAAGAAGTATAAAACCCATCTCAAATGAATCACACAATGTGCACACGAAAGACTAACGTAGAAGCCAAATTAACCAACTGTACACAACGATTTTCCCACTCTGAAATTATATCTTGTGAAGTTCATAAATTGAAAACTAAATACAGAGAATTGTGAAGAGAAAAAAAAAAGAACCTTTTATTGAGAAAAGAAACCCTAGGAAAGAGAAACTCTGACCTATTCGCAATTGATCGAGAAGAGCTGACGCAATTGATATCACGAGTGCGAAACCTCCATGACGTTCTTGGCGCCAGGCGTGTAGAATGATTGGACCACGGCCTGGCGTTTGGCGACGGCGAGCTGCGACTTGCCGTCTGCGAAGGCGGCGGCGACCAACGTCGGGTCCTGCAGGTTGCGGTTGTGGCGGAAGGCGTCGATGGTGCGGCGCTTAGTGTACTCCCTTATGTTGTAGTCCGTAAAATCCCGAGCCGTCCGGACTAGCGACCGGAAGAGTGCGAGTACTTCGCCGCGCGTGGGTGCCGAAGCCATTTCAAGTTTCTGTATTGTGTTTTCTGGGTTTCCCATGGGCGTGTATATATATTGCAAAAATTATATTTTCTCAAAATAATAAAATCCAAAATTAAATTAAAAAAAAAAAAAAAATCACAACCAAACACGAACCAAACACGGTCTTCTTCATGTTTTACTTTTCGTACAGATCAAAGAGTGTAGACAAGTATGGGATCATTTCCCGGCGAAATGACTCCGGATCCGGAACCCCTTGGCGCGGCTTCCCTTCACCGCTCCGACACGCGCCGCCTCCTCCGCTACGCCGTCGCTTCTCGACTTCTAGTACTGTCCCTAATTATCATCTGGCGATCGCTGCTAAGCCCATACGACACATCCGCTTCGATAAATCCTCCGTGCCTCTCATCCTCAAATCCTCCGCCGGCGGCAGTTCTCCTCCCGGGCGTGGGATCGTCGATTGAGCGCAGCATCGTGTGGGACGGAGTGTACTTCACGCGCATTGCGGAGTGCGGATACGAATACGAACAGACCTACGCCTTCTTGCCTTTGCTTCCCCTTTGCCTGTCTTTTCTCTCCAAAACAGGTTTTTTTCTCCTTCATCAAAATCAGTATTTTTTTTTGCTAGAGATATTTGTGTGCTCTGTTTCGAGTGAGGATTTAGTATAAGAAAGTGAAGAACGAGAAACATATTAATGTAAACCAGTAAAAGTTTTCAGAATTTTAGTCGAATCAATTTTCTCAATTGTTGGGATGACTTTTGATTTTTCGTTCGACAATGTAGTTTTTGCTCCATTGGAGCCTGTTATTGGGTACAGGGCTGTCCTTGGGTTGTCTGGATATGTGCTCAACAACGTTGCTTTTGTTTTCGCCGCTTTATATCTTTACTGGTGAGCTTCTAGCTGCAGCTATAATGTAAACGAATAATCTGAACTATAAAAGGTATCATTTTTTTTTTCATCATTTGTTATTTTCACAGGCTTTCAGTTATTGTTTTGAAGGACAAGGAGGTAGCATTGAGAGCATCAGTGTTGTTTTGCTTTAATCCGGCTTCGATATTCTACTCATCAATGTAACTTCTGAAGACTTTGTATGGTAAATTCTTAGAATGAAATGGATTTGTGTCATAATGCTACTTTCGTTATATGCAGATATTCTGAAAGTCTGTATGCTTTCTTTTCGATTGGAGGATTGTATTATTTCATGAAAGGCACCAACTGGTGTGCGTTATTTTGGCTAGCACTCTCTGGTTGTGCACGGTCGAATGGGGTGCTTAATGCGGGCTATATTTGTTTCCGCTCAATGCAACAAGTGAATGAAGTTTTTATTTCGAGAAAGCGCTCTTATGTAAGTATTATCATCCATTCAGTACTAGATTCAGCCAGTTAAACCTCTTAAAAATAAGATTCATTAATTTTAAAATTATTTATTGGTTGCTAAGTAGTACAGTATATGATTCGTCATGCATTCCGGCTGCCGATGATGCAGATCCTTATTGCTGGAGCTTTATCTTACAAATCTTTTTTTCTTAAAACTATTTATTTTCTGTTTTGTGCATTCCAGCTGCTAATGGTGAAGACTCTTCTTGCTGGGGCTTTGTGTTCAGTGTGCATTTTTACTCCCTTTGTTTCTTTTCAAGTTTATGGATACTACAATATATGCATACTCCGTTCTGTTGGTGAAATGAGGCCCTGGTGCAAGGCAAGACTTCCTTTACTCTACAATTATATTCAAAGCCACTATTGGTATGTTAAACATATATCGTAAATCTATTTATTTTTACTGCATATATTGATAGCTAGATAAGTAAAGAATTATGACTCCTTTATTCTTCTTTATATACCCACAAGGATGAATAATGAATTCATATCATATTCCGTGTTAAGTTGAAATGAGTTTAGGGTTCTTTTCGTTTTGACAGTGTCCCACAGAAACATAAAACAAAAATAATTTTTGCAATCCATAATTTTTTTTTTCGAGGAGTGGAATGGTTGCTTAGTTTATTTGAGTTTGTGCTCTGGAGTTTATATGACATTATTTTCTCTCTATTCCTCATGTCTTAATTTTACGCCAGGGGAGTGGGTTTCTTAAGATACTTTCAAGTTAAACAGCTACCCAATTTTCTTCTTGCATCGCCAATATTGTCCCTAGCAGTGTTCTCAATTGCCTACTATGTGAAGCTATGGCCCAACGTTTTTCTCTCTCTTGGCCTGCGAGTTTCTTCCATAGAAGATGAATCGGCTGCTTCACCTTTATCTACAAGGGCAGAAGGATTATTGAGCACTGGCGGTATCTCTGAGACTGATAATCCTAATGTGTTGCAAGGTATGCATTTTCTTATAAGCTATTTGAGGTCATCTTTATACATGTATCATATGCGAGCATTGGATTCTGAAATTCGTAAAAGGAGCAAATACTGGTGTCCAAATATCAGTTACGTCGTCATTATAAATGTAGCGATTATCTTTTTTTGTTCTAATAAAAGTGAGTAACATCTCACATGAATCATTTTCCAACTCAGATGACAGAGCTCGTGGACTGAGGAAGAGAGAGAAAACTATCAAAAGAGAAGATTCGATTATGCAGCCATTGAAAAGTGATCCCACATGCAGCCCACAATATGATCCTGTTGCTATTCTTCCTTTTGTTCTACACTTGAGCTTCATGGTCGCGACAGCATTTTTCGTCATGCATGTCCAGGTCAGTACAAGACTTGAACTACTACCTTCTTATGTATTCATAAAAAGTATTTCTACAGACGCTGCTGATTTTTTTGCCTATCCCATATTTCTACCATGTTCTTGCTGCAGATTTTGTCCTTAGGGAAAATAGATTTACCTCTATATTTTTTTACATCTTGCTTTTCGGTGATATTATTTTTTTATATCTATGCATGCAGTTTTTCTTCTATAAGAAATTTGCTGCCCAATATTAGAAAGCAGTGAAAGTCACAACAATCTTACACACGACACTTTTAGAACATAATTTCATAGAAATATACGAAAGCTGAAAAATGATATGAAGAATTTCATGCGTCATAGTACCTCTTTAACATTTTTTTAAATATTATTTCATCACCATTATAGTTATCCCTGTTCTAGAACATGATATTGCCTTCTTATTGATATAATCCTCATGCTGAACAGGTTGCTACTCGTTTCTTATCTGCTAGTCCTCTTCTGTACTGGTTTGCCTCACACGTAATGGGATCTCCTACTCTTGGAAAGAGGTGGGGCCATTTCATATGGGCATATTGTGCATCTTACATTTTCCTTGGCACTTTGCTTTTCTCGAACTTCTACCCTTTTACTTGAGGTGACTAGATCTCTCTCGCTCTCTCTCCTTTTTACATACCCTCAAACAAAATCTTAGAACATATGGTATCACTATCACATGATGAAAGAGAAGCAGTTTTGATTGCTAGGGTATGTTCTGTGTGAGCTTTAAGAATAGAGTTTGAAGTGAATATTTTTAGCTGATTAGTATTTTGACTATTTTCGATAGTGTGTTGCTAAATTAATTTGTGTACTTCTCCACCTTTGGTTTGATTTCTTACTGGGTCTTTATATGGTACCAATTGGGACACTTTGCACTTCCTTGCAAGTTTTACCATGCAATATATTAATAGTAGGGATAATTACAAAAACTACATGAGGTTTAGTTTAATTACAAAAAAAAAAATTAAAATTAAAATCGGCAAGAAAACCATGTCTAGTGGTGATATACAATAATCACATAGTTGGTTTGGTTTGTCAAAACCAAAGTTCATAATTCAATTTGAAATCGGTTATAGTTTGGGGTAAATTGGATTTAACTAGACATGAGCAGTTTTTGAAGCTAACCCTAACTTGTAGAGATGTGCAAAACATGAAAACCGAACTCATCATAGATTTATAACTGAACCAAAATTTTAAATTAACTAAAATACTGAGCTGAAAAAAACATGTTTGATTTTGGTTTGGACTTGGTTAGTTTTGCTAAATAAGAAGATAAATTAATATCTGGTCAGGACTGAGTAGTTGCTGCTCGACTAGATAGTTAACCAAAAAAAATACAGAATACACAGCAAAATGTTCACAGAAAGACCAGCCCCACATGTGGTCAGAAATGCCTATGATTGACTAAAAAACTTTTATTGACACCCTGGAGCAATGAAGTTGGGGTATACTATGAACTTGATCGAATATGGACCGATACTTACACGAGACTTTGCGTCTCTAAGGATCGGAACCAAACTAGGAATATCTCCATTTTTAGTTAGCTGCAGTGGCTGTCCATTCAACAACACGGTTTTGCTTCTAAGATTGCCGTTTGCCGGGGTCAAGTGATACTCCTCCTGGGTTAGTTTCTCGTCTGATGCTTTGTGTCCAACTCCAACCCATGAGACTGATCTCTTGAAACCGTGTGCAAAAGACTTTTCATTATTCCGAGAATTATTTTTCACGGACAGATTAGCGGAATTTTTGGATTGAACTTCAACATTGTGAGTAGTTTTGTTGCTTAAATTGATCAGAAGAATGGTTATGCCGCCGGCCTGAAAAAGAAAAGGTAAGGTTTTTTGTTATTACCGAAGAATTCGCAGAAAGTAAGAAAAAGAATAATTTTAAAATTACAAATGCCCCCTTGAGGTTTGTGGTTGTTTGATAAATTACCCCCTGTTCGAAAATTTTGAAATATATGTCGAGGGACATTTTCTTATTTTGGAAGCTTACTGTACTCGTCCCAAAATAAAATTTTCGATCTCAAGAATTCCGATCTATTAAACTAGCATGTAGTATCTAGCATATGTCTGGTTCTTACTCTTTCTTTTGCACAATGAGCATAAACACGTAGATATGGTGATGAGGTGCTTTTTACTGAAAGCACTCCTTTTCCCATAAGTCGATGCCATAGAAGCGCGCTGTATTGCCACAGACATTAAGATAAGATGAGGAAACAACAGCTCATGTAGAAACTACGATGTCGGATAAGAAACTGTAGGTAGCCATAGAAAGAAGAGTTAGATTCCAATACCAATCGCCTACCTGTAGTAATCAGGATTGGGAACAAACGTAGTTTTGTTAAGGAGCCCGTAAAACCCACCGATCAAACTCTGCCTGCAAAATACTCTAGTGTTGTACCTAGCTGCCATTCCGAGTTGATCCAGATACCTACATTCCACGCACAGACGTGTCAAACTCCAAGGGCGGCTTTCGTAATATATAATGTTGTAGTAGAATCTAACTGGGAAAAGTTACCAAAAACTGTTGACGAATGCGTTAGATACGTCCCTAGCACCACTGTTGTAGATCCCTCCCGATTCACCGACCCAGGCGGAAGCCCAAGGACCATTTGATCGAATGGTTGAAGCAACATCTCTGAATACGAACGACGATTTATTCAACTGATTAGGATCTAGGATCCTATTCATGATATTAGGGTCATTTCCTGTGTAGCATGAAGACAGCTGTTTACTGGTCTGATTTACTTGAGCTGCAAATTAAAGAACTAACCTGGACCAACTGTATACATGTGATGTGATACAACATTGACAACTCGAGGACCCGAGACTCGAAGGAACTTGTCGAACCACGACTTGTCATAGAATCCTCCTGGAGCTACTAGAGAAGCTGGTGGTCCCTTGTGGGAATTTGTATACAGTTCGTCGATCATATCATTCAGTCGGATAGCGTCTTTTCCGTATTGCCCAGCTTCGACGCTAGCTCCAATCCCCTTCCCGCATAGCTCATTACCTGGTAAAAATAAAACGACATCTGATTATTTTACTCTTATCCATCTTTTCTGTGTCAGGTCATCAGACGAGACAGTTAGATTGAGAGTTCGTACCAAGTTCCCAAGAGTCGACATTGTATCCTTTGGACAGCGTGTAGTTGATGAAAGCGCGAGCATTGCTGGAATCCCAGTCTCCTACCCAAACCCCTCCCTGGGTATGACGCCTCCCTCGCAGCGCATTGAGCCCGAATGTCAGTATAACTCTGTAAGGTCAAACCCTAAAGTCAACGGGAGCTTAACGAGAACAGAAGAGATACACAACAAAAGGAAACGGAATTTACCCTGTCTTCTTGAAAAAGGTATTCAGCTCGTCCCATCTCTTCATGGGTAAGCATCCGTTTGAAAACCCGAACAGCCCACCCTTCTTCTTCTCGAATGGTCTGCAAGGAGTCGATTGATTCTTCCCCACGCCGTACTCTAGTTGGTCTTGCAACGAACCACCGAGTCGAACTCTCAAACTCTTGAAAGCTGATCAGGAAAAATGAAGACTCAGACATGACATATGAGGTGTGATTGGTTTCATGTTACCAAGACAAAGAAGAATACTAACCATTAACAGCATTGTTCAGAACAGGGTGAGAAAGGTTCTGACAGAAGAAACAAACAAAATATCAGTCGGAGGAAGTGTTGTCGAAAAAAAAGAAATTTACGAAACGCTTACGAGATTTATAGCCGATGCCGACCCCCAAGGGCATCGGTGGTAGTCGCACTTATCGTGAGGCCACCAGTCGATGGTGGCGCAGATGTAATTAGCGTCTGTCTGAGCCACATTTGTGCTTGTGTCGATGAGGATGGTCGCGTTTTCTGATATCTGCGTGATGATCGTAGGGAGGATGGCTAGGCAGACTATTAGTAAGAATTGAAATCCCATTTAGATCGATGAAGGACTTCGATAGTAACTCAGTTAATTCAAATTGAAAAATAAAATAAAATATATAATCTGAGCTGTGGAGAATGTGTGCATTCGTATGATGACACCGTTTCTTTACATCAACGAAACGAGATTAGTAGCAGTGCAAGCAAAGCTTTCACAAAATTAGAAAGGGTAAAAAATGTTAACTTCACTCAACAAAGAAATTAACGAGGAAAAAAAAGACCACATCTCAGCAATTAAATAGAAAAAAATTCCGAAAACTTTAAATAACAAATATAGAATAAACGGGCAAATTAGGATAAATATTAATACACGGTCAAGTCAAAGACAATTTTTTTTTTAATTTTACACCTAATTTCATCGCGCACCACCCAAACCCAATAATTACAGCAAATCATACCAAATTCTCTAATTCTTATGCCAAAAATCGGATTAATTAATATCCAAAAATAGTTACTTCTTCATTAACTATTTATAAAATTGAGACTTGTTGTGTAGGATTGTAATTTACTTCAAAATAATTTGGGTAATTAAAATATATTTAATGGAATATATATATATATATATATATATATATATATATATATATATATATATATATATATATATATATATATTCCATTAAATATATTTTAATTACCCAAATTATTTTGAAGTAAATTACAATCCTACACAACAAGTCTCAATCCTACAATACTATATATATATATATATAGTAATTTGGGTTATTTGGGTGAATTCATTGTTCTGCTCCGAGTTTCATAATTTAAAAATTATTTAATATTAACATTATTCCTAATTTTTCAAATAAAATATGGCTCAATATAAAATATATATTTATCTAAGGAATCAGAATATATTATGTTCACAAGACATCCATCAATATATGATGATGGTGCATGGCAATATTAATGGAGGAAAAGAATAAAAGTATAATGTATTGCTTTTTCACAAGTTTTACCCTCAATATCACTGTTCATTTATAAGAACCCTAGTAACACATAACCTATTGCATTATATACAGAATATATATATGATGATACAACACGGTTACGACTCGGATGTCGACTCCGGCTTCGCCACAGCAATCGCAGCTTCTGCACATGCCATACATAATTCCATGGTAGAAGAAGCCATTCCACAGGCTCGAAGTCAAAGACGACAAGAGCCCTCTTTTAGGCCACCACCGAAACCTACGACTTCCAGGAGTTCATCTTTTCTTCGACCCACCGTTTATTTAGCCGAGGGGCAAAGACAAAATCGGGGGCTCGACTCGAAAACAGACACTTGGGAAAAAGCTCGGATAGCAAAGATTCGGAAACGGTACTCTAATTAAAACGTAACATTAATCAAGAAACAATATTTGTTAATTTTATATATATGTTTCGTGCAGGTACGAGAAGATGAGTTCGGATATTCGAGTTTGGGAGAGCGAGAAGAAGCTGAGAGAGAAGCATCAAATGGAGAGGAAGAAGGTTTCGCTGGAGCAGAGACAGTCGAGAAACTTGAAGCATTACTACAGAAAGTTAGCTAGGATTGATCATATAGCTGACGGAGCCAGAGCAGAGCTCGATGAGAAACGGAAACACGAGGAGGCTGTCGTGAAGGAGAAGTCGAGAAAAATGAGATCAACTGGAAAAACTCCGGTCAATTGCTTCGGCTTCTAATAACCGATTGACTATCCGAATCGAAGAGAGGAAGATATGCATAAGAAGTTTATGACCATGCATCCACTTTTTATAAGTTCTTTGTGAAATTGTTGAACAACGCAATAAAAAAGGCATTCAATTGTTTAATAATAACAACATAATTGAAGTGTTTTATTGAACAATACAATAAAAAAATCAAACAATTTCATAATTTAAAAGTTATTTTTATATATATTTATTTTCCGGTTTAAATCAATATACATTATTTTGGATTTAAGATTCATATTTTATTGGTGTAAAAATTGGATATTTCAAATAGTTCATATTAATTTTAAACAAATTTCCCACTTTTATAGTTTTATTACAAATAATGTTTGCAATCGTGTCAATTTTACCGGGTTCCAACAGAATGGACAAAAGGACGATTTTGCCCACGTCCACAAACGGCGTCGTATGAAGCCAGATAAAAACCACTGTACCTCGCCCCATTGTCCATTTCCCGAGCTGCAGAAGTCATACCCTAATACCATTCGCATCACGAAGAAGAAGATCCACCACTATCAGATCGAAATCGATTCGAGGTAAAATGGCGATGGCGGCACTGAGACGGGAGGGGAGGAGAATGGCCGCCCCACTCATGTCCCCACACCCCATCACCCCGTTTCGCTCTTCCGTTGCTTCGTCTCAGTAAGATTTCATTTGTTCTTTTTTCCCGCGTGTTATCAAGATCTTGTTTCGCTTAGATTTTTGTGTCTTGAATTTTATTCTTATCTCGATGCATCAGGCATGGTTTTTGTAGTCAAATTTTATTTCATTTTTGCTGTATTTTAATAGTTTCCGAGGCATGTCGCAGATTTTTAATGTTCATGGCTTCTGTACCTGTACCTGGATTCACTAGTATTTGTGCTGTTTCCTCGATCTCTGTTCCTGTAATTATTATTTTTTTTATTTCAATTTTTTATAAGTTACAAGAACTTGTAATTTGTCAGATATGTTTGATTGGTGGCATTGTAGGGTAACCTAGAAGCATATATTGTTATTGTTCAATCTTCCTTGAATTTTTATTGAATTTTAAAAACGAGAATTCGATACGGGGTTTTGATTGAGAGAGGGAGTGATGTCTTTCATACTTTCCCGTTGTAAAATTCTATAACTCCATTGCCCTGTTTAGTCGCCCAAAGAGAAATATGTACTGAGAGATGTGAAGGAATCCTTGTCACATTGCCCTGATTAGATAGCTTCAGGTTTATTATGCACATCTGGAAATGTTGTGTGTGGTACTTGCTATTTCACTTTTCTACCTCTGAAATAATGGTCTATATTGACAGGGAGCACACCCTTATAGGAGTTCGTTCCATTTCAACTCAGATTGGTAAGGTTTTTTAATGCTTATTTTCAGTTATTTACATCTACTTCCAATTTTTGACATACTTTTGTGCTTATTATTTTCTAAAAATATAATTTTCATTCCTATGCTTTATATATGCAGTCCGCAACCGTATGAAAAGTGTTCGGAATATTCAGAAAATCACAAAGGCAATGAAGATGGTTGCAGCTTCAAAGCTCCGAGCCATCCAAACCAAAGCTGAAAACTCACGTGGACTATGGCAGCCATTCACTGCTCTTCTTGGTGACATTCCAAGTGAGTTGGTAGTTAATTTAAACTTCTAACTTTATATCCTTTACATGTAATTTTGGTTGGACGTGCTCATTCTGTTCACAAAATCAGTTTTTACATGTCCCGCCAAAGCATGCGATGTCATAATACATATTATGTTTTTTTTTTTTCCTTTGGCATACAATCGATTAGAAATTGGAACTACTGTCAATGTGAATTACTTAGAGATCCGTCTACTGATTAATGTCTGCTCAACCCCCACCCCCAATTTCTATTACATTTTTATTTGAACCACTTATCTCCTTGTTTCCGTCTTATTGAGTGGTCTAAAAAGATCCTTATCGTCTTAGCAAAGATAATAAATAATAATTATTATTATTAATTTATTATTATCATAATCATAATTATCAATATTAATACACTTACTAATTCATGTGTTTGGATGTATCAGGCATAGACGCTAAGAAGAATGTAATTGTCACTGTTTCATCTGACAAGGGTCTTTGTGGTGGAATCAATTCTACCTCTGTTAAGATAAGCAGAGGCCTATATAAGATAAATGCTGGTATATTTCTAATGTTTTTCCCCACCTCCTTCCTCTTCTTCATTGTTTGATCAGTGCATGATGTTTTAATTGTTGCGTTTAACAGGTCCTGAAACGGAATGTAAATATGTCATTTTGGGAGAAAAGGCAAAGGCCCAACTTATCCGTGACTCAAAGAAAGATATTGAGTTATCTATTACAGAGTTGCAGAAGAATCCACTGAACTTTACACAGGTAGTTTCTTGTAAAAGAATCATGGTTTGGTTTAACTTGGTTTCTTATATATATTTTATTGGAACTTTTATGATATGAAATATTAGTCAGAGATAACTACTTTCGTAACTATGCTCACTCTAAGATTTGGATTTCCTTCACTTGCCGTTCTACTGATTTTGGAGAAAATGCTATGCTCTAAAAATGATCAGCCTTATACGTTATTGACAACTAGATTTCAAGGGACTAGCTACTATTAAAAATAAGCTAATTATAGTTGGTTTAGTTTAATTTGCTGCCAAAAAAGTGATATATTTGTTCAGTTCTGTTTCATTGGTTCATTCTGTAAATTATTCTAGATTAGGTCAAGCTCTAGCCTATATGTCACTGGATCTAAATTATATTGTGTCTTTGATCTTCTATCAAGTCTGTTTTAGTTTTCCTTGGTGAGTCTTTATCCTGCTAGCTAGAAGAACTTCAAGAAAAAAGATGGCCCCTTTTCTTATTATTGCAGGAAATATATCCACATTCAAATTAGTTTTATTACAAATCTTGTCATTGTATTTTAAGGTTATAGTGTTCCACTGCAGGTTGCTGTGATTGCAGATGACATCTTAAAGAATGTGGAGTTTGATGTTCTCAGGATCGCTTACAATAAGTTCCAGTCTGTTGTGCAATTTGTGCCAACAATCTCAACTGTATTATCCCCCGAGGTCGGTCTTTACTAACTTGAATTTATTAGCTGAGCTTTCAATAATAACTATACTAATAATTATGCTGTTGTTTCAAGTAGATCGTTGAGAGAGAAGCTGAAGCTGGTGGAAAACTCGGGGAACTGGATTCATATGAAGTTGAAGGTGGTGAAACTAAGTCAGAAGTGCTCCAAAATCTCACTGAGTTCCAATTTTCTTGTGTAGGTGTTTTTTAATGCACTATTTAATACTTCTATTTTATACCTTCCATGTTTTTTTATTTGAAGTCAACATATGATCATGTTTTTTCTTCAACAGGTGCTGTTCAATGCGGTCCTAGAAAATGCTTGCAGTGAGCAAGGTGCTAGGATGTCTGCTATGGATAGCTCCAGCAGGAATGCCGGAGATATGCTTGATCGTCTCACCCTTACATACAACAGGTAAATTATGCACACTCACACATGCCCCAACCTTCTTATTGGGGTTTACGTTCATTATGTTCTTAATTTTTTTTTTCATTCGGATACACAAGTCTTAATACTTTTACATTCAACCTACAATCTGATTGGTGTTTACGTTCGCTTGCCAGAACTCGTCAAGCATCCATCACTACCGAGTTGATAGAGATTATATCTGGAGCATCAGCCCTCGAAGGTTAATCAAACTTGTCGTGCCTGTGTGTTCGATGTTGGCGAAATAAAATAACTTCTGAAGGTTTTTTGCACTTTATTGCAACACCTTATGGTTTTTTTTCCTTATTAATAATCTCCAATTGGCTGAGATTTCATTAATCAACACTTTTTGTTTTCAACTTGTTGGATAAGTGTTCTAGTACCCGTTTGTTTCCATTAATTTCAAAGGAATATGATGTGTTTGGCAAATGAACCCAGAATTCCTATGTACAACTTTTGTGCTTTATGTTTCGGATAGTTTGCTTTCTCCTCACCTTTTCTAAACGAACACATGAAACGTTTAGTTTTAAGTTGACCATATACTGTAGTACAGTATATGCATTGGTTTTCTTTGATGTTGGTTTGAAAGTGTTCCCTTCCCTGAATTCTGAACTTTACCGATGTATACAATCATGATATGCGAAAGTACTAGAAGAATAAATTAAATTCGAAATGAATAAATTACAATCTTGCATTTCTAAATTCTCTACATCAATTATTTCTAATAAAACCCATTCTCATTATATTGGAAAAAAATCAATTATTTAAGGATGAAAATTGTTCTCAAATTTTTTAGTAGTATTAAAAAGAATGGACAAAAAAAAAATTGCTTTATTGATATTTTTCGCTTTACTGATCTAAACCCCACAGTTCAAGCAAATCTATCTTTTTCCATTTACATATTTAGTTCGGTGGGGTTTTGGTGGAGAAAAAAAAAGGGCTTATTTTTCTTGACTTATCACACGAATTAGATTCGATAAATCATCTTGAGATTGAGAGAGAGAGAGGGAGGGTTCCGGAGAAAGATAAACATTTTTCGTGACGGGCTTTGCGAAATGTATCCCGGCAAGTAAGTCACACTCGCATTTTCTTGATTCCTTCTTTCGCCTCTTTCGGCAGTTGATGTTTCTGTAAATTCATCTGCTGTGAGCCCAGAAGAAATCGACCGAGTCGGCATTTCATTTGTCGTTATCGGTTTCTTGAATGCTTTAAGAAACTTTTTTCAGTTGACAATCGAAATTTCGGAAACCGGGATTTGGTTAATTCTTGATTTGGATGGGGAGCGAGTGTTAGCCTTTTTTTTTTGTTGGGCTGATTTTTTTGGATTGAAAAGCTCTGCATATATCTGTGCTGAGAAAAGTATTAGTTTTGTTCACATGGATGTTTGGATTGTTGCCGCGGCTGCTGGTGCGGGGTACGTAGCTCAGCGTTTCAAGAAGCTTACTATGGGCGCAAAGCGTAATTGCCCGGATTTGTCCTCCGAGAATCTTGAAATTGCACCCGAGCCCCCGGAATCTTTAGGAGATGAAATGTGTAGACAAAGAGGGCACGCTTTTCTTGGTGCTTCTTCTTCCTTAGAAATAGCTTCTACTAGTGGATCTCAAGGCGGAAATGGGGTATTTCTGGACAATTTTGGGAGCTCAAACTACGAAGATTCACAAGGGGACGAAGATGTAACTAGCGATTCAATCGAGGTTTCTTACGGTATTAGACGAAATGGTAGTGGCCTTAGGAGTAGACGAGTTAAAAGTAGATTTGTAAGACCCCAAAATTCTCTTGAGAGTTGTCTTATGGCTCAGTTATACAAGGAAAATTCCGAAATGGAAGAATATACTTACTCTGTCCGTGCACCAACTGTGAGGCCGTTTCTTGTGTATGATGGAAGCAGAATAATAAGCCGAGGGCCCCATCAATCTTACAGCAGTAAACAAACTGGAACAGGGAATAACGAGTTGGGGAAGGACAGAACCGAACATTGTGTTCCTAGATTGCCTAATGTTGTGCCTGAAGAGTTACAGACAAACGCTAAGGCTAAAACTGGAAAGGAGCACGTTTTGTCGAGCAGCAACACTGGTGAAATACTAAATGGATATCAGAATAATTCACGAGGTAGTAAGTGACTTGCATTGTTTATTATTTCCACGTTTATTCTATTAGAAAATGAATACTTCACTTTGAGAGAGCTTTGTCCTTTCTGCATTATTTGTTCCGACTTTTTAATAGTCAGCACTAGCGGCTTTCATGGATGAACCTTTCGTAGCTGGTAGAATTTAAATTTGAATGCTGTTTATGCAGTTGAAACCAAAACTATTATCTATTTATTTGTTCCATGTTGCGAAACTGTATGTGACCTTATACATAATTTATGATTAAGAATTATCGTATAAATGTGACTTCGTTTTTTGGGCTGCAAGAAAATTAGAAAAGATTGTTGAAGGTCATTGTTTTACAGTTGTGTGATATTGGGCGAGGGGGTAAGTTTATCGGCCCGCATGTATGCCCCTTGAATCTTTCATAGTTTAATATTTTTAATACATGAGAATCAAAAGTAAGAATTTTAATGAAATATGAATCAAGGTTAAAATCATGCAATATATAAGAAGTTTTAAACTCTGAAATTCTTCTATTGTCAGGTTCATCAGCAGATGGCTCTCTTCTTTTCCACCTTGGGTTGACTATGGGCATAACATATTCTTCCTTGCGTCACAAACTGGAAACCGAGAAGCTGAGAAAATCATTGAGGCATACAGAGGACCTAGTTCAAGATCTTCAGGAGGAACTCGAGATGAAAGATGCCTCCACTGTGAAGGAGCTCGCTGTGGAGGATTATGAAGAATCTCTAGACGTGCATAATGATTCTTACTTTAATGATGATGCCATGCAAGCCTTGTCCCCTGAACAGAAATTAGATAGCTCGCCTAGGCATTGTAACGATAAGTATCGTGGTCGGAAAGGTGAGGAAGAATCTATGAGGAAGATTGAAGCTGAGCTTGAAGCGGAATTGGACAGGTTGGAATCTAACATGAACTCGTCTAATTTGGGCAGGAAACAATCAGATGTTTCTGAGGTAAGCCTGTTACGACTTTTTGCATGTTTTGGATTTGCATTGGGCGGACTACCCTTTATGCCTTGTTCTTTCAGCTTTAAACTTTAAACATCCACTTACGACCAATATAAATTGCAAACTCATATAAGTGTGAATTTGTGTGGTGACTTTCAAATAGTATCATTCATGTTGCACATTATTTACCAAACCACGGTTATAAAATAAAATAAAACGAACTCAACCTTTTTTTCCCAAGTAATGAATTTTTCTAAGTTCCCACTGTGTTAATTGTCCCCTTATATGCTATCTTTTTCACGTCCGTTCACACACACATATCTAAATTATTAAACGGAGTACTAATTTTTATCTTCTTATCGTGTCAATGTTTGAGGGTACGTGAAAACCAATTGTTAAGAGTCTGATGCTACATTTATTTGTTCGAATATCTGATTTTGAGACAGTGTATTGAGGCTTTCTTCTTGTATTTATGCATTGCATTCTCAACTCTTTCTATATCCACACCCCCAGCATCTCAGATAATAAAACTGACGTGCCAAATAATTTATCTACTAAAGTATCGACTTTTCTTTCTGGACTGCCCATGTCGAAATTTAATAAACACATTTTTTTTTATGTATTTTCTTTCTGGCAATAAGACATTGTGCTTGATTTAGAGCAACCATTTTCCACCTTCCAATCACGTAGAGTCGTTTTTCCAAGAAATTAGTTTATTTTTCTCATTTAATTAAACGGGCTATATTTACTGAAATTGCAGCTGGACACGGATTTTGTCTCTGATGTTATCGCGGGGGATTTAAGAGCCGACTTATTCGGAGCTAAAACTAGCACCCAACAAACTTATGGCGATAGGGACGTAAGTAGTAGCTCCACCACCACCACCCGCTCCGTTCACTATGCAGTCTCTCCCAGAGAGTTGACTTCACGGTTACACCAACTCATCCAGTCGAGACTAGAAGAACGTGTCAGAGAACTCGAGACGGCGCTCGAGCAAAGCCAAGCGAAGAACAAGTGCACGGCGGATTTCTCAAACCTCAAAATGGAAAATTCTTCCAATCACGAAAGCCCGATTGCTGCTGTAGTGGACCAGCCCGTGGTCATCAATTTATCGGGGGAAGCTCTGAGTGCGTACAACGAGGCGTACGAGGAGTTGACCAAGTTATCAGAGTCCGATGAAGAAGAAAGCGAACGGGGTGCTGATTTTGGCCTTTTAGAAGGTTGTGTGGAGCAGCACTTGATTCTCAACGGGAGTCCAAAAACAGGGTTTAGTTCTGGACAGGAGGAGGATGCTCGTATGAACCCTTCGAACGATGTTTCGTGTAACAGTAGTGAAGACGGGGAGGATGAAATGGAGAAGCTGCTGATACAGCAAATAGTCGAAAAGGCGAGGCAAGGGTCTCCTGCTGTTTTGAAAGTTCAGAGAGCTTTGTTGTCCAGTGATGAAAACTACATTTGGAATAAGATGGAAGCAGAGAGAATAGAATACTGAGTTTCCCTCTTTTTTTTTCTTTTTTTTTTTTTCTTTTTTTGTTTTGAGATGAGGTCATTATGTGTATATTGTAATTACTGTTAGAAGGAAATATCTTTCTATTCATTTTAATTGAAGAGAAGAGGCTTTTTTTTTTCATTTGATTTACCAATTTAAAAATAAATAAATGTGATTTTTTTGATAAAAAATTGATTAATTAAAATTTTATTTTTAAATGCAACAGTAAAATTAATTTGTTTTTGTGTAAGAAGTTTCTATAATAAAAATGTGATTTTTTTTTGGGAAAATTTATTATTTCCTTTAATCACATTAATTATTTACTGCATTTAAATAAATAACTGATAAATAAATTATCCTCCAACGCTCGCGAAGCACGTGAATTTTATTTATAATAAAAGTATACTATACTCTGCAGCTCTCCAGTAGAGGCAGGAGATGATGATAACGACAATGGAGGCCGCCGCCCTCAAATTCCCCCCTTCTCTCCGGACTATCAAACCTAATCCAAATCGCACGAACCGTACTTTCCGGACCGTAACCTTCGCCTCCGCCTCGGCTCCGGCTCCCTTATCCACCGACCCGAAACTCGCTCATGGATCCCTCGGTTACCTCACCCGACCCGATTTTCCAATCCTCCGCCAGGCAATCCCGATTTTATTTTGCCCTAATTTTATATTTCGACTTCTCGTGTATTCGATTTTTACTGACGAGGCGTATTATTTGTGCAGGAGTTGAACGGGAAAAGGATTGTGTATTTGGATAACGCCGCCACGTCGCAGAAACCAGAATTTGTGTTGAACGCTTTGCGGAATTATTACGAATCTTATAATTCCAACGTTCATCGTGGGATTCATTACCTGAGGTAATTTAGTTTGGTGGCTGGTGATGCTAATTTAGACTGGAATTTTCCGTGTTTGTGTTTATTGTTATCTGTCTCTGTGTGTGTATCTGTGTAGTGCCAAGGCAACGGGTGAATATGAATTAGCAAGGCAGAAGGTTGCGAATTTCATAAATGCGTCCGAGAGTCGAGAGATCGTGTTTACGAAAAATGCTACCGAGGCCATCAACTTAGTGGCTTACAGTTGGGGCCTCTCGAATTTGAAGAAGGGAGATGAGGTATATACTTGTCTGTGTTCCCGCTATTCACTGTCATCACATTGATGACTGTGAATTTAGCTCATGTGAATTGCAATTTACAGGATGTGCTATTTGAAGTAAAGTAGGGTCTAGTGTATTTGGGCATGTTAGAAAATTAATAATTTATACTCTATTCCTTGTTTTCTTTTGCTAAATGTGGACACGTTGTGAATGATTATTTAAATTGCTTGTATGAGGTTCTAAATGATACTGGAATCTTACTAATGCGAATCATCTTCTATGCTATTCCGGTTATTATGTTTATATTTTTTAAACACTATATTATCTTGTTTCGATTAATCTCTTTGTCACAAGCTAAGAAGCGCTTGATTCATAATTTCCAGGTTATACTTACAGTCGCTGAGCATCATAGTGCTATTGTGCCTTGGCAATTTGTAGCTCAAAAGACAGGTGCAGTTTTAAAGTTTGTTGGATTGAGTGAAAATGAAATCCCAGATGTGGAGAAATTGAGGGAAATGCTTTCAAGCCAGACAAAACTTCTTGTTCTTCAACATGTCTCCAATGTGCTTGGTGAGTGAACTGTCTTCTAAATGTAGAAATGACATGTCAAGAGGATTAACAATGGGCCATAAGTTGGAGCTTAATTGAACTAAAGAGACTTTCTTTAGCAGCCACAATCCATATTTTCGTTGTTCATGTATATGCTTATTGCAAGACAGGAACCTCCTTCCCTTGACTGAAATTCATGTTTCAGTTACTTTCAATGACATTTTCATTGTGTATTAGACTTATAAGATTTTTTTTTGTTTGTTTGTTTTGCTTTTCAGAGCTGTCATATTCTGGAGAGTAAACTGAAAATATATGGTGAGATACATACGAGAAAATAAAATCTGAAAAAAAGTACTCTATGAATATACTAGAAAATACGGTTTTAGGAAATCTAATTCTAACCAGGGTTTGGAGTATCTGATAGAAAGAAACTGCCGAGACAGACTCCTTGCTTACTGCTCTTCGGGTTCACTCACCTCTTCTAGTTTATCTTCTTATGTGATGTCAAAGTAAGAAAGCATGGGTGAAAAATCATTGAGCTGAACTTTTGTCTGTTAACTTCTAAGTAATTCTATTTTCTTCTTTCATCATCTGACCAACTATGTCTGTTAACTCTCGAATTCCGATTTCAAAAATGTTTGTTATTCACTTATGTTTAAACTTTAAATATTTAAGAATTTGTATTTTGATAAAGAGCCAAAACTAAAATTCTTATGTATGTCTGCCTTTAATTTTTATTTGTTTTCCTGCAGCTTCAACTCTTCCAATCGATGAGATTGTAAGTTGGGCACATGATTTTGGAGCCAAAGTGCTTGTTGATGCTTGTCAAAGTGTTCCTCATATGGTTGTAGATGTGAAACGCCTTGATGCTGATTTCCTGGTTGCTTCTTCTCATAAGGTGATGTCATTTCCTTATGCGTTAACTCTCAAGTATCATAAGTGAGTATTTGAAGTGAATAAATAATCATGCTTCAGATGTGTGGGCCTACAGGCGTCGGTTTCTTATATGGTAAAACTGAACTCTTGACTGCCATGCCTCCTTTCTTAGGTCAGTTGTTTTATTTTGTCTTTCTTTCATGTGGGCGTGTGTGTAACTGTGCATGCTTTTCCCTCATCTCTCCTTAAGTTATTATTAATTATTATACATGTTTGTTCTGTGACTTCTGTCTGACATCCCGGAAGTCTTATAGATAATTGACAAAATAAGAAGTACTTGGTGTTTAGTATCTTTAAAGTGCACCTCTAAACCCTAAATGACATTTTCTCAGGTGGCGGTGAAATGATATCTGATGTATATTTGGACCACTCAACCTTCGCTGAACCTCCATCTAGGTCAGTGTCTTATTTACAGATTGACCATATTAGAAAGGTTTTCAAAGTTGGTTGAGTGTCTTACTTCACATCTCGAATAGATGTATATGAAATTGTAATTGTGCAAGTAAGAGATGAAACTTATATAGCTCTTAAACACGTGTATCTTTGTCTTCTCTCTTCAAAAAATTTACACCAAGTCAAGGAAATGATAATACCACTTGCTATTTCCATCAAATTGTTTTATTCCCATTTATAAACTCTTTGTTATGAGATGGGAGCATTCCTTGCCTCTTAAATTTTTGTGAAGCCTCTTTCATTGCAATGAAAGCAGATCAAATATTTTTTAGTTTTGTGATCTTTTCACTTTTCATAGATTGAGTAAATGCAAATTTCTAATCTCATTAGCTGATACGAATTGACTTACCTTTGAATTTGGAGAATGTTTAAATCATCAGATCGCTACCAATGGAGATTATTATTGCTGAATATGGGCCCTCACTTGATATTTACATTTGTAGATTATTCTTTGCTGATTTGTTGTTCCTTTCATGAATTACTTTCTGATGAGCTTAGATTTGAAGCTGGTACTCCGGCTATTGGGGAAGCAATAGGGTTGGGGGCAGCAATTGATTATTTATCAGGCATTGGGATGCAAAAGATTCATGATTATGAGGTATTTTGTATCCTCTTAAAAATATTTACTTACGTTCTCCAATATATACGTATTATAGTCTGTGCTTTCTCTTTTGCCGTCTTTCTATTTTGCCATTTCCTTGACTTCATTTAAATCAATGTCATCTATCTTTATATTTTGTATTCGCTCATAAGAAGTTAGACACTCGCCTCATATTTCTGGTAATCATGTTTTTTTTTCTGGTATGATACAAATTACGAGTTCGTGACCTACATTTTTTTGGTGGTTTTAGGACCAGATTTAGTCTTACAGCTTCTTTTCTAATTATGAATTTTATTTTTCTTTAAAATAACTGGTGCCATTTTCTGCTGGATTATTGTAGGAATGATTACAAAAGCTACCCCTGGGATTTGCTTATTACAAATAAAATTGAATTTACAATACCCTCTTGAGCTTCATATTTATCTTTCAAAAACTCTTTTGAAGCTCGAAAGTGCATTTTAAATTAACTGGTTATTTCTTATTTAGGCCAAACCCTTGGGGTAGTACTTGTAATTAACCCTAAATTTCATTAACTGTTCCTTTATATACAATTAACAGTTCCGGTTAAAAGGAATTCTTAAGCCAATTCTTTTGTTCATTTGCCTTTTTCAGATAGAATTAGCAAACTATTTATATGAGAGGTTGTGTTTAGTACCCAATGTCCGTGTCTATGGCCCGGCACCATCACCAACTGTGAAACGAGCGGCACTGTGTTCATTCAATGTGGAAGGTGTCCACCCAACAGATATTGCTACTTTTCTTGACCAGCAGGTATTGGCGTATTGCATACATTGTTTTGAACATTGCATAGAATTCAAAAAATTAGTCAATGAAAAAGAAGAAAAATGATGTCACCCACCAGGTTTGGGGTATTTACGAAAAAAATCAAAGAAATTTCCAAATTACAAAAGAAAACTAGAGGTTTGATTTCGTGTTATATATTCTCCCTTATTAAGAAAAATATTTTTGAAAGCACCCTCTACATCTCACCCATCATCTTTATCTTTTCAGCACAGTGTAGCTATTAGATCGGGTCACCATTGTGCTCAGCCCCTTCATCGCCATTTGGGAGTGAACGCAAGTGCACGGGCAAGTCTTTATTTCTACAACACGAAGGAGGATGTAGATTACTTCATTCAAGCTCTCAATGACACGATCAGTTTTTTTGCGTCTTTTAAGTAAGGGACTTTATATGGAAGCTAGATGGTACCAAGATTTTTTGTATTATAGTCGTCAACTGTTGCCCTGTGAAAATACATTGACAATGCCTATCCTCTGTCGAATGTAATGTAGCATAGAAATATTATTAACACTTGAGTAAAAATTATAAGTTGCATTGCAGTTAATGGCGAATTGAGGAAAGAGTTGCTATGTGATTTATTGATTTGGCTTCTTGGAAGCCTTGCTTTTTGTATCCAGAATCAAAAATGTTTACAGTTACTCTATATTCGATCCGGATCTAGCTCAAAACTATCGAGGTGCAATTAACCTTCGATTATATTACATTCTCGAGACGTTTATCTACACTACAATTTATATAAAATATATAATTTTTTTTAATAAGAAATCATTAATAATACAATTATATATGCTTCAATTAGATTTTTTTTAGTTATGTGTGATGAATAATAAAATATTGAATGTAAAAATAATGTACGAGTATTTTATACGGAATAGTGTAATTCTTACCGTATAAAAATAAGAGTATACTGCAAATTTTCGAATTTATTTTCAATTATTATTTTCAAATACTACTATAAAAGGAGTTTACTTGTTAAGCATGAAACACGCAGAGTCGGAAGGTATAGTTCTTTACGCGCCGGCATAAAAACGCGTAGCCAAAATTCGACCATCCGAGTTCCGTCTGCCGGCAAACCGCCTCCGACGCTACCGTCCATTTCATCTTCGGTATTACCTCCGGCTTCGTTCAAACGATCGCGCGCCCCTGTCTTCTCTGGTAAAAGAAATACTCCATTTATTCTGTATTTTTTTAGGTTATTTGTTTTTTATGATTTTGGTGCTAGTACTTTTGAAGGACTAGTTAGTGAACTGGTGTTGCGTGTTTCTACTCGAGCTTTAAGTTTCTGATTTTTTTGTTCTGAATATAAATTAGGGCGAAAATATTGTTCAATCGTTATTGAATGTGAAAATTAAGAAGAATCCAATATAAATGATTTTGATAAGTAAAGGAATTTCTGAGAAAGATATTTCCACTATGAAGCGTTTGATCAAAGAATTAAATTAATCAGGTGAACCAATTTAATTAATTAGTTCAATTGTTAAACGATGAACTCAGAAGCTTTTGTTCAAATTAAGTTGCCTTTTGATAGTATGTATGTATGTTGTTATCTTGATGGATGACTTCGTAACTTTTGCAGATCGAAGTGATAAACCTTTTTAGCCAAGTGGCATGAAGAAATCCATGGATCCCTTCGAGATTGCATTTGAGGAACAAGAGGAATCGCCTCCGGCTTCTATGCCCATGTCGGTAAGGGCTGCTGGCCCGAGTGGCAAAAACAATGAAGATGATGAGGAGGAAGAAGAAGAAGAAGAGAACATGGATGTTGAGCTTAGCAAACTCCGACCAAGTGGTCGCCCATCAAAAAGAGCTAAGAGGCAGTAAGTTGGTTAAGTAGTTAATGTTGTTTGCATATCCTTCCGAAAAGTCCAAAATCAATACATGTCTTTGAAGATGTTTACTTTATACTACG
This sequence comes from Euphrasia confusa, assembly GCA_954870475.1. Taxonomy (NCBI): domain Eukaryota; kingdom Viridiplantae; phylum Streptophyta; class Magnoliopsida; order Lamiales; family Orobanchaceae; genus Euphrasia; species Euphrasia confusa. Next base: position 2,635,131 of record OX940970.1, read on the forward strand.
TGTTTTTCGTTTCGAGACTATCATTGTTAGAGCAGAAGTAAATATCACAATCTATTTTCCCTTTTTTACCCCCAAATTTCTTGAAGTATCTTTCATAATACATGCGCTTCAAAATATTTGGCAATATTTATCAAGTTTTAGTTTTCTACTTTATTTAGTTTTGTAGTACATCTGACCTAATTTTTCCTTCAGGGAATTTTTGACTCAATTTACTGAGGAGCAAATGCGTAGGTATGAATCTGTTCGGAGGGCTAAATTTCCAAAGGCTAGCATGAAACGGGTAAGCCATAACCACCTGCTGTTTACCTTGCCAATTAACACACACCCTACCCCATCTTCAAAGGATTGGGAGAAAAAAATTCAAAGAATTAAAATGTAGAGTAACATAACCTCACAACATACACGTTATAAAAATTGCTTTAATTTTCTTGGTTTTTTGGTACTAGTAACTTTCTTTTACCCTAGTTGTGCAAAATAAACTATTTTAACAATTCAGGGTTGTCTCTTTTGTACTCCGTCTAAGATATAAGATAATATCTGTTTGTTCCATTTCCCATGCAGTTATTAGCAAGTATCACCGGACGTGCTACAATATCTACTCCCCCTGCAGTAGTAATGTCTGGAGCAGCGAAAATGTTTGTTGGTGAGCTTGTTGAAACAGGTATATTACTATCAGAATCGTCATGATTTCTCCTGCTTGTTGTTTGCATTTTACTAATTGGCTAATGATTTGCAGCACGAGTGGTGATGGCAGAGAGACAGGATACGGGACCAATCAGGCCATGCCACATGAGAGAAGCATACAGAAGATTAAAACTTGAAGGCAAGGTTCCAAGACGGTCAGTGTCGAGGCTTTTCCGTTGAAGGAGCAAACATGGAAGCTAATTGTGAGCTACTTCTGTTTGAATTGGCAATGCTTTGCTTGGCCACTTCTATAAACATACGGAAAATGAGTATTTTCTGTTCGGTCTCGTTAAGTTTGTAAAAATTAACACAGCGTATGTTGTTTCCAGGAAATGATTAATGGCTTGATTTCACAATGATAAGTATACACAACTATAATAATTCTGACTTTTGGACATACAAACACATGCATACATAAGTTGAACAAATGCAATTATATTGTTTAAGATTCTTTTAGCTACTCATGAGAACATTTGACATTAATAAAAAAAAAAAAAAGTAACAAAATAAAAGGATACCGAAAAAACATTCTGAACCCTGAGACATTTGTAGTCTACGGAAGCATTATTACAATAACTTATACTATCGGAAACAAAAAAACATTTAATAAGATAAACTTCAGTGCAGCTGCTTGGGAATGAACTGTGACCCTTTTCATCAATTCCTTCTATCAGCATAGTTTCCATCCGAGGTGTCATCAAACCCAGTGCTAGCCGTACTGTCTCCACCACCACCACTGAAATTCTGATCATTGCCTCCAAAGTTTGAACTTCCAGAATTATAACCACCGCCGGAACCATAGTTACCACCACTATTATAACCACCGCCGGAACCATAGTTACCACCACTGTTATAACCACCGCCGGAACTATAGTTACCGCCACTGTTATAACCGCCACTGTTATAACCACCGCCAGTTCCAAAGTTACCTCCAGAACCGCGTGCCCTGTCAGTTGCATAGTCCACCCTAATCGGACGGCCATGAAGTTCCTGTAGAAAAATAATATTCATAAGTAGCATGATTGGAAATTCAACAGGAAATACCACCTGTTATAAAGAAGTTCACACACTTCCTTTCCTAGTGGAAAATGCAAAAATTTATTAAAAAAATGTGATCAAGAGTAAGATAATGCCACCTTTTGATCCATGGCTTGGATGGCAGCGGATGCCTCTTCAACGGAGGAATATGTAATGAAGCCGAATCCTCTGGACCTACCAGTTTCACGATCTTGAATCACCCTTCCTGCATCAGTACGGGTTGAAAGAAATTCAATTAAAGTCATTCGTAGCCCATATGTATTCGTTGACGTATAAAGACAGCAGCAATTAAAGTGGTCAGGCAACAAACATAGGTGTGATATTTTGCGAAATTGAGAATCATACAATTTATAGATAATGAAAATTAAGCACGAATTGTGCAGTGCCAAGACTCATGCAACCATCCGAGCATATACTGTATATATTACCGCAATTCACTATGGATGTATAGATAATTCACAGAGATTAGGTTATAAGGCAAGGGTTGCTTAAGTATACCGTCAAGAACTTCTCCATATTTGTTGAACGCCTCCTTGAGACTTGAGTCATCTGTGCTCCACGAGAGACCTGCAAAATGAAAGCAAATGCACGTGATACAGACGGGGCATTATGAAATCAGGCGTAGGAAATAGTATGCTGCCAAACCGAAATGGTATTCCACCTCCAATAAAGAGCTTTGACGATGACATCCATCTTACTGCTTGGAAGATGGATGGCTCGGGAAAAGCCATGTTTTGACCGATGTGATTAGTCGCACTCCTTCCCAACATACTCCCAGCTTTTCTAAGGAAAGCCATGGCTAAAACACAAAACAATGGAAAAATCTTCAGTAAGAACTCATAAAGATGATACTCTCAGACAACACTCCCATGTTCAAATTTTACAGCAGATATTACTCATCCTCATACAATTCATGAAAGCCCTTTAGATTTATAAGCTGTTAATCTCAATATATAAAAATTCATCAAACCCTCCCAAAAAAATGACAAAAAGAAGAAGTAAACAATAGAATTGCAGTATTAATTGAACAAATTAACAAATAAATGAATTAAATTAAAAAAAAAAAAAAACGTACCTTTGTGGTGAAGGAACTGGAGTGTGTGTAAAACCCTAGAGAGAGAATGAAAAAAAGGGTTTATCAACTGAAGAGAAATTGAGCTGCGTAAAACTGTATATGTATGTCAGATCTAACGGATCTGCGCCGTTGGTTTCGGACAGTGTTAATAGTCACCGTTGATGATAGCTTGTGGCCCATTTTAGACTTCGTACGCCAACCCAACAAGTTCAACATCACACAATTTCTCGCTAGAAGCTTCACAAGATAGCATTGGTCAAACATTTCCATACAATTTGAATTCAAAATTAATACATTGCATTTTTCAATTTACGAATTGAATAAATGAAACTCAAAGAATGTCATAGTAAGTTGGCATGAATTTAATTGAATGTAATGTTTAATTATATATATTTATGTTCAAGAACAATAGACATATTTTTTTTGTATATTTTACAAAAGAACATGTCTATTACTCATGAATATATCATAAAAAGAGTGTAATATATAAAATTTGATCAAAATTATAAGTTACTGATGAAATAATTTTCATTTTTCATTATCAAATTTTAGTCCATCATTTTTACATCTTTTGTATTAGATGAGATTGAATTAAATTAATTTGAATGGGATTGAACCAAATTGAATAACTAAAATGAAGTAAACTATCCGCAAGTATGAATTGAATTAGATCTAAATTGAACTGATTTTTTTAATAATTATAAATAATATTATATCATGAATTAAATTATTTAAATATAATTATTTATCATAATTATTTTTTACATAAAACCGTTCATTTTAATTTATTTTTATTTTCTTAAATTTTAAATCGATTTTAATTGAATTAAATAAATTGAATGTAGTTGAAATTAAGAAACACTCGATGTCTAACCACAATTCATATGGGGTTTGGACTTTGGAAACCGTCTGACGGTCTTTTTTACTGATATTCCGGGTTACGATTTCGGATCCAATTCGGATCCCAAATTCACCGATTTTGGGATTTTACCACTGCTGAGCTACATCCACCAATCCAATCCCACCCTCGCAGAATCGAATCGAGCATCTCCGATCGAAGAAGATGGAGCGGAGCCAAACAAGGCCCAAGAGCATTCTCGAAACGTGCGGCGAGGAAATCGTCAGAATCATAACCCCAGTCTCCATATGCATGCTCGCCGTCGTGATTCTCGTCTCCATCCTCAATCGGGATTCGTCCTCCTCGATCACGACCATGGCCACCGCGGCCTACACCGAGAACTCCTCGGACTCCGTCTGGGACAAGCTCAAAGGCGCCCTCTTGAACTCGCTCGTCTTCGTCACTGTCGTCACCGCCGTCACTTTCCTGCTGGTCCTCCTCTTCTACCTCGGGTGCACCAAGTTCCTGAAATACTACATGGGTTTCTCCGCTTTTCTCGTACTGGGTTTCATGGGCGCCGAGATTTCTCTGTTCCTGATCCAGGACTTCAGCTTCCCCGTTGACTGCGTCACGTTCGCCGTCCTGTGGCTCAACTTCACGGCCCTCGGCGTCCTTGCCGTGCTCATGTCGAGAATGGCTCTGTTCGTGACTCAGGCTTATTTGGTAGTGATTGGGATGTTGGTTGCCTATTGGTTTACCCTTCTTCCCGAATGGACGACCTGGGTGCTTTTGGTTGCCATGTCATTGTATGACCTCGCTGCTGTTTTATTGCCCGGTGGGCCCCTCAGGCTCTTGGTCGAGCTCGCCATGTCCAGAGACGAAGAGATCCCTGCTCTGGTTTACGAGGCTCGCCCGGTTATTACTAACGATCTCGTCCGTAGTGGTGGTGGGGGGGCCGTGCAGAGAAGGGTGTGGAGAGAGGGAGAGAACGAGAGGAATTTTGTGAGTGTCGAAGAGGGTCGGGCCCCTGGAGGAGATAACGAGCTTTCAGCTCCGCTTATTCAGCATGTGAATATCCGTATGAATTCTGTGGAAGAAGGTGATCCCGTGCTAGAAGGGATTGGGTTGGGGTCATCGGGTGCGATTAAGCTCGGGCTGGGTGACTTCATCTTCTACAGCGTGCTGGTTGGAAGAGCCGCTATGTATGACTTCATGACGATGTATGCGTGTTACCTTGCTATTATAGCTGGTCTCGGTTTGACTCTGATGCTCCTCGCGTTTTATCGCAAGGCTTTGCCGGCTCTGCCCGTGTCCATCCTGCTAGGTGTGTTGTTTTATTTGTTGACTCGGTTTTTGCTTGAGGTGTTTGTTGTACAGTGCTCTATGAACCTATTGATGTTTTAGACCCACATCATATTGCTTAGCTGAAATGTTTGAGCGAGTTCATTAGTACCTTTAGTTTACCTCTATGTGCATTGGGTGAACCGTGAACCATCTTTCGATGTTTGTATTGTTTCTTATTTGATAGAACCGCCATAACTATTTGCAATTTATCAAAGATTAAAGGTGGAATTACTGACCTATAAGTAAGTTGTATTGTCTTTAACTACTAGAATTGTGTGTCTGGAGCATTCGATGTGTTGATGTTCATATTGGGTCCAGAACTGTGTTTAGAGGGTGAATTCACCGACTAAGCTTAATTTACTACGATACTCGTATTCTTATGGCTTCGGGTACATTAACTCTTAGTGGTTGAATTCAAGCACACGATAAATAAATGAGCTTACAAGTTACACGCAATTTTCCTTCTTTTGGTTTTTGTTTTCTTTGTGTTATTGACTCTTGTTTTGTTCAAAATGAAATTTATTTTAGCAGTGCACGTAATTATGTTTTCAAAGAATGCACGGTTGTATGTATTCTAAGGAGTTCCGAACATGATAAACATGAAGTACAAAACAAACAAGGATATTTAAGAATCGGGATCAGTCTCTGGACTCTCTTGCAGTTTTCTGCATCATTCTGTTTTGCAGATAATCAGCTAAGTTATATTGTAAACAAAACTAATTAAAGTTCTTCTTAGCTTCATTATAGCAGGATTTAATATATATAGATACCGTATATATAAGTGTGTGTGTGTGTGTGTGTGTGTGTGTGTGACATGCATTGACAAGGAATAATGCATACCAGAAACAATATACATTCATCTCTTATGTGAATGACTCAAAGACTTTGGTGAACCCTCAAGAAGATCCAGGATGTAAGTTCCCAATTCTTGTTCGGTGTACTTGATATGTTTTTCACCAATATAATTGTTAACTTTGCTAACAAAATTCCGATATGCATGGATAATTGTCTTTGAAGCTGAGATCCTCAAGTCCTCGCGAAGTTCGAAATCCGGGATGCACCATCTCGTTTGGATCTTATAAACACCCTCAAAAGCAAGGGTGAAAGCCTGTGATCTTGCCTTTAGAGTCGCCTTTCCTACTTCTCCATCATCCCGAAGCAAAGTAAGCACAGACTTCCAGGTCACTCTTTTGTAATACATTGCTTGCTGCCTGAATTTCCCGATATGGTTTCTTATCCATTCATCCCCAAACAAATGCCTGATTTTCGAGTTGTTCCCAATCTTTTGAACCATGTAGTGGATATTGTTCATCATGAAAATGTGCTTCAAGGAACAGTCTCTGTATAAGTTAGACTTGTGTTCTAAGTTGGCTTCCAACGTTGATGTCAACGACTGCAGGTGGGTAGCCATCGCGCGGGACATATTCGGACCAACCTGCTCTTCGTCTTGAAGAAGTAAATGGAAGGTATCCTTGTATTCCGCAAAGAACAAGATATAATTCATGACGTACTTCGTCAGGGGGTGAATACCCCCATTTGGAAATGGTTTCGAAGAAGAAGAGCACGATGCGATGTGGCTTCCTATGTCTTTCCAGATGGCCTTAGCAGAATCTCCCAATCTCGTCAAAAGATCATAAACATCGGTCCTTACGAACGAAGCAATCTCTTCAGGAAACAAAGCATCGACATCCGGTAAAAGATCCTCCACTACCTCGTACATATCGAGCAAGCAAAAGAGCCATTCCGGTTTACGAGGCCCGTTTGACACGGCATGACCAAAATTCAAGAGGCACAGCAGGGGAGCCTTTGAAGCTTCGGTTAAGCAAGTCGAATTAATAATTTGTCCGTGGTCTCCGAGGACTTGATCACACATCTGTTTTACGCTAACAAGATAGACGCGAATAATGCTCTTTATGGCCACGCGCCATTTCCTTATTCTGGAGTTTAAGAACTTCCACTCCATCTGGAGCACTTCCTCAACGCCACATGGGTCCACACCAAGAACCGTCATGTAGTCGAACAACATGTCCCTCCAGAAAGTGGTGAAAGCCAGACAGAATTCCTGATTGTAACCCGAAGCAAACATTATATTTGCGATTGTCTTGATCCGAGGAATCACATTCGGGCGAATCAACTCCATCATCACGTATTGCTCGGCCACTGAGCTGAAAGCCTGAAACACTCCTTTTGAGATGAGCTCTGTTCGCAGGCCCGGAAGCAATACTTATTCTGCATGAGAGTGTGCATCAGCTCATCTTGGAGTCTGGCCATAGCCATCTGGAGAGTACTTTCTGCTCGATCGGAAAGCTCTGTGATTGTCCCGGTCGTGTTTAAGGAGGTCATGTTCTGGAGAGTTACTGTCAACCTCTGGACATCAGCAACGGCTTGTAAATACTCGGAAACGATTTCGGGGTCAGAATCCCATATTCTTAAGTGATTCGAATGCAAGCTCATGATGGTGCGGCGAGACGACACAAGCTTAGTGTCGATCAAATGGATGTCGAGATCTCGTAGAAGCCTTCTGGAGCCATTGCTCAAGTCCTTAGTCGACTGGAGAGCCTTCACCACGTGGTGAGCTGCAGCTATCACTTGATGTTCCCGGTTGAAGATTTTAGCCTTCGGTTCAGGATTCAGATGATCCATCTCCCTTAGTTCTGATCAAATCTTAGAAAATAAGGTTTGTTATCTCCTGATTGAAACACACACACACAGAAAGTATGAAAAAAAAAATCAGAAATGGAGTTGACATAAACTAGTGGTGAAGGCTCTTTAGGATTATTGAATATTTCATCAGTTTTACAATGAATTTATGAAATAAAACACATACATATATATACACAGATGCATGTCTTTTTCAGATGATATTGTTTCTTTTGAAAATTTTCTTTTGAAATTTCTCACCGCCATCTGACTTGTGTTGTGTGGCCATTAAATTTCATGGAAATGTCACTGCTTGTACGGATTTTGGGGCCCTTTTTTGTTTGTTCTCTATCTCTTTAGACCATGGGTTGACCGACTAATTCGATATAACAAAATTTCGGTACTTAAATAGTGAGGTTATTATAAGAAAAAAAAATACACATGGGTGACATTTCGAATTTAATGTGTAATGACTATATTTATATATACTAGTAAATAGATTCCCTCGCAATTATTTCTGCCCTATCCCACTCTTTAATGCATTGTTCTGTACCTTAATAGAACCTAAATGCTTGCAAGTTAGTCACACCAGATTGGTAAATTGTTTTTCATGTGCTATAGTATATTTTCATCTAATTAACTTCCCGCCCATTTGACAGGCTTTTACTGAGTTATTACAAGCTCCACGTGATCGTTTTCCTGTACCTAGACTAGACTTGTGGTTTGTGATCAGCATGGCTCTCAGGTAAGCATCAGTTTTATCATGTGTTCTAGTGTGCATCTGCGAATTTCTCTTATTTGTGGTTTAGGAGTTTAAATCCTTAACAAGTAACACTTCAATTTGAAGTTTGTTTGGAAGAATTCATCCTACAATGGATATAAAATCCGTTTAAGCTATTCCGTTAAGTCCATTTAATTTGGAATCCTTCATCCAAATTTGCATTTTATTTTGGGCATGATTTGTTTCTGGCAAAATTCTTGTTGGCAAAGTTGAACCCTTCAGCCACCTACAGCAACGCACATGAGATGATGAATACTGGCTCTGACGTGATCTTCACTGATGATGTCAGCCTGGATGTTTTCATTGATCATCTTCAACGGTTTGCAGTTCAAGCTTCTTAAGAACGTCCCGTGTTTGGCTTTTAAACAGATGTGGCCATGTCTGATGTCAGTTGTATGCAATTACTATATGCGTGCCTTATTGTCGCGGATTGCCAGAATGTGGTCCAAAAACCCTTCACCATTTGAACAATAAGGGAAAGAAGTTGCCATTGTTTTAGGGACACGAGAGGTCGCGTTTGCTTCTTTTGCTAAAGTATTTATATTTTTTGTAACTTAAAATTGGTATAAAAAAAACGGGTATAGATGTAAAAGTTAAAATAGATATTTTTTGGTTTGACAGCAGACCTGGATTATCTATATATTATCTATATATTTGTATTTTTTTATTTTAGGTTTTTTACCTTGTGAATCACTACATATAAGGTCATTCTTTGTATTGAATATATGGATGCTGGCTGAAGCTATTATTAATGCATTTTCAACAACCACCACGCATCTTTGTGATCTTTGATTTTTAAAAATGCAAACTAAGATTTTAACTTCAAACTTAAATTTGGGACTTGAGAACTTTAGATTGAGAACATTAGAATAACTCAATCAAACCTACATCAACCTAAAAAAATGTTTACCCGCTTGAATGAATTTAAATAGTAATAAATTTATGTTTAAGTTTCTACTATTTTTGTGATACAAGGGTAGAAATTGAAACTAGGCATTCAATTCACCAACTTATACTAAACCAGACATTCAATTCACCATAATAGTACTCAATTAAAAAAACAGAGTAGAAATTGAACTATACTAAATTTTTACCATAATAGTAGACATTCAAATAAAAAAAACAGAGTAGAAATTGAACTATACTAAATTTTCAACTGAAAGTGAAACATTTAAAATAAATAAATATACATATAAGTAAAATAATTGAAACATTTAAAATAAATAAATATATATAAGTAAAATAAATTATAAGTGAAACATTTAAAATAAATAAATATACATAAGTAAAATAAATTATGAAAATGGTTGTCAATTAAAATTAAGGGTGATTTTTTATAAAGGAAAATTTAAAAGTTTAGTTAGAATTAAATAACTTAGTTTATCTTAATTATTAATAAGAGCATTTTAGTTAATATTATTTCAATTTTATTAATTTATTATTCATTATTATTAATTATATGTGACATACGGTTATTACACCTAACAATAATAATATTCTTAAAATACACTAACTAATAAAAAAAACAATATTACACCTAACAATAATAATATTCTTAAAATACACTAATTAATAAAAAAACAAAAAAATAACATTAAATAGCGGAAATTTATGAGTATAAAATAAAATAATATAAACTATTCTACCTTTTTTTTAAAAAGTTTTGAAATTAAAATTAATGTATAAAACTAATAAACCTTTCAGGTCCACACTACAACTGAAATCTATTTGATAAATTTTTTTTAATGGTTGAGCACTTATTACAATAGTGTAGCATTTTTTTTTTTTTTTTTTTGAATTTTCTATAAATATTATGTTTTATGGCTCAATTAAACTTTTTTTTTCAAGCATCATCCCTACCCAATAGTTGAATTCAAAGATTTTTTTGAATTAATATAATAAATAAATTAATTAAATTGAAATAATATTAGTTAAAGTGCTATTTTTAATAATTAAGATAAATTATGTTATTTAATTTTAACTAAATTTAAAAAAAACTTTGTAAAAAATCACTCATTCTTATAAATCTATAATAATATAAATTTGATTATAATTAATTGTGGAGTATGTTTTATTTGAATTTCCTACCAATATTATGTCATTAAATTATATAATATTATATTATAGTTAACTGTGGAGCATTTTTTTATTCGAATTTTATACAAATATTATTTTATTAAATTACATAATAATAATAATAATATAATATTGGATAGAATTTTAAATTTCAAACAAATTTTGAATTCAAACAAATTTTTAATTGTGGATTTTTTTTAATCGTGCAACATATTTGTTATTAGATTTCATTAATTTTCATAGTATTATATTATTGAATTCAAACAAATTTTTAATTGTGGAACATTTTTTTTAATGGGGAAGCATTTTTTATTTCAATTTTCTACAAATCATATGTTATTAATTTTTTTACAAATATTATATTGTAGGCATGTGCTTATATTATAAGTATAGTACACAATTTCTATTGTACAATGTACACATTTTATATGTCACATAACCTAAGTAAGTGTGAATGACCTAAGTAATAAGTTATGCGTGAATGGCCTCTTGTCTTTTCTTCACAGGGAATCGAGAAATTGAGAGTTTTACTGATATGTTATTTATGTGTTCTTTGTTTATAAGAGTGAATGTAGTTACAAATACTATTGACATAAAAAAAATTAATATTTAGAATTTATTTATGCGGTTAAATCTTAAATCATTTGTCGAATGATTTGAGTTGATTGTGAGATGATAAGACTTGTGTGTCTAATGGGTGTGTTGGATATGTGTCTAATGAGTTGTTATTCAAATATTATTGAAATATTATTGAAATAAAGATTAAGTTAAAATAAAAGTTAATAATTTTTGCAATTAAAATTTTCTCAAAAAAAGAAAAAAAATTTATTTAAATAGCAAAATTAAAATATATAGTAAAACAATATTTTTCATATATAGTGAAGTGAAATTAAAATAAATTCTATTGTAACTAACCAATTTCTACATAGCATGTATATTGTATATATGTTATAAAAGTATAAAACCAAATTCTATATAAAATTCTATATAAGATAGAGATATATATGTTTTGATATATATATATATATATATAGGCGCATATCCACTGAAGTACCTCCACTCCTGAAATTTTAAATACATTGGCTATATATAATATAAAATTAAGGAAATGGATAATTTAATTTATTAATTTAATTTTATATATATTATATTATCTAATGACTTCCATTTGGGCCAATAAATATAAGTCCATTTTTGAAATCTTTTAGGTGAAATAGAACAAAGTGTCTGTTTTTTGGACTGAAATAACTGAATTGAATAAAAAATTGAAATTAAGCGATTTGAACTAAACTAAATTGATTTTTATATAATAATAATAATTATTATTATTATTATTATAAATTATTAATTATTGTTTAAAATATTATTAAAATATTTTATTATTTTCTTAAAATTTTATCTATTTAATTAAATTAAATATGATCATTTCACTTTTGTGTAATGAAAATTTTCAGTTTAATTATTTTTAAATTAAAGTCTTAAAAATATAGAGCATGTTTTTTTTTAATTATATTGAATTTGAAAAATTATATATAATAATTATTTTAAATTTTATTAATGAAGTAATTTATATCATATGTTAAAAATATAGAAATAATTGTTGTATAATAGTATAAATATTTAAAGAGTTTAAATAATAAATTCATGTATAAAAAAAACTTAAATTTTGGATTTTTTTAATTATTTTATTGAATTAATTTTAATAAATTATGACATTTCAATTAGTGCGCAACAATTTTTGTGTGCATATTTTGTTTATTTTCTAAAACAATTATTAATACATTTTTTTTAAATACCAAATATATTTTAATTAACTCGTACTTTAAATTTATTAATATTTTATATTGATTTTGTAATTAAAATTTAGTTGGAAAAAATAACATTTTTAATAGTTGAAATAAAAAAAGTTAGCCCCCCTCAACTCTTTTGCTTGGTCCGCCCTGTATATATAAGTTGTTATATATTGTTTGGAATAGTATCCGTATGACATTCTATAAGTTGATATATATTGTTTGCAATAGTATCCGTATGACATTCTAAATTTAGAGGTGTTTTTTTGTGTAGGAACAAAACACAACACAAATCTAAATCAACGTAAAGCCATCAGTTTCTCCTTACAACTTTTTGTGCTGTGTCTCCCCTTTTCTTTTTTCTTTTCCTCTCTCAAGAATTTACACATTGCTAGTATTATTCGTGCCGTGCCATTTATCGATCGGGCTGCACGGTGGAAAGAGGGGGTCTTGCTACCTCTTTTCTGGCCACGTTTGTTTGGCCGGAAACACACCAGCCCACGGCCACCATCTTTCTGACCCGATCACGCGCATGTATGCACTCCCGTTTTTTATGAGATTTTTGTGGAACAAAAATAAAATCTCAATTGTTGGTTTTTTATGAGATTTTGTTTTTGCTTGTTTGGTTATAAAATTTTGTAGAGCTTGCATATCTGGATTTGAGATGCCAACAGATGAGGATATAATATTTGCATTTGGCATCCCAATCTATAGTAATTTTTTTGCATTTTGCCTACTAAGTTTTGAATTATACTTTCTCATCCTCATCTCTGGCATTTTGCATTTTTCGGTAGTCAAAGACTCAAAGTGAAGTGCAACGAATAATCGATATTGTTGAGAGGGTGTGATATGTAATTTCAATGTTAATTGTCTCCAACACTGCAGGTAGTGATCAGTCAGTGAATCTCAAGTGGTATGGAATCTCCAAACACCGATTTGAACAAAGCAACAACGAGTTCGCCCGATCAAGAGACAAATCTAAAGGTCGAGCTTCACCCCTCCTGTCAAGAAACTCAAAGCAGCCTGCAGTACTCCTCCCCCTCTACATGTTCCTCGCCCGATTCCCCATTAGCCGTTCCTTTCAACAAGGGTGACGAAGACGATGACAACCAATCAATTCCGAGCAATGAAGATTCCCCTTACAGAATCCCTAACTCCGTTTTCGCTTCCAGGGCTTCCCCTGGAGAATGGAGTATGGCCTCTAACGAGTCATTGTTCAGCATTCACGGAGATAACACGAGCTTTAAAAACGAGTATTTCCCCTTTTGGAGGTCGGGGGAGTTGGAGGAGGCCTCTCCTTCCGATCAGTACATGTTCAGCTACTCTGATCAGCAGCCGAGGTTGTTGTGCACTGAGAGCAGCGATCCAGGACTGGCTGAGGCGACCATGAAGGAAGTCATAAGGGAGACCGAATCTAATCACCATCATCCGAACGATAATCAGCCCACGGCCGCAGCGTTGGCTATCCCGTCGCGAAGCTCGTACGAGAGCAGCACGAGCACCACATCATATGCTTTCGCCGCAATGTAAGAACATGTTCTTTTCAACTTATTTTCAGTTCAGTTCAGACCCATTAAGTTTAGTTCAGCCGTTCAGACCAATTAAGTTTAGTTCAATCTTTTTTTTTTTTCATTATTATTATTTCAATATTTTATAATTAAATGAAATTGAACTTAATTTTAATTCAGTTTAGATCTATTAAGTTCAGTTCAGCTAATTTCAGTCTAAAAAACAAGTTCTAAGAGTATTTAATTCATGTTTTGAGGGATTGAAACAATTATTTTAAGGAAAGTGGTCATATTATTATGAAATTTAGTACATTATACCGATGATCATTGTTACGTTTTCATCTCTCATAACCGATCACACTCGAATATAAACAAACGCAGGAAAGCAGGGGATTCCGAGAGAGGAGAATTATCGAGAACGCCTAGCTCGGTGAGATCCAACCCGGAGGAGAATGCCGTCCAATATCCATCGCCGTCGTCGCCACAAGTGATGACAGAGCCACCGGAACAAGTGGCGGCAGCTGATCAGTCACCGACACATTGTGATGAGGAGCCCGATCCGGCCGACGGAGCAGATCCCCCGAAAAAATGGTCCTTCTTTCCATGCTGCTAATTTGGGGTTGGATGTGAAGCAAGAATTGTGGACATATTTTTGTGCAGTAAATAAAAAGGAAAAAAGGTTATATAAGTAAGATTTGTAATGATTCATGAAGGGAAGAATTAATATTCTTGAATCATAATTCATAATAATGTACTCTCAATGTATATGGTAGGATTTAGTAAGAGATGTGGAAGGGAACGGTCGGACCGGACACAATCACTTGTTTCCCGCTCAACCCGAGTGTTCCGAAACCGTCGTCTCGTTGAACATAATTTTGATTGTTTACTATTGTTTATATCCGATTTCTTAAAAGATAATTTCAGAAAACTATGTTTATTTGTAATATTTGTGTTTTTTTTTTCTGTCACAAAAAATTCAATAAGACATTGTATTTTTTTTTTAATCCGGACACATACGAACCATTCGTTGGGGACGTATATCATTTTACTTTTTATAAACCGAAGCCCAGTTCAAATTACTTAATAGGCTCTGCGTAATTTATTGGGCCGAGCCCACTCCCAGCCATACATGAAATGAAACCCTGATCCTGGTATAAATAACAGAGTTTCCGCACGCTAGGGTTTTCACCCACGCTTCTCCGTCTTCCTTACTCCGCCGAATCGCCGTCGCCATGGTAAGCTTTTCTCCTTTCACTCGATCGTTTCCATATAGCTGTAGCATCTCTCATCGCTATATGAATAAGTTGTGCGACCTACGATTTTAGCATATAGTTACTGTACGAATGAATCGAATAGATAGTTTTTTTTGTTGATTTTTTTTATTCTGTTCGGAGGGCGAAAAAAATTCG
Source organism: Euphrasia confusa (assembly GCA_954870475.1). NCBI lineage: Eukaryota > Viridiplantae > Streptophyta > Magnoliopsida > Lamiales > Orobanchaceae > Euphrasia > Euphrasia confusa. Next base: position 2,650,314 of record OX940970.1, read on the forward strand.
ACTTGGATAACCTGAATCGATTGAGTATCATATTTATCTAAATTTTTGAATATTGCATTTTTATTTTTTGGTTATTAAATTTAGTTTTCCGAACCTTATTTAGTTTATAATTGCATATTGAGCTATTCTTGCTACATTAATCTGGAAATGATAATGTGTTATACAGTATATTTTACCAAATTTATTTTATAATTTCTGACTGTGAACACTATTTTTGTATATTGATTTTCAATGCCTTAGTATAGATATCTGTTGATCTGCAACTATACAGGGGATTTTGATAAAATCCAGCCCTTGATTTGTTTTGTAATCAACTTGTTTGCAGGTGAACGTGCCGAAAACAAAGAAGACTTTTTGCAAGTCAAAGGAGTGCAAGAAGCACACTTTGCACAAGGTGACCCAGTACAAGAAGGGTAAAGACAGCTTAGCTGCTCAGGGAAAGCGTCGTTATGATCGTAAGCAGTCGGGTTATGGTGGCCAGACTAAGCCCGTCTTCCACAAGAAGGTTGGTCTCTTTTTGAGTGGATTCTTATCATGGAAATTGTAGAGTTTTAAGTTGTTCATTTTCTGTGTGGTTCATTTTTATAATCTGCTGACTTGTAAATAGGCGAAAACTACCAAGAAGATTGTGCTGAGGCTGCAATGCCAGAGCTGCAAGCATATGTCCCAGCACGCCATCAAGGTTGGTTTAACGTTTCTTACTTTTAATATCGAGTGTATTCTTGTACAAGTTGCTTACAATTGTGACCTCCTTTGCAGAGGTGCAAGCATTTTGAGATTGGTGGGGATAAGAAGGGCAAAGGAACTTCCCTTTTCTGAGGGCCAATCTGGACCTGCGAATTGGAACTTGCTGCCGTTTTTTGTTTCTGTATTTCCCTTTGTTCTTGCTATATATTTGACTTGAATTTGAATCTTTTAGCAACAACTCAGTTTTGTTTCTCTTATTAATTATTTGAATGGATTTTTATCTTATTACTGTTATCCTTAATTTTTCCAATTATATATATCATTGTGAGTTACTTAGCTTTTCAATGTTCTCTGTTTATGGTTATTTAGAAGCATTTTGTCTGAGAATGTAATTTGGCAGAAGTTTTTGCCCTTATATTTTCATGTCAAGAAATATTGTTGATCTATATTGGCATATACTATTTTTAACAATGTTAAAACTAATATATTTTCAAGAATAAACAATTAAGGATTCTTGTAAATTATTTAGTTTGAGTAATATTTTCAATGCAATAATATAATTTTATAAAGAAATAACAAAATTAAGAAAAAAATAAAAAAATATTTTGTTTCACAATTTTATTAATAGGAGTACTTTTTGGTTTTATCTTACAAAAGTATTTACACAGTATAATGTCCGTAAACCATACCCATTTTCACCATTACAAAAAACCCATCGACCCCTCTTCGCAAATCCATCGCATTTGACAGTAACCTCAAGCGAGAGATCAAGAGATTAAATAAAAATATAATCTTGCAGAGAAAATATGTCGAAAACAGTGAGCCCAGATGCGATATCGATCATCCTCGCTAACCCTTGCCCCGATTCTTCTTCGAACCTTCCGGAGATCATCGTACAGATCGTCGACCTCAAACCCGCCGGCGCCAAACACATGTGAGTTCTTTGAAGTGTTTTTATTTGTTTGTTCGTTCTAATTTTTTCCTCAGAGATTAGATCTACAGTTTTTTTTTTGTTTGTGATATTTTTGGATAAGATTAAGAATGTATCTGAATCGAGAGATCTTGGATTTGGGGAAAATAATGGCGATTCTGTTTTGTGTGTATTTAAATGGACCTGTTTTTATTTTCCGATTATTATTTGGGTCTTGAAATTGTGAAATGGGTTTGCGAAATTATGGAAGGTTCACTGCAAATGATGGGAAAATGAAGATGAGAGCTATGCTGCAATCTTCCCTTTCGCCCGAAGTGACATCTGGAAAAATCCAGAATTTGGGCCTCGTTCGTGTTCTTGACTACACGGTAAACGACATCCCGACGAAGAATGAGAAGTAAGTTTCTGTTTTTCTCTGAATAGTTATCACTGAATGGGTTGAGAATTGAGATCACTATATACGGGTCTGGAACGCTTTGCATTTGCTCTGTAGGTACCTAATTCTGTCGAAATGCGAGGCTGTGTCTTCTGCGCTTGAGGCGGAATTCAAGCAGGAAATTGAGGTTGGAAAAAGTGAAACTGCTATTGGTATTGCTTTGAAGCCAAAGCAAGAGTTTGTGTCTAAATCTGCCGCTCAAGTAGTTCACGAACAACATCAAAAGTATGTGCACGTTTGTATAAACTTTTTCTTTATCTCATTTGTTCTGTAATTTGTTCATTATAACCCGATACTTCTATTTGTGAGTTTCATTCTTAAATGTGATTGATTAATGGCAGTATGTCACCTTCTGCGCGAATGGCGATGACACGAAGAATACAGCCGCTTGTTTCTTTGAACCCTTATCAAGGAAACTGGACAATTAATGTTCGGGTGACAAGCAAAGGAAACCTGCGGTCCTACAAGAATGCTAGAGGCGAAGGCTGTGTGTTCAATGTAGAGTTGACAGATGAAGATGTGAGTGAATGCTTATATTTTTCTGGATTCTTGAATATTTCATCGTATTTATTAGTATACGGTAACTGAAAAATATGTAATTTATTTATATTGGTTCAGGGCACTCAAATACAAGCAACAATGTTTAATGAGGCTGCGAAGAAGTTCTACGAAAAGTTCGAGATGGGGAAGGTCTATTACATATCAAAGGGAACTCTAAAAGTTGCAAACAAGCAATTCAAGACCGTGCAGAATGATTATGAAATGACCTTAAACGAGAACTCGCAAGTAGAGGAAGTCGAAAACCAGCCAACTTTTATTCCTGAAACAAAATTCAATTTCGTACCTATTGACGAACTAGGTCCATTTGTCAATGGAAGGGAGCTTGTTGGTAAAGACGCGCGTACTTTTCTTTACTAATATGTCTGGCTCTCTCGTCTCGTGCAGTATTATATGTCTTGTTTTTTACTTTCACAGATGTTATCGGTGTGGTTCAGACTGTATCTCCTACAATGAGTATTAGAAGGAAGAGCAACAACGAGTGTATTCCGAAGCGTGATATAACCATAGCTGATGAGACGTATGCCTCATGTCTCATGTTTTTTCTTTGGCGATGGTTTACTTATTACATCTTAACACGGTCATTGCATATGATTTCCAGGAAGAAAACTGTGGTAGTGTCTCTATGGGGTGATAATGCCACAAATGTCGGGCAAGAGCTTCTGGATATGTCTGATAAATCTCCAGTCGTTGCAATTAAATCTCTTAAAGTTGGTGATTTTCAAGGTAATTATTACATATTTTCATGTTACATTAAATTGTATCAATAATTATCCTTCTTTTGATATAAGCTGAAAAATGCCTTCAATTGCTGGTTCAGGTGTATCGCTATCGGCACTGAGCAAAAGCATTTTAGTAGTCAACCCAGAGACACCGGAAGCGAAAAAGTTGCGATCTTGGTATGAAATAGCTATGGTTGATTCATATATTCTTTTTTATCAACTCTGCCACATTCGGCCCTTTTAATTTATAATAAGACCCGACTGTTTTACTAAACAGGTTTGATTCTGAAGGGAAAGACACTTCTTTGGCTTCCATAGGTTCTGGTTTAAGCCCTTTGGCGAAAGGTGGAGCTCGATCCATGTACTCTGACAGAGTCTCTCTTGCTCATATCACCAGTAACTCATCCTTGGGAGAGGAGAAGGTAGTACTACTGCGCTTTGCATGTTTTAACGAGCACGAATGAGTTTTGTGATTAAAAATATTTTACATTTTTCATTCGTTGATTTATTTATGCAGCCTGTGTTTTTCTGCATCAAAGCATGCATTAGCTTCATCAAACACGACCAAGCAATGTGGTATCGGGCTTGCAAGATATGCAACAAGAAGGTTACTGAGGGTGTCGGGTCCGGCTATTGGTGTGAAGGGTGCCAGAAGAATGATGCAGATAGCAGTTTGAGGTTTCTTACTCAGACATATATCTCATTTAATCTTATCGGTATTTGTAATGAATATAAATTACGAATTACGTTGTTTTTTTCAGATACATCATGGTGGTTAAAGTTTCTGATGCAAGCGGTGAAGCCTTCCTCTCGGTTTTCAACGAACAAGCCGAGAAAATCATTGGGTGTTCAGCAGACGAGCTAAATGACTTAAAATCTCAGGTTTTAATTAGCTCATCTGCAACCAAAGACGAATAATAACAGAAGAAAAAAAACAGCCCATTTTTTCACATCCTAATTTCCTTGCGTTTTATATTTTAGTTTCAGGATGGAGACGATCCATACCAGACGAAACTGAAGGAAGCGATGTGGGTCCCACACCTGATCCGAGTCAGCGTTGCTCCTCACGAGTACAACAACGAGAAGAAGCAGAGGATAACCGTCAGGGCTATTGCTCCTGTTGATTACGCATCCGAATCAAAGTTCCTCCTCGAGGAAATATCCAAGATGAAAGTATCCAAATAGTCGTGTTACGCGTAGTAGTAAATTATTCGATTTCTTGCACCAAAAGACCTTTCCTTTTTTGTTTGTTTGTGTTCATCAGGTACTTGAAATGAAAAATTACCAGATTTTTTTTACCTTGATGAAAACTTGCAATCAGAATCACGTGATTAGATTTTGGTGCACCTACTCCACTCATTCATCAATAATTGCACATAGATATACATCAACTATTCTGACAGAAACCATGCAACATGTGGTTCACTGCGCTCGTGTCGAGGCTTATCAAAATTCATACCGATACCGTACCAAAAATCTAAGCAACGGCGAAAAAAAAAGAGGAAAGGAAAGATGAGCAAGGTTGATGTAATATCTTCAAGCCTTGTTCAAATGGCAACCAATGATACTACAATCTCACTCCCAAGAACAGAACTAACTCCATGGGACTTGCATTTGCTCCTACTTTACCCTATCCAGAAAGGAATCCTCTTCCACAAACCCGAGAAAACCACAAACACCATCGACCACCTGAAAAAGGCCTTTGCTCGCACTCTCGATTTCTTCCCCCCTCTCGCCGGCCGCTTGGGCACAGTTGCCAACGGAGACGGCACATCCGTTTACTTCGTCGACTGCAACAACGCAGGAGCTGAGTTCACTCACGCTGCGTGTTCTTTATCTGTCTCCGACATTTCCGAAGCTAAGTACGTTCCGGAAATTGTGTCAGCTTCGTTTTTCCCACTCGACGATGTCCGGAACGTTCTAGGAGTTTCCAACCCTCTGCTCGGAGTCAAAGTCACCGAGCTCTCCGACGGGTTCTTCATAGGCTGCACGGCTAACCATGCTGTGATCGACGGGACTCCTTTCTGGCATTTCATCAATTCTTGGGCAGAGATTTCCCGTGGCTCGAGTAAAATATCGAAAATGCCCGTGTTCGAACGAGATTCCCCTAACGGGGCCCGCGTTGTCCCGATTCCGACAGTCGACGTGAGTGTCTTGGAAAAACCGGACAAACCTCAACTGCTCGAAAGGGTGTTCGGCTTCAGCAAAGAGAGCGTGTCGAAGCTCAAAGGCAAGGCGAATGCTGAAGCTGGAAGCGAAAAGATATCGTCTTTGCAAGCACTCTTGGCTCACTTGTGGCGTGGGGTCACGCGGGCCCGGAGAAGCACAACCGGCGAAGTTTTCCTAGCTCTACCGATCGGTGTGAGATCGAGAATCCCTCTACCGGAGGGGTATTTTGGGAATGCGGTTTTTGTCTCTTATTTTGGAATTCCTGAGGCAGAGCTGATACAGAAAGATTTAGGCCATACTGGGCTTAAGATCAGCGCCTTTGTTGCTCGAGAAACTAGTCACTCGGCGGTGTTCGGGTTCATAGAAGATTGGGTGAAAAACCCGATAATGATTCAGAAGGGAGATTCGAACTTTCTCGTTTCGAGCACGCCTAGGCACAATGTGTATGGGAGCGACTTCGGGTGGGGAAAACCGATTGCTGTGAGAAGTGGAAGAGCTCAGAAGTGTGATGGGAAAATGACGCTTTTCCCAGCAGCTGATGATCCAGGAGGAATCGATATCGAAGTATGCTTAGCGCCCGAGACGTTGAAGACATTGGAAGGTGACACTGAGTTCATGGAAGCAGTCACCACTTGATTATTTATTTTTGTTCCAACTTCATTTGTGTTTAGTTTTGATTGTTGTTGATAATAACAAGTGTATTCAAGAAATTGAAAGAAACACTACTTTTCCTTTATCTATTCAATGATATTGAATCTTTGGAGCTCTAATGCTCTAATCCCTATCTAGAAGTTTTGATACATCTTTCTCTCTATACGAGAAAGGGTTCGTCGGTGAAGTGTCCATCAACTCCCATGCATCTTCGTCACCCAATAATCATATTCTTTGTTAGGATCTTGGCTGAAGTTGTTGTGCAGAAACTGATTCTCGTTCCGGATGAATCTGTGTATGAAAAACGCCCCGGTTAAGTTCATTATCAGAGCATTATTCATAACTTGAAATAATTGTCAACCAAAAAGTATGCATCACATTGTTAGTATCAGAGAAGAAACTATATGAAATGAGAGCTTATAAGATATTTCAAAGTACTTGATCAACACCCTTTCAATGTTTTAAGATTATTGATTTCCTTAGGTTAATATTCACAGCAGATCTCATTTAACTAATACTCCATAGTACTCCAGTACATAACAAGTTTTCATAGTCATTGTCGACTTATCCCTTTACCACACCCATAAATTATTTGATTTCTTGCACCAAAAGACCTTTTCTTTTTTTGTTTGTCTGTGTCTGTGTTCATCAGGTACTTGAAATGAAATTACCATCATTTTTTTACCAGTCCATGTAATCTTACCTTCATGAAAACTTACCTTCAAGAAGGCCTTTGCTCGAACGCTCGATTTCTTCCCCCCTCTCGCCGGGTGCTTGGGCACAGTTGCTAACGACGACAGCACATCCTTTTATTTCGTCGATTGCAACTATGCTGGAGCTGAGTTCACCCATGCCCGTTGTTCATTATCGATCTCCGACATTTCTGAAGCGAACTACGTCCCAGAAATTGTGTCCGCTTCGTTTTTCCCACTCGACGAGGTCCGGAACGTTCTAGGAGTTTCCAACCCTCTGCTCGGAGTCAAAGTCACCGAGCTCTCCGACGGGTTCTTCATAGGCTGCACGGGAAATCATGCTGTGATCGACGGGACTTCTTTCTGGCATTTCATCAATTCTTGGGCAGAGATATCCCGTGGCTCCTCGGGTAAGATATCGAGGATGCCTGTGTTCGAACGCGATTTCCCTTCTGTCCCAATCCCGACACTCGACGTAAGCGTCTTGGAAAAACCAGTCAAACCTCGACTGCTCGAAAGGGTGTTCGGATTTAGCAAAGAGAGCGTGTCGAAGCTCAAAGGCAAGGCGAATGCTGAAGCCGGCAGTGAAAAGATATCGTCTTTGCAAGCACTATTGGCTCACTTGTGGAGTGGGGTCGCGCGGGCCCGGGGAAAACCGATTGCTGTGAGAAGTGGAAAAGCGCAGAAGAGAGACGGGAAGATGACACTTTTCCCGGCAGCCGATGATCCAGGAGGCATCGATATCGAAGCTTGCTTAGCGTCCGAGACGTTACAGGCATTGGAAGGTGACACTGAGTTCATGGAAGCAGTCACCACTTGATCTGTGTTTAGTTTTGATTGTTGATGATAATAACAAGTGTATTCAAGAAATTGAAAAAAACACTTTTAAATTCACCAGAAGATCACTTATAATTTCTTTTGAATCTTTAGAGCTCTATATATGAAGCACATTATAACTGGGGTAGCCAAAGATCTAAGAAAATAATAATAATAATCATCAGGGGTGCTTAAACTTTGAAATCAAAGAAACGATCCTATCTAGAAGTTTCGATGCATCTTCCTCTCCAGACGAGAAAGGGTTCGTCCATTCCTGGTATTGATGGAGGCTGCCTGTGAAATCGGTGAAGAGTCCATCAACTCCCATCTTCGTCACCCAATAGTCGTATTCTTTGTAAGGATCTTGGCTGAAGTTGTAGTGCAAAAACTGGTTCTCGTTCCGGAAGGTGTAAGGATGAACCTGTGAATGAAAAACGCCCCGATTAAGTTCATTATGAAAGCATTGTTCATCACTAGTAATAAATGAAATAATTGCAATGAAACTCGAAACTCATATTTGAAAAAACACAAAAATATAATTTTCTTTTTACAACAGGTAGACGTTGAAAATTCTTTTTTACGTGTGTTTACGCACGTACCTGAAGGTTATGGGCGTGTGCTCTTGCCACAAGATCGGTGGGCGCTTGAAGATAATTATTTGATGATGTCACCAAGGTATCCTTCCAGGGTCCAATGCCCACAACATATTCCTTGATATAGTCGAAATACTTATCTGAAGTGATCTCCGAAAAAGACTGACAAAGTCGAGTGTGTTTGAGTTACGTTGTTAGTATCAGAGAACAATTGTTATATGAAATGAGATCTTATAAGATCTTTCAAAATACTTAGTCAACACCCTTTTAATGTCTTAAACCTATTGATTTCATTTAACTAATACTATACAACAAGTTTTCATAGTCCTTGCCGACCTATCCCTTCAACACACGCATAAAAGGGACAAGAATCGAGGTGTTCGTGTTGCACTAAACTTCACAATCATAATCATTGGCTAAACACATCCGATAGAAAGTCTTTGTCAAAAAAACTTAAGAGAAGTGAGTAATGATAGACTATTACGGATTAAACCTGGTTTGTGTCTTGAGTTGGGATATTGGTGTCATCAATCAGCAAAATCTTAGGAAGGTCTGTCAGGTTCGATATGTAGGTAAGAGATGTCGGGGCAAATGACTGGATAAAAGCAGGTTGCTTCAGCCATTTCTTCGACAAATAAGAACCTTCATAACCGTACTTCTTCAGTGTTTCGATAAATTTATCCTCAAATCTCTTATCATCTGACCATTTCACCTGTTGAAACAAGGCGTGTCAATATGAGGAAAGGCTGATTGCAGTTTCTATGAATATTCAATCTCATAAGTGCTTTTCCAAAACATTGTCATCTTAACAAACTAATATATTTATCATTTACATCAGAATTGCATAAAAAGACTCACATGTTGATTGATTAATACTGGGTTTTTTATCTCTGGATATATTCCAACGACTCTGGGTGCATCCAGAGCAATTGAAATGAACTCCTCAAATGTTATAATAGAAAACTTTCCTGCATTGGAAATATAAATAAGAGAATTTATCGAATCTCGCATGATTTCCTTCAATTTAACATTGAAGATTTGCAGTGTGTTGGGTAATCATTAGGCCACAGAAAGCAATGTGTAAATTGATTTAGCATTGATTTTGGTAAGTTAATTTACGGAGAAAACGCAATAAAAAAGAAATACTAACCATTGTACTGCTGATCCCGAAAAGGGTACCTCTGCTTTACTCTTAATGACTTCAACTCCTCTAGTGTGAAATCAACTGCATGACATTACAATTGATATCATCAATCAATGGTTTTAAAAGACTAAGGCACCATACTTTTTTAACACTTCCCTCCGTATTTTTACCTGTGAAATAGCCAGTGACTTTATCCCCCTGAACTTCGTATGTTCTTTTTCGGTTTGAAAAATCCTTGTGATTGGCTATATCAGTAGTATCGTCTAGGGTTACATCATGGAAGCATATCAGTACCCCGTCTCTGGTTGCTAAAATATCCGACTCTATGAAATCAGTACCTTCTTCAATAGCTCTCTGCAAGTTACATTGATATTGAAAAAACAAAAAACAGATATTATAAGATCCTGAAAATTTGTTAAGTAACTTGTTACCATATATGCTTCGGTGGTTTCTTCAGGAATTTCTCCATTCGAACCACGGTGCGCAATGTTATAAGGGCGAAATGTTTGGATCGGTTGTCTGTTTCTGTCGTTTCTCCTGCTAGGGAGTGGGTAAAGAGATCTTGCAGAGCACCCGACAAATAGTAGCACAAAAACTAAAGGAAAAAGGCCTGAAAAAACAACGCTGAAGTGTAATTATGATGCATAATCACACAAACACGCATCATTCGTTTTCGATAAAATTCTAGACAAATGTATCGACGAGTCGATGAATCAAACAAAAACTCTATTTAATCATCAGAGATATCGACACGTTAAACTGAATCACGCCCAAATAAAAAAATCCAGCAATTTCTCAACAAATAAAAATAAATGTTCTGCCTCAAAGATTTAAACTAAAAAAAAACGTGTAAACCCCACTAAACCCAGATCTTCCTCACACACACCTAAAAACACTTGCGAATTTAACCAATTCATATATGCCTGGATTTGTGATGGATTCGAAAGATGAAATGATTCGATAAGATCCATCAGAAGAATATAATTAATTTAAAAACGGAGAATAAAAAACTTGATCTAAAATTAGGCGACACTGAACTCACCCATTGGTAGTCGTCGTTATTCCTCTTTACGAGTGATGTTGTTTATACTTAAATTGAGTCCTGAATTCCTTCGGAATCTCCATCCGAATATTCGGAGGAGACGTTGTTTTTATTGGCTCCTGCGAACCTCATTTCGACTTTCGCTGGACTTTGATGCAGCAAAACCGGCGCGGGGATAAGGCTTAATGCAAACGTGGCACTGTGTGATTGGCTCACTTTTATAAATACTTTTGTTTTTCCTTTTTTATTAAAATAAAAAATCAATTTTAAGAATAAATAAACTTTTGACTTTTCCATATTATTCCTTAATGATATTGTTGTTTTTAGATATTTTTTAAAGTAAAAAAAGTATTTTGATTCTTATCATTATTCTTTCATCATTTTTTATTAATTAGAGTATTACTAAACTTATAATTATAAAAAAAGTATTTAAAAAAAAAGATATTTTAGTTTACTAATTTATATTTTAAATTTTATAAAATTAACTTTCAAATTAATTGTAATTGTTTTTAAAAAATTATTAATTAAGGAGTAAATAAATTGTAATTATTTTTAAAAATTATTAATTGAGTAAATAAATACTAAAATAATCTTGACGTTCCTTTTGTATCATGCATTGTTTATAAGAAATTTAAAATTACAAAGTAACTATACATTGTTTTAAGACCCAGTGCATATGCATAGTTGCATTGTTTTAAGACCCAGTGCATATGCATAGTTCCTTTTGTACCATGCCGGTGCATAGTTAAGTACCATGCCAGTGCATAGTTAATTACCGTACAAAGTAATTATGCATTGTTTTAAGAAATAGACATAGTACCTCATTATCCAAAATCCCACTTTTTGTCGCAACTCACAAGTCTCCAACCATAATTTTGGAAAAAGAAAATCTAATTTTGGAAAAAGAAAATCTACTTTCTTGAATGGAAAAACTAATCAGTAATCAATCTCACACAATAAAAATAAAAAGTAAAAAACACTGAAGAACAATCTTGATCAGAGTCTTTGGTATTCATGAATCATAAGAAAAACACATTGAAACAATTTAAATCACAATAACAAGAAAACAGTTGGGTCTGAGTCAAATCATACGCATCGAAAACTTGTTCCGTGAATTGACAGAAGAGAAGAATGAAAATGAGAAGCACGGTAATCCTAAAGTAACTAGAGATGTTACTGCTGAGGGTAGGATGTTCATATTGCCATGAGATCACCCCACTGACGCATTACGACGATAGAACCACCAAAGAGCGCTATAGCACGGAGCAATTTCTGCATTTAAAAAAGAAAGAGCAAGTGTTGTTAAAAAACGATAAAACACTAAACAGAGCACCGACATATTACATTAGAAATTCTGAGTCAGCAACATTCAGCTCCGCTCAAGCAATCCTAGGTTAACAGTTTAACAATATCATATAACGTGTCGATAAAATGAATTATGGCATCACTAGAGGATCAAAATCACATTCATAGGCCAAACAGCTTTCTATATATCAATCCAATCAAAGACAACCATGTTCATTTCCTAAACATACGAGCTAAATCAAATAAACGGGGCACAACAAGGCTGAACAAATGGCACACACATAAGTTGATACTTCCACAATACTCAACGAGGGTGGAACGTTGCGATTCGGGTGTGTATGTGTAATGTGTTCATCGATGTGAATTGACCATACGATTCATAACAGTATGAGTGATCTAAACTAAACCCCCATGCTATTTCATGCCTTGCTGTGTCGTTTCTATGCGTAATAACCGTGTTGCCATTTCACACCCCTAATCTTCATATAAAAACACGAATTCCTACTCTGTAAGCCTAAATTTTAGGAACAAAAAATCTCATAATTACAGAAAAATTACAGTTGGTTATTGGAATTATATATCTCAATTACACCGAAACCCACAATAACTCAGAACCTGTAAATTTCCAGGGGACATTCCCAAAAAAAAAATACTCTGTATAAACAATTACAGGAGCAATTGATGATAATATATAAAAAATTAAAAGTATACTGTGTTTCTGTAAGAACTAAAAAAACCCTAATTGTACAAACAATTAAAGGAGCAATTGATGATAATATATAAACAAAATCGGAAAAATTAAATAAAATTAATTGGGGTATACCATGTTGAGATCCCATTTCGCATCGTCGTGAACTTGAGAGTGCCAAAAAGCTTTGATATTCTCCACTGAAATTGTTTTACCCGCCATCTCTTTACTTTTCCTTTTCTTCCTGTGCGCGCTAGGGTTTTTGAGTTTGTTATTGCTGGGGTTTTGAGGGTGCGCCTTATATAAGCGGCGTAGTCATTCGTAAAAAATCACCCACATAATTCTACCTCAACTATTTTAGATGTAATAAATTGAGTTTTAATAATAAAAGACGTATATTAATTTATAATGTTATTTTAATGAACTATAAAATTAGATATCAATTTAATAAATAATAATGAATAATTTTTTTAAAAAAATTATATAACTTAAACATATATTGGAATATTATAAAATAAATATTACATTTATTGGAATATTATAAAATAAATGTTACGTAAAAAAATGAGAAATCTAAAAATAAAATAAATGAGAAATCTAAAAATAAAATAATCTTAGTTTTTCAAGAGACTGAAAAATAAATCAATTTATCTTAGTTTTTACATTGTTTGAAAGTACCCTTGATTGGAAAAGATGAGAGTAGCGAGTTCTCGAACAAGAAATGGAAAATGCTTCTTTATATGATGTATTATTATCATATACATCCAGAGCATAAATATATAGCGTTAATCTGGTGTTGCAGCTCCTTGGTTCAGCTCTGCAAATCTCATCCCAACACGCATTGAATGCTTCAAGAACTTCTCGGCACATCTACGAACACAAGTTTCTTCTTGCTTGTCAAGAGTCTTACGACGGAATGTGTCCACGCAGTCAGTGAAACATCTTTCCACAAGTGAATTATACATCCTCAAACTGAAGAAGAAAATAAATATAAACAAATATTATTCCCAAATCATAGTAATTTAATGTGTTTCTATAATAACTAAAAATACAGCCACAAAATCAAAATATGTTAAAACAGAAAATATCTCCCGTCCGGAGTTAATCCCCATAAAGTACTCAGATACAATCAGCGTACCAAACCAATAATTGACAAAAAAAATCAACAGTCCATGCAATAGAAGCCGAGGAAACTCCACAATCCAGATTAATATGATGCAAGACCAGCTCTTGACTAAATCAGGAATGTTTATTGAGAAATGAGAATCTAACTTTTAAAACAAATATCAATGGAACATAAGATTGATCCCAATTGGAAAATTTTCATTTATGCACAAATATATCATTTCAAGGGTTACACTTTTACAAAGAATCACTACCAGGTGCATGTATTCTTAAGTCACATGATGAAAATATTAGTAAACCTTAACGATGAGGCACAACCAAATATTATGAACACATATAAATAAATATTAATTGATAAAATCTCATAAAGGCATTTCCGTTTTTGGTCCTAACAGAGTAACATGTCTAAATGGTCCACACACCACAAAACACTGGACCATAGCTACAAATATTACTTTCAGCCTCACTTCAAAGGTATGTCATTTTGACGAAAGATCTAAATCAATTGGATTTTCCTCTAATCCTTCGCTAACTTATGCATCGGTGGGGGTAGATCAGGACAATTCTGGGCCCCAGAAAAAAATGCCCGTGATGTAATTTTGGGAACCCACAATTCAAGTAGCACACTTTCAAGGAATACATTTATACATAAAAGCCTATTTCTTCACCTCAGCGACTACTTAATTTAGCAGCATCAATAAGGTGTGATTATGCATATATAGTACTGTGTTGGTTTTACTTAATAAAACAAATATGAAGAGAACGCTTATGAAATACCGAGATCCTCTGAAAAGGAAATTTACAACCCTGCCATTATAAACTCACAACCATATACCCCCCTTCAGCTATTGGAAAAACATGACAAACCACTGGTGTGCAAAAGGATTTTTCAAAGCTAGCATCGACATCGAACACTAGTTAGATGATAAAGCTTAATGTAATATAATGTGGCCGCATCAAGGGTAATTTCTTTCAACCTCCCCAAAACTCCATGCCAAAAGAATGGTTTAGGGAGTTTCGGGTTCCGAATTTAACGCAGTGGTTTTTTACACCTCCGACAAACCCGGGTGGAATTTGCCCTCTTTTTTTCATGAACCGGAATTAATTATATAGTCTACTGGATTTCAACACTTACTCTGCTTGTGAAGCTTCTATAACAATTCCAGCATACAGAATTCAATCGAAGATTCGTAAAATACGTTTAATAGAACTACAATGCCGAGAGAGAAAAAACAAGTCCGAGTAGTAGATACGATCAATCTCACAGCTAGGTTAAATGAACTGGAGCTAGGTTAAGCGATCAATAATCGACAAACACAAATCGATCGATCACCTACTTGCGTATACCAAATAAACCAGAAATTAGAAAGCGGCGCAAGGATAAAGATACCTGTCACGGACTTGGAGCTGCTCGATCATAGCCGACATTCGCTGCTGATCTTCTTCGGGAAGAGCACCCATATCTCCGAGCATGCTTTTGTCCATTTTCGACGGCTTTTGTTTGTGAAGGTACAACTGAGTGATGAGTGTGTAGTGGGTACAACTCTGAACAAGGCTCTCTCTCGATGATTTCTAAAACCCTAAATGTGGAAGAGAGGTATTTTGGTGACAATCGACGGATATGATTAAAGAAGATCGACGGACATGATTGATGGCATTAAATCCTTCTAAAATAACAACTCTATTTTTACCTTTTCTTATTATAAAAATTCTCCTTTTTACAAAATTTACATATTTTTCATACCTTTTACATTTTCCTAAATTAAAAAAAAAAAAAAAAAAAAAAAAAAAAAAAAAAAAAAAGAAGAGTATGTAACTCTATTTTTACCTTTTTTTTATTATAAAAATTCTCTTACAAAATTTACATATTTTTCATACCTTTTACATTTTCTTAAAATATTTTTCATACCTTTTATATTTTCCTAAATTAAAAAAAAAAATAGTATGTGTAATAATTTCTCATTTATCATTATAAATGTTGACAATGACCCATCAATCTAACTACTTTATTTATATAAAATACTACTAGTAATCTTTATACACTTACTTTATTTATATAAAATCGTTATTTATATAAAATACTACTAGTAATCTTTATACACTATAAAAAAATAAGACTTTACAAATTGATAAAGAGATGTATTGAATTTGAAGTAAACAAAATATATAAAATACTAAAATCAATCCATAAATTTACTTTAATTTTGTTATTACAGATATACGTTTTTTCAAGTAAAAAATAAAAATAAAAATAAAAATGTTTGTAGTTTTTAAATTTTTATCAAAAAGTTGGTAAAAAAATATTTTAAAGTTAAAAAAGGAAAAGAACCTTGTGAATGATTTTTTTAAAAATAAGTTAAAATTGTTGGTATTACGTAGCTATTACAGTGCTCGTTTCTGGACTAGTAAACAGTACTACTGAATACTTTACACGTTTCCAGAAACTATAACAAAATAAAAGAAATGAACAAGAAGGGAAACACGAACAGGTCTTCAACTTCGATCGAACGTCGGAAATGGATTGCGGGTAGTCGAGGCGCTTTCGCTATCCGCAAGACAAATACGTCCCGTGTATGCTACGGTTTGCAGACGTAATGCCCCCAAAGATACAACGACTTTCTTTTTGTTCTTCTCTGAAGCAACCAGATCAGAACCACCTTTCGAACGGGAAAGAGCAGGGAGTATGAACACTATGATATGCTGGGAATTTCTTTTGCGTTTTTGCTGTGTATGATATGCAGCCTAGGACTCACTATTTATAGCTGAGCTCCATGCATGTGAAAGGTCAACAAAGGCATTCATTCGGGTGAGTAATGCAGCCTCATTACCACCTTGTAACGTTCAGCCTCATTACACCATTGTAACGTTAGGAATGAACCTGGTCATCTGACCTTTGAGGATTTTCGAAATTCAAAATAATATTAATATAATTATATTATATAATATTATTTTCTAATCAGGCCTTAAGCCTTTTTGTGTTCAACCAAACCAGCCCACGTAGGCCCAATCAACAAAAATAGTTCAGCCCGTCAGCAAAACTATTACGATGGCCAGGCCCAGAAGCCCCAAGGAGCCCAAGGAAGCCCAAGTCCAACCCAAAGTCCAATTGCCAAGATCCAAGATCCAAGTCCAAGTCCAAGGACGAGGCGAGGCGAGGCGAGGCGAGGCGAGTCGAGTCGAGTCGAGTCGAGTCGAGTCGGGTCGGGACGGGACGGGCCGAGCCGAGCCGAGCCGAGCACGAGCACGAGCACGAGCACGAGCACGAGCCGAGCCGAGCCGAGCGGACGGACGGACGGCGCGCGTGTGGCGATTGCCATGTACCTTAACGGTCCATGGTCTTACTCACTTGTTGAACACATTAATCCTCCAATCACTTATTAAGTGTAATAACTTTATTACATCTTTCAATGTGGGATGTAATAACTATTACACATTTCAATGTAATAAAGTCTTACACTTTATTACATATTCAATTAAATGCCTTTTTAATTGGCTATCTTTAACAATTTATTTCTCACTCACCGAAAATCGGTTTTTGACGAAATAAAATTCTATAATTATCTACGAACGACGTAGAAAATTATCGTACAATTTATTTCCCAATCGGAATTAAATTTATAGCCAGTCAACTCAGTCAAACATTGGATAAAACCAATTTTGACTTAAGATTTTCCAACAATCCCCCACATGAGTGGAAATCAATGCATGCATGTATGCAGACTCTTCGTTCAATTCCCCAAAAGAATCTATCGCTTCCGGAAAGGTAGTTTGCGGCTTTGAACCTTCCGTAGTGAACAACATCGGAAGTACAGGAGGCCTAGTGGACACGATGCCTTGAACTATTCCCCCACAACGTACAACGAGTCAATGCTATTCACGCAATAAATTCCGTTCAATTTCCCGTTCTATGTTGTGTCCGTTTTGGCCATGGACAACACTTTGGATTCATAAATGTTTACATTTGAAGCGGCCCTCACTTCACATTTATATAGGTGACCTCCCATTATAAGTATCCTGACATACTTAACCTTTTCAAGGTAGGGATTCATTAAAAGTCTCCTCGAGAACTTAACCTAATACCACACATCAGGAAACAGCACTTGAATTGCCTTTAGGGATGAGTACAAGTGCTCTATTGAACTTTCATAACTTAGTTTTCCCTTTGAACCAAGTTCATGGGATCTCCATTCATCAAGGTAGGGTTACCGTTATGATCGTTCGATGGATTGTGGTTTTTCAAACCCATTCCCTCTAGCAACACGCCCAATTGATCTCGATTCATTCCTTTTGTCAAAGGATCAGCCAGATTTTCCTTAGATTTTACATACTCTAAGGAAATTACTCCATTTGAGATCAATTGTCGAACGGTATTATGTCTCCGACGAATATGTCGAGACTTACCGTTATACATAATGCTCTGTGCTCTCCCTATAGCTGCTTGGCTATCACAGTGAATCATCACGGGAGACACAGGCTTTTTCCAACATGAAATATCTTCCAAAAAGTGACGAAGCCACTCTGCTTCTTCACCAGCTTTATCTAAAGCTATAAACTCAGATTCCATGGTGGATCTGGCTATACACGTTTGTTTCGTTGACTTCCACGAAACTGCTCCGCCCCCGATACAGAAGACGTAACCACTAGTGGAATGTGAACTTTTAGAATCAGATATCCAACTAGCATCACAATATCCATCAAGTACATTAGGATATCTCGTATAGTATAGCCCATACTCTTGGGTGTATTTCAAATACTTTAAAACCCGATTCAAAGCATTCCAGTGTTCAACACCTGGATTGCTCGTATACCTGCTCAATTTATTCACAGGATAGGCCAAGTCTGGACGTGTACAATTTGTTAAGTACATCAGACTGCCTATAACTTGAGAATACTCTAACTGAGCTACAGGTTCAGCCTTATTGACAGTAAGATTTATACTTAAGTCAATCGGCGTCCTACTCGTAGGACCATCATGGGCATTGAATTTCTTTAACACTTTCTCAACATAATGAGATTGTGATAAGACAATTCCATTTGGGGTTCTTTCAATTTTAATCCCGAGGATTAAATCAGCAACACCCAAATCTTTCATGTCAAAATTTCTTTTTAACATTGCTTTAGTATTCATGATTAATTCACGAGTACTACCCATGATTAACATGTCGTCTACATATAGACAGACTATGACAAATGAGTCAGATGTACCTTTAATGTACACACATTTGTCACACTCGTTGATTTTATATCCATTTGATATCATAATGTTATCAAATTTCAAATGCCATTGTTTTGGAGCTTGCTTAAGTCCGTACAACGACCTTATCAATTTGCACACCTTTTTCTCTTGTCCAGGTGCTACAAATCCCTCGGGTTGTTCCATATAAATTTCTTCTTCCAATTCACCGTTCAGAAACGCAGTTTTCACATCCATCTGATGAATATCGAGATTGTGCAAAGCAGCAATCGCAATAAGCACCCGAATAGACGATATTCTGGTTACAGGTGAATATGTATCAAAGAAATCATATCCTTCTCTTTGTTTAAACCCTTTGGCTACCAAACGAGCTTTAAACTTATCGACCGTTCCATCTGCTTTATACTTTTTCTTTAGGATCCATTTACATCCTAAAGGTTTACAACCCGGTGGAAGATCAACCAACTTCCACGTGTGATTTTGCAGAATAGACTCCATTTCGCTATTAATAGCTTCTTCCCAGAGCGGTGCATCTGGACTGGATAGAGCTTCCCCGTAGGACTTTGGCTCGTCATCCAATAAATACGTAATAAAATCAGGTCCAAACGACTTAGCCGTTTTTACCCTTTTACCACGTCTAGGTTCAATAACCTCTTCGTTTACCTGATCGTCACCAACAGGTGTTGTGTCGACATCAGGTTCATAAGTTCTTTTATTAGAACTTGATTCTTCTCTTTCTTTACAAGGAAAGATATTTTCGAAAAATGAAGCATTTCTCGATTCAATCGTGGTACCTTTATGCACGTCTGGATTATCAGACTTGTGTACCAAAAATCGGTAAGCCATACTATTGTATGCATATCCGATAAAAATGCAATCGACCGTCTTTGGTCCGATTCTCATTTGCTTTGGTTCAGGAACAGACACCTTAGCCAAACACCCCCACACTTTAAGATATTTATAAGACGGCTTACGATTTTTCCACAATTCGTACGGCGTCTCATTTTTACCTTTAAGTGGGATTTTATTCAAAATGTGGTTAGCTGTCAAAATAGCTTCCCCCCACATGTTCTGAGGTAAACCCGAATTAATCAACATGGCGTTCATCATTTCTTTAAGAGTTCTGTTTTTTCGTTCTGCAACACCATTTGATTGTGGTGAATAAGGAGCCGTCGTTTGATGAATTATCCCATTTTCAGAACATAATTTTTCAAACGGAGCTACATATTCTCCACCCCTATCACTTCGGATTATTTTAATTCATTTACCAAGTTGATTTTCAACCTCAGCTTTATACTTGGTAAAAGCCTCTAAGGCTTCGTCTTTGCTACTTAATAAATATAAGTAACAATATCTAGTGCAATCATCAATAAACGTGATGAAGTACTTTTTTCCACCTCTTGTTTGTACAAATTTCAAATCGCATATATCAGTATGGATTAAACCAAGAGGTTCAGTACACCTTTCAATCGAGGGAAAAGGTAACTTAGCCATTTTGGCTTCAACACAAATTTCACATTTCTTTTGTGTATCAATTTTTGAAGTTGGTAATAATTCCAAATTCATCAATCTTTTAATCGCATTTAGATTTACATGTCCTAATCTAATATGCCACAAATCAGGACACTCAAGCAAGTAAACCGAAACAGAATCAATTTTATTAATGCTCGAGGCAACAGAGGGTACACGGCGCACAACCATTACATTCATTTTGAACAGTCCATTGTCGAGATAGCCCCGACCAAGGAAGGTTCCAAACTTAGTCAAAATAAACTTCTTAGCATCAAATACAAGTTTAAAACCATGCTCAACTAGGAGAGACCCAGAGACTAAGTTCTTGCGGATGTCCGGGACATGCAGCACATCCTTCAACAGCAGCTCCTTTCCAGAGGTGAGCTTCAGGGTCACGTTCCCAACTCCAGCAACAGTAGACGAGGAAGAGTTCCCCATGTGGAGCTTTCGGCCAGTCGAAGGAGCATAGGTAGAAAATGCATCCTTATCAGAGCAGACATGGCGAGTGGCTCCAGTGTCAATGAACCACTCCTTGGGATTACCAACCAAGTTGGCTTCAAACACCATTGCTGACATATCCATTTCAGTCAGCTCCTGCCCAGAGGTTTCAACAAGGTTAGCAGATTGCTTCCCTTTCCCCTTGTACTGTGCAATAGGCTGTTTAGGCTTCTTGCAATCTTTAGCCATGTGGCCAGTTATTCCACAGTTATGGCATTTTCCCATGAACTTCCAGACCTTGGTGGCAGGCTCTTTCCCTTTAGAGGTATTCTGAGGAGGAGGCAGCTTCCTTTTGGGTTGCTCCATCAGATTCACACGAGGCTCCTCAGGCACACTCCCAGGATTAAACCTCTTACGGTTTTCCTCTTCGATACGAAGCTTGACAACCAGCTTGTCAATAGTCATTTCCTTGGTCTTATGCTTGAGATAGTTTTGATAAGCCCTCCAACTCGGGGGTAACTTCTCAATAGCAGCAGCCACCAGAAAAGACTCGCTGATTTTCATGCCTTCATTCTCAAGGTCATGCAAGATCAGCTGGAAGTGTTGGAATTGAGATACGACCGACTTAGAGTCGACCATCTTAAAATCCAAAAACTTCCCGACGACGAACTTTTTAGTTCCGGCGTCCTCAGTTTTATATTTCTTCTCCAAAGCATCCCAGAGTGCTTTGGCAGAAGTCATATTCCCATACACATTGTACAGGTCATTACTCAGACCGTTCAAAACGGTATTCCGGCACAGGTAATCACCCTGGCCCCATGCTTCATAAGCCGCACGCTTATTAGCATCAGTTTCATTCTCATCCATGGCCAGAGGCTCATCCTTGAGAAACTTTGCCAAACCCAACGTGGTCTGGTAAAACATCATCTTTTGTTGCCACCTTTGAAGTCAGTCCCATTGAACTTCTCAGGTTTCTCAGCATGAACCACCGATGAAGGCATGATCGGAACGTTCAAGTTCATCGGTGGAACAGTGCTAGATTGGCCGTTTTTCTCAGCACCAGTATTGTCTCCGGTTGTCATTTTTTAGTACGGTTATTTGTCTTGCGTTGTTGGTATTACGTAGCTATTACAGTGCTCGTTTCTGGACTAGTAAACAGTACTACTGAATACTTTACACGTTTCCAGAAACTATAACAAAATAAAAGAAATGAACAAGAAGGGAAACACGAACAGGTCTTCAACTTCGATCGAACGTCGGAAATGGATTGCGGGTAGTCGAGGCGCTTTCGCTATCCGCAAGACAAATACGTCCCGTGTATGCTACGGTTTGCAGACGTAATGCCCCCAAAGATACAACGACTTTCTTCTTGTTCTTCTCTGAAGCAACCAGATCAGAACCACCTTTCGAACGGGAAAGAGCAGGGAGTATGAACACTATGATATGCTGGGAATTTCTTTTGCGTTTTTGCTGTGTATGATATGCAGCCTAGGACTCACTATTTATAGCTGAGCTCCATGCATGTGAAGGGTCAACAAAGGCATTCATTCGGGTGAGTAATGCAGCCTCATTACCACCTTGTAACGTTCAGCCTCATTACACCATTGTAACGTTAGGAATGAACCTGGTCATCTGACCTTTGAGGATTTTCGAAATTCAAAATAATATTAATATAATTATATTATATAATATTATTTTCTAATCAGGCCTTAAGCCTTTTTGTGTTCAACCAAACCAGCCCACGTAGGCCCAATCAACAAAAATAGTTCAGCCCGTCAGCAAAACTATTACGATGGCCAGGCCCAGAAGCCCCAAGGAAGCCCAAGTCCAATTGCCAAGATCCAAGTCCAAGTCCAAGTCCAAGGACGAGGCGAGGCGGGTCGGGACGGGACGGGCCGAGCCGAGCACGAGCACGAGCACGAGCACGAGCCGAGCCGAGCCGAGCGGACGGACGGACGGCGCGCGTGTGGCGATTGCCATGTACCTTAACGGTCCATGGTCTTACTCACTTGTTGAACACATTAATCCTCCAATCACTTATTAAGTGTAATAACTTTATTACATCTTTCAATGTGGGATGTAATAACTATTACACATTTCAATGTAATAAAGTCTTACACTTTATTACATATTCAATTAAATGCCTTTTTAATTGGCTATCTTTAACAATTTATTTCTCACT
This sequence comes from Euphrasia confusa, assembly GCA_954870475.1. Classification (NCBI taxonomy): domain Eukaryota; kingdom Viridiplantae; phylum Streptophyta; class Magnoliopsida; order Lamiales; family Orobanchaceae; genus Euphrasia; species Euphrasia confusa. The sequence continues at coordinate 2,673,199 of OX940970.1, forward strand.
CACCGAAAATCGGTTTTTGACGAAATAAAATTCTATAATTATCTACGAACGACGTAGAAAATTATCGTACAATTTATTTCCCAATCGGAATTAAATTTATAGCCAGTCAACTCAGTCAAACATTGGATAAAACCAATTTTGACTTAAGATTTTCCAACAAAAATGTCAACTCCAGTAAAAAGAGATTTACGCTGGTTGAGATCCAATTCTGTATTCATGGATTTTTCAAGATATTTTGTTAGAAGTTTTGTTATATCACCGAGAGCACCTGCTAAAATAGATATTCACATAATCACATGTATTAGTTTATTGACTCCGAAACACTATTACAAGATTAAAGACAGTTGATCGAACACCCTCTTTTATAATTGTAATTTAAAAAAAAATATTAAAAATATAGTATAATTTCCATGGAGTAAGAATGGGTAAATAGAAGTTGCAGAGTGGTGCAGTTAGTTATTAGGTCTATCTTCTGGCGCCATTGATTCGCATTATTATTATTATTATTGTTATTAACTGTCGTTGGCCGCATTTGCTGCTGCTGCTCTGCTTTTCTTTCCAAGGGGGGAACACATATAGCTGTCTCGCCCGATAATGACGTGTCAATCAAATTGGCCCCACATTCTTTGATTCTGTTCGCTCATACAGTTTTAATTAATTAATTGCCGAGTTTTTATTATTAAATTAATAATCATATTTTTTATTTTCTAATTTCAAATAATGATAGCAATTAGAATTCATAAAAACAAATAATTATTTCAATTTTGTTCATTTGAAAAATATATTTCTACAATATTATTTATTCTTAACATATTTAATTTAATTTTTTATGACCGAAAACATAGGATTGTAAGATTGTTGGTTGGTTCAAAACGCAGAGTATAATCTGTCTATTTTCTCGTGATGTCAAAATTGTAGTGATAAATTTATTTCGATGTGTGAACCCAATCCACTGACGCCCCACCACATTTAAAACAGAAAACGAAAATTTGGAATTAAAAAAAAACAAAAAGTGAAATAGATGGCATATAATTTGCTTATGTAGAGAGAAGATGATGAGTCTATGATTGCTGAATAGTGGGGAAGTAATTGGTGGTGAGTGGTGACAATAACCGTTTGGATTGTGATATGGCATATAAGCAAATGAGATATGAAAAATTCATGCAACTCTGATAAATAAATATAATAAATAAATTAAAATATTCAAGAATAATATTTCTTCCTCAAAATGGATACAAAATTCATTTATAAATTACAAAGAGCTAGAGTTAATAATATACCTCGATTGATCGATGACCTGACTGTGAAGTCGATGTATCGAGCCTTAGTGTGTGCATATATACGGTTTGGGTCGATCCAAGTGTAGGCACGCGCTTAAGGTAAGCACGTATACGTTTCTTGATCATGGAAATAACGATGGGATATTCGCGTGTGGTCCTTTAACCTGCGAGCTAAGACTACAACTACGCAGAGAAACTTTAAAGAAAGAAGCTACAACAATATTGGTCCCTCTCCTACACACTTGCCACAAGCATGCACCACACAACGACACTCGGCGCATCGTGCTATCCATCTAATCAATTAATCCGATCCACTTTTGTTTTTTAGCATCTTCATCATCATCATCATCATCATCATTTTCTCTCTCTCTCTCTCTAGCTAGGGTTTCATTCATCATATCGATGATATGATCCATCGCGTGCTATGAAGTTTGCTGATAAAGCTAGCTATTCGTACAAACCCCTCTTTTCTCTTATCCGTGTCATGTTGTAGTATTTCGGGATCGGTCCCATGAACTAACTCTAGGTGTGTATGTTCCTTCTTAACCACCATTTATTAATTATTAACATGACTATATATATATATATCTTAAAGAACACTTGTGCAGCTAGCTAGCCTAGGCTCATTGAATTTTGCCAACTATGGTGCAAACATCAATTGCCTCTATATATATATACCGCCTCCTTCCGATTAGATCGCTTCATCAAACTCATGACCTGTCGGCACACTAATAGATATTGAAAGTATCGATTTAATTTCTTTGATTGTAAGTCGATCCAATAATTCGATACATCATATATATATACCTAGATATATCTTCCTTATACATGATCACTTAATTGCTGCAGGTTTAATTAATTAATCAATTAACCGAGCTGAGAGAATGAACTTCAACGTGGAGGCCGGCAAGGAGTCGTCATCGTCGAATTCGCATTGGTCGTCGAACAAGAACCCTAGAATCGTGCGCGTTTCTCGCAACTTTGGAGGCAAGGACAGGCACAGCAAGGTGGCCACGATAAGAGGGCTTCGCGACCGCAGGATAAGGCTATCAGTGCCGACTGCAATCCAGCTGTACGACCTCCAGGAAAGGCTCGGCCTAAGCCAGCCAAGCAAGGCCGTTGATTGGTTGTTGGATGTAGCCAAACAAGACATCGACGACCTCCCCCCATTGCCCAATATCATACCCGGATTCACCCACCAATTACCCTTATTGCCAGATCATCACCACCGCCAATTCTCCGGGCCGCCTTTTAATCACGACAATATTAATAATTATAATAACTTGACCTTGTCCCAATTTGGAGGAGTTACTCCTCCTCCTCCTCCTCCTCCTCAAACCGAGGATATTATCCCGTCGTCGTCGTCAGGTTATTCGCAGATGTACTATCATCCTTCTCCCGTGAGCGCTTTGCCTTCGTTTTTCCCTCCGTTTTTCTCGCACTACACGACTGCTGCATCTATGGAGATCAATGATCACTTGAGGCAAATCAACTTCTTGGAGGATAATTAAAGTATTGTACATGCATGAGCTAGAGAGAGTCGAGCTTTAACCGCTCTACCACTGTCGAAGATTCGAAGCATGGTTATCTGCTGCATTACTTCAATTCCTTAATACGGTAAGGATATTCTTAATTATATCTCCATATATATAGCTAGCTCTAGTAGTATTTCAATATTATTTCTATACATTTTATGTATGTGTGACTATATATTATTTGCAAGTATAACCATGGATATAATTCATTAATTAATTTTATATATATAGTGATATGTATTTGATATATACAGTACAGTGATCAGCTGTTGCAGTAGCTAAGCACACAAGTGTTAATTAATTAGGTTAAACTGTCCAAATAATTTTGGGTTGTAGCAACGGATTGGATTAATTATACAGTATATAGTTAAATTAATGTACACGGTTAATTGGCGTTTATATATTGTGATTTTTTTTCTTTTGAACTGTATATCAGTTTAGTTCCTTGAAAGTGCAGATCGAACAAAGAAATTGAAAATGGAATATTAAAATCTTGACGAAACTGCAGATCGAACAAAGAAATTGAAAATCGAATATTAAAATCTTGACTATATATATGTATATGTTTAGCTTTATAAGTTGTACCGTATTTGAGTAATTAAATAGATTTATATGTATGCATTCTCATGTTATTTTTAAAGGAATTATTAATATGCCTAATATATATGAGGTATATATATATATTTGGGTAGGAATGGAAATTGAATGGAATATTGATTAATTATGTCCGGCCACAGCGAAAATGAAACAGTACTAATAAGTGGGAATATGACTTTTCATGCACATTTTTAACAAACATGAGAATTTTGACCCCTCTCAAAAAAACATGAGTATTTTATACAAACTACACTTGAAATACCTTCAATACCCTTACTTTTTATTTCCACTCAAACAATTCAAAACAATTCAATTAAAAATTCAAAAACAATTTCAAAACATAAATAAAAAATCGTGGGGCCCACATATTACCAAAATCAGAAATTTGGTTGTTGAATGTGTAACTCCATGCATTAATCATGCATATCAACTCTCACACCCAACAATTTTTTTCAAAACACAAAAACCCACCCAATCTCTCTTATTCTCTCTACAAACACACTTCTACAAGAAAGCTCCGTCCGAATATACGTGGGAAGAGCTGGGTTCGCCGGCCGAAAGGTACGTCGAAAATCGCCGTTTCTGTGTTTTTTTTTCGATTTTCTGTTCGAGTTCATAGCTACACGGTGGCTACACGGTGGGCAGCTTCTACCGTGTAGCCACCGTGTAGCTATGAAGATTATCCGGTCACTGCCCGGTAACACAGCAGGGCACTACACGGTAATCCCGGTCACCGTGTTCCGAGAGGTGTCTCGGTAACACGGTGACACACTACACGGTCAAGTGACCGTGTAGTGACCGTGTACAGTGACCAGTTTTTTTTTTTTTTTTTTTAAATTTCGAATTATGGATCGTTTTGCACGTTTGGATGGATATTTTGGGTTCCCTAACTTAATTCAATCGTGTTTATTTATCGTAGATGTCGGATCGACGAATCACGGTACGTTACGGCGGTCGTTGGGATCGAGCGGGCTACGTCGACGGAGTAGATATGTGCCTCTTCTTTAATAGGGATGAAATTACGCTCGACACTCTTGTGAGCCGGATTCGTACTGCTTTGCGCCCTCCGCCCAATATCGAGTACATGTTGTCTTTCTTCACACGAGGCATTGACGCGAGAAGCGTGCGTGCTCCTTTGCTTCGAGACGAAGATGTATCCCGTATGTTAGACGAGCAAATACATGAGTGCTTTGTGTTTGTCGTCGAAACAGAGGCACAACAAGCTGCGCCGGAGGTGAATATTGGAGGAGAAAATCGTGATCAAGGTGTACCGTCGGAGCACGAGGCAGTCGAGACTTCCGAGGACGACGAAGAAGCTTGTCAGGCCGATCTATTGGAGTCGTTGACCACTGAATGGACAGAATGGATTAGACAGCCGCGCGTCATTACAAATATTATGTCACGCCGTAATCTGTCCTCGAGTTCTACTGCGGGAGCCAGCGAGCAACCCGAAGCTGCTCAGAATGCACAGAATCATCCGCTGCGCAATTGGATCATTCCACTGCCGAGCTTTGATCCCGCTGTTCCGTTGCGTTCCATCGAACCCCAACCGATTTATGGTCAGATGGTAGTCGGGGCCACGTTCCGAAAGAAATCAGATTTGAAGGTGTCGGTGGGGATGTATCACATGGAGAATAGAGTGGAGTGCAAAACTACTCGGTCTAGCTCTGGTCGGGTGACGTACGAGTGCAAGCAGGGGAGTGAAAATTGCCCGTTCAAATTGTGTTCCACGGGTTCCGATGACACCTTTTGGAGGATTACGAAGCTGAACTTGAATCACGAGTGTCATAACAATTTGGGGCGGACTACTGATCGACAGGTGTCTAGCAAGGTTGCAGCTACTTTCTTTGCACGCCAGTTAGTCGGCAATCGGGAACTGAAGCCGAAAGATATGGTTGAGGATTTGAGGAGATTGTACGGAGTTCACATCGACTACAGCTTCGCCCTACGGACGAGGAACTTGGCGCTTGAGATAGCATACGGCAACTACCATGAATCGTATCAGAGGCTCCCGTCATATCTGTACATGCTGAGAGAACATAATCCCGGGACTCGGTATGATATTCAGACGACCAGCGAGGGCGTGTTTTGCCACATGTTTGTTGCACTTGGGCAGTGCATTAGTGCATTTCAGCATCGCACTCTGAGGCCTGTGATAGTAGTCGACGCCACCCATTTGAAAGGGAAAAACACTGGTGTGATGTTTGTCGCAGTCACAAAAGACGGGAATGAAAATATTTTCCCGCTTGCCATTGGTATCGGTCCGATAGAGAATGACGAGGAGTGGTTGTGGTTTCTACAGCACCTCAGGCAATGCTACGATACAGACGACGATGATCTCCTCATTGTGTCCGACCAGCATAAGAGCATAGCAAATGCTATTCGGAGTGTTTATCCCCACGCGACCCGTGCGTTGTGCTATCACCACCTCTCGAAGAATCTAGCACGGTACGGCCATAAGGTGGTCGAAGCTGTATACTGTGCTGCCTATAGTTATCGGGTGGATGAGTTTGAAAGGCATTTTTCGAATGTGGAGACTCTTAGTAGAGAGGGTGCTTATAGGCGCCTTACTGATATCGGGGTTGAGCATTGGGCGAGGTCAAAGTGTGCTGCACGACGATACGGTTTCATGACATCGAATGCGGCCGAAGTCTTCAACGCTGCTATCAAATGGCCACGGCGATTACCTGTCTGTGCGATGCTCGAGGCCATTCGTGCGATGATTGAGAGATGGTTTGACGAGAAACGAAGGAAAGCTAACGAGAGACAGAATGACCATGAGCTGACCGAGGAGGCAGTCCTCAAGTTTTCTAATCAAGATATGATGAGCCGTTATTTTACCATTCGGGAGGTCAGTGCGGATACCCTTTACAGAGTTGAGGAAGATGACAGATCTTATCTTGTGGATATCGCGAATCGCACGTGTGATTGTCGGGAGTTCGACTTGGACCTAATACCGTGTCGTCATGCTTGCGCTGCTTTAAGGTATGATATCATTTTGCCTTTAAAATTAATTTTAAAGTGCTCATTCCACTAACTTGTTTGTTGTTATTATGTAGACGAGCCAGATTTTCAGCGTACGATTTCGTGAGCCCCTGGTTCAAGACGAGCAGCCATGTCGAGATGTATGCGACGCCTATTGTGCCGGTGCCACATTATGATGATTGGGTGGTCCCGCCGGATGTAGCATCGTACGTAGTTTATCCTCCAGTAGCGGTTAGCCAGGCTGGACGTCCGAGGATGAGACGTGCTCGTTCCGCAGTTGAGAGCTCTGCACGACGTGATCAGGTTTGTTCATCCAGAAGGAACATCGTATGTATGTCGTGGCTTAAACCTCTAATATTGTGTCGTCGTGTGCAGGTGTGTTCGAGATGTCAGGGCGTGGGTCACAACAGACGGAAGTGCACGGTCTTTATCCCACCTGGGGGGGCTGTTGATTTAAATGTCCCTGCAGAAGAGTCGAGCCGAAGAAGACAGAAGAAGAAGTGCAGCATCTGCAGAAACGAGGGACACACGAGAACAAAATGTCCAATGAGCACGGAGGCAGAGATCTAAATTGGGTTTGGTTGATTTATCGGAGTTTTAGAATTATTTGAGACCTGGGTTGTTTTATTTTCGTCTACTCTCGTTGGATTTTGGATATTTGGTGTGTTTTAGGTGTTTGTGCTTGTTTTAGATTATTGTACGTGTTTTTGGAGTTTGTTTATCTCTTGAATGTGAAATGTGTGAAAAAACAGGTTGGAAATAGGTTCTCGGGGGAAGGGCGGGTCGATTTTAAAAGATATTCGTAAGGTAAATATATAATAATTTGCTAAATTAAAACAGTGAAGAGTTCTAGTCCAACTGGTGTGCCCCATTTGAATATTCGGGTTGAAATCAATAGGTCAGGGGCTCGAATCCTAAGAGCCCCTTTTTTTTTTTTTTTTACCCGGTAACACGGCTGATACCCGGTTAACCGTGTTACCGGTATGAGCCGTGTTACCGATATTTTTTTCAATAATTTGAGCTACACGGTCAGTGACCGTGTTACCGGTACACGTGACCGTGTTACCGGTACCACCGTGTAGCAGTCCGCAGAACCCTTTTTTCACCTGCTTTTCACCTAAATCACTCAAAACACACACCAATAAACCATTTTTCACCAAAATCAATCAAAACACACATAAATAATGTCAAATAGAAACCAAATCAATCCGAAAAGATACCAAATCAATCCAAAAACGTACAAAATCAATCAAAATACAAATCAAAGGTCTACTAGTTGAAGGAAATCTGGCATGACTTGGATCCTCGCTCAAACAATGAGATTCTTTGGTGCGCATCAAGCTTTTCCTGCTCAGATAAACTATAACGGGGGAATCCGTCTATGTCCATCCTCTCAAGTACAAAAGCATTCCTCAAAATATATCTCACCATGTCAAAACCGCTATCATCACGAAAACCGAATTTATCAATTCTAACAGTTCTTAGATGTAATAAGATGCACAAAGGCACTCGTTCCGGCTCTCTATAGGGCATCAAGGTTGAGCGAAGCTGATGAAAAAAACAAGGATACAAATAAAAAACATATAGAGTTGCAAAATATGTAAAAAGATAAATTGCAAAAGCTAACTCCACTCACAACAAGATCTTCAAGATTATCAGCAACTTCGAGGAACTTAGCAATAAAATGCCACTGAGCGTTCATATTAAGTACGAGTTTGGTTAAATTAACAAACTTTGGCATTGAACTCGTTCCTACAATGTCAACCAGCTGCAAAAAAAAATCATATTTAAAACCACAAGCAGGGTATATAATTAAGTAAGAAAAAAAATTAGAACAATTCAAAAATCAAAACGTACCTTCTCTTGAAAATAGCTTGAGATGTTTAGGTACCTCACATGGCAAAGAGAACTAAGAAATGCTCTCGAACAGTCATGCTCGATGCAATCAATGTGACAGTCATGCCAATATCCATTCAACTTAATATCCGCTTCAATTAAGGAGGGCATGGTCTTCCTCGAACTTTTGGCATACTCCAAATAACAACCATTCACCTTAAGATATACGAGGGCGGGAAGATTTATTATCAACATCTCATCATCATAGTATACTTCCCGACTCGAGGAGAAATCAATGTTCAGCATTTTTATTGTGGGTGAAGATATAATAAAGCAACCCAAGTTCGTTTCTTCCTCCCTGTAGAAATCCTCGATGATCAGCTCCTCAATCACAGGACAACCAGAAAGCAAGTGAGGGAGGGAATCCTTATCCTCATAATCGACATTACTGAGATCAAGCTTCTTGAGGCAAGGCAAAAACACCTCCCCACTAGAGGGGATCACTCCACAATTATTTAGCTTCAAGTCGACGAGGGTCTTGCACATGAAGAGAATTCTTGGCAAACCGCACGCGATATACTCCTTGTAGTCTATATCATCGAAGTTAAGGTACATATTTCGGACGCTGCGCTTGAGGGCGTGGATAATCAATGTCTCCAGTCGATACGAGCTGCCCTCCACATTGGAGATGCTAAAAGTATCCAGGGGTTTTGCTTCGTGCATCGATATAACCCTGTCTATGATGTCCAAATGCGTAGAGCTGCGAAACTCTAAATTTGGGACGAGGGCCCACAAAAACCTCCATCGTCTCGCGAGAACGCTGGTGCGCACGGAGAGGTTGGTCGGTAGGAAAGAGAGGACATGATGCAGGATCTCATCTGGTAATCCGCTTAGCATATCCATGTTTATTCTTCTCAACTTGAAGCCCTCCTGCAAAAATGAATAACAAAACTCAAAATTAAAAAAAAAAAAAAAAAAAAAAAAAATTAGGCTTCTGTCCGGTAACACGGTCACCGTGTTACCGGATAACCGAGACCGTGTTACCGGATAACTAGGACCGTGTTACCGGATAGAAGCCCAGCATTTTTTGGTCACTGCCCGGTAACACGGTAGGCAAGCAACACGGTGACCGAGAAAATCACCACCGTGTAGCGCCACCGTGTTGCCAAGAACAGCGACCCAAACCCAGATTTTTCAGAATTTTCACGAGCAATTTAACACTGAATTTCGATTCTAAATCAACTAAAACACAATAAGGAACTCTAATACACTCAAATCTTAGCAATTAACGCATCAAATTGAACACATTATTGAAAAAAAAATCAAATTTTCGAAATTGAAAAACTAGGGTTAGGCCACACTAACCGGAGCTTGAATCGGCCGTTGTTGCTCTTCTTGTTGTTCGTTGTTGTCTGCCATTGAGATTCACCGGAATTGAAGTGGCCGGATTTTTCTTGATTCTCAAAAACGGCCGGCGGTAGGGGTGGCGAAGAGAGAGAGAGAGAAAAAATGTACATTTTTTGTTTTTTTTACATTTTATTGTGTTTTGAAAAAGGTTTAGGTTAAGTGTATAGAATAATTGTCAGGTATATATATAAACTTCTTCTAATTATATTCAGTGAAGAGTTCTAGATCAACTGGTTAGCCCCATTTGAAAAATCGAATTAAATCCATTAGGTCAGGGGTTCGAATTCTTTGAGCCCCATTTTGTTTTCTTTTTACACGGCTTTTACCGGTTACACGGTAACCCGGTTACCCGGTTAGCCGTGTTACCGGTATTAGCCGTGTTACCGAGTAATTTTAAATCAACCGAGCAATTGAAAACTACCGTGTAGGACCTCCCACCGTGTAGCCTACCGTGTAGCCCACCGTGTAGCTTAGAAAAGATTTGGTTTTTTATGAATTTGAAGCATTTCTAGAGCATTTTTGTTGTTACGTTAAGCATGAAACATCATTTTAAACACTAGATACATCCAATAAACATCGTAAAACAACAAATATAGGACTACAAATAGAAAATGCCTTCTACCGTGTTGGACCTTCCACCGTGTAGCCCACCGTGTAGCTTAGAAAAGATTTGGTTTTTTATGAATTTGAAGCATTTCTAGAGCATTTTTGTTGTTATGTTAAGCATGAAACATCATTTTAAACACTAGATACATCCAATAAACATCACAAAACAACCAATATCGGACTACAAAGATGAGATGCTTTGAATGTTGACCGTTTTTCGAACTTTCTACTAATATTGTCACAATCTTATCAACATAGGTAATAAATTGTTCATGCGTAATCACTTAATTCGTCAAATTCAATAATTGATCATGTTTTTTGAATCATTTTGATTATTAAAATGATGTTTTACACTACAAGAACAAGTTAACAATCGAAAAATGCCTTAAAATCAATGAAAAATCAAAACTTGTTCTACACTACACGGTCACCACCGTGTAGGTCACCGTGTAGCCGGGTAACACCGTGTTACCGAGTAATTGCCCAGAAAACTGACCGGGAAGTTCTTGGCTACACGGTCAGTGATACGGTGACCGTGTTACCGGTTCACATGACCGTGTTACCGGTACCACCGTGTAGCAGAGGCAGAAATCGTTTTTTCACCTACTTTCCACCTAAATCAATCAAACAAACACCTATTACACCAAAATCAATCAAAACACACCTATTTCACCTAAATCAATCAAAACACACCTAAAATAGTTTAATTGTTTTACAAATTATATTAAATTAATAAGTTAATATATTATAAATAATTTTAAAAAATTTTGACGGGATTTATTTAGTTAATATAAAAGCTAAACCTGCAAATCAATCTCAATACACATACCACTCTGTCCAAACACATGCACACAAAAAAGTCTAAAATCATCCAAAATACAAATCAATCGACTCGATGACTCAAACTGAAGATTTTCCGAGCGACATATCGGCGATACTTCACCAAGTACCCGTCGTCGATGTCACTATCCCGGTGATTGAGGTGCTTGTTGACGAGACGATCCAGGTACATGCACACGTAAGGGCCGCAATTGTTGTTGTCGACTTGGAAAAACTGATCTACCGGGGCTTCGACTTGGATAGGAGTCTTCTTGTGGGTTCGACGGAAAAAGTTTATACCTTCCCAAAATCCTGCAGCCACCAAGAGACGAGGCAACAACTCCAACAACGGAGACAGTACAAGAGACTTGGCAGATAGATCCGGAGAACGGTGCCACAACGAGTCGTACAACTGTACAGTCCATGAAGGTACCGATATACCGATCCGATCGATATACCGTGTGTGCGGAAGCGTGTAAAGCAATACGACTTTATCGATTGCACACGTAGGATCGAAGGACATATCCCAACAGTCCAGTGGTCCAGGTCAATCCGTATCACGATCCAATGTTGCCCGGAATTACACACCGTTATCACCTAAAAAAAACGTTATTTACAATTAAATTAAAATATTAAGTTGAATTAAAATCGAATAAAAATGTACGGTTCTTTAAATTACCTCTCGTGCGAGTTCCCAACTCTCGTGTCTCTCGTCTCCCGTGATGTATTTTAGCATGTAGTCCGGCGGTGCCCAGGTCTCATATTTCCTCTCCAAGTTCTTTCTCTTTACGTGTTGTACCGGAATCTTAACCCTATCGTACTGGGTCTTCAAAGCGTTCTGTTAATTAAAATTAAATTTAAACGATTAGTATTAGGAAAATGAAAAAAAAAAAAACGTTTATTTGATAGGATGATTGGAACTTACGAAGAACTCGGTACACAAGAGTATAGTCTTCTTTGGAGAGACTCCATCTTTCAAAGCCCTGTTATGATTTATCTTGTCTTGCAGGTACAAAATGTACATGTCAATCTCCTGAAAAATATACATATTAGAGTTAAGCACAATTTAATAAACATTATAAATTTCAAAGTTTAAATACAAATTAACTTACCATGCACGAGTACCAATGATGTAGTGACTCAATCCGGTCGAAGTAGTCCTGGTCCAGAGTGAGTCCGTTGTAAGGGATTTTGACACACAATCCATGCCCGTCACGACGGAACATCGAATAGAGCCCCCTAACCTTCTTGCTGCCAGTGCGTCGGAACTGCTGGACGTACGGGCTCCGAAGAGCTGCCGAGGGCCTCCTCACACGGGGTCCGAGACTACTACTCTCGGCGACATCATCCTCCTCCTCATCAGCCCCAAGTTCTTCCTCCTTTTCCGACAATACAATCTCCTTTTCGTGTTCATTCTCCTCCAAGGGAGTCGTCACCTTGAACAACTGGACCTGCGACTCAGGAGGAAAGAAAGTCTCTTCAGCAACGATAATCTGGGGTTCATCAGCCCCCTTCGATACAATAAACCCAGGATCATCCTCTAGCCGAACATACTCTGGCCGATAAACAGGAGTCGGACCGAAGATGCTGTCGGTGTGAATCGGTGGGAAGGGAGCGAAGACAGCCTGGAAATCACGCAGCCCCCTCGGTGGCGAAAACTGACCGCTATCTCCAACGGTCGAGAATATCTGGGTCGGTGTGCGATAGCTATCGCCAACGACCTGCTGCTCGTACTGGGGCACATGCTCGTACTGGGGCACATGCTCGTACTGGGGCTGCTGCTGCTCGACCTGAGGCTGCTGCTCGACGTGGGTCGACTCGGCATGGAACGACTCGGCACGGGTCGGCTCGATAAGTGGCGACCTGCGATAACGATCAAAATCGTGTGCCCAGTCCCCACACGAAACCCTGACATCAACATCAACTAACTCCTCGGGATCCGAGTCCTGAAAGCAAGGAGGCGCGCTGATAGAATGCCGAGCAGCCGGAAAACCGCCCTGAGATGCATCAGAAGGGCAGGGGCGAGGCCGGGAGTATCGCCTGCGACCGAAAAAGCCCCGAATCTGCTCCATAAGACTATCGTTGCCCTCCTTATGTACCCTCCTCACCCGGGCAGTCAATCGGCCCATAAATCCAGTCTCAGACTCATCGCTGAGGATCTTGTGGAGCCGTCGATCAATGCGCCGATCAGTACTGTCATCTGAACCCTCGGGTGCCTCAGGTGCCTCATGTGCCTCAGCTGCAGGAGAGGACTCTCGTCGGGCACGGTGAGACGCACGCTCAGCTGCATGCCGCTCGGCAGATGAATCGGGTGTCCTGTCATCACGCGTGCGTCGACTAGTCTGAGGGTCAGCGCCCGTCATCTTGGACACGCGTCCGGCCACGCGTTCCATCAAGCTCGGCTTCTTCTTCTTCACCAGTACTGCAGCCGGTGCTCCTCTCGGAGCATGTCCAATCCTAGCAGGAGGAACGTACCTCACTTCGTCTGCTCCTCTGTTGAGGAACGAAGTGTAGTACTCAGTCCTCGCCTCCTTGCGTGTCGGCTCTAGAGTCGAGAGGACCACAAGCTGAAAAAAAATGAAAATTAATTTATTAAGCATTAATTAAAGGAAATAAATAATTTAAAACATTAATTTCACAAAATTTACCTCATCGTCCTCGAAGAAATCAGTGAAATTGAGGGTGCATCCAACCGATTTCCAGTTCAAAAACCGAGGCCTCACAGTTTTCTCCATCTGCACTCCGCAGACACGGCCCAGGCTCGGTATCGCCTCGTACGACCATAGCTGAAAGGCCCAAATTGGGCCGTAAACGTGGTATCCCCTCGAGTGAACCTGACCGGGCATCGTCGCAGCTATGGAGATGTAGTGCGACATGATCTGCCAGGAGTAGGATCCCCAGGGAAACGAATCCCATCCGGCAACGTCCTCCACAAAAGCCCAAGCCCAAGTGTCGATCTTGGCATCGTCTCGGCCCAACAAGAAAAAGTAGTAGATCAACAAGTTGGCCACCTTCAAGTAGTCGGCCGGGTCCTGACCCATACTCAGAGAGGTGAATCTCGTACGAAGATCCTTAAGGCTCGTCGTCTGTCTGAAGTGTCTCCAGTAAACAGAGTCCTCAGAAATCGTGTGCGTGGTGGCCGAAGGATCAAATGCGTGACCACCAAATCGAAATCCGGTAATCAGGGCATACTCCTGTGCTCGAAAGCGAATAGTCTGGCCCCCGACGAAAAACCAATGCTCGAATGGAGGTATCGTCGGACTCACGATCTCCCGAGCTAGAAGGTGGTGCATCGCCATATTGGACCTTCCGTCCCTCTTCAGCCAGAGCAAATACCCGAAACAACTTTCCTTAAATGTCCGTAAAGATGCTAGGGTAGGGTCGACGGACGTCAGCGTGTCTCTGATTTCCTTTAGTAATTCGAACCGATCGTACAAATTGAGGTTCTTCGACAACTTTATGAACTCTGGCCTCTTCCAATCGAAGCCCTCCTGCAAAAATGAAGTTAAAACAAATAAATATGACATTCAATTAAATAACAAAACTCAAAATTCAAAAAAAAAAAAAAAAAAAAAAAATTTATTCTGTAACACGGTCATAACACGGTCACCGTGTACCGTGTTACCGGTAACACGGTCACCGTGTAACCGGATAACCGATAGCACGGTGACCGAGAAATCTGACCATGTTACCGAGATTTTCTCGGTCACTGCCCGGTAACACGGTGGTATCGCTACACGGTGACCGAGAAAATACCCACCGTGTAGCGCCACCGTGTTGCCAAGAACAGCACCAAAAACCCAGAATTTCAGTCGATTTCAAGAGCAATTTAGCACAGAATTTCAATTCTAAATTAACTAAAACGCAATAAGGAACTCAAATACACTCAAATACTAGCAATTAACATATCCAATTGAACACATTATTGAAAAAAAAATCAAATTTTCGAAATAAAAAAGCTAGGGTTTCGGCCAACTTACCGGTGCTTGAATCGGCCATTGATGCTCCTCCTGCTGTTCGTTGTCTGCCATTGAGTTGCCGGAAATTAGGTGGCCGGAATTTTAGCCTTCGATTCTCAGAAAAAATGCGGCGGTTTTGATGTTTGGGGGGACCGAACGGGAGAGAGAAAAGAATGATTGTGGGGACCGATTTTTTTAATTGCTCTTTTTGTCTTTTTTCTATTGTTTTGATTGTTTTTTTTGGTTTTTTTAAAAGTTGAGGGCAAAGTAGGCTTTTCCCATACAAAGTGTACAAAATACTCATATGTTTTTAGAGTTGTATATAATTCTCACACTTCTTATAAAAGTGATTGAAAATCCACATGACTCTACTAATAAACACAAGAAATTAGGTTAAAAGTTTGAAAAAGAGCTGTCTGTACCTTACCCCAGTACCAGTGGCGGAGCCAGAAAATATTACTAGTGGGGGCTGAACTTAAGGTTGCAAACGAGTCGATTATTAAAGATTATAATTAATAAAATTTGCTTTTTTTATAATTACTCTTCGTCTCAAAAAAATATTAACTAGGAAATATATTTTATGTTAAAATAAAATAATTGTGAGTAAAATTTTAAAAATATGTGAAAAAAATAAGAATTTTTGACAAAAACATGTTAAAATAAAATAATTGTGAGTAAAATTTTAAAAATATGTGAAAAAAATAAGAATATTTAACAAAAAACGTAAGGTGTAAAAATATATTTTATGTTAAAATAAAATAATTGTGAGTAAAATTTTAAAAATATGAGAAAAAAATTAGAATAAAATTATATTTTAAATTGAAAAAATAAAATAATTATTTTATTTTGATTTAAGGAAATAATTTTTTAGGGATATACAAAAAAAATTGCATAATTCTACTTAAACAATACGGAGTATTTAATAAAAATGTAAAAATATCTAATCTTAAATTTGAAAGTGTCTTTTAAAAGTGTGAAATATAAATTTATAATCTAAAGTAGTACTTATTAAACCAGTATTACTTTTTTTTTTTGTTTTTATTTTTAACATTTTTATAAAAAAAAAAAATTGAATTGAACAAAACTGAATTTACTTAAATTGAATTAAGAAAATCCAACATACAGTACCTTAATTTTAAAGGAGTTGTGCTGTATTTTTATCTTACCATTTTAATATTTTTAAAGACTGAGCACAATTGTTTTCGAAAAAGATTCGTATATAATATTTGTTTTTAATAGAATATATTTTTAATTTTAATAACAAAAAAAATATTTTTTTAATTAATTTCAGCCCCTACTAATTTTCCACGGAGAGTTATTCTCCCCTTTACTCTAGGAGCTAATCATCTATTTCCATTATTATAATAATTTTTTAAAGGTAAAAAATATATAAAAAATGATTTCAGTGGGGGCTGAAGCCCCCAGAACCGTGTGAGTGTATCCGCCCCTGCCCAGTACTGCTGGAATTAATTAATTACTGTAATTTCTTTGTTATTTTTGAACTGAAGAAATTATGACCAACTGTATTTCTGGGCGCATGATCAGTTAATTAATGGTTTCGAGCTACTGATCATTACTCCCCTGCAATGAAACAGTCGCCGATTCATTTCTGATCAGCTCGATTAATTTATATATTGTGGATCGAATCCATATCAAATATGTTTTTCAATTTCGATCTCACACTTCGTCTCTCACACAAGCGACACGATCTAGCTAGCACCTCGACTAAGCATGTGTGGCGGTCGATCACATTACATAGTATTGCTGTCACGCTATAGTTTTATGTAAGTACATATATATAAGCTACAAACCCTAAAACATATACATACATGTATATATATATATTTGTAGTGATGGAGACAGCACGCATGTAAATGAGGTACATATGAGATGTCGACCCAAGATCCAAGAAAATTAATTACTACTGTAATTAGCATAAGACTACTGCAGTGGTCCTACTGTAAATAGGTTCGAATAAGATCCAAGAAAATTAATTACTACTGTAATTAGCATAAGACTACTGCAGTGGTCCTACTGTGTCCTACTGTAAATAGGTTCGAATAAGATCCAAGAAAATTAATTACTACTGTAATTAGCATAAGACTACTGCAGTGGTCCTACTGTAAATAGGTTCGAAAAAAAATGGACAAAAAAATAATAACAGAGCTCCCAACGAGGATCGAACTCGCGACCTTTCACTTACGAAGCGAACGCAATACCACTATGCTATGGAAGCTCAGATGTCTATATATAAACTAGAATCTTACATATATTTAAACACCAATTCATCTTTTACTGAAACAACATAGATATTCTAGAACATCTCTAACACAGTACATATGATTTCATTGAATACAATACAATATATAATTCAAATCAAGAGAGAACCCAACGAAGAAAGTACAAGCAACAAACAATACACAAGATCACGAAGAGTCGAAGAGTCGCCTACGCCTGCCCTGTCTCGTTTTCCCACCACCACAAGACTCTCCAATCACGACCTCGTCAACCAAATCCTTAAATATCGACCGCTCGATATCAAGGACAGCACCCGAGACCTCGTCATCAAACGTCTTCCAGCTGTCCGACTGATGCACCACATCCTCGCACAAGATGTCCTTCCATCCTTCCTCCTCCTCTTGATCATCGGGCTCACATTTCTTTTCTTTCGCCCGAAGCAACTCGATTTCCGAACACAAGTCTTTAAGAAGCGTATGCGCATTCATACTCCTTTTACCCGGGCACGTCAATTTCTTAGCGAGAATCTCGTTAACCGAGTCGAAAACGAGTTTCCTATGTAACTTCCCCTCGTGTGAATGTGAATCGCTCGCCTTTGTCTGTTCCAGGACCAGGAACAGCTCGGGGTTGATCGGGTTGCCAGAAGGGTGAAATTGGAAATTCGCCAGGCTCGACCCGAGCTCTCTGAGCAGAAGGCCCGAGGCCAGTAGGATCTCGGATCTGTATCTGTGGTCGGGATGTGTGTTCTCCGTCTGACACAGCGAGGCGATGTAATCCGTGCTCGACTCGTCGTGAGTCGAGTTCAGCCTCGTCAGCTTCTGGACTAAGCTCTCGATTTTCTGAAGCTTCTTCCGGCTGATTCCGGATTCCATGGAGTCCCTCTCTTTATCATCTAGGGATGTATCGGCTGTAAAATCAATCACGTCAGGTAAAAACCGAAATGATAAAAAAAAAAGAAAACGAAAACGAAAACATACCTCTGAGGGTCTTGCCGACATACTTCACGGGAGAAGGCGAATCGTCTTTGCAGACTACCTTATCGAGAACAGAGACGGGACTCGAGTGCTCGGGCCGAACGAAACCAAGCTCTGACGACTCTTCTTCGCTCGTTCCATGAGTTGATTTCTGAAGCAAAAACAATTAGCATACAAAACAGTTGATTTCGACAGAGGATTAACGGAAAATTTATATCAACCTTATCCACCGAGTCGGACAACGTAAACTTAGAAGCTTTCGGGGATAGACTCCGACAGCTGCTTAAGTCGGTGGATCTTGATTCGGAATAAACCTCGCCCGTTTGCTTCGGCCTTCGTCTTCCACCGGAAGAATTAACCTCACTTTGTTGCTTACTCGGCTGTCTTCTGGATTTGCTCTGGTCAGGAGGGGTGGGCGGTCGAGATCTTTTCTCCAGCTCGAGTTTTTTCTGTTGCATTCTCGGACTGATGGATTCGGATTTAGTATTAGCCGGTAATCTCGATTTCTTCTCGACAAGCCTATTATTAGCCGGTTTCATGATCACAATCGGTGAATCATAATGCCGTGAAGATCCGCTCCACGGCTTTTGGTTAATGGGCCTAGAGTGTCGTTGCTCGTTCGACTGCATGGCTTCGAGTATCTGCTTGAGTGCTCTGAGGTCCTTTCCGGATTGCGTGAACTCGAGATCCTTCAGTCGATTCTCGATCTCGCTGTAAACGGAAGGAAAATTCTTCGAAGCCTTCGCCCTGACAGCTGGCGTCTGCGAGCCCTTAGCGTTGTCGACATGTTTCCACGGGGCAGGTTCGATAGGGAACCGCAGAATACGTTTCATCGATAAACCCGATGTTCGAATCGATTTTCCATCAGTGTTTGCAGACGTATTTACGGAAACAGAATTTGCTTCACCGGACGATGGGATTGAATCGGGCAGTGTTTCCAGGCCCATCAACTTTGCCACGACGCTCGGAGGTCGAATAATGGAACTCTCTCTGCTGTCCAACGAGAGCCTCGGGATGTCTTTAAGCTTCACAGGGTTAGATCTGGAAATATCTCGAGAGTCGTAGGAAAAACGAGGGGCGATGTCTCTAGAGCTCGAAAACGAAGAGCCTTCTTTCGCGTGGTAAGAGGCTGATCTCAGAAGCTCTCTACGCTGATCGGATGGTGAAGAGTGCACTTCTCTGTACATTGATTCCTTCACAAAGCCGCGAATGTCGAGGCTCATTGTGGGGTCATGCGAAGGGGTTTCGGGAAATGTTATTCTGTCGTAAGAGTTAGGTTCGAGGTGAGTTGCTCTGTTGCAGTCGAGGGAAGAGAAAGATGACGAGCGGGAGGAAGAGGAGAAGGAGGGCCTGGATGATTCGGCCGAGATTCTTTGCTTTTCGTGCGAAAACTTTTCCTGAGACAGGCAATAGCAAGAGGTCAGAAATCTAGTTACACACATCAAGAAACACCAAGATTCAAGAAACTGTACGATACCCTCGATGCGGTATTCGACTCTCTTTCCGAGCTACGGAGATGGGAATTTCCTGCAGGGAAAAAGGAAATCGAATAAAGAGAGGAATTGAGACGAGGACGTTACAAGTAATACAAAAACAATACAGCAAGGCAATGCACAAAAGGCAAGTGATATACAGATACCATATAGTTTGTGGGCACAAATCGAACTCACATCAATTACATCGTTGTTGTCGAAGAAAAACAACAGGCGAAATTACGGGCAAAAGGGTCGATGGAAATAGTTAGTTACCATTATGAGGAGGTTGTCGTTTGGGGGAGTGGGCCACCGCCCGACTACCACCGGTAAAGATGGGCTGGCGATCGAACAGTTGAAAAATGCCGGTCATACAACCTATCTGCTTCTGGAAATCAGGGTTATCATCAGTCAAAGAATGCAATAACTTAGCTGCCATCTTTTTCTTTTCTCTCCAAACAAACTACACCACATTCGATTCAGGGGTTTTTCAACACCAGCCCTTCAAACTAGATTCATTCTAGCTCAGAATTTCTCACTTCACCCTCAAAATCAATGAGCCCAACAACAACCATTGACTTTGACTTCAATGTCAAGAAGTG
The DNA here is from genome assembly GCA_954870475.1 of Euphrasia confusa. NCBI lineage: Eukaryota > Viridiplantae > Streptophyta > Magnoliopsida > Lamiales > Orobanchaceae > Euphrasia > Euphrasia confusa. The sequence goes on from OX940970.1 coordinate 2,693,509, forward strand.
AGCAGAGATTACAGAGCATACATTGCTCAAAATTCACTTCAACTAAATTAATTGTCATAAAACCAAGATTCCAGCTCTACATACACAAAAAAATATGAAGGAAAAAAAAAACCTGAATTTCAAAATCTGATCTTTTTTCAAGAATCAGAGAAAGAAAGAAAACACCAAATCAAAATTGGGTCTTTTTTTCGTCAACCTAAAAAAAAACAGATCCAAGCAAAAATTGTAAGAAAAACACTTGAATAGAATTATGCGAAAGAAGTAATTTGGGGGTTGTTCTTCAATGACCCATGAGAGAGTAAATTAAGGTTGGCAAATAATTATTAAAACCAGACAAGGGTTTTAATTAGAGGTGAATGAGGAGGGATGAGGGAAGATGAGAAGAGCTTTGGGAAGAAGCTGTGAGCCCTTTAATTATCTTTTTTTAATAATTAATTTTCTCCATCTCATATTATGTGGAATAATAAGGTATATCGGTGGGTCTGAATTTGTCTGCATAGACATGTGATTTTGTCAGGGCTTATACGGGAACAAGATTATTACTTGAGTTCAGGTGCTTCCTTTTGGGTTTTTTCTTCGACCAGAAAGATTCCAATTCAACCTCAAATCAAATACTACTCCACTCGCCTCGAACTCATTTTCACTTTTCTTTTGTAAATTACTAACAAACAAAAAAAAACTATTGGTCTGAGAAATAGTAAATACTCCGACTTGGCCGACTCGAAAGTTTGAAATAAGTTATACATAAAATAATAGTGATATAAAAATAAATAAATTTGTATTAAAATGATAAAATTGTGAAAAGACATTCGATTTATAAATATCTACTATTTTAAATGATAAAAAAAATAAAAAAAATTATACATTGTGGTGTATAAGGGGTGGAGTACTACTTAGAAAGGTATGATAAATAAATTGAATTTATTCATAATTAAGAAAATGTGAGTTATTAAATTCTAAAAAAGTTTAAAAATTTTCACTTTAGCCAAAATCTCTATTCAATATTTATAGTCCTAATTATAATTTGTTAGAGAAATTATTAGTTGGCGCCAACTAAGGCTGTTTTGAACTTGATCGAAAACATCAAAAAACAAGTAAGAATACCAACTTAAGCATGCTGTATAACTTCATCACAAATACCTAAAATATTATTAGGACATAATACATGTATGATATTCCAAAATCTCATTTCATTATTTGATTGTACGAGATTCCATAAAAAAAAAGAAGCAATAAACCTCGTTCTTCCTCGACTCTCTTTGAGTCGGCCGCCCAACCATGACTGTGGCAAACCGTCTAGCCACATCCGTATAATCAAGAAGAAAACAAAAAACAAAAAACTTATTGTTTATAGCTGCACATGCATGCTCCATGATCGAATTCAAAATCATAAATCAAGTTTTGGTGTAAATTTAGATCACATGCAATGCGACTCAATTAATTACAATGCTTGTTGTTATAATATGATCAGCCTCCAACAACTCCCCAACGGCCCAACCCCACCTCAGTTTAAATAATATACTCCCTCCATTCAAAGACAGTTGTCATACTTTCCTTTTTGGGGTGTCCAACAATAGTTGACACACCCCAAAAAAGGAAATAATTATTCTAACTTTTTCATTTTAATATACAATTTTATTCTACTTTACCCCACCTACTTTTTAAACTTTACTCACAACTACTTTATTTTTCACTTTTAAAATATATTTTTACCTTTTACTTTTCCATTAAAAAATACAAAAATAACAATTTTCTTAAACTCCGTGTCCAGCAAAGTATGACATCTATTAATGGCCGGAGGGAGTATATAATAATAACAATAATAGTAGTAATAGAATATTTTTGTTTTCTTGATTTTCTACAAACAAGATGGATTAGGTATTTATTAATCTCAAAAGATAAGTACATTGTGTATGAAAAAATAATTGTTCTATAACAATTTCATTATATTAATTACATCACGCTACAGATATTACTAGCAACATTTTTTATATTTACGATATTTATTTATACAATATTACAAATTACGCCCATAATAATAATCATGCTTTAAAAAAAACTACAATGAAAATGTGAATACTATTAAAAAATAAAATGTTAAATGTTATTATTGGATGGAGTACTTATAAATTAAGTGTGCATATATTGACTCAAACTCAACTTAATTAAAATTTAATTTTTTTAAAAAAATTTACATCAATTTGTAATAAACATACCTCACTTTCTAATTATTAGTATTTTTTACTTTAATAAACTACTTTGTCATTGAAAATCAAAAGTATTAAACCTAGGCATATGGTAAAAAGGGAGAAAGAGAAAAGGACGGGCACATGTTAAAGTGAAAAATCACACAAGAAGGGCATGTGCTGTGATTCAAGAATCAAGAAGGGTCACTACCACACTAAACTTGTCCATTGTCATAGCTTATTCAATTAATCAATAATGTCCAAAAACCAACAATGGAAATGGAAATGATCCATGGAGTTATATAGTTTCGTCGCCCATGATTTTTTTCCCTTCATTTGAAGGTTCACGGGTCTCAAATACTCATATATGTTACACGACACGTCGATACTGAAAATAATATCCCAACTATCAATTGTGAATTGACCTTTAACAATACAGTACATGTCAAATTAACACGATTACGAGACAAAATTAATTATTCAAAGTGTATCATACTTGTATTTTTTTTCATTCTATCATATTATTTTTCTGGGATAGAAGCTGTATTAATTATTTACCTTCAAATTTAATGAACACAAAAACAAAAATAAAAAATATAAAATTTAAACTTTACCAATTAATATTTGCTTTACAAGTCACGTGATTTTAAAACATTTATCAACTTTTTTTCCTTCCCTATTTATTGCCCTTTTAATTTACTGCTTTCATAGTTAGGGGTAGATTCATAAATATATGTAGGCCAAAGTTATAAAATTTAAAAATAAAAATAATAAATTTTATTAGTCAAATATATATAAACAACAGAAGTAACACAAATATTTGGACAGTAGCAAAAACACAGATCATGTTTGTTATACAACATACAGCAGCAGAGACTCAAATTTCGTTTGAGAGAAAAATCGCTCGTATCTACAGAGATTGAATATCCTCTAGTTTTTGAAACGGGGTTCGCTATTAGACATTGAAAATCTGGAAAGAGTCGACCACGGTTTTCAGCCTATCTTTCATCTTCTCCCATCTCCTCTCGTTCGCTCCCGTTGTCAGGGTGTAGAACTTTCCTGCAGAAAATACGAACAAAAAACGAGTACTCTGAGCAAATAAAACAGAAAAAAAAAATTGTATATTACCCGTACCATTGCCTATGCAGACAGCGCTAAGAGCATGGCGAGTATAGTTAGGAGCTTGCGCAATGAACTCAATCGTGTAATAAGCTTTGCCTTCCACTTCATGCTGTAAGATGGCCAGAAAAAAACCGTATAGTAACTCTGGAAAATACAACAAGCAACTTTTTTTTTTTTACCTCAGTCGCCTCGATCAGCTTTGTCTTTTGTGAAGGAGAAGCCAAAACCCTTTTTATTAAAGTTTCAGCAACCTAGAGACAAAAACACACAACAAAAGATGCGACTTTAACGAATGTCGTCGAATAGCCATAAGAGAAATGTTCGGTTTTGCAAACCTCCTGTGGGGACCCAAGATCACGTATATCTTGTTTTGCGGTAGGGATCAAATTTACGCTGACGCTTTCCAATGGTTCAATGACATCCTTAAAGACTTTGTCTTGCCCTTCGACTATTACCTCCTGGTCCAATCAACAAAGGAAAAACAAAGTTGAACGCTTGCTACTGACGATGGAAAAAAGTGGATAAGTCGACGATAAGAACATTCTTTTACGAAAAATGTATGCAACGAACCTGCCACCCAAATGGATACAGGAAATTATATCCATCTTTCTTATCTGTGACCGGAAGAAATCCCTTGATCTTGGCTTCTGCAGCAACTAAACCATACCAAAAGAATACGTACTCTTAGCATATCAGTCGCAACCAATTGTATAAGAAACAAAAAAAACATAAAAAATCAAGAGCGAAAACCAGAAAAAAGGGAGAAACGGGAAAAGTTGAAGAAAACCCACAGTTGTTCAAGAAAATGACATACACGTTAACTGAGTCTGCTGACAAAAGAATAGCCATGGGGCGATTGTAGTCCCTACGGCAAGGAGTTGGCGTCTTCCAGGCCTATCTGTCGTAAGAAATAAGAGAGTATGTCAATTCCACGTAAATCATTACAACTTACTACTTTGGATCATATCCATGATCAGGAATTTACTACTAGAATATAAATTACCTTCGCAAATGGAAGTTGAAGTTGAAGGCACGTGCTCGGACCTGACAATGGAAGTAACGTTTCTTCGGAGTCGATCGTGCCTACACAGACCTAACTGATCCACATAATTTCAAATTAGAAAAAATATAAAAAGTTTGAAACTTGGTAACAATTTACAAAGAGTACAGACCGGAACCTGAGTTGATGCATTTGGCAAACCTGTTTGGTGAATAGATTGTGATGTAAGCAAAGACACCATATCTGCTTCAAACAAATCACATATTATGAGGAAGCATCATATTTTTTCTGGCCATTTCTTGCCTTCTGCCTACATGTCTAAAGTCGAAAAATTGGTTTTCGACGGTTACTTTTCACAAAAGACATTTGTTTTTGTTGTTTTTTGCCTGCGTTGCATTAGGAAATTGTTTATTGCTAAAAAATGGTCATGAATTTGCTTCATTGTAGTTATTCATTCAAAATATTCTAAGATGCATGCTTAGTTTTAAAATGCTCTTGTAGTAGGATTGTTCGTATTCATGTCAACCAGTGTATCGATCTAATGAGCAAAGAAAGAAAGCAACAACGAAGATATTTAAACAGGCTTTTTCCCATGAATCGGAACTATACTCGAATATCTCAGCCTTGTCTCTCAACTCGCTGAATCATGAAACAAGGATTTCAAGCTAAGCTCTGATCAAATGCAAATTCAAGGCTCGAACATATAGACATTGAACTGTGAATTATCTACTCCAATTTCAATTTTTCTAACCGACTAGTCGACGCCCGTTTCGAATGTTCGATTCGAGAATCAAAATTCCAATACCCGTTTGTGCTAGGACTCAGATTATTCAATACTCAAAAAAATTAAACACATTGCATCACCACATGATTCTTTCTATTTTGGCCTGACAAAAAAATTCATTCTTTCTCACTAAACCAAAACACGAAAATTAATTAAGAATTTGAGTGAAGAATCAAGAATTGTACCTTAATTTACAACAGCTCAAACTCCGGCGACGGCACAAATTGAGGAACGAGATGACTACTGCCAGGCCAACATCATCCTGATATCCACTTACTCCTTTTCCTATATCCACAGACATTTTTAGGTTGTGTAAGGACGTAAATACCCTTGTATGTTTTCTTCACGAATATGAAAATAAAGGGCACAAGGTGAAGCCTTTTTCCGTCTTTCGAGCCTATTAAACGATCCAACGGTTGAAAATCAATCAAGGGATCCTCACCTCCGAGTCTCTCTCTCTCTCTCTCACATACTACAATACACACACGAAACCCTCGTCTCCTTCACTCCTCCCTCTGACACTCGCAAAAACAGAGCTCAGTCGGAAACCGAAAATGCGTAAGTCCGCCGTCCCTTTATCTCCGTCGCACCTCCGTTATCTGCGCCGCTGCTTCTCGGCGCTGCCCAATTCTCTCTCCACCACCCGCCATCCCCCGCCGCCGCTCCACCGTCCGGAAATCGCCTCCTCCCACTCCTTCACGCGCGCCGCCCAATTCCCGCGCTTTTCCATCAGGCTTTTCTCTTCCAACGCAGAAACCGCCGCCGGACCCGTCAATGGAAACCCCGATGATCTCGGAGAGGAAGGGAAATCCATAGCTGATTTACTCTCCGTCGAGCTCCAAAAAGACCCGGATTCCGAGCCTCTCCCTTTGCCTAAAAGACTCGACCTTTCCTTCTCCCACATCACTATCAGCCCCGCACTGCTCCTCGCCACACTGAATGTTTCCCCCGATGCGGGCCGTGCGGCCCTTGATTTCTTCAAATGGGCCAAATCGAGGCCCGGATTCCAGCCGAACGACGAGGTTTACTCCTACTTCGTCGATTATTTTGGGAGAAGGAAAGATTTTAAGGCCATCCACGAGTTTCTCGTGGATGGCCATGGAGTGGCCGGGACGAAGAGCCTCGAGTCTCTGGTCAACCGGATGGTGAGGGCCGGAAGGTCTACTCAAGCGGTGGCATTGTTTGAAAGAATGGAAAAGGACTACGGCTTTACGAGGAATATGGAATCGTTGAAGCTGATTGTTTCTAATCTCTGCGATCGCGGATATGCTAGTGTAGCTGAAAAACTGGTGAAAAGTTTGGCTAACGAGTTCTTTCCGGACCAGTACATATGTGATGCTTTGATCGAGGGGTGGTGTCTGGATGGGAAGCTAGAAGAGGCGAAAAGGCTGGCTGATGAGATGTACAAAGGAGGTTTTGAGATAAGCACTTATGCGTATAATGCAATTCTAGACTGCGTTTGTCGGCTTTGCAGGGAAAAGGATCCCTTTAGGCTTCAAGACGAGGCGCAAAATGTGTTGATTGAGATGGAAAGGAACGGTGTCCCACGTGATGTGGAGACGTTTAATGTGCTGATTAATAATCTTTGCAAGATTAGGCAAACCGAGGAAGCCATGAAGCTTTTATCTAGGATGAGTGAATGGGGTTGTTACCCCGATGAAACCACGTTTCTCGTCTTGATAAAGAGTTTGTATCAGGCTGCACGGGTTGGGGAAGGCGATGAGATGATTGATAGGATGAAATCCGAAGGTTTTGGGGATTTCTTGGATAAGAAGGCTTATTATGAGTTCTTGAAGATTTTGTGTGGGATTGAAAGAGTTGATCATGCTATGAGTATTTTCTCAAAGATGAAGGAGGACGGGTGTGAGCCGGGCTTAAAGACTTATGACTTGTTGATGGGGAAGCTGTGTGCTCGTGGGCGGCTTGATAAGGCGAATGTGCTATACAAGGAGGCCGAGAGCAATGGATTGCCTGTTGAGCCCAAGTCGTATAAGGTGGACCCTAAATTTGTTAAGAAGAAGGCTGTTGCTGTGAAGAAGGAAAAGAAAAGGGAGACGCTTCCTGAGAAGATGGCAAAGAAGAGAACTCGTCTAAAGAAGCTGAGGTTAAGTTATGTGAAGAAGCCGAAGAAGTCAATGCGTCGTGCTTATTGAGATCCTTTGCATTTGATTATCCGCCGATGTTTAACGGCTCGTGTGAGTTTCCTCCTCTGTTTTATATTCTTGTTTCTAATTGAACCAAATTTAACTGCTTAAGCTTTTGTGTATATTTTTGTTCTCTTACGATTGTGTGTTTTTAAGTGCAAGATGAACTTGAAGTTAAGTGTTTTTTTAGTTGGTTTTGTTTTCTTGTCATGCCTAATATACTTGGGAATTGAGATACAGTACTATTATTATATACTCCTATTACATTTGCTTGTTGGTAAACTAACAACAAAAATTGTTACTATTTTTATTTTTCGTGTGTTGTAAAGGCTTACAAAACACTTATGATTTACGACAATGCTTGATTTATTTCAACCTATATTAGTTCCAATCATTACTGGAGAAATTTGATATCTTTTGATTGATTATCAGAGTTCTTATCCTATTCGCTTCTGCTATTAAAACCTGGCTAATTTGTTAATCGAACTCTGATGGTGTCACTGTAAATATGTCCAGGCTAATAAATGATTGTTCTTCTATGTGTACTGGACAAACTCAGAATCTTGAACTTCTAGATCGTTTCTATTTTCTCAATATTACATTGCTTGATGTGAATATATAACTGACATATATAACCTGTCTGTCTCGTTTCACAGGCCGCAATCGACTTTCTTCTTCACTTTCTGGCTTCATCAATATATTGGGGAAAACAACAATATTTTGATAGTTTCGTCTAGATGCTTATCCAGCTGCAGCCCGCTCAGTTGGATTTTTCCCAGCAATGCAGCCGATAATGTTTTTAATGGCTTCTTTACAGCTGAACTTTAGCGTAATTTGATTAGCAATCGGAAGGCTTTGTAGGTTAAGTTTTGCTGCTGTGCATTTTATTTGCAGAAATAAAGAGGCAACTATAAACCTTGTGTGCTGATTATGCTCTTTTTACACAGCTCTTGGAGAACATTAGTAAAAAAATGTCGCAGCTATTTGTTGTTGATCTTGTATTCTTGTTGATCTTGTAGAGTTAAGTAGTGACAAGGGGGTTGCTGCCGGTCAAGGGAGTGTGCGTTGGAATTTAACAGCTCATAACAGATCAAAGAAGCTCGCGACTCCTAACTGTTTTTGAGTTACAGTACTAGCGAAAACATGCAATATTCGAATAGCAGGGGTATATGTAACTAATCCCAAATTATAAAATTTAAACAATCACATAAAATCTCATAAGTGGTTTCATAAATACTGTAACTCCAACAGTTCTCAGTTCAATCATGTCATATCACAGCAATTGTAACAGTAAAATGACCAAAATGCCCCTTTGCGCCAGATAATGAAGCGGCTGCCTCATGTAAATGTAGTCAGTTCCCTTAATTCCATAACCTTACTGATCTATCTGTCCCACAGGTGACGAACGACGCCTCTGTTGGTGAATGCTCAATCCAACGGGGACTGCCCATATGGGTTGAAGGCAATCGAGACACTTTCTCTGCCGAGAGAGCATCCCAGACAACAATCTGCATCAACAAACATAATAATAAATAAATAAATAAATAAATAAAGATCAATCACCAACACAGCAATTATCTGATTAAGCGAAAGATACCTACCTCGTTGCTTGATTCGTCGATAGAAAGTATGAATTCTCCCGTTTCATTAAAAACTGCCTGCAATCGAAAATAAAGTAAGAACCAATTACAAATCCCAGTGGCATCGAAAAACTAATCAAACAAAATCTCCACCAATTGACATACCTGGCATCGCAGTTGTGAATGTGTGGCTCCATGATATTGCTTGACTAACCTACCCGTCCCGACGTCCCAAAGATTTACAACAGAATCTTTTCCTGTAGAAAGAACATACCTGAAGAACATAACCAAAAATCCGTAAAACGTTATTAGACAGTCGGAAAATTCAATCAATAATGACTTGAGACCTCGACCTTTGATCTTTTGTGAAATTTGCACTAGTAGCTTCTGCAGTTCCGTGAGCACCAAGAATCGATCGGACACACTGGGAAGTTGCCCCATCCCACATCCGTATAGCCCCATCTTTTGAAGCTGTTACATACATGCCACCAGTCGATGAATATCTGACCTGCATGACAAAATAATAGAAGTAAGATGATGTTCGATAGACTCGTGAAACATAATGGAAGATGGCTCACATCTTAATCCAAGGCAGAAGAAGGTGAGATAATACCTGATTTATCGCTCCATTGTTAATTTCTTGAACGTTTGCTGATAAATAGCACTGAAACGTATTTACATCGTATAAGTGTGCAATTGGATGGTCAGTTCCTGTAATCACATAAAGAACGGTGGTATACCACAATTTTTAGGAATAGTATTTCAATCAAAAGACGTGATATAAATGGGGTTATCGCGATAAGTCAGACCATGAAAGTATTTTTTTTTACTTCATATTCTGTGTCAATTATACTTATATGACAACTGAACAAAATCAAAATGTAATAACCTGCCAAAAGAAACTCGCCAGAGGGATGAAACGATACGGACCTCACATTGTGTGTGTCCTGTTGAACCAAAGATAACAGCTTTATAATTTCCCTTTGCTCAGCCAATATAAAATTGAGTCTAAAGAGGATGGATAATAAACCTGGATAATTTTGAAAGCTTTTCTTGCAACTGCTTTTGAAAAATCGAAGAACCTGCCATTCAAAAAGCATCATGTGAATCATCTTGACCTCAAAAAAAATATTATAAAGAAAATGCCAGAAACTTCTAAAGAATTAACTCCCAAATTATTTTTTGTTTTATTTGTCGAACAACAGCAGAAGTCCAACAATATTTACTCATAATCAATTTTTCTGAGATCTTTTGGTTGGAATGAAATATCAAAAAAATAATTTAGCCATACTTTATTGTGCGATCTTTGGCCCCAGAAATCAGAATCATATTTTGAGGATGGAAATCCAAATCATTGATGGGCTGCAGGTAGCAAGACAAGGCATACTTTATTATACACAGACTCGTGATTTTTATCATAAAAAAGTACGAGAATATACATCTGACACATTTCTTTAATTTTAGAAGAATTTTACTTGTAGGTGGTCGTAAAAAGTCCGTATCACAGGCCGAACAGGGCCATCTCTTGCATCTGGAAGCATCGCCTGCTTGACTTTTGATATCTGTGTTGCAGAGAAAAATCAATGAGCTAGATAACGTAGAATGAGATTGATGTACAAACATAAGAAGTAAGGATCAAACCTCGAACAGTTTTATTGACGTGTCAGCACTTCCAGTTGCAAGAAACCTTCCGTCCGGGCTAAATCTAGCACATCTAGCAACATTCTGCATAAAATAAAATTCAGCAAAAAACTAATTCCTTCACAATAATTCGAAATTTAATCCCCTATAAATGACTTGAGCATATTTATACGTTACTTAAATGTGCTTAATTAAGTAGATGCTACTAACTACTTATTAGTTTAAGACGGTTTCTGACCTTGTGATCTGAAATTTGTCGGGTTTCGTGCTTCGGAAAACTCTTTGATGCTCTTTTTACATCATGTACAGCACTATTAAAAATAAAATAAAATAAATATAATTTTAAAAGTTTTCAGTTAAGCACTTGGCAATAATAAAGCAATTGTTAAAGTCCCAAACACCAAGTTTTAGGAAAGAATAGAAAAGGAAAGCATAAAAGATTTTCAATAACCTTAAATTTATATAACGAGACAGATTTCTACCAGAAACTACAAAACATGAGCAAACGGAGTTCTGAGTAGATGATAAAATGAACAATTTGTCAACCGGAAAGCAAACAAAATAGCAGAATTTGCGCTGAATACAGATATATAAAAGTTCTCTGTATGTCCATTATGTGCTATCTAATTTGTTAAACAATGATTATAATGGTGTCTAATCAATTAATAAAAAAATATTTTTTATTAATAAAAAAACTCATATTTTCTTCTTTTTTCACAACTGTCGAGCACATATTTTTACAAACTCAAAATGTTACTTTTTTCTTAATCTACTTCTAATCCTCTAAGTCAATTATGTAAATAATACATACACTATAGTATTTCGAATAAAGAAGTATTTTCAAATTTATAATATTATGTTTATCTTTTTCATATTTAGATGTTCTAAATTTTACGCAAGCGCAAAACATTTTCAACATAATAATTTTTAGTGAACCAAATTACAATGTTATATTGCACGAACGCAAAAATCTCAAAGGCAAATGTTCAACATTTCCTATGCAATGACTCACCTGTAATCAACAGCAACAACTCTCGGAGCAGGTATAGAGCCATATCCAGTAGGTATACTTGAATCAAAGAATGTAGTTGAAGATACCCCTTTCAACATCTCATCCTTCTCCACTGCAAGACCCTGTTGACTACTCAGAACCAGCAACTATCGTTTACTAAGTTTGCCTAACTTTCGTATTTTCTGATATATTTTGAGATTGTTTCTAGAGCACCAATAGACGATCAAACCCACAAAAGAACAAACCTTGGCAACCAATTCAAGGAGCTTGTTCGGAGGTGCTTCAACATTTAGAGGCGTCATTGTAGCTGATGCAACTGCGCTCGCTGCCTGCAGGGGAGGAGAGTAATTGTACACGAATGCTTTTTCATGTTGAAAGCAGAGATATTTCTAAAACGCATCACATAGGGATCGAGCGATCGTGTCGAAAAAGGCGAAAACGAGTAAACTAACAATTGAAAATCCTTTCGTCAGGCAGCAGCAACTCGGCTCAGCCCGTGTTAACTTATGCTCAACTCCATTAAAAAAAAAGACTCTAAATTTACCTGATTGAAATTGTTGTGACGGAGATGGGAAACGATGAGAGCGTTGACGTGGCGGTAAAGCTTGCCTTCCTGCAATGACTGCTCCAGTCCATTTGTGTTCATGCCGCTGTTATCCATTGCTACGAAATATCAAACTCTGGTTTATGAACCCTAATTTTCAGGGGTGGGGGAATTAGTTAAGCGAGAGTATTGGTGGGGTGGCACCAAATTTGAAGCTTTCAACTCTTGTTGTGTGTTTTTGCCAATTTAGGGCTTGGGAAAAAGTGTTGATTTAGGAGTTTAGCTTTTCAATTTGGAATTTTCCAGTGAACTTTTCAATTTTTTAAGGAAGGACTTAGGGTTCTATTTTTTGGTTAAATTCGAAAAATTACATTTACTTTATTAATTTAAATCGAACTCGAACTTAGAAAACTGATTAAGGAAATTTAAACAAGGTATTTTTTGTGATAAATTTTGAGTTTCGTTTTTTAAGTTGAAGTGGAAAAATAACATTTTGATGATTGAAATTATAATCGAGTTTTTGGTTAAAGTTCAAAAATGTCACATTTTGGTGATTCGGCTAACCGGACTGTGAGGTCGTTCACCGCGTAATCAACAATATCAAAATTTTCAACAATTACTTAAACATGCTTTTTAAATACCAAACCCGATCCGGAAACCCCCGTTTTCAGATTTAGAAAAAACATTAAAACACTGATTAAGAAATGATATTCCCAGATTACACAGCGATTTCGGCACGTGCTTCTCGCGTGCCTCTTGATTTCGATTTACCCTGAAAACGATGAGCAAATTAGCCCCAAATTCCTTCGCACTAAAAAGCTCACATTTTTCTTGTGTGATTGAAGTTCGAGGAGGGCGTTGTCTTTCAAACCAAATTCATACTGCCGACGACTGAATCGAATCCCTAATTTCTACATTTCAATTTCCGACACTGTTCCCCGCACCTTCCTCGATTATCCGGCCCTCAGGGGGTTAGGGGGTTTTAATCCGGGATTCTGATTCGACCGGCCGCGCGTCGGATTTCATGATTCGGAGCTTCGGCTGCTGAAGATTCGGCCCGAAAGATGCGTCGACGGGCGACCGACTTTCGGCGCCCGGTGAGACGGAAGCTCTCGTGCTGGATCTGGGCACTGCTTTTCCTTTTCTCGATTGCGGTGTTCGTGGTGTTCGTTGTTCAGCGTAACCATGGGGGTGAGGATCGCGTTGAACAACCTGTTTTGGTAAGTCTGCAAATCCCAAACCTCTTTCGAGCTTCGATTTTTGATTTATTGATTTCTATTGAATAAGATAATACTCAGTACTTTGGATCTCGGCTATGTGAAGTTATTGTTTCAGGAGCAAATCAAATCATACTTTAATATTTATGTTTAAAAGAAAATTCGCAAAGATTAATCGCTTAAATCACTATGGATACCATATCTTCGACGGTGCTATATTTAAACGAACATAGACGTTGTAAAAGATTTCCTTTTGATCTCGGAAAAACCCGTCACGCGGGATGTCATGAAATCGTGTGGATCAAAATGGAAGTCGATAGTGTCTTGCTCATTCATGTATAAGTGCTGCTCATTGTTTAAGTGAGCATTTAGAGGTTGTGATAACATTCTGGATTAGTTTAAGAATGGCTTCGATCCACATTTCACCCTATTTTCAGTTCGTATTTCAGAGACTTCTCGATGTTTAAGTTTTATTTTTCCAGCTATTTATGTGCAACTCAAGCTTTGTCTAAACGTATCTATTTTCTTTTCCAGGAGATAAATCCCAGAATAGACCGCACCCCTCACGAAAATCGAAACCTTACTGAAGAAATACTAAGCGCCAGATCATATGCCAGACAATTAGCAGAGCAGGTGATCCTCGCCAAAGCTTATGTCATTATCGCTAAAGAACACCATAATCTTCATCTTGCATGGGAGCTTAGTTCGAAGATCAGAAGCTGCCAGCTGTTGCTCTCAAAGGCGGCCATGCGCGAGGACCCCATCTCTCTAGAAGAAGCCGAACCAATCATCAAAAGCTTATCTTCCCTAATTTTCAAGGCACAGGATGCTCACTACGACATCGCAACAACAATGACAACAATGAAATCCCACATCCAGGCTCTAGAAGAGCGCGCGAATGCCGCAATCGTTCAGAGCACGATTTTCGGTCAACTAGCTTCCGAGTCAATCCCCAAGAGCCTTCAGTGCTTCGACATCAAGCTCACTTCCGACTGGCTTCAGAACAAGTCGATACAGATCCTCGCGGAAGAGAGGAGAGATTCTCCGAGACTGGTCGACAATAATCTCTACCACTTCTGTCTGTTTTCCGACAACCTTGTAGCCGTCTCTGTCGTGATCAACTCGACTGTCTCAAACGCCGAACACCCGACTCAGCTCGTATTTCACGTGGTGACGAACAGAGTAAAATACGGGGCCATGCAGGCTTGGTTTCTTACCCGTGATTTCAAAGGGGCGACTATCGAGGTTCAGAGCATAGAAGACTTCAAGTGGCTGAACTCGACCTATTCTCCCGTCGTGAAACAGCTGCTCGATGCGGATATGGGAAAGCACGTCTCTCTCTTGAACCATCTCCGTTTCTACATTCCCGACATCTATCCTCAGCTGGAGAAGGTGGTTTTCCTAGACGACGATGTGGTTGTCCAGAAGGATCTGACTCCCCTGTTCTCACTCGATTTGCACGGGAACGTGAATGGGGCAGTCGAGACGTGTCTAGAAGCTTTCCACAGGTACTATAAATACCTCAACTTCTCGAACCCGCTCATCAGCGCGAAGTTCGACCCGCAGGCGTGCGGGTGGGCTTTTGGTGTGAACGTGTTCGACTTGATCGGTTGGAGGAGAGAGAATGTGACGGGAAGGTATCATTACTGGCAGGGGCAAAATAGGGACAAGTCGATTTGGAAGATGGGGACTCTGCCTCCTGGGCTTCTGGCGTTGTATGGGCTGACTGAGCCGCTCGATCGGAGGTGGCACGTGTTGGGGTTGGGGTATGATGCGAGTATCGACGGGAGGTTGATAGAGACAGCGGCTGTGATTCACTACAACGGGAACATGAAGCCGTGGATGAAGCTGAGTGTAGGGAGGTATAAGCCTCTGTGGGAACAGTACGTGAATCGCACGCACAGATATTTCAAGGATTGTGCCACCAGTTGATATTGATATTGATGATGATGATGATGATGATGACATTTTTGTGTTCGGCTTTTGAGGCCAATAAATTTTAATCGCGTTTTTCTTGTTTTAGATCAGAAAGTTTTGACACTTCGATTATATATATTTATAGTAAATTTATATAAAATATATTTTGATTTCGTCGGTGGTAAATTTAAGTGTATAATTAATTTATAAATTTATTACATTTTGCAACTCATGTTTGGACAGTTTTTATCTCTACTACGAAGATGATTGGGTTGAGCTTGAAATGTTAAAGCAGTTTTTATCTCTATCTACTATGAAGATGGTTGGGTTCAGTGGCGGACCCACATAGAGCCGAGTGTGGGCCTCGGCCCCCACTGAGATTTTAAAAAAATATGCATGTATATATATATATTTGGTCATTCCATGTGTTGCTTCAGATCAAGGTTCCACCACCGGTCCCCACTGAGTTTTCTTAAAAAGACTTGAGTTTTCTTAAAAAGGTTTGTATATATAATTGTTAAAAGTATATAGAATTATAGTATATTTAATGTAATCTTTATTTAAGGGGAACATATTTTGTTAAAAATAGTACTCTATTAAATTGAATTAAATATAGAATGTAAATTTATTTAAGTAAAAAAATTATTGTTAATATAGTTTATATCATAAAAACATGCTTATCTTTTTGTAATTTATAAATAAAAATATAAAAATGATTTATAAAATAGTATATAATTTTTTTTTCTTAGATTTTGTTTATTAAATCAAAATTAGCAAGACTTTAAATTAAAGAGGGGTTATCACTTGCATTACTAAGTCAATTAGTTATACTGAATTTTACTTTTAAACTTGAATTATAAATTGTGAATTATTAAATATTTTATAAATATTGATATGATCTCCAATTAATATATTTATTTTTTAAATATATAAAATAAATGTTATGTAAAAAATTGATTAATTGAGTAAAAGTAAACTACAGGGTAAAATTTAGTACTTTTTAAAATGTAAATTAATGAGTTTTCATGCTTAGATACATCAAGTAAAAATTAAAATTTTGAAGAAAAATAATGATTTTTTTTTTTTATAAATTAAAGCTAAAGTGTGTTAAAACTTTTTTAATAAGAGTTGTATATGTGAAAAAAAATTAGGCCCCCACTCATCTAAATTCCTGGGTCCGCACCTGGTTGGGTTGAGCTTGAAATGTTAAAGCATTCTAGTTTTTTGTGTTTCATCTCACAAAAAGTACTAAATGTTAACGCATTCTAGTTTGTTGTGTGTTAAAGCATTCTAGTTTTTTGTGTTTCATCTCACAAAAAGTATTAAGTAAAGTAAATGTTAACGCATTCTAGTTTGTTGTGTTTCATCTCACAAAAAGTAGTGAGTAAAGTAAATTCGTAATCAGTTATTAAATTTTCATAACTTCTTAATTTATTGTACATTTTAAAATGAAGATAATATCATAAATCGTTCTTTTAAATGAGGTGACAGTATGTGTGGCATTGGAATTCTTACGTGGACGACGCTCTGCACAGTTGACATTTGACAAGTCTCTCTGGTCATCATCTGCCATGTCATCTTGTCAGATATCTTAAAAATATAAGGAAAAAATCATTAATTAAATATTTTTATATAGTTACTAATTCGGCTTAATTATATTTAGAATAATTGGATAAAACTTTTACAGGTCCACACTTTGAAGAAATTGAATTCCTCGTAATTCTCAACGCCGATATGGATTTCTGGCAAAGAGCCCGGAGCTTCGCGGAGGACGCCGCCAAGAAATCGCAGGAGCTCACTCAGGGCATCGCCTCGGCGAATCTCTCCGACGTCGTTTCGGAAGCCTCCAAGCGCTCCAAGGAGTTGGCAGCCGAGGCCTCGAAGATGTCCATGGAACTCGCTGCCGAGGCTCTCAAGCGCGCCGATCAGATCACGGCTCACATTCCGCCGTCTCTGACTAATATGGTAGACTCCGCCACTCAGAACGACGTCGTCGAGGCCGCCGATCTCGAAATTTACGGGGTGACTGATGAGTTGAGGGAATTTATTAAAGGGATTACCAAAAATACTTTTCAGGATTTCCCGCTTGAAGGTATTGTACTCTGATGTACTACTACTCTACGACGTTTTGATTCTTTGTTTTTTTTTTTTTTTTTTTGTTTGGGGGTAGTATTTCTGTGTTTGATGAATGTGGTTATCCTTTTCCTAGATTATCAGTAGAGGTGAAAAATTGTTGGTTGGTATTTGGTAATTGGTACTCAGTAAGGTGCTGCTCGTATACTGTAGTAATTCGGTCGATGATCCTCAGTACCTATGTGCCTAATATCTTTCCATGTTAATTTAGAGTTAATATCGAAATCGGGGCAATCGTGAAATAAAGGATCTACTTGCTAGTTCATTTCAGTTTTTACTGGCTCGCAAGTTTCATCAGTGTAAGGGTTAAGAACTATGAAGCTTGTCATTGGAAGCTAGTATGATGTTAATGAAAGAGACTTTGGGTCGGACGCTGAGGAGTTAATCTAACTAATGAGTGATGAACGAAAGTGTACATGTTCAAAATGGAAGCAATTTGAAAATATCTAGGTTCCTAGAAACATTAAAGATTCTGAAGCTGTTCATCTTTGTCTGTTCAAGGGAAACGTATAGCTTGCTGACTCTGTTGTCATAGTAATGGTTTCTTCACATCCTCACTTCACAAATTTAAGATAGTTTGGTTTAAAAATAGGCGAATTTTTATTATATGCATCAAATCGATGGGTAATGCGTATAATAAATAAATATTAAAGTGTATTATTTGACCCAATTACTTTTGTGATATGTCCAAATACAAATGTAACTTTCAGTTTCTTATCCATGCATCTCAAATTTCTGTGCAAAAACTTATGTGAACCAGCATTAATGTGCAGACGATTCAGAGATGTCTGATGTACCTACGGTGTCAAATGTGCGACAGGATCTCACAGAGTGGCAAGAAAGACATGCCAATATTGTTCTCTTAACAGTGAAGGTTGGATTTTCTTGCTCCAGAGTTGTGCTTAAAGCAAATTATAATATATACATTAACTGTGAATTACTAGATACTCTTTACATTAGGAGTCATAGTGTCATAAAGATCCTATTTAATTTCCCTTTGACGGGTAAGTATAATTAACGATTTTGTTGCCACTTCTGCTTTAGCTTAAAGAATTTGGTGCTGATCTAAACTAGCTTGTCCTACTATGGATTGAGAAAAAATTATATGCCGTTAGATACATAACTTTTTATTAGAAAGTTTCACTGCATGTCTCTAGATAAGAGTGAGATGACAAAATCAGACAAATATATCCTTAATATTTATTACATTTTTCAGGAAATCTCAAAGTTAAGGTATCAGTTATGCCCACGAGTGATGAAAGAGAGAAAATTCTGGAGGATCTACTTCATTCTAGTTAACAGTCATGCAGCACCGTAAGTAATTAACCTGCATACGAGATTTTTAAAGGTTTCAAGTGACAAATCTTTTGTTGTTATGCATATTAAAATTATAGTGTTAACAACATCCAACATCTAAGTTGATTTTTCAGATCGTTCCTAATAAATCTACTTTCATTATTAGTTTTGTATTTTTAAGTATAGGTTGATTTGTATTGCCCAATTTTTAGTGTTGATGAAGTTTTATGCAAGTCATAGTTTTTTTTAAATAAAACAATTTATGGTAGTGGACGCATTGAATCTGAAGCTTTGTACCTGCAGATGTGTATGCTTGTTTGCTTCTCTTGGTTAACAGGTTTTGTTTGAATCTAAATCTATCAATCTTTGATAGATACGAAAACCGCTACATGGAAAACTTAAAGCTCAAAGTTGCTGAAACTGAAATGGTGAAGGATATTGAGGTAAAGGATATTGATCAGGTGAAGGAAATTTCATCAGGTGGAACACCTTCGAAGCCAGCAGATGAGATTTCAAAACAGAGAAGCAGTAATGTGAAATCACCAGCTTCTGAGAAGGATTTGGATGCTTTTCTTCTCGGAGATCTTGAGGATGGTGATGATGGTACAGGTACGTTATAATCTATAGGCCTGTAATCCAGTATAAATGACTACGGTTCTGCACTGTCTTTTACCTTTCGTCTTTACTCTTTTCAATTTTGTGCATTGTCTTTCGCATTGACATTTTCTGCGCCTCGGGATCTATCATCTTTACTCCCTCCCTAATGTCATTTGTTTATTTGGTTTCTCAGATGAAGGCAATAATGGCTTTGATGATGATTTTTGATAAAGTCTAGCTTGGTAAGTGTATTTTTCGTAGTCCTCGTCTCTTTATTAGTACTCCGAGTCAAAGATCTTTTGAGTTTCATAAATAAAGATAAGATCTTGCATATTCTAAAATTGATTAATTGCTATGATTTTCCCATAGATTTAAGGGGTGCAGTGTACATGTCTAATTTGTTAGGCATTCTAGTTGGGGAACTTTGTCTGAATATACACGTAAATTTTGTGATTTACTTGTATGCTTTCTTAAATTAAAAGCGATCCGAGTTTATTTCAAGGTTTGTACCCGTTTATAATGCTCAGTGCAACTTCTAGAAACAAGACTATGATTCTTTGCTGACACTGGTGCAGTATGACTCGTGCAGTTTTCGTTTTAAATTGTTGAAAAAAAGTCCGGATAACTCGTACTGAACACCTCGTTTTAAATTGTTGAAAAAAAGTCCGGATAACTCGTTCTGAACACCTCCTCAGTTTTCTCTGTTCTGTGTGTTGTTAATTTCCAGCCTCCGACAATTTATCTGATTCTTAACAAAGCGACTTTATGTTCACAGGAATAATATGGCGCTGGCGAAAGCTTCGTTCTGCCACGAAAAAAAAAAACAATTAGTCATAGTAATTTCATGTTTTTTTCTGCTACTTTATTCAGGTATTGCTCTTGTTATCTGTCTCTTCAATTTTACTAAGACAGAATTATCAACAACCAATCTAGCAAGTGTTAAATCTTACTAGTCAAACTGATCTAAGCTCGTTCAACGTACTAGAAGAGTTTTTTCACGAGTTGAACTTGAATTTCTGTGAGATTAAAAGTTTCCAAACGAGCTGAAGCTCGATTTCTCTTGTAAAAAGCTCGTATATTTGTCACTGATTTATTATGGAAAACAAAAAAAGATTTATAGTATTAAGAATAAAAAGAATAATGAGTAAAAATATTTGTGTAACAATAAAAAAATTGAAAATATGTGTGAAAAATAGTTATTAATTACTAGTAATATTTAATTTGTTTGAACAATTTTTTTTTTTTAAATCGTTAAGTGTATATATTCTCACTACCAGAAGTTCGACATGCCAATGCTCTAACACTTACTTATAATATAGAACAATTTCCGATGCAAGCAAGTATGTCGACGACGGTTACTAGCTACGGCTAGCCAGATCGAAAGTTGTTTTGACTTTGACTTGAGCTAATTAGGCTAGCTGTTTAATTAAATAATTAAGTACGTTACTTAATTAAACCGAGAGTGTTGGTAAAATCGAGAAACAAACGGGGACCGAGGAAAGGCAAGTGAGATTTGCACCTTAAAGTCGTGAAAAACGCTTCTTGTGTTCTGCACTAAAATGTAAAAAAGTTTGAGAAATAGTATGTTTTGTTTTGTTTGTTTTGTTGCATGCATTTGATTTGTTTCAGTAATGATTCAATCAACAATGCCTGCCAGTATTATTGTTCTTCTTACATTCTCTTCTTTCCATGCATATACGATTTTCCTCGCCAAATGACGGAACCTTACTCTGAGGTTGTGTTAGTTTGAACTGAATAAATATGAAATAGGAATACCTTTTATACATTAACATATAACTTATTCTAGAATTAGCTTGTTTATTAAATTATTCTTCATTTTTTTTTTTCAAACTTTGGAAGGAAAAAAAAGTTTTTTTTTGGGTAAAAAGAAAAAAAAAAGTTATTAACCGTTTTCTAGTAAGTAAAACTGCTATTAATATTCTGAATTCTGATGACTGAAACAAAATTTTCATTTATATTTTGAAATCGCATTAGTGAAAAAGCGCATATGGATTTGCATCTGAATTGCAGGCACTCGTAAAAAGCGCATTTTATATTCAATTAATTTAATTGCCTCGTTGCATGCATGACGGCAGACAAGCGCAGAACACACACACTAAACTTAGTTGTTTCACTTTTTATTTATTTAAAATAAAATAAACGACATTTCAATTCTTGGAAACCCCATAAGACCTTTGACTATTCACGTTCAGACCAACTTCTTCATTAATCATTATATATAAATAACGACCAGGGTCTCTCTCACACCAAATCTAACATTCAAATTAAAACCAAAGGGATCATTCAAAAAAAAAACAGAGATGGTGAGATTATTTGCTGCTGGATTTCAATATGGGCAACTTGTTTCGATTTTCTTCGTGTTTTTACTTGCAACCGGAGTATCCGCTCGTCGAGTTAATGAAGCGAAAGAACTTGCGGAGGAGGACCATACGACGAGTAACTTCGGTTTACGGAAGGTAATTTAAGCAATCAATTTATTTCTTACATTTTCCGTTGAACGAATTATGTGTTTTGTATTTGAAGTCGAGCATTAATTATCATATATGTTTGCAGGAAGCTTATATTCCAAACGAGGATTTAGTTGAAAAAATCAACAAGTTCAATCGGAAAACATTAGAGCAAGGCAAGAGAGTTAGAACGGCATCCCGATATGGAGACGAAAACCGGAAAGATTATTTCATGGCATCAGACTATCGTTCGCCCAAGTCGCATCCTCCCCGGAATAACTGAAGTCATTATAGAGAGTGAGAGACCAATTTTTTTGCCCCAGCTCTTGCTCAATTAATTAATTACACATATATAATTTGTATTTAAGAGGTTAATTAATTAATTAATTAAATTGAATATTTAGTTTTGTTCCCATTGTGCAATTAGTTAATTAATTCTATATATGTAGCCCAAATTGTAATTTCTTTCAAAATCCAATTCTTGAGCTCAATGTATACAGAGAGAATGTACATAAAAATATTATACATATATATCAGTCCTTACACAACATACTCAAAGCAAAGTAAAAACAATTAATACATAGAACATAGTTTTTCAAACAAGCAAAATTAATCAAGCCATTTACTAGTAAAAACAATACATAATAATCAGAGGGGTATTAATGTCATTTCTGCCTTATGTAGCCGTCGCGGTTGTTCCTGAGCGCGCAGCACCCTACCGAGTAGACCACGATAACTACAACGAGGATGCACACGTTGATTATAGCCAGCATCCTCCACTCCCTCTTTATGTTGTACAACACAGCCGTCTTACACGACTCACAGTCGAAGCACAGCTTCGTCTGATCATTGCTCCAAGTCCCACAATCCTCCGCCACCTCACCACCGGGCCCCGCCTTAGGCCTCGTCCAATAAGTCGCGTTCTTAAACTCAAACCCGCAATAGTTCGGCGGCTTGCAACAACCCGACTGCCAATATATTATATATATATATATTAATTAACAATTAAAACATTCATTTATAAAACTAAAAATCGTCAACTTCCTTAATTATCACAAAAAAACAAAAAAAAAACAAAAAAAAAAACGTTAATTTATAAAACTATAAATGAAACTAATGAATAGTCACACTTTATTTGTAAATTGTGAAGGAAGTGTGACAATTTGTATAAAAACGATAAATCAAACTATCGGAGTCATCATCATAATCAAGAATCAGGACATGTGATGATCAACCACACTTCCTTTTTATATTGCAGAGAAGGAAGTGTGATAATTTGTGTGTGAAATAGAGAATTAAAGAATATAAAAGATTAAATTAAACGATAAATCAAACAATTAGAGTTATAACCAGAATTGGGGGCATGTGATGCTTGTAGTAGTTTTGGGGCTTTTGGGGTAAGATCCCTTTGCAGAGTTCGACGTCGGAGAGGCAGCTCTTGATCTGATTCCAGTTTTCCTGGTTGACGACGTACTTCTGGAGCCAGCCGGAGTAGTCGCCGAGGCGGTGCTCGCCGATGCCCTGCCGGGAGACGGCCTTGCCGACGCCGCGGTTGGTGACGACGACCACGAAGAGGGTGAAGGCGACGAGGCCGACGATGATGAGGAAGAGGACGAGGAGGTACAGCCAGAGGAGGACGGTCACGCGGCAGCACGATCCGACGAGGCCGGCGACGGAGACCGCCAGCAGAGCGACGCCGACGACGAGGAGAGGGGTCTTCAGGACCCTCTGGCAAGGGGACTCCGACGACCGCACGTGGAACCAGCCGGAGAACCCGATGGCGGAGACGGCTATGAAGATGGTGAGGACGTTCAGGCACGTGATCATCCCATTGCTCACGCGAGCCATTTTTTAATTTATTTTTATTTTGGGGATTGGGAAAGAGAGAATGAAAAATGGGGGAGTGTGGGTCTGAGAGCGAATAAATTAGGGTAAAGAAAACGGTTGCGGGGTTGGACGAATTTGCCCTTACAGTTCGGGGATGGGATTGCGGTGCGGTTGGATTTGGGGAAGGGTAGATTCGGGATTTGAAGAAGCGACGAGTGCAGGTTGAGACTTGAGAGTTCGTTCGCCCACGTTTAGAAAAACGTTTTTATCCGAGTGGGTGACGTGGCGATTCGTCAAATAGTCAAATAACTGCTGTTTTAATTTTATTGGCCAATTGCAATTATTCTTTATTTACACAATTAAACTCATTAATGAACACAATTTTAAAATATGATTAAAATATAAACTTATTTTTATTTTGACTTTCAAACTTATTTTCATTTAGATGTCATGTTACCTCTATCCAATTCTTTTATCTCAACCAATTATTTTCATTATTTAATAAGTTTTTTTTAATGAACCGAATTTGTTGAGTATATATATATTTTTTTAAATTCAAATATTACTGTATTTTATTGTGTATTTTTTTTTTAAAGTCATTGACCATGGGATGCCGGCACGTCACTGAGTTAACATCTATCGCCGGCGAGTTAACATCTATCGCCGGCTTTCAGATAACTAGTTAACATCTATCGCCGGCTTTCAGATCACATGACCTTCACGTGGGCAACTCTTGACGAAAATTGAACAAAAATAACTAAAATTAAAATCAATTTAGTCTCGACATACTTGAGACTAAATTGAAAAAAAACGAATGAATATATGTGAAATTAAAACGAAAAAATGCTACATTTATAAGACCAATTTTTTTTTTTACCTAGTAAACATGCAATGTAGAAACCTCACCCAACACAAAATTTTGTGTTACGTGGCTCCTCGGATCGTCAAACTCATCAATTCGAGTCGATCAAACATTTATAGTTCGACGACACACAAATTTCAAGTTGAGTTGCCGTTAAAGATTCAATTACTGAGCATGCTTAATAAGCTATAAATATAATCTACTAACAATGTTCAACCATTCATTCATCCCAAACACCGAAACTAAAATAAAGAAAGCTAATTAATCTCCATAACCATTCAAACACAAAGTAACTTCATACTCCCTATTAAACAAGCAACATATTAGATATCATAGAAACTAATATTAAGTACTTTAGACAAGATAACAAAAACGAAAGCGAAAACGAGATCAGCATAAAGTTCAAATTCACCAAGAAACCATTTTCCCATACCATGCATTATCAGACACCAACGTTCAGTTGTTGTAGATAAGCCCTCAAGAGACTCTCCACGTCAACATCGACCACCTCCCCCTCCGGACCATCGTATCCATCTACATCCCCAACGTTCCCTTCCACAGTTTTCGCAACCACTTTCTCCATCCCTTTGATACAAGCCAAGCTCTCTGCATACGCCTCAACCACAAACGAATGCTTACGAGCTTCATCTATCACAACCTCCTTAACAAGTCCATTATCGGGATTGTACACAAACAGCTTCCCATCAGGGAACTCTCCCACAAACATCCCATTCTTCAAACACTGCAAGAACCTATCCACTTTCAAATCAACCGGCCCAAACGCATGCTTCTTTCCCCAGACACCATCATCATCGAGCACCCATACATCAAGTGATTCCACCCTTTCTTCTCCCAGTATACCAAACACGAGAAAACCGAGCGAGCCCTTCCAATTTACCAACCGGGCAACTTCCCCTCTCCGGAGACCATTGCTCGGCAGAGGCATAACTCTGAAAACCCCCTTCTTCACATCGAAACACACCACAACCCCGCCCTTGTCTCGTCGGTTTTTCGCATTCTCATCAACCTTGGCAAACCAGTACGGGTTCCCATTCACAATGGCTTCCATTTGAGTACGCATCACGTTGAACTGAATACCCAACTTCAGTGTTTTCCACGAATCGGATTTCGTGGAGTAAACCTCAGCCCCAACCCTCAGTTTATTGTTTTTCTCCTTCAGATTAACAACTCTCACCACCTTGAAATCATCACCCTCCTCGTCGTACCCAAACCCCAGGGACACCTTCTCTGGCGCCCCGAGTTCGGCCTTCGAGAGGCGAACCATCTTGAACAGCTTCATAGCAGGGTTCCACAGAACAATACACTGCCCGAGCGGCGGGCAGCCCATACAAACCAACCCGTTGTACGACCCAACGAAATCCATCCTGAAGAAGATCTCCGGATACGGGTGGTCGAGCGTGACGGGTTTATTCTCGTCGGATTCGATTCTGAAGAGGGACATGGTGTGGTCGTGGTAGTCGGAGAGGCTGTAGATGATGATGGACATGTTTTCCGGGTTTTCGGAGAACTGGGCGTGGTGCAGTTTCACGAACCTTGGGGTGGCGAAAAGCTTGCACCAGGGTTTGCAGACGGACTTGAATTGGAGGATCGATTTCACGGGGAGGCGCGTGAGGATGGAGACCATCACGTCTGGAGGGAGGACGCAGTTCTCAATGGCGCCGGCGCTTGTACCAGCGGTTGAGGGTTTGTTGGTTTTCCGGCACTGGTTTCGTTTGGGAGGCATTGTGGAGTTTGTTTACTTTTTCACTTTGGGGATTTGTGCTGGGGTTTTTGAGAGGGATTGGATTGAAATGAGGTTTGCGTGTGCGAGTGAGTTATACAGTATGTGAGGGTTTACAGAATTTTACTATGGGCTTGGACACTTGTCAGGAATTGATTGGCTAGTTTTGTAAGTGTCGGTTTGTATATGGGGCTTTTATGTTATTTTGTACATAACTTTTGGGCATTATCATAATTAATAAAAGTTCTCAGAAATGTTGTGTAACTTTTGGGCAATATCACAATTAATAAAAGTTCTGAGTACTGTTCCACAGTTTCAGTACAAAGCACGTGACCAGGTAATGGCGGTGACGGTAGCAATGTGCCAATGACGGTAACGGACCTTGTTAATTTCTCAAATTCTTTATATAAGTATTTTCAAAATATTTAATACTCCTGTACAAAATCAAAAAATTTAAAGAGTGAAAAAATATCAAAAATGTCCAAAAAAATATTGAACTTATTTTATTGAAAAATATATTTAATTTTAGGTGAATTAAAATTTCCAATAGAGTATGAATGTACACCGTATAATAACATATTGAATTTTTTTAATACAATATCATTATAAATCTATAAGAATTTATCATATATATCAAAATTTTGATATTTTAATTATCTGTATATCATTGTAAAAAACAATCCATATAAGTAAAAAAAAAAATTTATAATGTATTAATACCAAAAGTTTGGTAGATGTAACCCTAGCAAATTAACAATCAATCATTTTGCACTTGTCCATCCCATAAATAAACATTGCCTATAATTCAAAATTATATTTGTAAACATTTCAATAAAAAGAATTCTTACAATGAATTTAGGTATACTGTAGATAGAATAACAAAATTAAAAGAAGCCCTAATTAATTTAGAGTAAATTAAATAATGTGCTAAGGACATTATTCATCTAAATGTGGATCATTCCATTTTGATATCTTGATATTATTATAATTTTGATACTTATTACTAAGCTACTGTATAGTTTTTCCTCATGCATATGTCAACCATTTCCATGTCAAGCATCTAAACAAAAATATTCATTCAGTCACCCAAATCACATGAATCCATAACAAGAACAAGAACAAGAACAAGAAAAAGAACTTCATCATGAACAAGAAACCAAAACCAGCAAAATCTGAAAGAGAGTATTAGTTACTACCAAAGTTCAAATGCTGCATATAAAACTTCAAGTACCCAACCTCAACGCGGCTCAATCTGATCACCCACTCCTCCGGCCTGATGTTTGATCCATCTTCATCTTCACCGCTGCTCTCCGAATTCTTCACAGCCACTTTCTCCATCCCTTTGAGAAGAGTCAAGCTCTCTGCATAACCAAGAATCACAAGCGAACGCTTTCGAGCTCCGTCCATCGCAAACTTCTTCACAACTCCAGTGTCAGGATCGAACACAAACAGCTTCCCATCCGGGCATTCGCCCAAAATCCTCCCATCATTCGAACACTGCAAGACCCTATCGACTTTCGATTCGATCGGCCCGAACGTATGCTTCTTCCCCCAAACCCCACCATCATCGAGCACCCACACATCAACTGACTCCACCCTCTCTTCTCCATTCTTCGCACACACGAGAGCACCGAGCGAGCCCTTCCAATCCACCAACGGAACCTCCGCCCCTCCCGGAAGATCGAGGCCCGACAGAGGCAGAGTCCTGAACTCCATCTTCTTCACATCAAAGCACACCAGAAACTCGCCGACGTCACTCTCTGGGGATTTCACCTTCGCCCCAGCCTTGGCAACCCAATACGGGTTCCCATTCACAACGGCGTCGTTTTTAGTCCACAGCACATTGAACTGAAACCCGACGTTGATCCTTTTCCAGGAATCGGTAGTGGAGGAGTAAACCTCGGCCCCCACCGTCATCTTGCCGCCCTTCTTTTTCAATCGTACGATTCTCACCACCTTGAAATCGTCGCCGTCGTACCCGAACCCTAGCGACACCATCTGCTCCGGCGCCGCGATTACGACCTTCGCGAGGCGAATGAACTTGTGCAGCTTCAGAGAGGGGTTCCAGAGGATGATAGGCATCCCGAGCGGCGGGCAGCCCATACAAACCAGGCCGTTGCACGACCCGACGACGTCCATCTTGAATAAAATCTCGGGATACGGGTTGTCGAGGGCGACCGGTTCGTTCTCTTCGGAATCGATTTTCAGGAGGGAGGTGATGTTGTCCTGGTGCTCGGAGACGCTGTAGATGAAGACGGACTGGTTTTCCGGGTTTTCGGCGAGCTTGGCGTGGTGGAGTTTCACGAACCTTGGGGCGGCGAAGAGCTTGCACCAGGGCTTGCAGACGGATCTGAAGCGGAGGATCGATTTCACGGGGAGGCGCGTGAGGATGTTGACCATCACTTGTTGAGGGAAGACGCAGTGCGCCATGGCACCGGGGGCTTCGGCGGCGGCTGGTGGCTTGTTGGTTTGCCGGCGCTGGTTTCGCTTGGGAGGCATTTTTCCTTTCGTTTCTCTGTTTGGGGATTTGTGATGGGGGGTTTTCGCAGGAGGGGAGAGGAGGGGTTTTGCGTGTGACTGTGTGAGGCAGAGTTATACAGTACACTCGGATCAGAACGTGCGTCGCGTGAAACGGTGACGGTAACGGCCGTTACGGTACAAGACAAAAATGAGTTTAGTAACAAATCAGTTTCCCGCTATGGATTAAACGAAAAGATTAACCACTAATCTCTACCAATTTTATAGCCTAACCAAAATATTATATTAACTGAATTTTTTTTGTTTTATTAAATACCAAAAAATTATCAAATAGTAATTTAGTATTTTTTTTCATTGAAGTACCAGTATAATTTTTTTTAGTATAACGAATAATTTACATTTAGTTTGGCTTGGGAATCATTTACTCAGCTCTCATGAAAAATAGGGATAATTAAAACACCACCCCAATGTTTTGTTTATTCGCAAAAAACACCTCAAAGAAGTTTTAAAACTACAATAAACCCTAATTGGGCCAGTCGTAGATAAACACTAATGGGCCTTTACATTCTAATGGGCCAGTCCAAATCCGTAAATCCATCTACCTTGTTCAAAACCCTAATAAACCCCACTCCGTATAAATACCCACACTGAATTCGGCCTATTTTCATTCACTCTTTTAAACCCTAACAATCCTCACCGCACATAGCCGCCGCCGCAGCAGCCATGGCGCAAGAACAGCTCATCCTCCGCGGCAGCATGCGCGCCCACACTGACTGGGTCACCGCCATCGCCACCCCTATTGACAACTCCGACATCATCGTTACCGCATCCCGTGACAAATCCCTCATCCTCTGGAACCTCACTAAGGAGGGCAAGATCTACGGCGTCGCCCAACGCCGCCTCACCGGTCATTCCCATTTCGTGCAGGACGTCGCCCTCTCGTCCGATGGCCAGTTTGCTCTATCCGGCTCCTGGGACGGCGAGCTCCGCCTGTGGGACCTCCAGACTGGATCCACCGCCCGACGCTTCGTCGGACACACCAAGGACGTCCTCTCCGTCGCATTCTCCGCCGACAATCGCCAGATCGTGTCCGCTTCCCGTGACAAAACTATCAGGCTCTGGAACACCCTCGGCGAGTGCAAGTACACGATCCAGGACCAGGACGCCCACTCCGACTGGATCTCCTGCGTCCGATTCTCCCCGAACAACCATAACCCCACCATCGTCTCTGGATCGTGGGATAAGACCGTGAAGGTCTGGCAACTGAGCAATTGCAAGCTCCGGTCGACCCTTACCGGTCACGCGGGTTACGTGAACACTGTGGCCGTGTCACCTGATGGTTCCCTGTGCGCGAGCGGCGGGAAGGACGGCGTGATTCTGCTGTGGGATCTGGCTGAGGGGAAGAACCTGTACTCCCTTGATGCTGGCGCGATCGTGAACGCTGTTTGCTTCAGCCCGAACAGATACTGGCTCTGCGCCGCCACTGAGTCTAGCATTAAGATCTGGGATCTGGAGAGCAAGAGTGTCGTTGAGGATCTCAAAGTTGATTTGAAGCACGAGCTCGAGCAAATTGAAGGAGCTGATCAAACCGGTGGTGCCAGCAAAAATAAGGTCATTTTCATTTCGTTTTTAATTTAATTCTTATTGATTTTGTCTGTTTATGTGTAAACATTGTTGCCATTTGTATACTGTGTTATCTTTGCGACATTACAGTAATCCTGTGTTCAGTTCGACTATAGGATAAACTTGCAAGTCCTTATTCGTATAGGTTCATTTGAAATATTCAAAATCGTCTTGGCTAATAATGTGAATTTGAAACTTTTTGCAATAAATAAAATTGTATCTTGTATAGAATTGATATGTATTGAGCTTGTCCCTGAAACCTTGGTGATCAAATGCTTGAAACACATTGTTAGAATTAGTTTTTCGGATTGTTCTTGGTGGTTTTAGTTCTCTATTGTTTTGTCACCTGACAACTATACATTCTTAGATGTAGTTTGTTGATGAAGTACATTTACATAGTTTGTTTATCTCATGAAAAAATCGACTCTGAGTTGCAACCTTTATGTTTTTTTTCTATAGGTGATTTACTGCACCAGTCTCAACTGGAGTGCTGATGGAAGCACCTTGTTCAGTGGTTATACAGATGGTGTTGTCCGTGTTTGGGGCGTTGGACGTTACTAGGACACATTGAGTTTGGAAGGAAATCAAGCTTTTTTTTTTTAATCTGTTTTTTATGTTTAAACCTTAAGAGTTTATCGGATTCTCTGTTTTTATTGGTTTCAAGAGCTAGACTCTTTGAATCTTGATAATTTTTGTTTAGCTAAAAATGTGTTTTTGGATCTATCTGAATTTTCCAGTTTTTGTTTTTGTTGATTCATTAATCCACAAGATTTTACATAGCTCACCATTGCTTAGAACAATCTTCTAACTATTCCAAGATAAATGAATGCCTAACGAATCAACAAGGCGGCATATCATTTGGAGGTGGAAGCAAACGCTGAGATTCTCCTTCCCCGTTTCTCACAACGAGTCCCATAGCCAAACCCCACGTCGTATGTTCTTCGAGATGGCAATGGATGTACCACACTCCCGGATTATCCGCGTTTATTCTAATCGCCGCCCATCCACCTGTCGGAACCCCCACCGTGTTCCTCTCGGGTGGGTCCACCAAGTTGTACCCATCCGGGTCCACAGAAGCATTGAAGTTCCCAAACCCACTCCCAACGATGAAGAAATTGTGTCCATGAAGATGTATAGGGTGATTTTCCGGATTCAAAAAGTTGGTGTCTTGTAGCACAATCTCCAGCTTCGTCCCGAATGCCACCTCGACTAACCTCGTCCCGAACTCGGTGTTCATGTTTTCCGAGACGGGGTCCACCCCCGTGTAGTTGAACTCGTGGGGCGGCTTTTCGTCGAAATCGGACAATCGCTCTCTGGTGAGGTTGTCTCGATAACGAGCCTCGAGCAGGGAGACGGAAGGGCGAACGAAGGATTGGTTGTTCATGGATGCGTAAAACCGCTTGTTTCGATACCCCTTACACGTCTGGTTATCGGGGCAGTCTTGGAGGTTGAGGCTTATCGTCGCGACGACCCTTTTCTCGATCGTCCGCGGGACTCTGCAGGGGAACTCGGTGGACCCTAGGCTGCGGAGGCTGTTCGAGAATCGGGCGGCGAAAGCGGTGTCTCTCATGTCGGGCAGGTTGTCGGGCAGGTTCGTTTTGACGGTGTTTTGAGACTTTTTCGTGTCGTATATGAGAAATCCGATGGCGGTCGAATTGTTGAACGGGAAAATCGAGGTGACGTAGGGCCTTGCGGCGATGACGAAGGTAGAATCGGAATCGGATGGGTTTTGATCTGCTACGAGGAGGACGTTGGTGGTCTGCCCTGGGGTGAGCATGATTGCTGACGTGGCGAAGGGTTTGGTGTAGACTGCGTCGATTTCCACCACGGTTAAGGTGTGGTTGGCCACGGAGAAGAAGAGCTCGGCGTTGAGGGCCGCGTTTACGATCCGGAGTAAGTAGGTTTTTCCCGGGTGGACAGCATGGATGAAGGTATCTGAATCGACGAGTAAATTGTCGTTTTTACCCTTTGCAGAGCAGGGGTAGGTGGGGCCGGGGAGGCCGTTGATGGTGTGGGCGTCGGAGGAATTAGGTCCTCCGCCGTAGAGCATCATTTCGTTCTCGATTTCTGCGACGTCTCCGTTCCACCATTCGCCTGTGTTGGTTCGGTCGATTATTAATTAGAAATTAAAAACATGAAAAATCGAGAAAACGAGAGATTTTTTTTTTCCGTACCTAAGATGATGGGAATCTCGGCGTGCGGGGAGAACGATGGGTGCGGGGTGCGGGGACGGATGATGAAAGCTCCGTAGACGGAAGCTCGTTGCCACGAGAAATGGGCGTGCCACCAGAGAGTCCCTCTCTGATCGAGGACGGTGAAGTCGTAGGTGAACGTTTGGCCCAATCCGATTGGGCATTGGGTTATGTATGCGGGCCCATCGGCCCAACCGGTCCGTAGCTGCCTCACACCGTGCCTACAAGCGAGGGATCGAGTTAGTTAGTTAGTTAGTTAGTTAGTTAGTTAGTTAGTTAGTTAGTAACTCACTCACCAGTGGATGGATGTGTTTGTGGCGGCGTTGTTGGTGACTGCAACTTGGATGTGATCACCTTCGTCGACGGAGATGGTGGGGCCCGGGTACTGGCCGTTGACGGTTAGAAGGGGTTTGGAGTGGCAGAGCCTTGTTACATTCTTCCACTCCACCTGCATTTCAATTTCATCAATTCTGAATTTCTGATAAGTGTAATTCGTGTGTGTGTGTTTTGCTTACAGTGAAATGGAAACGCCTTGTTGTAGTGGATGAAGAAGATGAAGGGTGTGGGAATGCAAGTAGAAATGCTGCCACTAAGAACAACATTATTATTGAGTGTGTGATAAGTGATAGTAACAGATTTTGATTTTGCAGACTCGATACTTAGTTAGCTCATCACTTCACCACTCTATATATTATATAGAGTATATAGTAGGAGTAGGTAAATTCAATCTTATTGCATCTAAAATTATTAACTTCATTAAATAAATAATTGTTTTATTTTAAAAGTATAATATATTTTCTCACACCAACCTCATACTACTATCAAGGATTAATACTCACAAATTTCGTTCTGATTTAATATGTTCTGATTGAGACCGGAGATTGAAAAATTGATCTAATAAAGTGTAAAAATATATTTTTAATAAAATTAAATAAATAATATAATTATATTTTAAATAAAAAAATAAAATAGTCATTTTTTAGAAAGTACACATAAACAAGTAAAATAATAAACCTACCTCTTGTAAATTTTTCCAATTTAAATATCAAATTATGTACTCTTACTTTTGTACCAACAAAATATATTAATAATAATGTAATATTCTTAATTTCTCGACCCAAAAATAATTTAATTTAAATATAATTCAGTTCAGTTTTTTTTTTCATTTTTATTGAAAAAAACATTTATCCTAAAACATTATTCATACTCTCGTTACTCTTACATTTCCCCATGTACGAAATAAAATTATTAATAGTATTATTTTAAAAAATTGAGTTCAATTTAATTTTTTCCAAACTTTTTCTTTTTTAGACCATTCAATTAAGTTCTCAAATCAATTTCAGTAAAAAAAAACATACTGTATATTTCATAAATATAAGGCTTCCAATACCTCAAAATGAAACTCTTTTTCAGCTGAATACCAAGAAATGATATTTCAATTTAGGTTGTTGCTCCGTCAACCTCCCATCCATTGAATGTAGGTAGTCTACAAAAAAATGACTAATCTGCTCTGTATATTCAATTTAGGTATTACTACAAAAAATGACTCAACTCTTTAGTATATTACAATATATATATATATATATATATATATATATATATATATATATATATTGTAATATACTAAAGAGTTGAGTCATTTTTTGTACTGTATTTTCTAAAATAAGCTAAAGTACAAAAGGCACATATAAAAACAAAACTTCCTTTTTTTAATAGTACTAGAAATAAAATCCGATTAATTAATTAGAGAAGTAATTAAGTCAATTAGAGATTTGAAAAGAGTCACCAACAACCGAAGGCAGAAAAAACAAACTGTCGTCTACTCGATATGTAAACACTGTATGCAGTATGCACATGGTGGATCCCTGGATTTTTGGGACCTTATTGTATTACTCGAGCAAAAACACTTGCAATTATATAAAATTACCTTTTTCAATTTTTTTTACTTACTTATTTTATTTTATTTTAAATACTAGTATTTTACTTTTATGATGACATCTTAACCGTAAATGCATACGCCAAACACTTCGAGTGTGAGTGATTGTGTGTGTATTTAATATAATAATATTAAATTTACGGTTAAAATGTACATAGTGCACTCCACTCGAAGTAGTATAGATAAAACCGCATCAAAGTTCGAAAATATTTAAATAGATTAATTTTACTTAATTTTAGTGTAAAAAATATAAAAATTTATTGTGATGAAGAGATTATTTGCAACAAAAAATATGTAATTATAATTCTTTCGTGATAGAACGTATAAATAATACACCACTTAAGAGTATTTTCGTCATTTTATATACATTTTTTTGGATCAATTGTAATAAAAGGGCTTAATTGACACATAAATTAAAATTTGATCTTATTAGACAAAAAATGTTGAAAAATGATCACCTTATTGCTATTTTTCCCTATATTCTTTCTATTTTATAATACTGTAGTAGGTCTGTTTTTTTTTTTAATTGATGTTTAATGGTAATACAATATTTTAAAAAATGAAATATTTTTATTTTTATTTTTTCAATTTAAAAAACAATTTTACTCATATTTTTTAATTTATTTTTGACAATTATTTTATTTTTAAATTTTATAATATATTTATATTATTCACCTTTTAGGTAAAAAGTTAAAAAAATAATTTATTTTTTTAATTTCTGTTTAAAAACGGACGAGTATAAAATTCGGATATGATAGCTATCATCGTAGCAACGTTCTCATACTTAGAAAGTTAGAATCTTAATTAGGTATTTGAATTGACTAATGACTAGTAAATCGATCGAGGTCATCATGTGAAAAGATACGGCATCTAGCTACATGCAATAGTTTCAAAGTTATAATTACTAGTATTAACGTCGCACTTTCCTTGCGTTGCAAAAGCATTATTTAAGAAAAATAAATAAAAGTAATGAATAGTCTCTATACTCTGTACTTAAAATTGGAGTCGTCTCTTCGCAAATAAATCATTTTTCTTAAATAACACTGGAGTACTAATAAATTAACATTATAATACTTTAAATAACTATTTTTATCTCACAAAATAGTGTACATTTATTATATTTTACTTTTTTTAATTAATCATATTTTATTTTCTGCTCATAAAAATATTTATCAAATAATTATATTTCACACAAAAAATATTAAATTAACTCAATAATTACGAGTCCCATATGTACAATAAATCGTACATGCAGATAATTTAATAAAAAAAATACAAATTAAAATTTTAATTTAGCGTTAAATTCTTAAATAATTTTCAACAATTTAAAATATATTAATCAAATATTTATCACGTAATACAACAATTAAATTTTCATCACGTAATCAAACAATCAAATAATACAATAATCTTCATTTATGGAACCTAAAATTTTCATTATAAAAATAAATAAAAATTAATTCTTATATTAGCCACAAATTTTCATTATACAATAATCTTCGTCATCATCGTACCTAAGATTAGTACAATTTTAACATGAAAAATAATTATTATATTACTCAAAAAAATATTATATATAAAAATAAATTGAATAAATTAAATAAAAATATTACGCAAAAAATAAATTGAATAAATTAAATAAAATTTTAACATGAAAAAAATATAAAAAATAATAATAAATTAGTTAATTTTCCATATTACGCAAAAAATATATGAGAGAAAAATAAAGGAAAAAAATAAAAAAATAAATAAATAAATTTAAATTTAAATATTAATATACTCTACTTTGTACATCTGGTTGTACGTTATAAATTGTCAATAATTACAATCACACAAATTTCCTGCTAAAATAATCCCTTTCTAGACTTGTAGTCTGCTTTTTTCCTTTGTAATTAAACTGACTATGTGTCATATTTAGCATGTTCTTTTACATTTAATTTTAATTCAATTCAATTCAAATTTTTGATAATTTTTTTATCTTTCGGTTGCAACGTCAATTTCTCACAGATCATATCATGAGTTATTTATTCATATAAGTATATTTATTAATATTTTACATAGTTGTAATGATTATGGTGTCGGTGCACGTGATTAACTAGCTAGTAGTTTATTTTACTGCGCACTACATAATTTTCTTTTCGCCGATCATAGAGTAGGAAAATACACTCTTCTATAATTTTTGATGGTCAGTACGTCGAAACTCCAAAGCTCCAAAGAAATAATGACATCTACTACGTATTTTTTAGAGGTTTTGTTACTTGTGACGATTCAACAGTCAAATTCGACTCACTCGGTTTCAAAATAGTTGTCGCACCTCTTTTGTTATTTACAAAGAAGTGCGACAATTAAACAAAAGAAGTATTTAATATAATTATTTAGATTTTTTTCTTTAGTAATTTTTAAGATAAACGAAAATAATGTTACTTTAATTCGAAACA
This sequence comes from Euphrasia confusa, assembly GCA_954870475.1. Taxonomy (NCBI): domain Eukaryota; kingdom Viridiplantae; phylum Streptophyta; class Magnoliopsida; order Lamiales; family Orobanchaceae; genus Euphrasia; species Euphrasia confusa. The sequence goes on from OX940970.1 coordinate 2,730,247, forward strand.
TTGAGACGTGATAATCATAATTGAAAGCTCTTTTCTTGTGCTCATTTCAAACATTCTTCATTTTAATTTAGAGTAACTTCGAATTTAAATGCTCTTTGTTGATTTTCGTTAGTTGTTGTATAGTCGCGGTTCCATCTTGATCAAGCACCTATTAGATGGTACTCCATTTATTTGAACTAAATAATCGTATTCGTTAAAAACTACTAATATATTAATTAAATATTCTGGTCTTTGATTCATTTAGTCGAAAATAATATAAACCTCTTTGTAATAGATACGAGTTCATTGTATATTCTTTGACCTTTGTAGTCACAAGTCCCAACAACTACTCCGTTTGAGCATTAACGAAGTTGGAAATTACTTATATATAGATTTTTTATTTATTTAATTTCAATTCTTTTTATCTGAATTCCATTAAAAATCTTAAAAAATTAATGTAAATTAAAAAATAATTAAAATTATTTATTTTATAAACAACCTTGATATGTAGAATATTATTTATAATTTTTAATAATAATAATATTTTAATTTGCAAAAATTATTATAATTATTATAAAAAAAATTACCTTGTTTCAATTTAATTATATTATACTTATTAGCTTTATATGTGTTGTAGGATTATAATTTTTGTTTTTTGAATTGCTTTATACTAGTGAATATAAATCATTATGCTTATCAGAACTACCAAAGGCCAAACTTTTACTCGATAAATAACAGAGATCTAGGAATAATACTTTCCTCAACCCAACACAACTAACACCCCGTCCAATCAAATTACTATTACAAGCAATGCATTACATTACTTGAGGATTTCAATACTAAATTAAAGGATAGTAGTCTCACAATTAGTAGGCATGCTAAATGTGTGGCCGTATTTAATCGGGTGCAAGCGAGGTGAAAAGCTTTCGACGTTTGGAAAATCGATCCATCTCCTAAGATGCTAAGGTTTGGAGCTTGGCCGAGGGGGTCCCATGTAATTTGTCATCAACCCCATGATACCAAACCTGGTTACAAGTGAGAATTATTAGGGTGTAATATTTTACACAGCAAATCGAATGATGATAAACTTCTAATTAATCCAGGATGGGATTAGATCGCTTAAACAATTAGATGTTGTATGACTTGTATATTTTTTAATCAAACACCAATGTAAAACAGTAAGGGTAAGGTTGAAATAATACATCTCTTTTCATATCATAGGATTAACAATATGAAACTTTCAAAAGGCACCAAGAACTAAAATATGCCTTGTTTTTACATGAAATGAATTTAATATCGATTTCAATGTGCAGGAATCTTAATTCCTAAAACCAAGAATGTGGAGAATTAATTAAAGCCTTTATAGACAAAATATATTAGAACTTCAGTTTTACAAATCTATATTACCAAAAAATGTGGAGGAATATACTTTCTGTACACACACCACATTCACATACCAATATCCCACAGAATGCAAAATCTACAATTGCAGTAATACTAAAAAAAATACTGCAGGCTCGTTCATTATCTAACAAGAGTTTCTCATTCATCAATATCAAAATGGTTTAGCATGCCCAAAATGAAAGGAAGCGGTAAAGAAATCAACAAGAAAATTTAATATATTTCTGCTTTTGTGCATCAGTATAATGGGGTATCTCAACACACATAATACAGAGAGGAAAAGAAGGATGGTGTAAAGATTATTCTTGCATGTTCTTTCATTTTCTAATACTACATATATAACATCCAAAACATAAGAGATGGAGTATGATTTAGGGCAATCATAGATATTAGATAGATAAAAAACCTTGGAAAAGCTAAACTAAACTCATCAAACAAGACGGGCACCACAAGTTTTTATGCAATAAATTGTTCCAGAATTAAAACCCAATGTCCTTTCAAATTCCATACTATATTTTGCATAAATCTAAGCTATTAGAATTTAGAAGTTCAATTGGTAAAACTGATATAGTTATTGCCCCCAAGTGCACTGTGAAAGTCATTTTGCAAATTAAATTGCTTACCAATTAATTACTCACAAAATAAATAGTCACTAACGGCTTTTCTTAAGGTCTTCTAGTTTCCCCCAGTCTTATAACTAACTCATCATCTCTAAAGAAATCATTGTCATTGTACGATGCACTCAACTTCTATATGAATATTCATTATTTTCTAAATACAAATTCATTAGAGAATGCAAAACAATTTGAAGACTTTCAAATGCCCTCTGAGCCCCATCCAGTGTGAATTGCATACACCGGTAACAGAGGTGGACTAAGACGAAGATAAGAAAGTGATTTTGACTCTTAATTGCAGCCAAAGAAATAGAAAGATTTTCTTTAAAAAAATACTAACAGTCTACTCAATTCTTTACAAAGTAAACAATTAGGTTCACATTTACTACATCAATTACACCAAACCAAAGTATAAACTTAAACTGCTACTATATCACATTATCACAAATTTCATCGCATATTAAGGAACCTACAAATCTAAGATGATTAGTATGCCCAGAGAGAAAGACGTCGAACGAACTTTTCATATTAATAGAACGCGTTTCAAAATCTTTCAAACGTAAGAGCCACAAGTGAACAGATTCTCATATGTATATCTAAACGCACTCAGATGATTGTAATATGTAAAGCAACTTCAAACTTACATCATGGCCATGGAGATCTGCTTGAGATCAGTCTCCATGTTCCTCATATTCGCAAGCGATTGTGCAGAGAATATAATTGCAAGCCACGAGCAAGCCTTGTACTGCAGATCCAAACTCAAACGATCAATCCATTGTGCATTCGTCACAAAAATTATTCGGAAAAACACCATGAGATTCGCTCAGCTAAAGATCGATTCGAGATTTATCGTGGTTTTTTACCGAAATTCGTTGCAGTAGCAATTAATTGAAAAAAAACATGAAAAAATACAGATCCGAGATACAGAGAGAGAGTATGTGAATTTGTACCCTGAACATTGCTCCAAAGACGCCAAAGATAACGGCGATGAAACCGGAATAATCGACGGGGAGATCTTGCGGAGCGACAGCCGCCGGCTTGTACGGCCGGGCAGCGGATGGTAGCCTTGGGTCGTTGGGTTGCGATGACATCTCTCTGTCTCTGTCTGCAAAGTTTCTAGTGGCCACACACATCTAGGTTATGTGGATAGTTATTGATCGGATCTCGGAGTTAAAAATTATTTATTTATTTATTTTATTTTAAGCTAATTAGTAAAAAATAATTTATAATTATAACATTACCGAGTAAGAGTTTTTACCGGGAGTATTAGCTTTAACCAACCTCCACAGAGTAGTAATTACATATACTCCGTATATCATTGTTTCACGTGTGTAGCACAAATAAAATTGATGTTTCATAGGAGTAATTATATTTGAGTTTCTTTGATTTTGTCAAAATTTTACCACTGAAATTTATCCGAACGTAACGTTGAATTGCTTGATTCGATTTTCGACGAAAATTATGATAACCGGCATGGATACACCTTGATTGTTCCCATGTTTTGGTATTTTTGAGTGACAAATATATCTAAAGAATCAACATAAACACACCAAGCTAGTTTTCAACAATATTTGAGATCACAATATAAAATTAAAACCATAAGAGAAGTACAACCAACGCATCCGCATCCGAAGCGAAGATAAAACAAACCGAAAAAAAATAAAAAAAAATCAAGAACATCCCTTCCTAGGTAGCCCTAGCTAGGCATGTTATTATTCAAATAGAAATAAGACAAGGCTAATCGAACCGATCACACGAACAAAATACTTAAGGTGAGTTTAGTCTGCTTTCGCGTCCGGGGCAAGGGAAAGCGAGCCGACGAAGCTTTGGAGCGTATTCCCATCAGCCCTGTAGCTGCTTTGTATGAACTTCCTCAAATCCGACCAAGTAAAATCCGGGTACTGCCTTGGCCCAAGGTCCTCCTGAGGAGGTGGGGCCACAATTTTGTCGTCCCTCGTGTTCACAAAGAACACGAGCGATCTCCTCGTTCTCTCCTTGTTCACCACCGCCCTATGTAGGCAACTCTTGAATATCCCATTCGACAACGCCTGCAACAAGTTTGTGATCAATATTAATCATTTATTTTTAGTAGTAGGCTATATATATATATGTTCTTTTGAAAATTATTTGAAAAACCATTTATAAGATCAATTCAGTTCAGTCCAATTTAAGTCAATTTAGTTAGTTTCAGTCCAAAAGAAAAGAGCTGTGTACTAACCATGAACGTGTCTCCGATGTTGATAACAAGGGCTCCATGGGAAGGCTTGACGGTTCGCCATTTGCCTTCGGAAAAGGCTTGGAGACCTCCGACTTGATCTTGGTGCAGAATTGTGATCGAGTTGGAATCGCAATGAGGCCCTGTGCCGAGAGTGAGGTCGGCTTCTTTGCAGGGAGGGTAGTGGTTCGCCCTCATCGTCGAGCTCCCGTCTGCGAAAAACTCGCGGAAATAAGCCCGCTCGACTCCTAGGCTGATCGCAAGGAGCTCGAAGAGGTCAAGTGACAGTTTCTTCATTGCTTCACAGTATTTCTTATAGATCAACCTAGAATTTGCCACAAAATAATATTTGGGCCATGTTTGTAATTAGAGAAAGTTAAAAGAAAAATGTCAGGACTTTTTTGGACTTAATTTTAATCTTCTTTCATTTATTTCATTTAGTTCGTTTCAAAATAAATTAAAATAAAATAAATAAAAAATAATTTAAATCAATAATTTCAAATATACAATCTAGTTAATTTCACAATATTATTAATATTTTTTAAAAAATATTTAATATTTAATAATTATTATTAATTTTATAAAAAAAATCAATTTAATTCAGTACAGTTCAGTTCAATCTAAAAAAACATGTCCTAATTAGTCTCTCAATCCCAAAACAATGTACTATACTTTAACTTTTTTTTGTTGTACTTTAAATAAAATAAATTTTCAAAAATTTATCATCTTACATATTTAATTTATTTACTTTTATACCACTATTTTTTTTAATTAACTAATTTATTACTTATAAATCAATAAGTATTATACTTTTAATTCCTACTTTATATTATAGTAGTAATAGTACTTATTATACTATTCTTCCTACTTTATATTATAACATAAAAAAAATCACTTTTTACTTAATTCACGTGTAATTTTGCCTATGCATCTCAAGGAATATAGAGAGCACTTTCTTTATTTTATGATTAAAAAGTTAAAAATAAGTTAAAAGTAAAATTTGAAAATTATGTGAAAAAATAAGAGTAAAAAAAACAGAAAAGCATGCATAAATAATTTTGAAAAATATAGTACTCCGTATTATTTTAATGCTAAAACTTACCCTGCATCCGCTTCTTCCACAGGGCTAGCCACGTCATCGACGACTCTGGAAGAGAAGTCGTAGTCGACGGTGAATGTCTCCTTCCACGGCAGCTTGGCCGAGAACCTATGGGAGTGGGCCCCCGAGTAGCCGCTCACGTGGAGCTTCTCGTCGAGAGGAAGCCCGAAGAAGTCGTCCAGGTGTCGATGGACCGCATCGACCAGGGCGGGGTCCACTCCGTGATTCACGACTTGAAAAACGCCGTCTTTCTCACACGCGGCCCTGATTCGGGCTGTGGCAAGTCGAATGGCCTCTTCGTCGCCCTTGAAGAATCCGGCGAGGTCGATCGGAGGATCGTTGATCTCGTCGACTTGATCGGCGTTGGGTAAGTCCTCGGAAGGCCACGCGAATTGTGTGGGGAAGCTGGTACTGTCCTGCTGCTGGAGGGAAGAGAGGATGGTGAGATCAACATGCTGAGTTGATGCCATTGGAGAGACTGACTAGAGAGTATATATGTGTTGATTTGAAGAATGTGTTTTTGGACTTTATATAGCCATATTTTCAATGGGGGTAGGTGAAGAAAATCCACTCTTTTTATTGTGTGATTTTGGTTTTTGTATCTTTTATAGAAAACACTTACTAAGATTATATATGGCAAAATAATATTAAATGGTTATACAAATATTAAAAAACCAAATACATAAATATCTTTGAATTAGTGGTCATATATTCTCAAGTGTGTTTAATCTATGCTACACTCGATGGAATATATCATGCATCTAATAACCGTAAATTTAATAAATTATACACTGACGTTTTATGTTAAGATGACACGAGAGTAATACATCAGGAAATAGTATTTAACAGACCTTCTTAGCAATCAGACACGAAAGTTAACATAAATATACTTAACAAATTTTTAGAGTGAAAAAATATATACTCTTATATTAAAAAAAGTAAGTAGATATAATGAAAATTTTAAAAAGAAAGATTAAAATTGTTTTTCTAGAAGGGTGACTGTTGTAAATTGTAATGAATTAGACAATAGGGAATACATGTGAGCTGCGCGCATACGCAAGTGTATGTTTAGTAGTAGTACTATTGAAAATGGATGGATTCAAATACGTGTATATTTCAAAGAAATATAAATAAGTGAGTATTACTAATTGTAGGGCCTGTATTAAATATATTTTAATATAAGACTAATATAGCAATTTTTATAGGAGGTATAATTAATAGATAATGTTAGGTGTATTCAAATATGATTAATAATAATGATTTTTAGTAGAACGGACAATCAAATGGAATCAAGAGCAGTCGAAACTCTATGTATTAATACTGGAATAAATTTTTTATAATAATAAAAAATTCATGCCCCAACTTGGTAACAGTTATAAATAAGAATAAACTCCACATTGTCATAATTCATACATTTTTTAAGTTCCGTCTTAAAAATTTATACCTCTATATAGGAATAAATGATTAATATATAATAAAAATATTTATTAATAATATTTTTATTTATTAAAATTAATAACATGTTTAAGATAACTTGAAATATTTATCAAAATCAATTAATATATAGTATATGATCAAAGTTTATAGTACTTAGATTCATTAATATTTTATTTAATTTGTATGTTAAACACAATTTTTACACATATATGGTCAAATTTTATTATTCAAAACTATTAAATTGATTTTGTGAATTTAAAAATAGATAATATTGTATGTATATTATTTTTATATTTATATTATTTTTTATAGAAAAAATTATTTTTATTTTATAAAACTCTGTATAAGAATAACTCTTTATATAATAATATTTTTTTTCGATATGACTGTACGGAATTTCTACTGTAACAATAACAATAACAATAACAATAACAATAATAATAATAATAATAATAATAATATAATTTATTAATATGTATTTTTAAATTTGAATTTAAATTACTGTACAATAAAATTAAATTAAAAAATAAATTATCATTCGTTAAAAATATTACTGTACAATAAAATTAAATTAAAAAATAAATTATCATTCGTTAAAAATATTCAAAGCCCAAGCCCAAGTTCATTCCCAAATTCAATTGAACACAACCATTATACTATCAGATTTTCCCCAACCAAACAGACCCTAGAAATCAAAACAGGCCCATTGCCTGAAGGAAGCATGGAGGCTACGCACGAAGCCCAAACCCAAAACTCCACGCCGCCGCCGCCGCCGTCATCCTCGGCGATGCGGCTATGGAGACCGGCTGCTCAACGTAACCTGAAGAACCAGTGGTCGAAGCTCAATTCTCTCCGCAAAGACTGGCGCTCCGCCGCCTCCACCTCCCGTTCCCACGCCACCGCCGTCGTCAACTCCTACCTCTCGCAAAAGTAGTCACTGTAAAACACGTTTATGATTAGCACGTTCTAGCATTTGTACGATGAATGGATATTAAACATTGAATTCTACAGGTACATGGATGGAATGGACTTTGGGGTACTGAGCGATATGCCTAACATTCGGAAGAAAGCTTGTTCCAAATTGTTGAAGCAACAGGTATGAACCTTAAACTGGGTTAGTATAGTTTTGAATTGTTTTATTTTTATTTTTATTTTGATATAAATTTGAATACAACACAGTACACGATTAGGGAAATTAATGTTGTTATGATTATCAGTATGTGAAATGATTATACTCCTAGGATGACGAGTTAAGGATCGACCGATCAAGAGTCACATATGCTTATGTTCTTACTGATCTCAATAACCCGAAACAGTAGTGGCTAAGCATACTTTTGAGTTAGTCTTGTTAAAATTCAATCAATAATTAACATGGAGAGGTGTTATTAGACCTTGACGACCTTGCATTATACGGGATTAAATTTTTTACTTCTATCGCGATCAAAACCATGCACATAACTTTGAACTTTACATGAGCTATTACTATGTAACTGATATATTTACCATAACATTTGAAAGCTTTGATGGCACAAGTATCAGAAACAAGTGTTCTCGATTTTTGTGCAAGTGTCTTTGCTTATATTGGTAACAATGTTGCATAATTTCTCTTCCCAGGAGCTTTGCAGAGGCAAACTGTTGTCATCTTACAGAGAAATGGTATGCATACTTAACCATGATCCCTGCCATAGTGTATTTTTTTTTGTTGGACTTAATTTGGTTTGGGAATACTACAAAATTGATTTATATTCTATCATGAAATTTTGCTTGCTCTTACTCCCTTCGTCCCAAATATATAGCCTGTTTTGACTTTTTAGACAGATTAAGAGTATTAGAAATCTCAAATAAGAACAATATTATCTTGATTCGCTCTTATTTATGTAGGGTGTTAGTTACAAAATGCATATTAGATAGGTTATAAAGGTAAAAGAGTGGATCGTCAATAATTTTTAGCTACTCGCCTTCTTGTTGGGATTCACACTGTATCATCATTAGATGCATTTGTATAATAATGTTAACTCATTTACAGGTGTCAGTTGTGACTCACATGGTTAGTTCTTGTAAATCGATGCGATGTTATTTTAGAGGGACGAGCAGTAGTTCATTAACCCAGTTTTCTTTATCCTCGGAAGACAACAATGACAGCGGTGACTGTGGTGGAATTCCTGTGTTCACACTCTCTTCAATTTCTTACTTTGGTATGTACACTTTTGCAGATTTAGTAAGCTTGTTCAATATACTAAAAAATAAGAAGACAAAGAACATCCCAAAAGGATCGTATTTACCTAATGTTATATCAACTGCTAATGAATGGCTCATCAGGTATTTGTTGTAAAACAAGATATATAGTGTCCCTTTTGTTTCCTGTCATTGCATCTATAAGTGTGAAAATGTACCAAAAATACTAGTATCATCGGCAGAAAGGATATTAAACTATAATATTCGAAGCAACATTTTCATTTCCAACTCATTACTCGTTGAAATGTTTGCATCCCAATTCTGTGTCTGGATATGTGAGTGAACAAGGATTAGCTCTCATTGAGAAGGAGGTGATCCAAATTGAATGTTATTTGAAATATTTTCAAACTAATGCTTACTGCTCAGAGTTTCAAATATTACTATATATGGCCTTTTCCTTATAATTGAATTCTTTGCTAAGTTGTTTTGTTATCTTGAAATATTTTACTAGCTTGGCAGCCTTGTTATAATTATTTTCGTGGTAACTAATTTCTGTAAAGTAATCGATTTTATTTGAAACGATTTCAGAAGAACTAGCTTGGGAGATTGTTCAAATGTTCATATCAGAAATAGAAGTGAAGGTAAATTTATAATTTTACCACTTTGAAGTTTGTTTGTTTTTTTTTTTTTTTGAAAATTGACGGGTCTCACTAATCTCTCACATTGTCATCGCTAGCGGTTACTTGTAGTGGAGTTGCTCTCCATCTATGATGGGAAAGTTGCAGAAGTCACCGAATTGCATTGGTCAGATGAGTTATATGATGGGGAATTTAATGATTTGAGAATATTAAACTCGTACTCTGAGGAAACTCGTCAACCAATACTTCCATGTCTTAGGAGTTGCAAATCTAGCACGTCAATATCTCAATCTAAACCGCAGCAAGATAGCAACATTTTACAGGTGCTCGATTTACATGAAGTGGTGTGAGTGGTGAATGCACGCATTATTTTTTACACTAAATAGCTCAGTTTGCATTAACTTGTTTCTCTAGTTCTGATAAATATATCAATATGAGACATATTAAAAAATCTTTGTACTGAAGCTGTTTCAACTGAAGAGATCTTGTTCATGCTTGAGTATTAAAAACTTTTGTTAAATATATAATACCCTTTAAAGTTCATGGAGCCAGTAGATGTAATTACTCAGACGATCGACCTTATTTGTTCATCTGTATACATATAACAGTTCATGCGTGCGTGCGTGTATTTAGCTCACTAGTGCGAACAAAATCCACTTCACAATTCCTTCTTATTCACTTATTTCTTCCTGCTCTTCAGATTTACTTGACCACCTGGATGGTAGAGGTGAGCATAGATAGACACAGGTATAATCATCCCTCTCAAACTTAAACTGTTCATATGTGACTGTCAAAGGTAAGGGGACTTGACTTTACAAGTATTGGAGTTATTATTTACTGAACTCGTAAAGTAACTGCGATTATTGGAGTTTAGACATTTGGGTTGGCACCAGTCGCTTAGCCGGTCGGCAGAAGTGAGTGGGCTGGGCTAGAGGATATTATTTAAAAAGGAAAAAGAAAAAAGAAAAATCGTGCAATTTGCTGGGTTTTTTTTTGTTCTTTCAAGTTTACTATATACATACGTTTAATTTATTTTTTCACAAATTTGACGGCAATGGGCTGGCCGGTGGTTGGCATAAATGTGTTAGGAACTTCATGATTATATTTTTAGACATTTACATCTATGTAAAAGACTTTAGCATGTACAATATATTATAAAAGCGCAGACATGTTTAACTGAACTTACAAGGTGGGTATGGAATAGACGACCTAACACACCCGAACCTGCTCCAGTGTGAATAGTTTCCCGGATATTAACATGAAAAGTTTGTTTGCCAGCATGGCAGCATTGGGTTTACGAGCTCTGTGTAAATTGTTCCAATCATTTCTCGACTATAACAGAGTTCTAACTAGTGTTTCCTTGTACAGGGTGGATGAAATATTTGATATTGTGGGAGGGGAGATGCATGTGGGCTTTCTTGAAAAAATTGGTGGATGAACTGAAGGAATGTGTATGATGAAATCCTGAGGTGTGGATAGCTAAAAAAAGTACTATAAAAATTAAAAATCCAAATTAAAAATCCCTGATGCAAAAATAGGTTTTGTATTTGATGAGTTAGTTATGATAATTTTTTTGAATGTAAACAGTGAAAATGAAAGAGGAATCACACATTATATTTATTATTTTTAAGTTTTTTTTTATTATGAAAGTTTTTGTTAATTGTTACGAAAAATATTGTTTTACGTTAATTTTTTTTATTAGAAAAATGAAATTTAGTTTAAAAAATGAAAGTGTTCTGTTAAAATCATTTTTATATAAAATGTTGAGTCAACTCGAAAAAATAATTACATACTCGAACAAATTGGGATTATATTGCTACGGGAGTGATGGGGTAGAGTAATATACTATGAGATCATTGGAATTATTTCTTTGCAAAATCTATGTACCTAAACAATGGTCACATGTAATTTATAAATTACAAAAGACATTTAAGTATTACTAGATATGAATGAAGTATTAATTATTTGTGATGTTTTATTGCAAATGTTGAACTAAAATAGTTTCAAATCTGAAATCAAAATTCAATAGAACTATTAGTACTACGACAATTTTATTGGTTTGGCTAATGGTTACTCTGCTATTGAACTGTAATATATTCTTCGTTACAATTTACATTCACACTATAAAATTTATATAATATCATATTTTTTTACTATTTTTTTTATATACAGATAAAATCAGAACTTGAATGCATCCTATAACCTATTGCATCGTACAAACCAACTATCAAAAATCATATATTTGGTACAATCGATTAAAATAATAAACATGTTTTTTTTAATAGAAAATTAACAACTTTTATTGATGTTTTAGTTTTCTCTTAACTATTAATTTATCCGTGCAAATAAAAAAAAATTGCTCAAATATTTATCATGTACCATTACAACAACTAAATAAATGTTAATTTTTGTACTATTCCCACTTAATTTTTTGTAAAATGTTCAATAATTTAACTTATCATATTTTTCATAAACATGTTTAATAACAATATTCTCCACATACTGTATATTTCGTGATATTCTTGTACATGTTCTTTATTTTATTCTTCTTTTATTATGCATTACTGTGTGTAGAATTAATTCATTATTTAATTCACGCATAATAACAGTACTACGTATTTTATTAATTGTAAAAAATTCAAAAAGTACAGAAAAAAAAACCCTGAATATATCCATTAGTTGATCAAATACCTCGTCTCGTTGATACTATGAAGCTAGGATTATGGTCTCTGGATCAATTGCTTCAGCAATGGTGGAATTTCAGCTCGAATTATCGATTCCGAATGTCAATGACAGTCTTGAATTCGCAAGGTATTTTTTTTCTTTCTATTTTGACCTAGGCCCAATTTTGTTTTGTTTTATTTTTTTAATTTTGTTTTTAATTTTAGCACTTATGATATCTGTTTGATGTTTGGATTTGTGGAATGTGTATTAAAAGTATTTGGTTGATTTTGCGTTCAATTTCCAGTTCTCCATTTGTTTGTACTTTTGCATATACTTGACATTGTGATGATTTTTTTTTTTCCGTTGGTTTTTCGCGTTTGATGTATAACCGTATAGAACTGTGAAGATAATTGATTCGGCACATCTTAATTCATGAATTATTCAATGGATTCAAATGCACTTTAAGGATCCGGACAATGAAACTAAACGTTTTGAAGGAACGGAGAGGTTCTTGGATTTGTGTTTTGTTTTCGTGAGTTGTGGGTCCAAGGGGAACTTGGAGTGGTTCTATCTATATAGTCGAAGAATAAATCAAACTATGGACGAAAATTTTTCCCGAACAAGTAAAACTACATCCTAAAATTGTTATCGACGAACAAATAAAACTATTTTGTAGAAATAGTTGGGATTAGGGGATGCCGGAGATTTCAAAATGGCATTTTTTTATCCTTCTAGGAATTAGGGATAAAAATGATTTATAGTGTAGTTACTAGTTAGAAGGAAGTAAATAGCTTGGGAAATTCACGGGAGAGTGTAGGTTCTGAGATTACATTTGCAATTGCTTGTGTCGTTGAATGAGTGAAGTTTCTTATCACTCACGATATTAATCTTGCCCTTTGTATTTCTATACATTTTCCTTTTCTGGTTTATGGTAGTTGTAGTGATGTTAAAATATTATTACAAGTGTATGTTATTTTTCTGTGGTGCTTTTTGAAATATTAATAATTGCCGCGTGATTAATGTAATAATTTTGTATTGGACTCAATTCCATTTCACACGCAACCTCATAGTCTGTAAAAAAAACTTCACACGGAGAATGCATACATACATGAGGAGATTTATCTCACAAAATCCACATTATATACAAAGTAACAAAGGCACCAGAATTGGAGTAATTTTTGAACAGAATCCTCATTTATTACTTATGACCAGAATTTTATTCTGTACAACTATTTTATTTATTATTACAGCACAGCACATCCAAATTATAGTCAGTGCCATATATTTGTGTTGCAAGGCTCCAAATTACAGTAAGGCAAAAATCACAATACATTAATTACCATTACAAGCACAAACAACCTCTCTCATTATATACCCCTCAATTAGAAAAACCATTGCATACTAAATCACAACAATTGATTGAGAAAGACGAGTTTGGAGAAATGGAAAGACGTCAAATCTTGCAGAAACTCTTTGGCGACCAATCTGATGAGGAGGATGCCAGCTTGAAAGAGGATTCAAATCACCAGGGGGAGCCCATGTTTGTATGGATTTGATTATATACCTTTATTTATTTATTTTTATTTTTTTTTGTGAGTCACTTTTTTGCTGATGATTTTTTCCTCAGTGAAAAGTTATCATGAAAAATATATGTTTGTCTCGTTTTCATAAGGGATGATTAATTTAGTCAAACATCTGTGACAAATGGGGTAGGGCTCAACCCTCGACCAAATCCTTATATGTTTATTAAAATTATTTGTTTGAAGTAACAGTTGTGACATGACAAATTTGATTTGCTGATGTGATAACCTTGTCAGCGATGTGCAGATTTGATATATATATATATATATATATATATTTGAGAACCTTTTTTATTTGAGAATCTTGCAGAACCTTTTTCCCAGAAATTTGAGAGTTAGAATATTTATTTGAGAACCTTAGATGTTGAATGTTTTGGTATTTTTGGATAATTATTTGAGAGTTAAGTTTCTGGGTCCATCAGTGTCTGTGCATGATATAATCATATTGTGTAATTATTCTTTAATCTAATTTTTATGTCTTGGGTGTTCATCGGTCCAAAACCGGACCGAACCGGACCGGAACCTGAATCATGAAAAATCATGACCCGGAAACCGGACCGGAAAAATACCGGCCTGGACCGAACCGGACCGGTAAATTCGGGTCCGGTCCGGTTTTGGACCGGATAAAACCGAAATAATTTAAAATTTTAATAAACTAAATATAACATAATAATTAAAACTAATTTTAATATTTATAATTTTTAATTTTATTCAATAAATATGAAATATCATTTTTAAGTAAATAGAATTTTTTAAAAATTAAAAAATTTATTTTTATTTATAAATTATTTTTTTATTAATTATATTAAATATTAATAATTTAATATATAGTGAAAATTTTAGTTAATAAAAAAATTATAGTAGTATTTGATAATTAGAACGATTTTTAAATAAAAAGACAATTTATCAAGTATTTTTTTTAAGAATATGTGAATTTATATTATTAAAAATTAATATATATATATATATATATATATATATTATATTAAAATTCGGTCCAATTCGGTCCGGACCGAATTTTACCGGTTTTTAACTGGAACCGAACCGGAATCTCGTTTTTAGTTGAACCGGAAACCGGTCTTGAACCGGCCCAGACCGAACCGGGCCAACTGGTCCGCTTCTGGTCCAGTTTCCGGTCCGGGCCATATTATGAACACCCCTTGTGTCCGTTAACCGAAACGAAACAAATGACCACCCAGTCCACCCCTATTAAAGAGATGCTCACCTGCTCGAGCTCGAATTAGACCTTGCTCGACTCGAGCAGCTCGCGAGCCATTCGGCTGGTTTGCAGTCCCATCTTCAAGTCAAAACTTATTGCAGTATTTTATTTATTTATTTTTCAGGTTTATAAGTTGTTTTGATTTCAATGACATACATTATCCTCCTAGTTCATGTATTCTGATAGCTTGTTGACTCTATTTTGAAAAGGATGGGGGCCTGGAGCATGAGAATGAAGGGGAAATTGAAAACAAGGGAGAGGCGGAAAGCAGCACAAGAGTTTCAGCAAAGGCTGTTCATCATGATTATCCGGGAAGCTCACGGTTGTGTTCTGAGCCCCTTTCATCCTCGTTATCTTGCAATTAACAGCTTTATAATCTGTTAGAATTCATCAAAAATGCTGTTAGTTAATAACTTAATAGGGAATTTAAATCTGCTGATTATAAAATTTTGATCCCTGTGATATCCATATTAAATGTGCTTGTGTATTTTGGAACTTTTTGTGGCTCTCATTGTAGATCACCCGATAATGAGAAATGCAAGAATGCAGCTGCAATACTCCAGGATGTTTTTGGGGACTCCGACAATGAGATGAATGAGGAAATTGTTAGTACAAGATATTAAACCATTATTGTTATCTTATGGTGCAAATGTTATTAGAGCACTTAGTACGGGTGATAAATTATATTCATATATTTATCCTATTTGTAGATATCTCCTCAGTATATTGGAGCTTGTCCTGAAGGTTCTCATGTAAAGAACGTTGAACCCGATGAGTATAAAACATATGAAAGTGACGAAGAGTGCACTGAGACTGAAGTTCTGCCCTTTGATGTGTTTGAAATTCCTTTGCGTTGTCCGCCAGCTGCTTCAGAGCAGGTTTATCTCACATATCTTGTTCTCATACCATGTATTCAGTTTTAACCCTACTTAAGGTTAAACCTTTATAATACGGTGTTTTACTCCTTTCCTTGTCTCATTAATTAAAATTATATCGGGTGTAAACAACAATGCATTCAGTTTTTTTTGTTTTTTTTTTGGGAACTGTTTTGTGATCTCGCAAATCATTAGAATGACAAGGTAAAGGCTTTAGAGCTGATTCTGATGCATACCTATAGGCAATATTTCTCAATACACCCACCAAATTATATACCTTTATCGTATGCCTTTTCTGAATCTTATTTTGATGTCTATTTATGAGAGAAAGCTGTGAAAATATTTGCCCTCACCCAATCTCTCTTTTTTTTTGGAACTATAGTGCCTTGTTATTATTTTCTTGCTTCTGACAAGTTACATCAACTGATGCGTCAAAATTATAATCCAGTTTGTAATGGCTGTATGCATTCATATTCTGCAGATGGCAACTATGAGATTCTCCAACTTAATCGGTGTTGATCCCACTCCGTTTGACCCCCTTTCATATGATGAAGATGATATTTATGTCACTGATGAGACAGGGTTAAAGAGGTGTATTCCCCACACCAATATAATTCGCTGGAGAGAAGTGAAAAATCCTGATGGAACAATTTCAGTGAGTATACAAAACTTTTCATTACACTTTACGGCTCCGGTAGGAAGGTTTTATGAAACACAAACTTGGACTCTAAAAATCCAAAACTTTTAAATCCCATTCTTAAACCCTACTTATTAACCTACCCCTCCACCCTTTATTTAAATACAGCATTCAACATGTACATTTTTCAACATCAAATCTTAGATTTTAGAGACAGGATGATTGATGCATCATACATTTAAAACTGTATAGGAAATGATAGCGTTATGGCGATTCAAAGTTTTGAGTGTAAAAACAAAAGACATGTATTCAACACAACATTTTAGATACAAGTCACCCCAAAGGCATTGTCCAAACATATAGCCTAAGCCTTTGTGTTCATGTTGGTGCAAGCAACATACATGTAGAGAGTTGAATTGTATATATTTATAATTTATGCATTGAGATTATGAGATATGTGCGCACCCATTTATGCACATTAAATATATTTTAGTGAAATATTCTAGACTCTTGGCACCATAACTTTACAAAATAGTGGTTTAAACAATTTTACGATCAACTTCGTACGATAATATTTTGTTATTTGTGCAATGCATGTGGATATGTTTTCATGCAGTACAAATGTTCAGATACATTTATTTTTCTTCTTTGATTGGAAAAGGAATGTTAAAAGCAATATGTTTTGCAGGCGGAAAGCAATTCTCGTTTTGTTACATGGTCTGACGGGAGTATGCAGTTGCTTATTGGTAACGAGGCCTTTGACATATCTGAGCAAAACGCAAATGACCTTCAGTCACAGCTTTTCCTTAAGCATGGGAAGGTAGTTCATGAGTACTATCAAATAATATATGAGCACATGTGTTTTAAAGAATGGCCTCTCAATTGTTTTCCATGCATGTCTGTTGTGAACCATGTAGGGAATATACCAAGCCCAGGGCAAAATTCCTAGGAAGATGAAGTTTATGCCTTCGTCTATATCTTCTAAATCCCACCGTGACTTGACTGCTATGGTTCAATCAAGGAATAAGAAGGTCAATAAAGTTAGGCAATACACCCCTGAAACGGACCCTGAGAGGATGGTGGAGCAAATCGAACAGGTAATTTACTTATTGTGTTTCTCGTTTAGTTGATATGAAACAAGTGACATTTTGGGGGGCATGGAAGTAAGAAAAAGGAAGGGATCCCTGTGGGAAGAAACGAAAGAGAAGTGTCATCTACACACAGTTGCATGCTCCAGTATATGCTGTCAATCAAAACTTGGTAAAAGGTGTCATCGACACAATTCTCATGTTCTAACATAGCAACATATGTTTTTCTGTGCAAATTGGAAAACAGCAACAGACAAAAGCTAAAGCAAACATTTTAACTCACTTCTGATATATCTTCTACCATCAAAAGCTAAATCAAACATCCAAATTCCTTTTTAATTAATTAATTAATTAATATATATATATATATATATATAACAAGAAGCAAGATTCTCCATTATATCATTATATTTTAACCAATCAAAATGTCTTATTTTTAAATGTGTTGAAATAATATCAATTATACTCCATATGTATTATAATTCATTAAAACATAGTAAATTGTAAATATTTAATTATTATGTTTTTGTAACATATTCACTTATTTTTCATTTGAAACTTGTATTCTTGCAGTATTATTTTTTTCAGAAATTTTATTAATTATTAAAAAATTATCAATATTTTAAGTTATTAACTTTTTATCCTTTTAGTATATATTTTCATTCTTACATGACTGTTACTTCAAATTCAGAATAAAAATAAAAATTGTGTTACAATTTTTTTTATTATAATATGAAGTAACAATCATGTAAAAATGATACTCCCTAGTAGTAATATAGAACATTTCTATAAATAATTTTAAGTAAACTAAAATTTTAACACAAATAATTTAGATTTTAATGTATAACACGTCCGGGTAAATTCTAGTTCTACCAATTTGAGAAGCAAAATCTAAATCTGACTTATCAAAATAAGAAATAAAAAGATCCTTTTGATATGGCTCAGGGCCGGGCCTGATATGAAGTCTCCATTTATATGGTTGTTCCCTGAATGCACAGGTGGAAAAGCAAACAAGCAGAACTAGTAAGAAGCTTGAAAAGAAGAAGAAGAAAATAGCTCATAAGTACAAAACTATGGGACGCAAGGAGCGTGAACTCACACCTGGCTTTCTGGAGAATGACGAGGTCACAATTTATACTCTGTTATTTCCGTAAAAAAAAAAAAAAAAGGAGTTGGATATTAGTAGAGAAGTTATTATCTTGATATCATGTTGTCTCTAAAGCAGAGGTGAAACCCACAACTCATTCCCCTTTCATAATCATCGGGTGGGAATGGAAAAAGTGTAACAAACAGATAATGAGCAGAATATAATTAAAAATAAAGAAAACAAACAATTATTTTATTCATCTGCCATTTATTTATAATTCTTCATGTTTCTTTTGATTAGGATCATGAGCAGAAACTTAATGAACTTCCTACTACTATGCACCAACTTGATCTGGACCTAGAAAATGAAGCTAAAGCAGAAAAGCGCATTATGAATGCAAAGAAGGTAAGTCATTTATAATACGCTAGCCTGTACCTAAGTGTGTGTTTATAAATATAAAATTTTCCCTTTTCTGCTAAAAATAATACGAGTTCAATCTAATCGGTCCTGAATTTCAGGGGAAAAAAGTTGTTGCATATTCAGGAGAAGGGGCTGAACCTTATGAGGATTCAGATGTTGATGTTGATGCTGAGGTTAGTGATAATTTCTCCACCTAATATCCTCCGTTCACAGACTCCTTTTGCATAGAACGAACTTAAAGATATTTCTGAAAATCAACATTTGAGAATTTGTTGGTTTAGTTCTTTGTGAGTCGTCCTTCCTTCAGACATGATACACTATGCTAGACCTTGGGTATGGAGATATTTTGTCTTTTACTGCATTTCTGTTATGAACTTGACAGCTATTGTCTAATTACTGTTAATTGACATGTCTGTGAGTCTTTTGGCACATTTAATATATCCTTCTTCAGCTATTGTCTAATTATTGTTAATTGACATGTCTGTCACTCTACGCATCTCCAAATTCTACATTTGGGCATAAGTTTGTATCATACACCCTATGTTCACGATTTAATTCATGAACCCGGGTTCATGATATGATATGTCGGGGTTGAATGAGGTGTCTTTCTACATAGGACGAGATAGCAGAAAACTACGTTAGGGTATGTGATAAGTTATGAAGAAACATTAAATGACATAACATTCCAATCCTCTCTTGAATTTTCCATTAGAAATTTAGAATACAAATTTGCATAGGTTCAATAGACATGTGACAAATATATTAGTGCACGAGATCATCAAAATCAATTAATATGTATTGGTGCTCTTCAAAAACACCTCATGAGATATTTGGTAGGATAATAAAATGTCTAAGAGATTGTAAAATTGTTCCTCAAAAAGATTGTTTTTTTCTCCCACCTCCTCCGACTCGACCATTCTAATACAAGCTCATACGAACAATTTATAAATACAAGTCCTTTCAATTATTTTATTCAAACACTTCAACATCAAATTCCTAAAATAAGTTGTAAACACTCATGTATGAGGTAATCTTATGTATAACTTCTTTTACATAAGTTCACCCAAAACTCTCCTAATTAAAAATTATATAATACAAAAACATGTATTAAAGATAACCAAAACTATACTTATTCCATGTGGATTCTCAACACTACACACTTGTTGAATGTTATAGCTTTGGGGGTTGCACATTTGTATTAGGTTGTAGGTTGAATTCATTGTGATGGGCATTTTCTCTCTATCTCGATCCAAGTTTGAGTTAAACATATGATAAACACTACACACTTGTTGAATGTTATAGCTTTGGGGGTTGCACATTTGTATTAGGTTGTAGGTTGAATTCATTGTGATGGGCATTTTCTCTCTATCTCGATCCAAGTTAGAGTTAAACATATGATAAATGTTCTACGGATGAAAATCTAGACGGGGAGATGCATGACACAATCAAATTATCTTGTAGCAACTAGCGACAATGAGTACACAAATATAAACTTTTTGAAAGAGCAATGATACCTTGATTAGTTATTAAAGCGATAGGCAACAAGTTATATCCTTGTCGACGGCCTATGAGAAAATGCAATGGCGAAACAACAAAAAATAATGTTATACTAATTTTCTTCTAAATATTCAATAAACTTAAACATAATACATACCAAACAATAATGAACTACTACATAGCAATAGCAATATCATCGCAAAAAGTCAAAATAGTGAAAAATATCATCAACACATCACAATATTGGTTGAGGCGAGGCGATAAACTACGGCTCTACGGCGTATGGCCTTGGCATGGCCTATGCTATGGTTTATTAACTATGCTTCATACAATTATTGATGTCAAACATAAATATATTGGAAAAACAAAGAGAAACAAAGGATACAATACAACGGCACATTGTGTTTCATGTGCTTGACCGATATGCATGTCAAGATTGCTAAAAGGGTTTAAGAATCAAATCTACCTTCTCTTCACGAAATCCATTTTCATTGATTCTATTCTTCACCTTTTATACTCCATAGCAAGGTCTTACAAATTTTCGGGAAATAAAATTTGCAACGTGAACTAAACTTCTTATTGATTTTGGCATCGTGTTCGGTGGAGTTTTGACTCCTTCACTTGAGCACGTGTGATGGCAAGATCATCAACATAATAAATGTTATTGCTCTTTGTTGTTTGCATGGTTACTTAATTTGTCACATTTGCGTTGGACGATTTGTGTTTTCGAATCTCATGCCACCAAGATGCCTAAAACGATAATTGTCATCCTAGGGTGGGTTAGTTAATATATAATTACTCCAAAATGCCCCCTCACGTGCACGCGGTTGTTTAATGAAGCCTTCCGCGTGAAATAATTTATTATGGGTGGTGGTGAGTTTCGAACCCAGGATCTCATCTTTGGTTAGGTACCATGTTGAATGACCGCCTTGTCTACTAGATGATGTGGTTCTTTAACGTTTCGGTTGCAACAATCAACCCTCCTTTTAATTTGAACCTTCAGAATGTTGATATGGCAGCAAGTGCAATTGAGATCAATTTGAGTTTTCCATACCTAATATATAACCAAACACCAAACTAATTTAATGTGTCATAGAAAGATAACCATTTTATTTTACATAATAGATCATAATTGTATATCAGCATATTTATATTAACAATAATTCATTATACATATCGTAATAGATTTTCTAAATCAGTTTATACAACTATTGAGTCTATGCTCTTTTGTCGGATATAAATGCAACCGTTCAATATTGTCAGGAATTATCATGATGGTAATCCGCTAGTGTCCTGACAATATTATCGATGTCTTACCAAAATACACAAAATCTAAGATTAAAATGCACCATTTGGTTTTCTTTGATCAATGTTTATGTTATCGGATGCAACTTTTAAACCCGTATGGGAATTTAAGCAGTTTATACTTTATACGTTATGTTGGCTCAAATGCACACGTGTTTGCAAGTTAAGATCTGTTATCTTTGGCTTAGCGAACCATGTTTCTTTTTCCTTTTTTTAGTTTGTAGTTCAGCAATCATTTGCTTTGATTTTCACTCGTTTGCTATGAGTAGATAATTCATGAGGGTCCATAATAGTGGTTATATTTATTACATCATTCTAGGTTATAAAGTATATAAAAAGCATGCTAGTATGATATATTGCTAAAGCAGTTTCTATGTGCATTTATGTTTACATTATATAATTAAAAAAAATGTCAAACATTACTATAACAGTAGTAATTTGAATCAATATAAACTGTGTCTCAGTTTGGTAAATGTTGAGATGCTGGTTTGTGATGTTTTTCATAAACATTTCGTCTTTAAACATTTGGATCATGTCTTCCTTCACTGCCAATTCTTTAGTTGTTTATGGTATAAAGTGTTTTGAAAGTTAAGTGGATCATGCCATATGCTGCTGCCGATTTTTTTTTTTTTTTGGGGGCGTGTATAATTAGTGATTTCATTAAAGTCTCAGGCAGGCTAAGTGTTGGTCTCGCCCCTACTCAGGCAGACTTCCTTGTGTATTAATTCACTTTCTCAGTTGGTAAATCTAAATTTCTCACAGTTATTTCACAATTTGCAATTTGAGCAGAGGTCGAAGTCGAAAGGAAAGAGCAAGCAATACATTGAATCTGACGAGGACACACCTCCAAGGAAACCTGCCGGCAGAGGCCGCCGCCAGCTCAACATTTCATATGATGCCAATGACGAATTATGAAATCGTAGTGTCCTGCATGATTGAACTTTTTACTTACAATAATCGGTTACTCTGTCATAAATCTGTGGAGGCAGACTATCTTTACTTTTCAGAAAATAAATTCCGGTTGTGTATGCAGACTCGACAGGAAATCACTAGTTGGTTTTCTAATAGTCGATTGAACGGAGCATATGCAGAGTGTTTGGAACTTGGCAATTTTTGAACCTTTTTTTTTTTGGCAACCTCTATTGGTATTATCATCTTCAGTTACTTGAATTGTGATGAAATGTGGGTATTGGAATTTTATTTATTCTGAATTCTGAATTTGTGTGGTTCATTTGTTATTATTGTTAGGTAAATTTTAGGGCGATTTTGAATAAAGGGTAGTTTTTTAAGTTTTATTAAAATTAAAGAATTCAATTTTTCTTAATTATTAATAGTAGCAGATTATATAATTTTATTTTAATTTTTTTAATTTACATGATTATTATTAATTAATATTTATTATATTAGGTAGGCAGTTATTACATTATTTTATAACTAGTATCACTTCCCGTGCAATGCACGTGATTTATTTATTTGAAATAATCTAAAATTTTATTTAATCTCCAATGTATTTCGCCAAAAATTTATTAATTGACTAAGAAATTATTTTATTAATAATGGAACTCTCACTTAAAGTTGTAAATTCGTATTAATCTCACTTAAAGTTGTAAATTCGTATTAATCTCATTATTAACCGTTATTTCAATTATAATTTTTTTTATTATTTTTAAGGATTTCGTCTGTTTGATGTAATTTATAGTATGTAAGCTTCTTGAGGCATAGCTGAGTGGTAAGATTTGTGGTGATGTTTGTGTAATTCTCCAGCGACGCAGACTTCGAATCTCGGATATGACAAATTTTCATTAAAATATTATGAAGTTAGTTCTGAAATTAGACCTATTGGCTCTCTCCCACATGTGTCTGCTACTCGTGCACATCCCTCGATTTACATCATACCCGATTGAGGAGCCTCTGATCTGGTGGGAGAGGAATTTCTCGTCTCTGCATTTCGTTTCTCGTTGTCTCTGCATTTCTCGAGTGTCGAACGCATCCAACAAATACCTAAAACCGGTGGGGGTGAAAATCAAAATAAATGTAAAATAAAAATGATAAAGATGGAAAATAAATAAAAAAAATATAAAAAAAATTGAATTTACTTGGTCAAAACATGAAGGGGATGAAATAAATGTAATTATATTAATATAACTTAACGTGCAAAACAAATTTTACAGAACTGAATTAGGGATAGACTAAAAATTAAAAAAAAAATCTAGTCGATCATAATTAATACCTCGACAATTTGATTTTGGAATCTGCGAAAAAATCATAATTAATACATAAAATTAAAAAATCGAGGAAAAAAATGAATGAATAGAATAACGTATACATGTAAATGGATTCAATGTTCAGAAAAATAAAAAAGGACATACGAAACCAGATTAGAAAAGAAAAAAGTATGGTCAATTTTTTTTTTAACTTCGGTGGATTAGAGAATAGGAAATATTAATGGAATAAAAAATAATTTTGAGAAAGAGAAATAAAAACGTATATATTTAAGATGATGTTTAATTATTATTACCAAAAATAAATAATTTCAAATTAATATTTAGAATTTATATATAATTTAAATATACTTAATAATATTAATATTTAGAATTTATAATTTATTTATTTATAATTTATAGTGTGAACACAACATTATTATTGGTTTTTTATTGGTCCACGTGGCATTAGTGGATCCTGAAATTATATATGTATAGATAGATTATAATATTAAAATATTTTTATTAATAAAAAATCTAAAAAAAAAAAAAAGAAACATTAAATTGTAAGCGTTAATTTACAATAAAACTTAAAATATTATAAACTATAATACTTTGCTAAATAGTTCTTAATTTTATCACTTTAATTACACACATATTTTGTGTATGATACAATTAGAAGCCTTAAATGAAAAAAAAAAAAAAAAAAAAAAAAAAAAAAAAAAAAAAAAAAAAAGGTTAATTATCTACTTCTTTTGTTTTAGAGAAATAAAACTTTTAAAATAAAATAAAATAAAAATTATCTCTCAAATATAATAAGTGCAATTAATTTTTATATATATTAAAAAAAAATGCTTCAAGCCACATATATTGAGAGAATAATTTTGTTGATCTCTCGAAAGAGGAAGTCCTGGTTTAGTCCACTAAAAGAGGTATTTTAATTTAATCCCTTAAACCGCAAAATTATAGTCAATTTAATTCAATTTGATCAAAAATTTCAATTTTTCATCGAAAGACGCGTAGACTTTTTTCAGACAAATTTTTCTGACTAGGCGCCACGGGCCACGTGAGCATCGACTTGGACCAAATCGGTAAAGTTGATGGTCAAGTGGAAGATCCACGTGTCCCATAGTCAACAAAAATTCGCCCGAAAGAAGTTCACGCGTCTTTTTTAAACGAATATTCGAATTTTCCGATGAAATAAACTAAATTAACTACATTTTTACGATTTAAGAGAATAAATTGAAATTTACCTCTTTTAGTGAACAAAATCGAAACCTGATCTCTTTTTATAGACCAACAAAATTATACTCTCCACATATACAGTAAAAAGCAAAGGACCCGCTGCCTTTGAGTCATCCCCTAGTCATACCCACCCGGTTGGTCGATGGGTCTTCTTCCAACAACCTTATATGCTTTTTTTTTGTGTCATAAATAGTAATCATGTTTAATTATACTTGAGTATTAAATTATATTTTTGAGTAATTTAAGAAAATGTGTATTATAATTTATAATATTATAACTTATATTTGTATAAAATTTCATTTAAAATTTATTGTTTAATTTTTAATTTTTTTTTATTTATTAGAGTAATTTTAAAACTTAATCACAAAATAACTATGCACTTTATATAATAAATAATAATTAATAACCGTTGTTTAAATTAATAAAAATAAAATAATATTAAATAAATTGTACTTATTCATAATTTAAAAAAAGTAAATTACTTAATTTTAATGAAACTTAAAAAAATTTACTTTATCCAGAATTTTTCTATATATATTCTTTTTATATATTAAAAGAAAAGATTAGTTAATATTAACATGCTTGTGTAAAAATAATTTTGTTAATTATTTTTTTTATCAAAATATTAACTACACTTTTCTCATAAACTAGCTACTCACACCAAATAATATTAAATAAATTGTACTTATTTTTATTTATAATTTGGAAAAAGTGAATTACTTAATTTTAACGAAATTTAAAAAAATTTAATTTATTCATAATTTCCATATACTTTTTATATATTAAAGGAAAATATTAGGTAATATTAACATGCTTGATCATGTAAAAATAATTTTGTTAATTATTTTTTTATTAAAATATTAATTACACTTTTCTCATAAACTAGCTACTCACACCGTAGTAGTTACACATAAGAAAATCTTAATTTTTTTATTTAAAAATACAAATATACATTTACTTTTTAATAAAATTTATCATATTTTCTCCAAATTTCTAAGTATATATTTCAATTAAAAAAATACCATTTATTTGTAATCAAAAAATTAAATTCCGAAATATATTTTTAATCTCCATTTTATATATAAATAAAAACAGTTTATATACAAATAATTATTTATACTAATTTATTTTATTGTTAAAATTTGTATTTAGTAACATTTATTATATATATTTCATTTTATATTATTTTTTAATATAGAAAATAATTTTAAAATATTTTTAGTTATAGTATATCACTTACTGTATTTTATAATTGTATCAAAAATAAAATAAAATAATTGAAATATAATTATAAAAAGGTACTATTAATATTTATTTATAATTTAATATATAGATGGAAAAAGTACCGATTAGGCATTTTCCCTAGAATTATATTGTATAATTTTTATAATATAAAAATAATAAAATAATTAATACAATATAAATGGTAATTCAGTATTTGACAGCCCAAACAAATTAATAGTTTCACGCTTTAAAACGAGTATGAATATATACACTAACATAAAATATTATTTTCAATTCATTAAAAGTGTTTTTATTTTTATTTTATAATCTATTTTAGCATAATTTTCTTAAAAACTACTTTATCTTGATTGCAACAAAAAAAAAACTTTTTAAGCAAAAGTCATACTGGAATTTGTCTCAACTACTACACACAACTATTGATAAGAGTCATGCTATTTGGGCAGAATATGTCAGAATTTCCTTAAAAAATTATTTAAAAATTATTATAATATTTTTATTATTATTTTATTATATATTATAATTAAGTACACTATATCAAATATATATTGCACAAAAAAAATAAAAAATAAAAATGTTTAGATAAAGATATTAAATATTTTTATATTTATACTAAAATAATCAATTGATTAGAAAAAAAATATTTTAATATATAAAAATGAAAGATAAAGATTTTATTTTAATAAACTTATTAAGTTAATTATATTTATAATCATATAAACATAAAAAATAAAAAATAAAATAATTTTGGGTTCTGCCCATGAGCAGAATCTGCCCACAAGAAAACAAGAAATCACCGCTGTTGATAATTAAGGGAGTACACACTGTATTTTTTTTATTTTTTTTCTTTTTGAAAATGACAATTTTGAATCTCACAACCTTTTACATCTTGAATTTGTTTTGGTACTTTTACGTGTGGTCATAATCTACACCAACAGGTTTGAATTTATGACATGTACAAATGAGTAAACGTTACACGTTACAAAACTATAACCATGCAACCTACCGAACAAAAACACATCATGATTAATGTGTTTATCTTAATTCGTAATATTGATTAATTATTTCCTACAATTAATTAATTACTCCGCGTTTTATCTTACTTAACTATTTTGTGGATGTTTTTAAAATTATTTAAAAACCATATTTATCAAATAATTAAAATCAAATAAATTATTAAATTCAATAATCAAAACTCATTACATTAATAAAATACTACTATAATGTAGTATTATATTTAAATTACTCTTTTTTGTGTAAATTTGAATTCAGTAAATTATAAAATGTAATTAATAATTTGTGAAATTTCTCATATACGTGTATCACATCATTCACATGGTACTGGACATTTGCAGAGGAAGAGATGGGGGCGAATTTAAAAAGTCTAAAAGAATACCAAGCATTTATTTGTTTAAACATTAGTATACAGTATTAGCTCAATTAATTTAATTTGGAGGACATGTGGTTATTCATGTAGGGAGTACTGGAAGGAGTATGTTACAAACTTACAATAATTGATCACAGTATAATTAATGTAATCAGACAATTATACCACTAGCTCTCATCGATATTTTAATAGTATTCATGTACCGTTTTCTTAGACGTCAAACATTTATATATATATATAAAATAAAATGTAATTTTACATTTTTACTACTCTTTCTTCACATAATAATTGAGGTGGTTAGAAAAAACTAAAATTTGAATTCTGAAAAAAATAAATACAACATATGTAGTTTTTATGATAATCTTATTGTAAAACTGTGTATGAAACTAAGAGAATGACTTTGGACATAAGTATTTTATTTATCTCTTCCTTATTTGTATAAAAAAAATTATTCACAAATGTTTAAATATTTTAATTTATTTATATTTATACTATTATTTTTTCAAATATTTTATTTATTACTCATAAACAAACAATCATTGAGTATATAATATTATTATATTATACTTTTTTGTTTTTATAAGGCGATCAAGACTACTTGTTCTTTTTGACTTAATTTCCAGTTCAGTTCAGATCGTTTCGTTTCAAAATAAATTAAAATAAAACAAATAAAAAATAATTTCAATCTATAAATTTCAATATACAATTTAGTTATTTTTAAAATATTATTAATATTTTTAAAAAAATATATAAAAATATATAAAAATTATTATTATTTTTATTAAAAAAATTAATCAGTTCAGTTCAGATCGCTTAAGTTCAATTTAATTCAGTTCAGCCGGTTTCATCTAAAAGAACAAGTCCTAAATAAAAACATGTCAATTTGAATGATGGTAAGTAAAGAAAAAATAAATAAATTTCATAAAAAAAACTCCCTATTTCATCCTCGATTCGTTTGAAAATACAAGAAAATATTGAAAAATGTTGTTGAGAAACAATTAAGAATATTTTTATTTTATTGTGGAAATAGACTTATATGATTATAATAATTTGAATGATGGTAAATAAAGTACTTCTTTCGTTTAGAAGAATTGAAAGATCACTTTAATTTAAAAATATTTAAATTAAGAAAAATATTATTGTACTTTTTAATTATTTTTTTTAAATTAAAGATGAATAAAGTATGTGTAAAGTAGTATTTTAAATAAAAAAAATATAATAACATATACATATTTTTTAATACGTGTCAATTATTGTGAGACACGTACCCTAAAAAAAATATTGCAACTATTTTAATTAAAGGAATGAAGTACTAAGACAATAATAGTATGAAAATCTAACTCTTAGACCATTTATGTTGTTTTGACTTAATTTCAGCTCAACTCGATTCAATTTTGTCTAACTTGATTCAAAGTTTGAAAAAAATGTAAAATAAAAAATCATTAAAATAAATTATTTTTTAGAAAAATATAACAATTAATTAATACTTTCATTTCAATATTACTATTATACACAAACTGTGATTTGAAATCATAAAAAAGTGCATAATATGATAAACCAAAGGGATTGTATGCTTATGTTTAATGATCTTAGAGCTAGTCTATTAGCTCAGTGATGCGGTGAGATTTTCATTCCTCGTGCGTTGATTTGTATCATATTTTTTTTTCTTTTTTATATGATTGACTTAAAAAAAAAAAGATTGTATATTTTATGGTACGGAATAATTTACACCTTCCATTCAGCAGCTAGATGCAACAATAACGTATACGTACAACCAACTCAATGCAATAATCAACCAAGATTTCAAACTATACTTGGAATGTGATGTCCCCTTCTTAATCTCCACCACACATTAACCTATACCTACCACAAACACACCACTACCTACATATTACTCTACTTGTCAAAAATGTTAAAAATGAATGCACAATTAAATGTGAAGAGTAATATGTCCCCTTACAAACATTTTAATACCCCTCCCGTATCCGAAATATAAAACCACTATTTTGAACACAAAGATTTATAAAAAAATGTTTTTATTTTTATTTTTGATCAACAAGTAAAAAGTATAAAATGTATTTTTAAGTTAAAATTAAAGTAATTATAAATAAAATTAAAAAATAAAATTAAAAAATAAAAATAAAATTGTATTTTATTATAAAAAACAAGAATATTTTTTATTTGAAAAAGTCATATTATTTTAAAATATTCATTTACACAAAATAATTTTGTCATTATGAAATAGAGGAATATATATTAAAAAACTAATTTTATAGAAGTAGCAAAATACCAAGTGATCATTGTTTTTTTATTTATAATTTTATTATTAAAAAATAATATAATATATTTTATAGCACCAATGTTTCTGTCATACACATATAAGCCAAATAAATATAAAAGCTTATTATAATATTTATTATAAAAATGAATAATTATCATTAAACACATATATAAAAAATAAATACATAAAACACAGTACATAAATAAATTTTCATTAATAATTATTCAGCGTTATAAGTGATACTATAAAACGAGTTTTTTTTCATTGGTAATTGTAGAACTCTTTTTGTCCCACAATTGTTTGTATATTTTTCTTTTTTGGTTATTCCATAATAGTTTGCACACTTTAAAATAAATAAATTTAACCTTATATAAATATGTATCATTACTTTTTCAATTAATCTTTTTATTTATTTACAAATCAATACTTATAATACCTTATTTTATACTTCTATTATTTAACAAAAAAAAATATTTTTTTCTTAAACCACCAACAACCTCCATCTTGGCAAACATTACGGGGGACGGAGAAGTATGTATGTGGTATTTTTATTTTATCATGTAAATATAGTAAATGATAAAATTGAAATATCAATTATATGTTTATATATATATATATATATATATATGGGTGTGTGTGTGGTAAATGCGACACATATCACACACACTAACAACTACATGCAATGGCTGCCCCCACCCTAACTCTCACCATATTCACTTTCTTCATATCTTTCTCGCTCTACTGCCTCCTCACGTGGCGGCGCCGCCGCCTCAAGCACCCGCAGCTGCCCCCGGGGCCGAGGCCGTGGCCGATCGTCGGGAACCTGCCGCACCTGGGCCCGAAGCCCCACCAGGCCATGGCGGCGCTGGCCCGGGTTCACGGCCCGCTGATGCACCTGAAGATGGGGTTCGTGCACGTGGTGGTGGCGGCCTCCGCCGGCGCGGCGGAGCAGTTCCTGAAGGTGCACGACGCCAACTTCTCCAGCCGGCCGCCGAACTCGGGCGCGAAGCACGTCGCGTACAACTACCAGGACATGGTCTTCGCGCCGTACGGACCGCGCTGGAGGCTGCTCAGGAAGATCACCGCGCTCCACCTCTTCTCCGGCAAGGCCCTCGACGATCTCCGCCATTTCCGAGAGGTTTGATTTTTTGTTTTTTAATTTACGTGTGGGTGATGTAGGGACAGCGAAGAACACGTGTACCCCAACATTTATTTAAATAAGTAATTAATATAGTACCGTAAAGAAAATGATGACGTGGTTGTGATTATTTAATTATTATTTAAGTAATTAAAAAAAGTTTGACATTTTCAAATACATAATAACAAAAAATTGAGACATTTTTTATTTGGTGAGAATGTCTAGTTTTTAATTTTATTGTAATGTTTTTAATAATGATTTAATTAAGTAATTAAAAGTGTTATATTAAACTTATTTTTAAGAAACAATATAAAAAAATTGAAATATTTTTAATCTAGTGGGACAGATGGATTATTTTTCATTATCTCTCATTAATAATATTAACTTAATTAACTTAATTATTTTACTTTTTGACTAAAAAATAAAAATTTAAATTAAAAGATAAAATTTTAAAGTAATTGAAAAAAAAGAGGTAAATTGTATTAAATGCTTCATAATTAATTGAGAAGAAAGTAAATATTTATTTGATCGAGCATGAATATACAGGAAGAGGTTGGGATTCTGGCTCGTGCTCTAAGCGACGCCGGTAAGAGACGAACTCCGGTGACTCTAGGCCAAATGCTGAGCGTGTGCGCTACAAACGCTTTGGCCCGCGTGACGCTCGGGAGGCGGGTGGTGGGCCATGGAGACGAGAAGGCGGAGGAGTTCAAGGCTATGGTGGTTGAACTAATGGTGCTTTCCGGCGTTTTCAACATAGGCGATTTTATCCCTATGCTCGACGGTCTCGACTTGCAAGGAGTTGTCGCGAAGATGAAGAAGCTTCACAAGCGTTTCGACGACTTCTTCAACAAGGTTCTCCAAGAGCACAAGACCAACAATGTCGTCGGTGGGACGACGGATGGGCGACACGTGGACCTACTGACCACGCTGATCTCGTTGAAGGACGACGATGACAGCGAGAAAGGGAAGCTCACCGAGACGGAAATTAAAGCGTTACTTTTGGTACGTCGCCCGTCAACTCTAATGAATTAATGCATTATCATACTACAAACTTATCTTTAATTTATTGTAGTTGATTGAGATATTTTATAGTATATATATTAAAATTAATAAAGTAAATTAGTTTTGAGTTATGAAAAATATTGTTTTTTTTATTGTTTTAACAAAAGTAAGTTGAGAAGTAATAGTAAAATCGTATTTAAAAAAACCCTTGACACACTTTGTGAAAATGAAGAATATTACTCTACTTTTTAACTTTTTGATAAAATAGTAAGAAGCTATTTTTAAGTTAAAAAATAAAATTGTTAGTGCAATTTTAAAATTTGTATTTGTTTTTCTAGTGTGTCAACTATCTTTAAACAAATAGAGGAAGTAAAAATGTTATGATAAAATTATCTTTTTAAGAGGAAAAAGTAATTAACCATATGTATGGAAGGGAAGTATGACCTTTGGTACAAAAGGGAGGGAGTAAAGAAAAATGGACCTCAGGGGTAGATTTGTACTTAAAAAATAGTAATATTTTCTCGTGCGGTCCATTTCACTACCTATCTTGATTCTTGAGGAGGTTGTGTCAACATTAATGTCTTTAATGGTATAACAATAATACGAAGGTGTCCCCAGGGGCATAGCCGAGTGGTAAGGCCTGTGATGATGTGGGTGAAATTCCCCGGCGACGCAGGGTTCGAACCTCGGGTGGGGCAAATTTTCATTGAAATATTATGAAGGTTTGTCCTGGGGTTCGACCTGTTGGCTCTCTCGCACAGGTGTCTGCTGCTCGGGCACATCCCTCGATTTACATCCTACCCGATCGAGGGACCTCCGATCGGGTGGGGGTGAAGTTTCTCGTCTCTCCTCCTTATCAAAAAAAAAAAAAAAAAAAAAAAAAACAATAATACGAAGGTAACAATTTTTTCATGTGGGCCTTTGTCGGTATCTTCTTCTGGCCGGAACACGAGGACGAGGCTGGGCCATGTTGTCCCTAGCTCTGATTTGAACTTTATATGATAATGCCACTTTATAATAAATGCGCTATTAGTCGAACATTTTGATATATACTATTAAACATTTTCCGATCATTAATTGCAGAACATGTTTGTTGCCGGGACGGACACGACATCGAGCACCGTGGAATGGGCCATAGCCGAACTCCTGCGACATCCCAAAATCTTGGCCCAGGCCCAACAAGAACTCGATTCGGTTGTGGGCCAGGATCGGCTCGTGGGGGAGTCGGACCTAGCCCAGTTGACTTTCCTTCAAGCCGTCATCAAGGAGACCTTTCGCCTCCATCCCTCCACGCCTCTTTCTTTACCCAGAGTCGCTCAAGAGAGCTGCCAGGTCAGCGGGTACTTCATTCCGAAGGGGTCAACTCTCTTGGTCAACGTTTGGGCCATAGCCCGCGACCCGAACCTATGGGCCGACCCGCTGGAGTTCAAGCCCGAGCGGTTCCTACCGGGCGGAGAAAGGCCCAATGCTGATATCAAAGGGAATGATTTTGAGGTCATACCTTTCGGGGCGGGCCGTAGGATTTGTGCGGGGATGGGCTTAGGGATACGGATGGTCCAACTGTTGACTGCGACTTTGATCCATGCCTTCGATTTTGACTTAGCCAATGGGCAGTCGCCCGAGACTTTGAGCATGGAGGAAGCGTATGGGCTGACGTTGCAACGGGATGAGCCACTAGTGGTGAACACGAAGCCGAGGTTGGCGACTCATGTTTACCGATCGACGATCGATCGAGCTCTCTAAGTATGTCGTGCTCGTTCGACTTTTTCATCGGTTAAACGCTACAATTGTGTGTGTGTCTATGTTATAGTGTTATGTGTCTATTTGAAATAAAAGTCCATATGACATAACAGCTAGTGGAAGTTGCATAAACTTCAACCATTTTAATAGCCCAATTAAATTTGTTTCAATAATGATATTTTACTTTATTTGTCTCACATATATTTTTGTAGTGTTTGTTTTTAAATTAAACACATGTATCTTCACAATCTAAAAGACTAAAACCCCACATAATAATTACTCTTATATTTATATTTAAAGTGTTATATTTTTACAATACCCTCCCTCCTAAATAAATATGAGTACAATATTGTTGGGCATGTTGTTTGGTAAAAATAAAAATTATAGTAAAAGTCTTATTTAAAATTATTAAAGAAAATAGTTGTAAATAATTATTTTCTTAAGTATAAACGAGACACCACGAAAGGACCATTATTGTTATTTTAGTGGAAGAAAAAATTAAATAAATATTAATTCTTCTATTTCAAGATAATTGACACATTTTGTTTGAATGTCAAATAATAATTTGATATAAAAAAATACTTAAAAAAAAATTATCTCTATTTTACTTATTTAAAACATGATTTTAAATAAAATCATGTTTAATGATTTTTATACTTTTCAATCTTTTTGAAATTTTGTTACTAATTTGAAATTCATGTTTAAATACTACATTTTGCAATTTCCCTAACGGAATATACTGAATAATATCTATTGACGTAAAAGAATATGTTGAAAGTAAACGAAAAAAATGAAATTGCCCTCAAATCAATCATTCGGTATGCACGTCAGGAAAATATTCTTCAGTATATTTCGTTTCGCGACAGATTGCAAAATTTAATTATTCAAACATGAGGTACTAATCCAACGACGAAATTTTAATTAGATTGAAAATTGTAAAAATAACTCAACATTGAGTTGAAAAATGTTGAAAAATGTAATTAACCTTTTTAATAACACCTTGAAAAATATTAAATAATTATTTTATTTATTAAGGTGTGAATATTATTGATCGTTTGAAAAATACATAATCTTTTGATACTTATCTTCCCCGGAATGAAAATCGTACCGTGAGTGGATGGACTAATGGAGTAAAAAAAAGTAGGTAGCGTCTCAGCGTAGTTTTGTTTGGTATGGCAAAAGCCCGTTGGCCGTCCAATTCGTGCCCCTTTCCACACACACTACACACACTACATTTTTTCAACCTTCGATTGACCACATACAGTAGATAGTAGATCATCGGAGTGAAGAAAAAAGAGGTCCACAATTTCAACATCATCGGAGGTCCACCACATGGTGAGATAAACCCTACATACACCGCTTCGTGCTCATGATACTTCGCTTTCATTTTTCTGCTTTACTTTTGTGTATATATATGTATACGTGTAGCTTGTTGCTTCGTTGATTTTCGCCATTTATTTTATTTTATTTTTTGGCCAGTCAAAAAAACACTTCATGTCGCCGTGCAACGCGTGTAAATAATTATTTACTGTGTATTTTATTTTAGGATTTTTAGGGCAAAGACGTTGAAATGGTTTTCCGATGGGTTTGTCGACGAGTCACTGTATTCAGGAATCTGGGAATTTGAAGAAATTGCTATTGCACTAATTTCTAGGGTTTTATTCATCACAATAATTTCTCGTGCCAGTAATTTCTAGGGTTTTAGTCATCAGACTAATTTGATGCTCTTCTACACGAGCTTAGCTGGTAATTTTTCTGTAATGACGGAAGTAATCCCTAGATTATCTTAATAAATTACCACTCCTGATTAAAATATTGGTGATGGGCCCTTCAAGTGTTTTTTTTAATCTACTTGATTAAATAAATTTCAAAATAAAATAAAATATTATCTTAATGGCACATCTAAATATTTTACTAAAACTGGACACCATCACTAATTACTACATCTATCTTATAGATCTAGTCAGTGTGTATAATATTTCACTGGGAGTACCTCTTGCACACCATTTTGATAGACTAATATCAATCTAATTACGAACTGATGTACAATGTTTTAGGAATTTTCTCATTTTTGGGCGCCAATCTCAGATCATCATTCGAACGTAATTTTTTTTACTAATAGTTATTTGATATGAAAATAAAAGGTTTCTTCAGCCTGCGATTATCAAAAAGTGTATTTTATAGTTGCTGGTTAACCTCGTGTATGCTTCAGCAACTCAATTCATCTGAACTGCCTAAAATCTTTTGGAGGACCAGGTTTGTCATTTGAGCATATTCCTGTTATTCAAAGAGTTGATGAAGGAAGTAGCCTCTAATATTTACATTTATGAAAGTGGATGACAAATTTTGTTTGGGTTGTAGCTTATCGTCGATATTGATTAGATTATTGTTAGCAGCATAAATTCATGTTCTTGTTCACGCTTATTAGTAATTAGAAGTTTAGAACGCAAAAGTCCCTTTCCATGTTTCTCAAAATGTAATTTGTAGTGTGCAATTGTTTTGTAATTCGGAAGAGTTCTATTGATGCATACTTATCTCAACGAAGCAGTAACACTTATTGGTGCTGTCTTAAAGAATAAAATCTGTTTTAAATCCCGAGCTAGGGATTTGATGCCACATCTTTCTATTTGCAGGATTGTTGTGATATATGTGGTGACATTGGTGTGGTTGAAGCTATAGTTACTTGCTCTCAATGTAAAATAAATTGTGAGCATACGTAAGATTCCTATACTTCTCTCTCGTTTGCTCACTGGCTTGTTGTCACTGTTTGTATGTATACTACTGGGTGTAGCTAGATATTCTTTTCATTTGGGTTAATATATTACTCTGTAAGATAATAATTATGATAATATGAAATTATCTGAAAATACTTTTGCACAATAAACCTTATTGAAACAAGGTGTGAACTAAAATATTTATAAAAGACATTTTTTTTTAATATTTCATTTTGATGGATTCAAGATTAGATACAAATATAATATGAATCATTTGATTTTGTGGGGTGAATATTGTGTTTATAAAACTATATTGTATACATTCTAAGGAGATTTTACTGTTTGGCGGGGTTCATATGGATATGTATCTTACTTTATTTTGCAAATGTATGGAGACTTCTTTCTTGTTGGGTGTCTGCTGTTTTTTGAGTACTAAATCGTTCTTTGCCCTTTTTTAATAATTTTTCTTTCCAAATGTGTTTAATAATTTTTCTTTCCAAATGTGTTTTTGATCTCAGGTATTGCTTTAGAATCCCTGTAGTGGATCACATAGATGACTGGGTTTGTGAAGAATGTGAAAACAGCTCTAAGCAAAAGCCACTAGCATCTTCTCCAACTGGAGAGTTGCCTCACGTGCCAAAATTTAACAACTCTGTAGAAGTACAAAATAGTGGTGGGATCCGTTCCAAGAGTGGGAAATTGCTGAATGTTTCTTGGGAAAAAAAGGTTGCAACTGGGAAGACCAGATACATTACTGCTAACGAAGCTATCACGCTCTCTTCAGGACTGAATAGGCCGCTGGCCTTTGCTAATGTTACTCGACCCTCAAAACCTTCACATCATGAGTTTGGAGTAAGAATATCAGAGAGAACACCAATCAAGCCTAGAACTGTACCCTCAGGTTTTACATCTAGGGAGGGTCTTGCTTCAGGACATGTGGTGCAACCAAAGCCTCAAAGGCTTGGCAATATGGAGACTACCAAAAGGAATCAACCAAAATACAAAATGCTATCAGGTTGTTACTTTTTCAGCACTAACTATTACAGTATATGTTTTCTTATGGAAGAACTTTGAGTTGACTTCCTTTTTCTCCAAAGTAATTCCGTCTCATCATGAAATAATCTATCTTTTTGTTTTGATTCTGAAATAAAAAAGACATACTTTAACTTTATAATTGTCTTGGTTGCTTTGAAATCTGTATGCTGCTTACTGGCATCAGCTTTATCAAAATCTTAAATTTGGGTATTATGCACTAGTTATATATTGCAGTCTGCAACTATTGTTTTAACCATGCCCAATAAGTGGTAAAAGAACCGGAAGAGGGAAACCATAAAGAAATCTCATACATTTGTGCCAAATCTTTTTAATTCAACATATATTTATCTTTTGTTTCTTTTCAGATTATTTTGAAATGGTTAAATGTAAAACGTAGTGGTGTCGTGCTTTAATATTAGGCAAGCTGATCAGTGCTCCTCCTATACACGAATTGAATTCTTGAAATCTTATTTTCCATAATCTATTAAAGTCTATTGATCCTTTCTGTGAAGTGTCATGATCATAATCTCCCAACGGAGTCCATAATTTTGTGCCGAACTAAAACAATTCTGTAATGATCAAGTACAGAGGCTGATAATTACAAAAATATTCTGTGTAGATGTGAACAGAGAGACAAAGATATCCTCTCTGCTGCCTTTTCCATTTCCATTTCTATTTCCATTTTCATCATTATATTTTTTTATTATCATATTTATTTGGGTAAGAACATTCCCTTCTGTATGAGCTTCCTAGAGAACATTACCTTTTATTCTAATGGTATTGTGGCCATTTTATTATGAAAAGGGATTATGTAATTTATTCAGATACAGATATACTGTACTTGTTATGATTAATGAACATTTGTATTGATATTAACTACTTACGTTCATTATCTCTATAGACGCTCTAAGATTTTTTTGCAACTCCTTTGATATTGAGATGTTTTGGAAGAGCTTCTCATTTGAGTCTTCTTCATGCATTATGTTTACATCAGAAGTGCAAAGCTCACTTAGCAGCCTCCAACCTTCTCAAGTCCCTATATACAAAAACTCGCAAGAGCAAAAGACAATAAAAGTCCAGTCACCTCAAACAAAGGCAAGTAGATTAATGAAGATGACCTCAGCTGCCTCATCACCTAATGCATCTCCGTCTACCATTTCAGGCAAGAACAACTTTCACCCACTTGCTTCATTATTATGCTTATCTTTCTATTTTGTGATATATTTATTTTATTGGTTGGTTAATTGATAGTACTACTTGTTAATAAAAATGATTTCTAATGAATGCATTATCATGGAAAATATCCACTGTCTTTCTTGAGGCTGTATGATGAGTTGACTAATCCTTTATAACAGGATTTCTGAATAGTGTATTACTAAGACATAGAATTATAGATTTTTAGTTTGATACTAGAGTTATGATTTCATTAAACATTTTAATTGTGGCGAATGCTATGATGCTATCACTTATGTTGATAATGCACATATATATTAATTAGAAGATGAATAAATGAACAATTGTATATTTCAAGAAAGAATACTGTAAAGAAAGAAAATGAACTTACATGAGAACTATGCAGATAGGGTATAAGCAAAGAATGAAGAAAACAAATGTAGAATACCTTTTTTGATTCTTGAAAAAATAATAGACTCACACATCTACCCATTGCCTTCACTTATCTTTAGTTTGAATTTCGGTCAGATCCTGTAATACTGTTTTTTATTGCAAATATGTCTTTTGGTAATTATTAGCACTTAATGAAATCTTATTTCTAGGTGGTTCTGGTCATATTACTACTAAGGTGGGGATCTCTAATTCTGAAAATGTGAATACCAATCGTTTGCCTGATTCACACGAAAGCTCATGCTTTCCTGCTTTGGATGCTTTATGGAAGTAAGTTTTCTTTCTTTATTTGCTTCCACTCAATTCATGTTTCCTCGTTTTTTGTCTCTCTATTGTTGTTTAGAAGATTCTGGTACCAACTAAAGATCAACTGTCCCATGCATATCAATTCTTTTCTTATTTTTTATTTAATTCTCATTATTAGAGGAAGCTTCAGTATTGGGGGTGATCATAGACATGGCGACATGAATCATCAGATCCGAGCTCACCCGCCTTCCAACGTTCGTCGTAAGATCTACGAATTCTCAAAGAAAATGCCCAAAGTGCTTGATTTTCAAATGGTCCCACGCAAAGAACACTGGAACAGATTATTCGAGGCGATTATTCCAGATGAAAGGGATGTTGGGCTGTATTTCTTTCCGAGTATTGGAGAAAGGTTTCTGTTATTTTATTGTTTTACAGTTATTTATCCATCTTGTGAATGCCTTGTTATTATTAATTAATATTTAATATGTCCTACTTTGCAGATATGAAGATTATATCTCCCTAGTTGAGTCGATTATTGTAAAAGACGTGGCATTGAGGATACAGATTGCTGATGTGGAGCTTCTAGTTTTCACCTCCAAACTTTTGCCCGTTAATTGTCGATGTAAGTTCTTGTATTTCTCATTTATCGGTCTTTGCGATTTATACAGATGTTTCCCCTCCTTCCTATTGGGGTTATAAAAGCTTATTTCATAACATTATAGTTTATGCTACTTCAGCTGTATAAATACGTTTTATATTCTTATTATCTTTGTCTTTGATGTATTATTTTACTAAGGAATTAATTTGTAAGGTTTTTTAATCCGTAATCCGGATGCATAATCTAGTAAAGGTAAACGTTATCATTCCTTCATGTGATGATATTTTTTTATAACATTTCTTCATATAATTGTGATGTTAGTTATATATTCCTTTTGGATTTTGATTTAAGCGGTGAACGATTGTTTTTCTGGGATTTTTGTTTATGGTTTGTTTCCTCAAATATTTTGTGATATCGCTCCTGTGTTTGGTTATCAAAGATGTAATTTTCTTTTTCTGGATGATTTACAGGTTGGGAGGGGAAGAACTTCCTCTGGGGAGTATTTCTTCACCTGAAACCCTCAGATTGTTGCAATCAGGTGTGCCAAAATGAGGAGGTTGACATGGAGATCGATATGATTAGTGGCATGGATGTGGGAAGGAAGGATGTCGTAGTTGATAAAAGGCAGCCTCTCAAAGAGAAGAAATGTGTGAGACTTAAGGCATTTGAAGCCGATGATCTTGTTGTTCCTCCTGGATTTGAGGCCCATAGGCCAGAGGCGGGGGTTCATCGGCATTGATGGAGAATGTTGGAGTACGAGAAGGGAAGAAGTTAGAAGCAGATTATCCCCATCACTTTCTTTCTTTTCCTGGGAAGGTGTAGTGTGCATAATTATGATTTTGCTTGTTGTTAGATGTTAGTTACTGGTTACTAAGTAGCTCTGCTCGGAGACGTACAGACGAAACACTGACCTGTGCTAGAATATTTGACAGTATGTTGTAGGCAACTGTGGTATGTGGCTGTTTAATCCTTAGTTGTTGATGTAAGTGTTTGAATTAAGTAGAACTTTTTACCAAGTTTTCAAACATTATGTTTTGAGATAGAGTTTGTTGATGTCATCAAATACATTAATTTACTTTCATTTTTTTTCTAATTTTAGAAAAAACATGCCTTGGTTTTCATTTTCATTTTCATGTGATCCTTTGTAGTTCCTGGAAAAAATATGGGTTATTTGGAGTAAAATTTTAAGAAAAGTCGAATGATTCAATTGTGACAATAAGCAAGTTAGAACATCAAATTAAACTGTAGGTTTATATTAAATTCGATTAAAAATTATAAAATATTGTACTACAGTATTTTTTGTAAAATTAAATACTTAAGTGTTTGTAAAATTAAATACTTAAGTGTACTGTTAGTTTCTGAGTAATGAGATGAGTAATTAGTTACTGGGCTGAAAAGAATTGGGCCTAGGGGTAATTGTAGTGGGCTATGCGTGTTGCGGGTTTGGGCCGGACGGGTCAAAAAGGACGCCCCGAGCTATTCGAGTTTTCGAGATACTGACAAAATTGATTCGAGCCTGGCCCGAAGTCTGACTGTTTGGCGGTAGATTGGGCGGGCCGGGCCAAACCCGCACAGACTAGCTAAGTTTCAGTCTCTCATAGCAAGTCAAATTGTACAAGCTCGTGACATCCTCCGCAAAATCAGACGGCCCACCCCTACCACCGCCGCCGGCGGCATATCTGTATCGTCTCATTTCCCGCTGTCGGATTACATGTATCATCCGGCAGCCCCAAAGCTTGTTTCAACCTACATCTCCTACTCACAGCTCCTTTCACAGCTCGCCCAAAGCAAGTCCGTTTTCCAAGGCCTACAAATCCACGCACACCTAACCAAACTCGGACTAGCACAGGACGGCAAGCACCGAAACCTCCTGATAAATCTGTACTCCAAGTGCAAGTATTTCCGCCATGCCCGCCAACTGATCGACGAAAGTCCTGAACCAGATTTGGTTTCCTGGTCCTCTTTGGTATCCGGGTACGCCCAAAATGGCCTCGGGCAGGAGGCCCTTTCCTCGTTCCGCCAAATGCACCTCTTGGGCATCAAGTGCAACGAGTTCGTCTTCCCCAGCGTGCTCAAGGCCTGCGCGAGCACGACAAATTTCACGCTCGGGAAGCAAGTTCACGGAGTTGTAGTGGTGACTGGTTTTGAGTCGGACGTATTTGTCGCGAATACTTTGGTGACCATGTACGCGAAATGCGGACATTTGGTAGATTCCAGGAGGCTGTTTGAGGGTATATCAGAGAGGAATGTGGTTTCATGGAACGTATTGTTTTCTTGTTATACGCAGGGTGATTTTTTCGGGGAAGCAGTGGGTTTGTTTCATGAAATGGTTGTTAGTGGAATTAGGCCTGACGAGTATAGTTTGTCGACTATATTGAATGCCGCCACAGGGCTAGGAGACATTGGTCAAGGAAAGAAGGTTCACGGTTATCTGATAAAACTTGGATACGAGGGCGACCCTTTCTCGTTGAATGCAATGGTTGACATGTATGCCAAAGCGGGTGGTCTTAGAGATGCGATCGCTGTTTTTGGTAATATTCCGGAACCCGACATAGTTTCTTGGAATGCTCTCATTGCCGGTTGTGTATCACGTGATCATCACGACAAGGCCTTGGAACTTCTAGATCAAATGAAGAGGTCTGGGATAAGCCCGAATATGTTCACCTTATCTAGCGCTCTAAAAGCATGTGCAGCATTAGGTGTTCGAGAATTGGGTAAACAGTTTCATGCCAAGTTGATAAAGATGGAGTTGACGGTCGACCCCTTTGTGAGAGTTGGCCTGATTGACATGTATTGCAAGTGTCGTATGATGGACGATGCTGAAACGGTTTACCGTTTGATGCCAGAGAAGGACTTGGTGGCAATGAATGCTTTGATCTCCGGACACTCACAGAATGGAGAGAACATT
Organism: Euphrasia confusa; assembly: GCA_954870475.1. Lineage (NCBI taxonomy): Eukaryota > Viridiplantae > Streptophyta > Magnoliopsida > Lamiales > Orobanchaceae > Euphrasia > Euphrasia confusa. Next base: position 2,773,537 of record OX940970.1, read on the forward strand.
AAAGCTCTAACCCTCTTTTTGGATATGTACAGTCGAAGTATGGAATTTGATCAGGCTACGTTACTTGGAGTCCTCAATGTAATTGCTGACTTAGAGGCTTTTACTATCTGCAAACAGATCCACGCACTCATTGTGAAATCCGGTTACCAAGCTGATAATTTCGTTTTGAACAGCCTCGTTGATGCATACGGTAAATGCAGCCAGGTTCATGATGCGTCTAGAATTTTTGAAGAGTGCCCAGTCGTGGATTTACCGTCTTATACGTCGATGATGACGAATTACGCTCAATGTGGACAAGGAGAAGAGGCTTTGAAGCTCTATCTGAAGCTACTACAAACGGGTCTTAAGCCGGATTCTTTCGTCTGCAGTTCTCTTCTTAACGCATGCGCGAATTTATCAGCTTACGAACAGGGTAAGCAAATTCACGTCCACGTCTTGAAACTGGGATTCATGTCTGATGTGTTTGCCGGTAACTCGCTTGTGAATATGTACGCGAAATGCGGAAGTATACAGGATGCTGGCCACGCTTTTGATGAGGTTATTCAGAGAAGTGTCGTCTCTTGGTCCGCAATGATTGGTGGACTCGCACAGCATGGCTACGGTAACGATGCCCTTAATTTGTTCGAAGACATGTTAAAAGAAGGTTTCACCCCTAATAACGTGACGTTAGTCAGCGTCCTTAGTGCCTGTAATCACGCTGGTCTAGTCAACGAAGCTCAATTTTATTTTGACTCGATGAAGGAGAAATTCGGGATAGAAAGAACACAAGAGCACTACGCATGCATGATTGATGTCCTTGGCTGAGCTGGGAAACTGGATAAAGCAATGGATCTCGTAAGTACTATGCCGTTCGAAGCTAACAGCGCTATTTGGGGGGCGCTTCTTGGAGCTGCCAAGATTCACAAGGATGTGGAACTCGGGCAACGAGCTGCAGAAATACTTTACACTCTCGAGCCTGAGAAATCCGGGACTCATGTTCTTCTAGCGAATATTTATGCTTCGGCAGGATTATGGGACGATGTTGCGAATGTGAGAAGATTAATGAAAGACAGCAAAGTGAAGAAAGAACCAGGGATGAGCTGGATGGAGGTGAAAGACGACATATACACGTTCATAGTTGGAGACAGAAGCCATCCTAGAAGTAAAGAGATATATGCGAAACTTGAGGAGTTAGGCCATTCGATGGCGAAAGCTGGATATGTTCCTATGCTGGAAACCGACCTTCATCATGTGGAGAAGGAAGAGAAGGAAATGTTACTCTCTTATCACAGCGAAAAACTTGCTGTGGCTTTTGGGCTGATTGTCACTCCAGTTGGAGCTCCGATAAGGGTGAAGAAGAATCTCCGGATATGTTTGGACTGCCACACAGCATTCAAGTACATCTGTAAGATTGAGTCGAGAGAGATCATTATTAGAGATATCACCCGGTTCCACCATTTCAGAGACGGGTCGTGTTCGTGCGGGGATTATTGGTAACTTTACATGAGTTATGATCAATGCACTGGTGGTGGTGATACAGGGAGGGCTTCCATTAGAGACTCTTTTGAAAAATCTCTAAATGGCCTCAGATACTCTAATCATGGTTTATCTATATGCTTGATGCACTTAATCACCCTAAGAGAATTATTACATTTATTTTTGTATTGTAATTAGTTATGAAATTAAATGTACCGTAAAGTGAATGTACCGTAAATTATAATGTGAGTGTTGAGTAATAGTGAAATTTATGAAAAAAACTGTATTGCAAATTGAAATTGAATAATTTTTTTCAAAAACTTAGATGAAGTGATAAGTGGGTGACAAAAGTGAAACAGGGAATAGTAATTTTTTTTGGAAGTTTTTTTTCAAAAATAATACTAATAATCTTAAACTGAAAAATAATTCCCAATTTTGGACTTGGTTTTTCTGTTTATCCTATGTGAAGAATGTCTTTGAAACTTAGTTTCTGAACTGTAATTACCACTTGCCATTTCCAGATGTGTTATTTTGAATGCCAAGGACGCAGAAGATAAACACTTGGCTTTGGTTCACACGAAAAGTCATATCAATTTGATTAAAAATATTAGTTCGAGAAACTATTCCCAGAGAAAACAATCCGCTGCAAAATACGACTCTATATATTTTAATGAAGGCTCATCAGAAGCCGCTTATCTTGCTGCAGGCTCTGTCATAGAGGTAATGTTTATGACCTTTTAGACTGCCTTTTGAATATATCTCATGATGCTTTTCTTGGAAGAGGTTAGTTAGTCGATTTCGAACATCACTTTTTTTGCAGAAGATCCGTTGCATGAAATTTGAAATATATACAGTAAAAGTGTAAGAATTTACTAAGGAAATCTCCTTAGATAGTTTGGGTTTTGGTTTTTCCTTTTCCTTTTTGTGTAGTTGATTAATTGCCTTGTCGCGCAATATGCGCGCTTCTTTGATTTTTAATTATACAAACATTTGCTAATATAGGTTACAGAAAAAGTTGCTAAAGGGGAATTGGACTCGGCATTTGCTATTGTCAGGCCACCTGGACATCACGCAGAACATAATAAGCCAATGGGCTTTTGCTTACACAACAACGTGGCTATTGCCACCAGTTACATATTGAATGAAAGAGTGAGACCAGTTTTTTATATGCATTAGAAGTGACTAATCATGAGTTTGTTAATAGTTATTTCTATGTAAATAATTTGTCTTCGTGGCTACTTGGTATACTTGTAGAGCGAGTTGGGGATCAAGAAAATCTTGATTGTTGATTGGGATGTACATCATGGAAATGGTACTCAAAATATGTTCTACAAAGATCCCCGAGTACTTTTCTTCTCAGTGCATAGGTACATTATTATTTTTTTGTTTGTTTTTTATATTAGATTTTTACTGTTTCTAGAAAAACATTGACTTTTACTTGAAACACATGAATGAAATTAGGTTGCAACATTCTTCACATGATTATTATGTGATTATATATCTATTATTGTCTTCGTGTTTTTTTTTATTGGAAGCATTAAAATGGTTTACTACATTCAATGGAAGTTTGAAGAAAAAGAAAAACTGAAGTTAAGGTTTAGTTTTTCTATTTTGATGGTTGAAGGAAGCCAAATAGTAGCTGGGATTCAGCAATTTCGTTATAGGACAACAATAAACTGTTGGGTGCATATCCATTTTTTTCTGGCTTAATAGGTTTGATCCTAAGAATTTCTACCCTTTGGGGCATAAAGGGTCATATATCATGACCGGAAAAGAGCCAGGTGGCGGATACAATATTAATGTCCCTTGGGACAGTGGAAGGTGTGGAGATGCTGACTATGTTGCTGTTTGGGACCATATACTAGTCCATGTTGCTAAGGAATTTAATCCCGACCTTATAATGATCTCTGCTGGATTTGATGCAGGTGTGTGTGGTCTTTATTAATTTCATAGATATCGCCTCTTATTTGCAGCACCCTTTATTTTATCAAGTTTTTCCTATGCAACTGCATGTGCTCTCCAGTGTGATTTTTTACTGTTAGTAATAAATTATCTGGTGTCGACTATTCTTCATAAAAGTATAGATAGGCCATACCTGTCGAAGTATGTAAAACATAGTTTCATAAATACCGCCCATATGAAATTTCTAGGATTACTTGGTGTGTATATATGTAGCTCCTCATTTGCCATCATTTGTTGTTCTTACTTATTATGTGATATTGATTTTTGAACAGCCGTAGGGGATCCTTTGGGAGACTGTCGCGTTAGTCCTTATGGTTTCTCAGTATTGCTTAAAAAGGTTAGCAAATGCAGTAACCAACCATTATTTAACAACAAAAAAAAAACGGCAAAATAATAATTTTATTTATTTTATGTTCGGCTTAGTTGCTCGACTTTGCTGGAGGAAAGATCGTTATGGCACTTGAAGGAGGATATAATCTCAATTCAATAGCAAATTCAGCGCATGCATGTGTTGAAGTGTTGCTACAAGCCAAGCCTATTGCTGGATCCTTGGAGGCTTTTCCTTTCGAGTCCACATGGCGTGTGATAAACAAGGTTTAATTTACCGAAAAAAGTTGACTTAAGAAAAATAACCTTTTACTGGTGTGCTAGAACTTTGTAATTTGGGTTTCTTGTTTTCTATTATATAGTTTGACATGTTTTGTTTACATCTAGGTGCGCCAAAAATTAAGCACATATTGGCCATCGCTTTCTGAGAAATTACCAGACAATGTGACCAATAGGACATCACCAATCGAGGTAAGAATTGAACAATATCTGATAAACAATATGAATTGTGTGGTCAACTGATATACCCTGTACTTCCCAAATATATTGTTCAATATTCGTTTTTTTATATTTAATAGGAGCAGTACATTTCTTAATCTTCATTTCTAACTAACACCCTCATTTAATAAGCGCAAATCAAGACATTTTTTTAACCCTATTAAAAACTGAAAATCAAACTGGGCTATATAATTGGGAAGGTTTGTATATTAAACTTGGAGGTTCAAAAACCGTACTGGTACTCAAGAAAGCTGAAAGCAAGAACGACACGATATAGTTTTATTTTTTAGTTTGATTAAATTTGATCGAAACATACTATTCAAAATGTTAATAAATGTTTGAATTATACACAGTAAAAGTTTTATTATATCATGTTCTTAGACCTTAGTTTATCATGCTGACCCGAAGAAAAAGAAAACTGTTGATGCGGGTACCTCAGCGGCCGGTGTTTCTCCTATGGAGACCGATAGGCCTAAAACCAAGTTTGACGAACTTGAAATAGAAAGGTAAGTTTCTAGTGTATTTCATACGGCATTCTGTTTTTCTTCTTCTTCTAATTTTCCTTTTTGTATCTACTCTCGGGTTTATGTGGTAGGTTGCTAAAAATAGATCCTCCTCTTCCTCGTTCCAAGTGCCCTAAACTGCTAGAATCTCCACCGGATGGAGTTAATCGGGCTTGGACGACCACTCTCGAGAATCAATGTGAGGCTTCAGATCAAGCCTGTGCAACGGCCTCTCTCTTAGCTTCTCAGGCGGCTTCGGCTACTCAGCATGTGATCGGGCCCATGGAACGGATTGTCCGGGAGAACAAAGAATCTCAGAAAGCGGTCTGTTCTTTAAAAATTGAAAATTTAAATTTGAAGAGGAAACTGACCGAGGCCGAAACACACTGTGACAATCAAAATGCTGCCATTGAGAAGTATAAGTCCGAAGTGGAGTTGCTGAAGTCTTCACTGGAGGAAAAGAAAAAGGATATGGAAAAGCTTCAGTCGAGCTTGAACCGGCAAGAATCGGAGTTAGGTGCTCTGAAAAAAGAAAATGATCAGCTGATCCAGGAACTTGACGATGTGAAAAAGGATCGGGATTCTCTGGACAAGGAGCTTTCCGACATAGATGGCGATCCCTACTACGATTTGGAAGCGGCTGCTGAATACATTTACATCAAGGCCATTGCTGCGATGATCCGAGTGGCTAAGTTGTGTGTCCAGCAAATGAAGGATTACATGGATGGCCGGGAAATCAATGCCGCTTCTGAGCAGAGTTTCTTGGATCTGGAGTCGGCCTTCAAGATTGACATGTCCTGGTGGCCGAGTTATGAGCAGCCCGCCTCCTCTGAGAAAAATTTTCATAGCCAAGTTCCTCCCGACTTTGTTGAGGAACTTCTTAACGCTGATACGCAGCTTTCCAATCTATCCAGCCAGGACTCAGCTCCAGATACTTGAAGTTTTTTCCCTTCAAACCTAAAAGAATGTAATCCGTGGATTATTATTGATAATATCACGATGTATATATACAAGAATTTAGCTAATAATTAGGCAACTAATTATCTATACTAAGTAACTAAATATTACGTAAATAATTACATATTTACTTATATTCTATCACACCCCCGCAGTTGAAAGTGGAGGTAATCGAACATTGAGACTGTCACGGAAATCATCAAATAGAACCTGAGGTAGACCTTTTGTAAAAATATCCGCAATCTGATAACGCGAAGAAATATGACGAACACGGACTTCACCCCGTTCAATTTTTTCACGTACAAAATGAATGTCCATTTCAATGTGCTTGGTACGTTGATGTTGGACTGGATTGCCCGAGAGATAAATTGCACTTACGTTATCACAATGAACAAGGGTAGCTTTCGTCATAGGAACATGAAGCTCGACGAGAAGATTTCGAAGCCAGCAGGATTCAGACACTACATTTGCAACCCCACGGTACTCGGCCTCTGCGCTAGAGCGGGATAAAGTGGGTTGACGCTTGGCAGCCCATGAAATTAAATTAGCACCGAGATAAACACAATAACCAGACGTGGAACGCCTAGTGTCGGGACACCCACCCCAATCCGCATCGGTGTATGCTGTGAGAAGCGAAGGGGCAGATTGGGTGAGCATTAAACCACGATGAAGAGTGCCATTAACATAGCGAATAATGCGTTTAAGAGCAGCCATATGTTCATTCATCGGATTATGCATAAATAGACACACTTGTTGGACTGCGTAGGAAATGTCGGGTCTTGTAAATGTGAGATACTGAAGGGCCCCGGCGAGACTACGGTACAAAGTGGGATTGTCACAAGGGACGGAGGGAGAAGCACTTAACTTAGCTTTAGTGTCAACAGGGGTCGCGGCTGACTTGCAATTTGACATTCCAGCCCGCTCAACAATTTCAGTCGCATATTTAGCCTGAGAAAGGAACAAACCCGAGGCAGACCGTGTAACGGAAATACCCAAAAAATAATGGAGAGAACCGAGATCCGTCATGGCAAATTCTGATTTCAAATCACGCATAATACCCGTTCGAAGTGACTCCGAAGAACAAGTAAGAATTATGTCGTCGACATAGAGTAACAAATAAGCGAGATGTTGTCCTTGTCGAAGAATAAACAGCGAGTGATCAGCTTTACTATGAACAAAGCCAAGTTGAGCAATATAATCTGCAAACCGTTTATACCAAGCACGTGGTGCTTGTTTGAGACCGTAGAGCGATTTCTTTAAGAGGCAAACATGATCGGGTCGTGCGTGGTCTCTATACCCAATTGGTTGATACATATAAACCGTCTCATTAAGAGCACCATGGAGAAAGGCGTTTTTCACATCAAGTTGATTAATGGACCAAGACTTTGATAAGGCAATAGATAGTACCATTCGGATTGTAGCGGGTTTAACGACGGGGCTAAACGTCTCTCCACAATCAACGCCAACTTGTTGAGTTTTCCCGTCACCTACAAGACGAGCTTTATACCTTTCAAATGAACCGTCAGAATTAAATTTATGACGAAAAATCCACATAGACCGTATGACATTCACGTCCACAGGACGTGGAACCAAGACCCACGTCTCATTATTAATTAGAGCCGTATACTCATCATCCATGGCCAATTTCCAATTTGGGTCACGAAGGGCTAAGGTCGGATTTTGTGGAATAGGCGAGATAGCCACTGTGTGAGACAAATTGTGAGCTGGTTTGGGTTTGATGTATCGGAGGTTTGGTTTGTATATGCCATGGTCAGCACGAGTTGTAGGTTTAGATGGAGGAGGGGGGATGGTTCGACCAGCGGTAGAGGTCGATGGGTTGTTGGTGACCGACGGACCTGACTGGCCAGAGAGACTAGGGCCTTGAACACGGCTGGGCGAGGCAGCAGTGGTGTGGGGAGGGCTACTGGTTTGCTGGGCATTGGGAGTCACAGGTTCGGTGGTTCGTGGTGTGGTGTTTTGTCGGGTAGCTGGAGTTGTAGTCATGTGTCGAAGGACATAGGGGGAGACGTCATCATCCAAAAATTCATAAGTATGTGTGTCGGGTTGATGGGAGGAAGCAAAAGGAAAAACCGATTCATCAAATATGACATGACGGCAAATAATGATCTTATTAGTAGACAAGTCAAGACACTTATACCCTCTATGATATTTTGGGTACCCGAGAAAAACGCACCGAGACGAACGAGGCTGTAATTTATTTATGGTTGTGGACGGCTTAAGTGGAAAGCATAGACAACCAAAAATCCTAAGGTGGTTATAAGTAGGAGACTTATTGTACAGCAATTGGAGAGGAATATTATAGGCAATTGGTTTACTAGGAATTATATTCAGTACATACGTAGCTAAGTCGAGAGCGTGGTGCCATAAGTTCGCTGGAATTGAGGCATGAAAAAGAAGTGTGCGCATGACATTATTAATAGAACGGATTTTACGTTCGGCCTTTCCATTTTGAGAAGATGTGTGAGGGCAAGAGAGTCGAAAAACTACCCCTTGATCTGCACAGAATTTTTTAAATAGGCCATTGATAAATTCTGTTCCATTATCGCATTGGATTGACTTAATTTTTCGCTCAAATTGTGTTTGGACAAATGCATGAAATTTCAACAGAATGGAGCCAACTTCATTTTTGTGAGAGATAGGAAAGGTCCATAAGAAATTGCAATAATCATCCAAAATTAACAAATAGTATTTATGACCCAGGGAGCTCAAAACTGGAGACGTCCATAAGTCACAATGAATGATATCAAAAGGAAAATAAGTACGCGAAATAGACGAAGCAAATGGTGAACGAATATGTTTTCCTAAAGGACATGAATGACAAATGGATTGTTTGGAATTCAAAGTACAATCAACCAATTTATTTTTCCTAATAATATTAAAAATTGGATCACCGGGATGACCCAATCGACTATGCCAAAGAGAAGGAGCTAAGGCTGCAAAAGTACTTGGTGCGACTGATTTCGTATTGGTTGAGAGAGGATATAGATCGCCCCGACTATCACACCTCATGAGATGAGTCCCCGTCCGCAAGTCCTTCACACAAAAACCGAAAGGGTCAAATTCAACGCTGACCTTATTATCTGTTGTGAATTTCCTAACGGAAACTAGATTTTTAACTAGGGCTGGGGCGTATAACACGTTTTTCAAGACAAGTGGTGGGTGTGGTGTAGGTAGGGTGGTATGTCCGTATCCCTTAATTGGAATAGATTGGCCATTTCCGACAATTATACCATTACGAAAGCTCGAATTAATAAAAGGTGAAAGTGTACCTTGATCCGACGTCATGTGAGACGTAGCACCAGTATCCATAACCCATGGCTCCGGGGGCGTAAGTCCTAAAGTATACATTGCAGCTTCGATATCCGTCTGAGTTGGTACCGATTGAGCAACATAGGCTTGATTTGGCCGCGGACCTAATACCCCTGCCTGCTGCTGGTTACGAGGACTGTACTGCGGACGAACCCATGGTCCTGATGGGTAAGGGCAAGGTGGATAACCCCAAGGAGATGGGGGCCATTGCCACGGCCCATAACCAGCAGGCCATTGTGGAGCCGTCGGCATCCGAGGAGCGATAGAGGGAGCAGCAGCAGGAGAATTTGGCGTCGGCGTAGCTTTGCCTTTCCCACTTTTGTTCCCTTTCTTCTTGCTACCTGGACTGTTGCCACGGCCAACCTTTCCCGGAGCAGTAGTACTCGTGGAAGAACCAGCATTTGTGTCCTTATTTCCCCGAGAATATAAGGCCTCAGATGAGCCCTGAGTCGACGCCTGTTTCGCAAGCCCTGCTTCTTCAAGAGTTAACATAGATCGTGCTTGATAGAATGCAGGAAGAGGAGAGCGTTGACGAATGATCGTTCCAACGTGTTGGTACGCCGGAGAAAGACCAGAGACCAATTGAAGCACTAGTCGACTATCGGACACAGGAGAGCCGACATTTTTCAATTGATCAGCCAATGATTTTAATCTTTGGCAATAGGCGGATACGGAGGAGAAATCTGCCATCTCGACATGTGAAAACTCTTGTTCTAGAGTCACGGCGCGAGAATTTTTGTTATCCTGAAAAATATCGGCGAGACGATCCCATGCCTCTCTAGCGGTGGATTCTGTCTCGATGATAGTTTCCAAGAGCTCCGTTGTGATGGTGGAATAGATCCACTGTAAGACCGTAGCGTCGAGTGTCTCCCACATCTCTTGTTCGTCGGCCGTGGTAGGTGCTTTAGGAGGCACCTTTGGCGTGACGATATGGTGGAGGACACGGTTAGATTTGGCGTGATTCGTGAATAACGCAACCCACAACGGATATTGATCGTTGTCCATGCCGAGTTTGACAGGGATGTGGTTTGTGATGTTATTCACTGCAAGAGCCGGATGGAAGGTCGACTTTGCATCAGGCGCCATGGAATTGACGTGAGGTCGGAGGAAGGGAGATTAGAGCGGAAGCAGTAGGTGAAGAAGGATTAGGGTCTCTGATACCATAAAAGAATGTAATCCGTGGATTATTATTGATAATATCACGATGTATATATACAAGAATTTAGCTAATAATTAGGCAACTAATTATCTATACTAAGTAACTAAATATTACGTAAATAATTACATATTTACTTATATTCTATCAAAACCTCTTTTTGGATATGTACAGTGGAAGTATGGAATTTGACCAGGCGAGTCCTCAGTGTAATTGTTGACTTTTAACAAAATTTATATAATATGGGTGAAGAAGAATTATTAATTTATCTAATTGATTATTTTTGTATTAATTATGAAATTGAATTTATGAAGTTGATTAATTATAGACAAATCCACTCAAATTCAATTAGAATCTACTTATAAACTTATCGCAATTCAATCCCAATATAAGTCTCTAATTTCTTCCAAACTTCACCCAAGAAAAAAAAAGGAAAATAAAAAGGGAATTACTTTTTTTTTTTTAATTTGATTTGCCCAATGAAAAAGAAAACCCATCAAATCCAATTACTTTTGTAGTCCCAAGATTTGAAAACAAGCTTCAAAATTCAAACTTGAAAACTCAGTGTCTCAGCAGTGAGCGTCGTTCCGTCTGCTGAAGGAAGACGAACGAAATGGAGTCGAGCAGAAACAGCAACGACGTCGAAGATCGGCGCGTGGGTTTGATATACGACGAGAGGATGTGTAAACACTACGCGCCTGACGGCGAGGACCATCCCGAATGTCCGGGCCGCATTCGGGCCATCTGGGACCGCCTCAATTCTTCCGGGCTCGCCAAAAGGTCCTCTCTTTCTTTCGATAGCCAAGTGTTTGTCATCACTCTATTTCTCTTTCTGTGCGTGTATGAAACTGATTCTGCGTGCAGGTGTTACGTACAGTAGTGTTTTTTCTCAAAATTTGATTTTTATAGTGTGGATGACACTGTTATCACGTCGCCTAGTCGAGCTAGTACTGTCGAGTAGACTAGTCGACAAGTTCGGAGACGTGATAACATTGTCATTCACTTATGAGATGGAAAAATAATGATTAAAGTTGAATTAGCATGAATCAAATAGTAAAATATTGATTGGTAGTTAGTTATTTATGTGAGTGTTGAGAAATAATGAAATTTATGAAAAAGATACAAATTGAAATTGAATAATTATTGTATATACGTGAGGGGTGAAAAAAAAAGTGAAACTGGGAAGTAGTAATTTCTTTTGGACTTAGTTTTTTCTGTTTATCCTCTGTGAAGAATGTCTCTCAAACTTTTAGTTTTTGAACTGTAATTAACAGTTAACACTTACCACTTCCAGATGTGTTATTTTGAATGCCAAGGACGCAGAAGATAAACACTTGGCTTTGGTTCACACAAAAATTCATATCGACTTGGTTAAAAATATTAGTTCCAGAAATTCCAATTCCAAGAGAAAAAAAATCTCCGCAAAATATAACTCAATATATTTCAATGAAGGCTCATCAGAAGCTGCTTATCTTGCTGCAGGCTCTGTCATAGAGGTAATGCCGATGACCCTTTAGATTGCCTTTTGAATATCTCATGAAGCAGTTAACATGTGCCGGAAGTGGCAAGTTAGTCGATTTTGAGCATCACTTTTTTTGCAGAAGATCTGTTGCATGAAATTTGAATTATATACAGTAAAACTGTCAAAATTTACTCAGGAAATCTCCTTAAATTGTTATGTTAAAAGGGTTGTGTTTTTTCTTTTCCCCTTTTGTGTATTTGAAAATTTTCCTTTTGTCTAGCAAATATGCGTTCTTTTTTGATTTTATAGGTTACAGAAAAAGTTGCTAAAGGGGAATTGGACTCAGCATTTGCTATTGTCAGGCCACCTGGACATCACGCGGAACAAAATATGCCAATGGGCTTTTGCCTTTACAACAACGTGGCTATTGCCACAAGTTATATATTGAATGAAAGAGTGAGACCAATTTTATATATGCATTAGAAGTAACTAATCATGAGTTTGTGAATAGTTATTTAGATGTAAATTATTTATCTTCGTTGCTACTTTGTATTTTTGTAGACCGAGTTGGGGATCAAGAAAATATTGATTGTTGATTGGGATGTACATCATGGAAATGGTACTCAAAATATGTTCTACAATGATCCCCGAGTACTTTTCTTCTCAGTGCATAGGTACATTATTATTTTTAATGTTTTTCAAATTTCCTGATTTTTACTCTGTTTCTAGAAAAACATGTTTTTTTACTTGAAATCAATGTTTTTATTTACTACATTCAATAGAAGTTTTTTCTATTTTGATGGTTGAAGGAAGCCAAATAGTAGATGGGATTCAACAATTTTGTTATTGGACAACATAAAAATGGTGCATATCCAATTTTTTTTCTGGCTTTATAGGTTTGATTCTGGGACTTTCTACCCATCTGGGTACGAAGGGTCATATATCATGACCGGAGAAGAGCCAGGTGGCGGATACAATATTAATGTCCCTTGGGACAGTGGAAGGTGTGGAGATGCTGACTATGTTGCCGTTTGGGACCAAATACTAGTCCATGTTGCTAAGGAATTTAATCCCGACTTGATAATGATATCTGCTGGATTTGATGCAGGTGTGTGGTCTTTATTAATCATCTCTTATTTGCAGCACCCTTTATATGATATTCATGAAATACAGGTTACGTTAATGTTACAACTCTTATAATGTGATATTGATTTTTGAACAGCCCTAGGGGATCCTTTGGGAGGCTGCCGTGTTAGTCCTTATGGTTTCTCAGTATTGCTTCAAAAGGTTAGCAAATGCAATTACCAACCATTATTTAACAACAAAAATAACAGTTAATTTTTATTTATTTTTATGTCCTGTCCGGCTTAGTTGCTAGACTTTGCTGGAGGAAAGATTGTTATGGCACTTGAAGGAGGATATAATCTCAATTCAATAGCAAATTCTGCGCATGCATGTGTTGAAGTGCTGCTACGAGGCAAGCCTATTGCTGGATCTTTGGAGGCTTTTCCTTTCGAATCCACATGGCGTGTGATAAAAGAGGTTTAATTATCGAAAAAGTTGACTTTAGAACAGTAACCTTTTACTGGTGTGCTAGAACTTTGTAATTTGGGTTTCTTGTGTTCTATTACTATATAGTTTGACATGTTTTGTTTATATTTAGGTGCGCCAAGAATTGAGCACATATTGGCCATCGCTTGCTGAGAAATTACCAGACAATTTGACCAATAGGACATCACCAATCGTGGTAAGAATTGAACAATACCTGCTAAACGATATGAATTATGTGCGGTCAACTGATATACCATGTCCTTCCCAAATATATTGTTCAATATTCGGTTTTGGTATGTCCAAAGATATAGCCCTATTTGTATATTTAATATGAGTATTTCTTAATCTTCATTTCTAACTAACGCCCTTATATAATAAGTGCAAATCAAGAAATTATTGCATATTCGTAATTTCCATTACTTTTTTTGATGCAGATATCAAGCTCCGATTCTGAAAGTGACAACGATAATAGTTCCCCACTGATAGAAGCCCAGATTACTGTTGATGATGTTATGCATCCTTTGATGAACCTGAAAATCAAAGAAGATAATCTAGGTAACTATTGATCATTGTTTATTCATTGGGAGTTAAATCATGAGTTGTAACAACTAATCATGAAAAAACATTTAAATTATGGTGGCATCACCATTTATATTATATGTAATCTATCAATTGATATGGCTTCTCCTACATTTTACGATTCGTATTAGATTACTCAGTTTGTGGTGGGGACAGCTAGCCTTCTTCCTTTGTCGACTGTAGCTCAATAATTACCAATCCTAACTAATCCTATGAAACACATTATTGATTCTTTCAAAATCGAAAGAAGTGAATTTATTAAATTAGTTTGGCTGAATGAAGAACTGATTGAATGTAGATCAAGAAGCTACTACTACTTCACATTCATGGAGATCGGAGCTTTCAAAAAGTCACGTTTGGTATGCAGCTTTTGGATCAAACATGAGACTTTCAAGGTTTCGCTGCTATATTGAAGGTGGACAGGTAAAGTAACCGGTCATGGGTTATAGAATAAAACGTTGTAATTACAAAAAAAATTCTGGAGGCTTTTGAAAACTACAATCCCCCTTGAGGTTTCCTTCTGTATTCCCTTTTAGTCCTTTACCTCACCGTATGAACTCTTAGGATTTTTTTATGTGGTTTTCAAAAACCTATGGGTTTTATCGTCTCCCCAATTTTCTTTAATTTTTTTTATCTGTGGTATAATCTCCAGACAGAAGGAATGAGAAGGTCATGTGTTGGTTCGGTAGACAAAAGCATGCCCAAAGAAATTGTCTGGAAGACTTTTCCTCATCGCTTATTCTTTGGCCGTGAACGTACGGATACGTGGGGTCCAGGAGGTGTTGCTTTTGTTCACCCAGAAAGTAGTGCTGATGAAAAAACTTACATGTGCCTGTACAAAATTACGTATGTCGAATTTCATCCTCCCTGTCTTCTTTGCATTGCTAAATTATTCTACTCATCGTGATATATGCCAGCTCTAATTAATACAACTATCCGTCAGTTATTTGCTAAATTCGTATTTCTGCCAACTTCAAGATACTACTAAATGTTCTTTTTTCTTCATTTTTTTCTTAGGCTGGAGCAATTTAACGACGTGCTGCTTCAGGAAAATATTCGAAGCTCTGAAATGAGTCGCCCATTTTTTGATTTAACCGCCTTACAGACTATACAATCTGAAAAGTGCATCTCGGTTGGGACTGTTCAGGTATATGTGTCCCCGTGTTCTTATGCAGAAATAAAGTCGAGCAAATTTTTAATCCACTGGATAAAATCCTGAAGACACATTATTAATAAAATGGAAGCCAGTCTTAGTTTCTAAAGTCATGAACTTCATTTTTTTACATATTTTCTTCGATTGACTATTGATCAATTAGGGATTCTGCTTGACTGACAATTTAAATATTATATATATTAATGCAGAGAGGCTGGTACCATAATGTTGTTTACCTGGGAAAGGAGAACGAAATCCCGATTCTAACAATTACGTATGTTTGATTGGCGGATAGTATTTTTTTTTTCTTTAGATTTTTTTAAGCCATGCTATTTACATAACCGTGCCATATATTCAGGTGCACTCTTTCGGATGTCCACAGTTTTACTTCTGGTAAATTCCCGATCAACCCTCCATGCAAAGAGTACGCTGATACGTTGATTAAAGGGCTCGTAGAAGGAAAGCAGCTCTCGGAAGAGGAAGCCTCGGCTTACATACAGGAAACATCTACCAAACCTCTCGTTTAGTATGTTTCTGTAAAATGTTTCGACTAGCATCCCCTTATCGCTCTCATTTTAGGTTTCTCTTTTGTCGTCGTGTGTGAAACTGTTTACCTTCGATTCAATATTATCATTGTTCTTGATTGCGAATTTATCCATGGATCAAGTCTTGCATTTTTCATTTATTATTGTAGTAATAATTAATTTAATTAATACTATACTACTAACTAATAGGGTACTTGTTAGCATTTTTGAGAATCTTGGAGAGAGCAGCTTGACCAAGGTCAAGGCCACAAACATGAGCCAGCTGGACCAGGTACAGCAGCACATCAGATAATTCCTCCTCAAGATGTTCCTTTTCTTCATCACTCCAATTTGGTAGTCCCTTTGCAACTTCTCCTTTCCACTGAAATATCTCTGATAACTCTCCTACTTCTCCCACCTGCACCAGATTAATACAAGGGTAAAATTGTCTTTTAGATTGAAACAATAAGAGTAATTATTTCCTTGAAAATATGCCTATGGAATGGAAGGGAAGGAGTAATATAGTTACCAAAGCAAGAAGCAAGTTTCTTGGGCTGTGATATTTTTCCCAGTCCCTTTCTCTGGCAAACTCTGTGAGCCTGTCTCTGAGTTCTTGCAATGAAACATCCTTACCACACTCACTCCTCTTGTTAGTGTTTTCCATGGAATTATGTTGTAAGGTATTTGCAATGGAATGTCTATTTATAGACAAAAATCCCCAACCACCCTCTTCAGTGGTGGGCCCACCTTGATGCCATGGGAATCATGTTGGTATCCATGACTTGATATCACCCACTGCTCTTTAGTCTTTGCTAAAAACACAATCTTCTTTGTGTAGACACAAGATCTTGTAATGAATCTAATCTTTTTTTGTCATTGAGCTATAGTTATCACTTTGTGATTAATGTTTTTTTTAACTGTAGACAAAAAAAATACTCTTTTTGCAATTCTGAGATACTTGTGGGTTCCTCTGTAATCACCCCAAACCTCAGGGTAGATTTTGTAATTATTCCATTTCATGTTCAAAATTAGTTACAAAAAAGAATGAAGAGACTACTACATCAAAACCTATACTGAGTAATTAAATTCCTATCTTCTATACATCAAAAGATCCATCATCAGTAGAACAACACATCCTGAACAGCATTGCAGATACCTCCTTCATATTGGGCCTCGAATACGGGCTGTCGGCCGTGCACCGAAGCCCGATCCTCAGCAGCTCCCCCATCTTCTCCCCCCCATCTCCCAGCCCAGAAACCAGCAGAGCCCCTGGTATACTGAACTCCTCCCTCCCATCCCCAACGACCCTTTTCGCCCACTCGACCAAACACTCCTCCCCACCGTCCAAAGCTCGCCTCCCCGTCGCCAGCTCCATAGCAAGCACCCCATAACTATAAACGTCCCCTTTCGTCGTGGCTTGCCACGTCTGCCCGTACTCAGGCGCCACGTACCCAACCGTCCCCGCCACCATCGTGCTGACGTGGCTGTCCCCGTCATCAAACACACGGGCCAGCCCGAAATCCGTGACGCGGGCCCGCCCTTCCCCGTCGAGGAGCACGTTGCTGGCCTTCACGTCCCTGTGGACCACGCTCGGGAAGCACTCGTGGTGCAGGAACACCAGCGCGCGGGCTACGTCGAGCGAAACATCCAAACGCCTCCTCCAGTCGAAACTCGATCGGTCGGAAATCAGATCCTCGAGGCTTCCTCCGGCCATGTACTCGTACACCAGAAGCTTCTCCGGCCCGTTGATGCACCACCCGTACAGCGCGACGAGGTTCGGGTGGGGCCCGTTCGAGCTCAGCGCTTCCATCTCCGCCCGAAACTCTCTCTCCCCTTCCGCCCCTTCCGTTCGGAGCTTTTTGACAGCCACCTCCCTCCCGTCGGGCAAGACCCCCCTGTAGACCGTTCCGGAACCCCCCTTCCCGATGATCCTTTCGTCCGAGAAGCTTCCGGTGGCTTCCAGAATGTCCGAACGCGTGAAGGCCGTCTTGTCCAAACGTACGACCTTCGGTAGTGACGAGTCTTTCGACGGGCTCTTCGCGAAGAAGAGGCAAAGCGTCGTTATCCCAAAAACGAAAACCGAAAAAATCAACACCACAGCCACGAGAATCGGGGCAATCACTCTGTGTCGACTACCCCTGCCCCTTACATCCTCGACCCTCGACGGAACGATCTTCGTGGCATTGGTGATGAACGACGGAAGTCGTAAAAGCGGGTCCCCTAGAAACGACCACTTGTCGAGCGTCGCCAGCTGGCCGGTGGACGGAACGAAACCGGATATGTAAGGATTGTAGGATACGTTGAACTTGGTCAGCTCGCTCAAGTCGTTCAACGAGCTCGGAAACTCCCCGGAGAAATTATTGTACGACAAGTCGAGATTCTGCAAGCACTTCACCTCCCCGATTCGCGCCGGTATCTCGCCGGAAAATTCGTTGCGCGAAACGTTGACGACTATCAGAGGTAACAGTCCGATTTCCGAAGGCAGCTTACCGGAGAATCGGTTCTGCCCTAACTGCAGCATGCTGAAGTTCCTCATCTCCCCGATTTCAGCCGGGATTTCGCCGGACAAGTAGTTCCCGCTGAGCTGGACGTACCCCGACAGCTGATTGGTCCGTACATTCGACCCGGCCGAACAAACCGGAAACAGGCCGTAGCCTTTCAGGACTCTATCCCACAGGATCCTACATTTCTTCCTTGTAAGAAGCTTATACACGAAGCTAAACGGAGGGTAATCGGCCGGTATCCACCTCCTCATCGCCAAGCACTCGCCCGAGCCGGCCGGCATCAGATCGCTCTCTCTGTTGAGCATGAACGTCGGCCACGCGTGGGACCCGATGCTCGCCAGCTGGCGCGGCATGGGGCCCGAGAGTCGGTTATTCGCGAGGTTCAACCACAGCAAGCTGCTGCAGTTCCCTAACTCCATCGGTATCTCGCCCGAGAGGGAATTGTTAGCGAGCATCAGCCACAGCAACGACCTCAGCCTCCCCAAGCTCGACGGGATCGGGCCTGTCAGGCTATTGAAGGAGAGGTCGAGCGCTTGGATGCTCGAAAAGTTTCCGTATTCGGAAGGTATTGTACCGTTGAACCGATTGTAAGCGAGAATCAAGAACTTCAGGCTCGGCAGCTTAGAGAACTCGGCCGGCAATCGACCAGTGAACTCGTTGTAACTCAAGTCGAGACGAGAGACGTTCGGAAGATCGAGAACCCCGGACGAGTACAGTCCACCGGTGTAGGCATTATGATGCAACAAAAGAAATCGAACTTGAGTGAACATTCCGAAAATCGACTGCACGTCTCCTCCGAACTCGTTCCGGCTCAAGTCGAGAAACATCAAACCCCCGAGCATTAGTAATGTCTCCGGAATATCCCGCGAGAAGTTGTTGTTGCCGAAATATAGCGCTTCCACTTTACTCAAAAGCCCGATTTCGTACGGAATCGGGCCGGAGAAGTTGTTTCCTCCGAGGTTCAACACCTTTAAACCTAAACAGTTGGAGACTTCGGACGGAAAACTTCCGACGAACAGATTCTCCGACAAATCCAGGGCCCGTAAGCGACACTCCCCCGAGAAAACCCGGCCCGAAACCGACCCGGAGAAGTTATTTTCCGACAAGGAAACCTCCTCCAACCTATCGAGCCCGGCCCACAGCTCCCCTGCCAGGGAGTTCACGCTGATGTCCAGGAATCTAAGTCGCCAGCACTTTCCGAAAACGCCCCCGGCCGAGCCGGTGAAAGCGTTGTCGGAAAAGTTGGCCGCGATCAA
Organism: Euphrasia confusa; assembly: GCA_954870475.1. Taxonomy (NCBI): domain Eukaryota; kingdom Viridiplantae; phylum Streptophyta; class Magnoliopsida; order Lamiales; family Orobanchaceae; genus Euphrasia; species Euphrasia confusa. The sequence continues at coordinate 2,792,754 of OX940970.1, forward strand.
GCTGCCGCAGTCGTTGGGAACCGCGAGGCGGATGTCGGAGTCGAATCGGTTGACCGAGAGGTCGAGGGCCTCGAGGCGGTCGAGCCCGGTCAGGTTAACCTGCCCGTGCATGATGTTGTGGGACAGGTTGAGGTGCCTGAGGCTGAGGCAGAGTGACACGTCATCGGGGAGGGGCCCGCCGATGGTGTTTTCGGAGAGGTCGAGGCTGGAGAGCTCGGTGAGGGCGGAGAAGTTGTTAAACATGTTCCCGGCTATGTTGGACCGGGAGAGGTCGATTCCGGCGACTCGGCTGCCGGAATCGTCGCACGTGATCCCGGGCCATTCGCACGTGGAGTTGGAGGTCCAGTGGATGTATTTGACTTGGTTTTCGTAAACCGGGTTTTCGCTCTCCAGAAACGAGCGCAGGTTTAGGAGAACCTGCGTGTCGGTTTCGAGGGAGGGGCCCGCGGCGGAGGCGAGCTGTCCTGTTTTTTCGGAAATCCGTTAGATTTAACGGTTATTGTAAATCGAATTTTAACTTTTTTTTTTTTACCTGCGATCAGAACGAAGAAGGCGGCGACGAGCAGAGCGATGTGGAGTTTAAGAGGATCGGTTTCGTCGTCCGACATGGTATGATGGATCCGTACATATGGTTGTGTGTTTGTTCTTCGTCTTCTCCTCGAGATATTATATGTTTACGAATTACGTATGGGAGAAAAATTTTCCAGAGGAAGAAAATTCTAAAGGGAAGAATTGTGGATTTGTGCGGCTAGTCAAATATTGCAGAGAGTGTGCGGGTTGAATAATTGACTAATAAAATAAATACGAAAGGTTGCACGTAACTCTAATTATATTAATTAATTAAATTTGTTAATTAGTTCGATCTTAATCAGGATTTGTTTTCTTACGGAATAGATGATTATAAAAAATAGAAAAAACTAATCGTGATTAAAAAATTACTATATAAGGTTGATTTTGCATTTGGTTTGTGTTTAATTTGGGTGTTACTTAGGCGGAGGTGTTTTAATAATTTTCGTACTGGCAACGCCGCCCAAATTGACCATTTTTTCCGATGTTGTTATGGGAAAATATTTTAGTCAAAGATGAGAAAAATTATAAAATAAAAATTATAGTATTTGTAAATTTCTGATTCAGATGATTAGTCAATTAAATTAAAACAAATCTTTATTAGAAATTAATTACTTTTACTCATGTGAAATTGAATTTAGAATATTTAAAATTAAACTAGATTTGCCAGCAGTGGAAAATACATTATTTTTCCCACTTGATTAGTAATGCTGATAAGCATGAGCACTAATGTTTGGTGGGATTGATTAGTTGGAGATAATCTCTGTTCATAAAATAATTAATTATTGTTATTAGGAAAGAAAAAACTCGTTACAGTATTTTATTTTTATCCTGTGTTACTCGTACGGTATACATTATTATAGTACTATATAAATAATTTTTCCTCGTCTCGCAACAATAGTTATGACTGACCACTTGAGATAAAAAGATATACTCCCTCTGTCCCATTGGAATAGGCAGAGGGAGCTGTTGGGATTTTCATGGATCTCATCCATACCCAATAGATGGAGTTTATGTGTTTTACAAGCATGAAATAAAGTGCGAAAATAATAATCATGCACAACACATAAAATCCTAGCATATGGATCTAGTGCGCACGTAGTAAGTAAGAACAATTAATTGAGTATAGAATATACCTTGTAGTTCTTCTATAATATTGATGCCCACGCGTAGACGGATCAGCCGCGAAAGTACCCGGCCTCAATTCGTTGCACGGACCCTCCTTGATCACGAACGGCGGTTCCCCAAACGTAGTATCGAGTCCCACTCGATTCTCTCGACTCCCTCGTATTTTGGTGCTTATGGGGTGATGATATTTCACGTAATGTAGCACTCAAACCGTGGGTCTAAGGTCCTCTTTATATAGGAGGAGGGGGAGAGAGTTTAGGGTTGAAAAGGAGAAGAAATAGAATTTCCGCGACCTAAAAAACGCCGCTGTCGGCCGACACCATGATAGGCAAAATAGGGTGTCGGACGACACCCTTTGAAAAAGCCACCGCCTTATTTTGCATGCATGTCGGCCGACACTCCTTAAGCACAAAATGGGTGTGCCGTTTTGCCGATTTCTCGTTTTCTCTCCGTTTCTTCCGTCGTTCAACCTCGATTCTCAACCAAAGTTTATATACTCCAAGTATACACGATCGATAGGGCCCGTGTGACTCATTTGGCTTGATTGTCGACTATTTAAGTTCAAGTTCTCAACTCGACACTTAACGTCGCACAATCGATCCATCTACACAGGACGCACTATATAGCTCGTTTCGGTTCGACACACGTGGGATGAAGGACATCATTCCAACAATCTCCCACTTGGACTTCATATCCAGTGTGTATCCACGTTTCCCTTATCACTTGATGTCTAAGTTCGAACTAGAGGTAAGACCAGTGTCACCCTCGTTCCGTTCGAACCTTTCTCGAATATATGAGCGGATTGCGAACCGGATGATCACCATGATACAGATCCGGGCATGGCCATGCAGTTTTGCAATCCCAACTCTCCGAGTGGCCTTTAAGACATTTAGTCCTACCTCGTAGGAGAATAATCCCATCTTGTCAATCTAAGTGCTCCCACTTGCTTCTTGAGGTATCCAACGCTATCTTTATAGTTCCGTTTTACCGAGAACGTTTGACAGCGTCAAAACACAACATTCCACAATGTAGCTACTCTAGACTACTCAGGTCTGAGGAGACGTCCGAAAGCTATATGAATTGGTATTATGACACACTGCCTTATATACCATTCTTAGGCGAGTCACGTCCGACACCCAGCTCCCAGCCGTTGTCTATACAATTGTACTCGACGTCCCACGTCTAGCCCATGAGGTGGCGCTATAGTACAACTTGCAATCTAATCTTTATAATGATCCATTGTGTCTGTTCGTACACGGTGATCTAGATTAGGGACTTAGGTTGATTTTAATTTTAGTTCAATCACTGAGCCTCATTATGTGACATTATCACATAACTCAGATAAGATTTAAAATCTACGTTGAACAGTTCATATAATCCAAACCATGAGAATATGAATAAAATTGATTTAATAATCAAAATGAATGTTTACATTATAATCTCCGAAGTAAAATAAATTACAACATAAGAATTTAGTCCTCAAGACGTTTAATTCCTATCGCATCACATAAGGTATTATGCCTTAACTGCGGGAGAGGTTTAGTAAATGGGTCAGCAACGTTCTCCTCGGTTGCTATCTTGCGCATTTCTATATCACCTCTTCCCACGAAATCGCGGATGACGTGATATTTTCTGAGTATGTGTTTGACTTTTTGGTGATCCCTTGGCTCTATTGCCTGAGCTATGGCTCCACTATTATCGCAATAGAGAACCATAGGTTTGGCAGCACTGGGGACGACACCAAGTTCCTGAAGGAACATTTTCATCCATACACCTTCCTTTCCAGCCTCCGAGGCTGCAATGTACTCAGACTCTGTAGTTGAGTCGGCGACAGAGGTTTGTTTGGAACTCTTCCAACTAACCGCTCCTCCGTTCAGACAGAAGACGTAACCAGACTGAGACTGCTGATCGTCTTTATCAGTCTGAAAACTCGCGTCCGTATAGCCCGTCATTTCTAACTCATCTTGTCCCCCATAGACAAGATAATTCTCCTTAGTCCGGTTAAGGTATCTGAGAATATTTTTGGCCGCAGTCCAATGCGCCTCACCCGGGTTCGACTGAAAACGACTCGTCATGCTCAAAGCATACGATACGTCTGGCCTCGTACATATCATGGCATACATAATCGATCCTATTGCCGAAGCATAAGGAACATTATCCATCCTCTTTTGCTCAACAGGTCCTTGCGGGCACTGTTTAAGACTAAGAGGTTGGCCATGTGTCATGGGTAGAAGGCCCTTCTTAGAGTCCTTCATCTTGAACCTTTCAAGTATCTTGTCAATATAAGACTCTTGACTTAGTCCAAGCATCCTTTTAGATCTATTCCGATAGATCTTGATGCCCAATATGTATTGTGCTTCTCCCAGATCCTTCATTGAGAAACACTTTCCTAGCCACTCCTTCACAGAGTTCAACATCGGAATGTCATTTCCAATAAGGAGTATGTCATCGACATACAGCACAAGAAAAACGATTGCGCTCCCACTGACCTTCTTGTATACACAAGAATCCTCTGGGTTACGTTCAAAGCCGAATTCCTTTACGGCTTCGTCGAAACGCAGATTCCAACTCCGAGATGCTTGCTTGAGTCCATAAATGGCTCTCTTAAGCTTGCATACCTTCTTAGCCCCTTTTGGATCGATAAAACCCTCAGGTTGTGTCATATACACATCCTCTTCAAGAATCCCATTCAAGAATGCGGTTTTAACATCCATTTGCCAAATCTCATAATCATAATGAGCGGCAATGGCAAGAAGTATCCTGATAGACTTAAGCATCGCGACTGGTGAATAGGTCTCGTCGTAGTCCACCCCGTGGATTTGGCGAAATCCTTTTGCTACCAATCTAGCTTTGAAAACCTCGGGTTTTCCATTCATGTCGGTCTTGATCTTATAGATCCATTTACACTCAATAGGCCTAGCCTCTTGAGGTAAATCGATCAAGTCCCAGACTTGATTTTCAGACATGGAGTCCATTTCGGATTTCATGGCTCTCAGCCATTTCTCGGAATCCGGACTTGTCACGGCTTGACTATAGGTGGATGGTTCCTCATTCCTCAAGATATTAATATATCTAGCGGGACGAGTTATTGTCCTTCCCGACCTACGAAGATCAGTTACCACCTGCGAGGGTTCAGGAATCACCACGACCTCGTCGTTTGCTTCCTCGGCAACTGGTTGTTCATCATGGACCTCGTCCAGAACAACTTTACTCCCACTATCTTTCTTAGAAAGGAATTCCTTTTCCAGAAAGATACCATCACGAGCAACAAAAACTTTGTTCTCTGATTGGTTGTAGAAATGATATCCTCGGGTTTCTTTTGGGTATCCCACAAAGAAAACCTTGTCAGATTTGGGTTCAAGCTTGCCAGAGATATTTCTCTTGACATAGGCTTCGCAACCCCAAATCTTGAGATAAGACAAATTCGGGACCCTCCCACTCCATATCTCATATGGTGTCTTACTCACAGCCTTTGACGGCGTCCTGTTCAGTATTAGAGCAGCAGTAGATAGTGCATGTCCCCAAAAGGATATAGGAAGTTTTGCTGAGCTCATCATAGATCGAACCATGTCCAACAGAGTTCGATTCCTTCTTTCAGACACTCCATTCAACTGAGGAGTTCCAGGAGGGGTGAGTTGAGATCTAATCCCACATTTCACTAGATGATCATCAAACTCATGACTCAGATATTCGCCTCCTCGATCCGATCGAAGAACTTTTATCGTCTTGCCAAGTTGATTTTCTACTTCATTTTGGAATTCTTTGAATCGCTCAAAAGATTCCGACTTATGCTTCATTAAATAGACATAACCATATCTACTTAAATCATCAGTAAAAGTTATGAAGTATACGTAACCACCTCGTGCCGGTGAACTCATTGGTCCACACACATCAGTGTGTATAAGGCCCAATAGATCACTAGCTCGCTCACCAGTTCCCAGAAATGGTGATTTCGTCATTTTGCCTAATAGACACCCATCGCATGTATCAAATGATTTCAAATCAAATGATTTGAGAACACCCTCCTTGAGGAGTCTCTCAACGCGCTTAGTGTTTATATGGCCTAAACGACAGTGCCAAAGGTATGTTTCGTTAGTCTCGTTTGATTTAGATCGTTTGGTATTTATATTATAGATTTGTTTATCTAAATCGAGCACGTATAAGCCACGCTCAAGACGTGCTAAACCATAAAATACATCACGATTAAACAACGAAAAAACTCCATTAATAATCGTAAAATTAAATCCTTCAGCATCCAATGCAGAAATAGAAATAATATTCATGGTTATACTAGGAACAAAATAAACATTATTGAGTTCTAGTACGAGCCCAGAGGGCAAAGATAAACTATAAGTCCCTACGGCTAATGCAGCGACCCTCGCTCCATTCCCCACGCGCAGATGGACTTCACCTTTCTCTAACTTCTTACTTCTTTGCAGTCCCTGCACATTTCGAACAATGTGAGTACCACAACCGGTATCTAATACCCATGAAGTAGTGTCAGAAAAATGTATATCTACAACGAAAATACCTGAAGACGATGGGGCGACCCCATTCTTCACATCTTCCTTGTATTTAGAACAGTCCCTCTTGTAATGGCCCTCGCCATTGCAGTAGAAGCATGTCGGTCCCACCGCATTCTTCTTCTTGTCTTTGGCCTTGGGTGCAGCAACAGCTTTTCCCTTGCCTTTGACTTTGGACTTGTTCTTCCTTTTGGAAATTCCTCCTTCCTTTATCATAAGAACATCTCTCCCAGAGTTGCTCTTAATCGAGGGTTCTACAGTCTTCAAAAGACCATGTAGATCCATCAACGATTTCTGAACTCCGTTCACATGATAGTTCGTCCTAAAGGAGTCATAACCATCATGCAACGAGTGCAGAACGATATCTACTGCCAATGCCTCTTCATATGGGAATCCTAGGCGCTCACTCGTCGCAAAAAGACCCATCATCTTTTGCACGTGTGGCCCAACAGGTTTCCCTTTTTGAAGCTTTGTATCCATTATGTCACGAAGGACATTGAACCTCTCAATCCTCGCTTGTTCCCCGAACATGCTCTTGAGTTGTTCAATGATGCTATAGGCATCCATGTGTTCGAACTGCCTTTGAAAGGCGGGTTCCATGGCCCCTAGCATGATGCAGGTCACCTCTCGCGAGGCTTCCTCAATCCTCTTGACATTGTTCTTTTCAGAACCAGTGGAGTTTGGAGTAATTACAGGAATAGGAGTTTCCAGCACAGTCTCTCGTTTCTCGTATTTGAGAGCAATTCTCAAATTTTGATGCCAATCGAGAAAATTAGTACCGTTCAATTTTTCCTTCTCAAGGATTGAACGTATGGTACTTGGGTTGATTGAGTTAGTTGACGACATATTAACTACATAAATGAAATAAAACAAGTATTTAGTAAACATTCAAAATTTTACAACAAGTCGTTCCTAGAACACTTATATAGTTGTCTATTTCGTCCTCCAATGTCCAACATTGGTGTCTCTAGAACAAAATAATTCCAAGATCCTCATCTCGCAATTTCTCGAGCCAAGGAGAGCTTGACACTCGAAAAATACAAGATAGGTAGACAATCTCATTGTCAATGTTATTTCAATAGTCTCACTATCGACAATAACACTCTTGGTCGATAAGAATCTCATTCTTATCTCCTCGCCTCGACTACCACGCCTCCAATGGGTTCGTCGATGAGAAACCAAAAACACGTTGTAGAGGCCTCGTTGTTCCTCTACCCTCACCTTATCTCAAGATCAAAAATATGGCACCCCGCGGAGGCGGAACCTACTAATTGATGATCGAGAGCTTTAGGGGGTGTGTCTAATTGGACAAGGCGATAACTCATTTTATGAGACTATACATGCAGGTTTTGTTTAAATCGATTGAACATGATGAAAACGCATAATATAAACATAAAGCATGCATACTACCGCAGAGCATAACATCGAGCAAGTACAAGAATTCTCAATTCCTACCAGGCAAGATGCAACAATTAACTCAAAAATGCCTATTAATATTATTCTCAATAAAATTCAGATTTAATTGTTTCAACAACGATTATTCCCAATAATCGCCTTTTATTGGTATCCCCGTCATAATCATCCCAATAATCAAAACGCGATAAATCGTAAGCGAAAACTCGAGGTTTCTAACCAGCGATTTATCATGCAATTGCGCCCTATCTCCCATGTGACATGGGGGAGCCAACCAGACGATCGTACCATCCCATGGTTCGAAAGTCTCTAATTTGCGTCATCGACTAATTTAAGCACTCTGGTCTCATTCCCACTCCCCGAGGTGTAGAATAGATCGGCTTGAAATTAATCTTTGAAAGACAAATTAGGCATTGTTTTGAAAATTTGATAAAACATGAACTTCATGAAAAATACAAGAATTCGAAATTCTTTATTGATCATGATTAAGAGATAAAATTGACAAATAATATTCCAAATAAATTTATCAATTCCGAATTTCACATCATGGAGATTTGATTTATGCATACAAAAATAATTGAATTAATTTTTAACATCAAATCAAGTACTATTTTTCCAAAAAATAGTTCACGAAAAATTCACAAATAAAAATTAAAACAATTTTATAGGCACTTGTTCTACGCGCATACGCAAACGCACGACCAAGGCTCTGATACCACTGTTGGGATTTTCATGGATCTCATCCATACCCAATAGATGGAGTTTATGTGTTTTACAAGCATGAAATAAAGTGCGGAAATAATAATCATGCACAACACATAAAATCCTAGCATATGGATCTAGTGCGCACGTAGTAAGTAAGAACAATTAATTGAGTATAAAATATACCTTGTAGTTCTTCTATAATATTGATGCCCACGCGTAGACGGATCAGCCGCGAAAGTACCCGGCCTCAATTCGTTGCACGGACCCTCCTTGATCACGAACGGCGGTTCCCCAAACGTAGTATCGAGTCCCACTCGATTCTCTCGACTCCCTCGTATTTTGGTGCTTATGGGGTGATGATATTTCACGTAATGTAGCACTCAAACCGTGGGTCTAAGGTCCTCTTTATATAGGAGGAGGGGGAGAGAGTTTAGGGTTGAAAAGGAGAAGAAATAGAATTTCCGCGACCTAAAAAACGCCGCTGTCGGCCGACACCATGATAGGCAAAATAGGGTGTCGGACGACACCCTTTGAAAAAGCCACCGCCTTATTTTGCATGCATGTCGGCCGACACTCCTTAAGCACAAAATGGGTGTCGGCCGACACCAAGTACAAATTGTGCCGTTTTGCCGATTTCTCGTTTTCTCTCCGTTTCTTCCGTCGTTCAACCTCGATTCTCAACCAAAGTTTATATACTCCAAGTATACACGATCGATAGGGCCCGTGTGACTCATTTGGCTTGATTGTCGACTATTTAAGTTCAAGTTCTCAACTCGACACTTAACGTCGCACAATCGATCCATCTACACAGGACGCACTATATAGCTCGTTTCGGTTCGACACACGTGGGATGAAGGACATCATTCCAACAGGAGCTTGGCACAAAAACCAAGAAAACCCAATAATGCTTACTTAAAGGTTAATATTGTGAGGGTATAATAGTCTTTCTAGACATTCTGATTAAACAATTAAAAAGTCATTAATTAAGAAATTCTTAAACAATAATTTCAATAATAGTCAGGGAGGGAAAGAGATTCGGGAGATTCGGGAGATAGGTATGGCTCGTCGTTTGGAGTATCAGAAATATAGTCATCGGACGACATGGAGGATGAAGGGACTGGTGTTGAGAGGCCGGAAGATGATGGAGTTGCAGAGAGGAAAGGAGAGAATGGAGTTACGGGGATGGATAATAGAAGAAATAAAAAATAAATGTGTTAATTAATTTTGTTTTGAAAAAAGTATTGGAGGAATTTAATTTTGTGTTGGAAAAAATATTGGATGAGATGAAATAAATATTTAATGTAGGTAGTTGGATGAATTTAATTTTGTGTTGGAAAAAATATTGTATGAAATGGAAAAAATATTTAATTCTTGTTTAATTTTGTGTTTTTAGAGTATGATGGTTGGAAAAAATATTGGATGAAATGGAAAAAATATTTAATTTAGGTAGTTGAATAAGTTTAATTTTGTGTTTTTAGAGTATGATGAGTATTTTGAAGTGGGGGTATTTTGGGTATGATTATTTTTTATAAGGGTGTGTGACTATTGTTATGGGACGATAAAAAAGGGCAAGTGTGACTATATCAATGGGACGTAGGGAGTATAGTTTTATTGATTTTTTTTATCAAAAAATTGAGTGTAAAAACGTATATATATTTTTTAAATAAAAAAATAAGAATTTTTTTTTATTTAAGATGTGAATAATAATAAAAGACAATCGAAAAAGAAAGTATATCAATTAATTGAAGAATATCAAATTAATTGGTGTTTTAAATTCCGGTGGTCGGGTGGGTATCAACTATGGGGTAATGTCTGATCATTCTTAATTTATTACTGATAAAGTATAATTTTTAGTTTTAATTATTTCTTTAGAAAATATTACTTTTTTATTTGAATTATTCAAATAATCATTAAAAATAATTAACCACCTAATCTTATTTTACAAATAAAAAAAATATATTTTTTAACTTATGTGCTAAAATAAAATAAAAAATTCTTAAATGTCAACTAGTTTTTAATTTTTATCTAAAACAAACATTTTTTTTACTCTTTTTAGTTTTTACCACCCACAACAAATCATCATATCATACCATCTTTTAAAAACAAGAATCTTCCCATTTAGTATTATCAAAATATACACTCTTCTAAAAATAAAGAGAATATTCAATATTCGGAAACCATACCAAAACCTAGTTTTTTTGGGAAATTAATTACACCAAAATTAGCAAATAGAAGTAATAGCTTATCATCTCCTCACAAAATATAGAAAATGATATTGAACTGTTTTAATTAAAAAATTAATTCTCATATTTTCCCACTCCCATCTTTAATTCATAAAAACGGTTGAAAAGATTCATCTGTACATATTGCTCTCTCTCTCTCTCTCTCTCTCTCTCTCTATATATATATATATATATATATATATATATATATATATATATATATATATATATAGGTGGGGTATATAACTATATATCAGTATCAACCCAATTACTAGCTAATAATAAAACAACAAATCAATGGATTCGAAATATGTTTGTTCTCTTTTCACTCTTCTCGTTTGGTTCTTCTTGTGCATGACATATACCCATGTTCACAGCCTAAAACAGTACTTCTCGGTGAAAAATTACGGAGCCGTTCCCAACGGAAAAAGGGATAACACTAAGGTAACTAACTAACTAACTAACTACTTTTTAATTACTGTAAGTACTAATTATATATACTCACTAGTACTGCAGGCGTTCTTGAGTGCTTGGAACGCAGCCTGCGGGGCCCGCAGAGGTATCCTGTGGGTCCCTAGCGATGGAGCCGCCTACGTGGTGAGCGGCGCGACCTTCCAAGGGCCCTGCAACGGCACGACCTTTTTCCGGATCGACGGGATCGTCAGAGCCACCCCTGGGCCCCACTCCCAAGATTCCTGGCTCTCGTTTTACGAGATCGTAGGGTTGAGAATCTACGGGAGAGGTGTTACATATCCCACATCGATTGGATTAAGAACCCTGGGCTCACATATATGTTGGATAACCTTAATACCTTAACAAGGCCTTTTAAGGTGTTATTGACCCAACTTTGACATGGTATCAGAGCGGGCCCAATATGATGTGGGTCCCCCAGCCGATGGAATTTCCGGCTCGCCAGAAAGATGGCCTTAATCCACGAGTAGAGCCGATGAAATTTCCGGCCTACTCGTGAGGGGGAGTGTTAGATATCCCACATCGATTGGATTAAGAACCCTGGGCTCACATATATGTTGGATAACAAGGCCTTTTAAGGTGTTACTGGTCCAACTTATAACAAGGCCTTTTAAGGTGTTACTGGTCCAACTTTGACAAGAGGAATCTTCGACGGCTACGGCCAGTCCGCGTGGATGCTCAAGAAACAAAAATGCACCTCCCAATGCCCCAAACTCCCCACGGTACGCATATATAATTTAAAAGAGATTATTAATTTATTGAGTATTTTTTTTTAATTAAAAAAATAAAATCGAACCGAATAATTCTATTATTAACTTATCGAGTTTTAATTTATTAAGATTTTACTGTATACTCCTCTGTATGACAACAATAGTCATAAGTAAAATAAAGTCGGACCGAATAATTCTATTATTAACTTATCGAGTTTTAATTTATAAAGACTTTACTGTATACTCCTCTGTATGACAATAATAGTCATTACTTTTTTTGTCCGTCAAATATATATAATAAATAGTGTACAAAAATTATAAATAAATAATTAAAATAAATTTATTTTAGTTATTTTTTCATAATTTTTGTACATTATTTATTATATGTATTTATTTTAGTTATTTTTCATAATTTTGTACTATTTATTATATGTATTTGACGGATAAGAAAAGTCAATGTTGACCAATTATTACTGTTGCTGTGGAACAGAGAAACTATACATTACTACCTATCTTCGTCCCAACTGATTACATACGCTTTTTTTTTGCATGCACGCAGTCGATACAAATAACGAAAGTGAGCGATCTGATAATCAAACAGATCACGTCCCTAAACAGCAAGGAGTTCCATTTCCATATCGTCATCTGCGAGAAAGTGCGCGTGAAGAACGTGCGGCTGCTGGCCCCGTGGGACAGCCCCAACACGGACGGGGTCCACGTGGCGAGGTCCACGGACGTGAGGATCGTGGACTCGCTGATCTCGACTGGGGACGACTGCGTGTCCATAGGGGACGGGAGCGTGGACATCACCGTGGACTCGGTCAGGTGCGGGCCGGGCCACGGGATCAGCATCGGGAGCTTGGGGAGGTACTCCGACGAGGAGCCCGTCAGAGGGATCGTCGTCAGGAACTGCAACTTGACCGACACAACGAACGGGCTTAGGATCAAGACATTCGCCCCGTCATCAGTGTCGAGCGTCGTTTCTAACGTGACTTTTGAAAATATTTTGGTCACGAACGTACGAAACCCGATCATCGTGGATCAGTATTACTGCCTCAGTTCCGATTGCAGCCATCCGGTACGTTTTTCTGTCTCATATTAATGATCACACTTTTCTTTTTGAGTTGTTATAACTCATAACAATTAAGAAAAGTTAAGAATTGTTAACTCAGTTGGTTGAGTACTGAGTAAGTAAGTAAGGTACAAGATTTGAATCCAATAAATTGCAATTGATTTCGACTTAAAAAAAAAACAATTAAGAAAACAATTATATCCTCATATTTTTATTTGAAATGACATATATACCCTTAACTTTTCAAATACTTATGTATGTATAGGAAGAGTCGGAAATAAAGATCGATGGTGTGAAGTTCGTAAATGTTCAGGGCACGTCGTTGTCGGCAGTTGCGGTGGACCTGCAGTGCAGCAAGAGTGTTCCGTGCGAGAATGTGGTGTTCGAGGGGCTCGGAATCACCACGGTTGGAGGAGAGTCGACGGCTGCAGTTTGCTCTAGCGCGGACTATAAGTTTGTCGACTTAAACCAAGATCCGAGGACCTGTGGGCAAACTCTTGAGATTGAGGACAACGGCCTCTTGTATTAATCGATGGATCATGCATGAAGATGTGTAGTAATTAAATTTAATTAATTAGCTTGTTCATAATTAAATAATGTTTATTTTGTTTATTAATTAATTAAATAATGAATGCAATTGGTGTGCTAGCTGGATCTTTTGTATCTCATTTTGGTCGGTTTTTATGAGATTGATTGTGTCGGTTACTTAGTTTTTATTCGGTCTTCTCTCCGGTTACTGAGTTTTTATTCGGTCTTCTCTCAATTACTAACGAACATTTTATTTATTAATTATATAAGGTAAATGAACAAAAAATTACATTTGTTTAATTGTTTATGATTATGAACATTTAGACAGTTTCATTAATTACTACTCCTAGTATTTTTTATTTATATAAAAAAAAATGCAAATACTTAATTTCCAGTCCCTGTTTGTTGAATTTTACAAAAAGAAGTTGTTTTCTTTGTTCGAGACAGATGAAATATGTATAAGAATACTAGATATTTTTTTCTAAATTTACTCAAAAGTTTTTTTTTTATTATAAATATAATTTTGCTCTTATTATTTTTTACAATCATTTTTTTTTAATTTGATATTTAAATAAAAGTCTTTTTTTTAATAATGTGAAAACAAAGGATATATAAATTTAAAAGTCACATGAGGCGCCGTCATTACTAGTGTCCTTTAGCCAGTGCCAATCCTATATGAGCTGTGGCACACACATAGTTGGTGTGTGTTGTGTGATAAACTGATAATGGAGAAAGCTCTTGTAAAAGTTGGAAGCCTGAAAGCAGGTTCATTCTGGGTTTCAAAGAAAGCCAAACAAGAGATCTCCAACATCTCTCAAGACCTCTCTGTAAATCTCTCACACCCTCTCTGTGTGAATGTGTTTTTTTTAATTGTTTTTTTGTTCATAATCACAATGCTGGTTAATTAGAGCTTTGCTGTTCGTAATTAATGGTGAATTGGGCTTATTTAGAGTTGAAGATCTGCGTCCTTAATCCGTAAAAGGAATAAATTTCCGATTTTGGTAATTCTTGATTTTCGTTTAGATAAAATAAAAACCAAAACTTTGGCATTTGTGTTGATTTTAATTTGTGATACTTATGATGGGTTTGGTTTGAAATCTGAACTCTGTTTTTTTTTTTTTGATTTCGGAAAATCAAACAAAGGTTTCTCTTATTGATTTTTATTTTATCAAGAATCGAGATCTGTTTTTTTTTTTGTAGGGTTAAGAAAGATTTAACAATCTTGTCTTGTTTAATCAGCTTAAATATATATTGAAAATGAGGTTCTGTTTGATGATAAATCATTAGTATTTGTATTCCCTTTGTGTGTCATATTACAGACATTTTCCAGCACCGTGGAAGAGAAGGCCAAATGGGTTTTCAACAAGCTCAAAGGTACGCAGAAAAACAACGAATAAACCATTATTGAAATTCGACTGAAAAAAAAACGAAGCAGGGTAAAGAAATCTTTTTCTTGTTCGCAGGGAAGCCGCTGAAATCCTTGCCCGATCTCCTCCGAGAAAACAATCTTCCTCCGGGCCTTTTTCCTCAGAACATAACGTGCTACGAATTCGACCAAGTGAAGTCGAAGCTCATTGTCTACCTCTCGTCTCCGTGTGAGGTGTGCTTCAAGGACTCGTCCGTCGTGAGATACTCGACCCGTGTCAAAGGCACATTGTCAAGGGGGAAATTCTCAGGAATAGAGGGGATGAAGACCAAAGTCTTGGTGTGGGTCAAGGTCACGAGCGTCAATGTCGAGGGCCTAAAGTCGGACAAGGTTTGGTTCATGGCGGGCGTGAAGAAATCGAGGCCCAAAGACGCGTATGAAGCTCCACGTGATGGCATCAAAGTCGAAGAATTTTGAGGCCAGTGTACTTATATTTGTCGATATTCGGGGTTATATTTGTCCATTCTTGGGGTCATGATGGAGAGGGAATTCATTTGCTTAACTCTGAAACATTATTTGGTTCTTGATCACATTTGTTTGTTGCCATGTAAATGGACAGTTGTTGTTGCTTTCTTTTTTCTTGGTATGTTATCATTGTAACATTCTTATCAAGAATACATCAATGCTTGTTAACTAAGGCTTCATTTGGATCTTACACTCCCATCGTTTTCAAAAACAAATATTGCTTAGAAATACAATTGAAATATGAATATAGAAGCAAAATGATACTCCTTCAGCTTCAACTTCAACTTCAAGAGTGTTTGTCAACTTACTTTTATGGAAGAAAGGGTACTACCAAAATGAAAGACAAAATATTAGTATAAATATAAATTTATTTGTCTCTTTCTTTTATATGTTTTTTATTTTTAAATATATTTTTTATACTTAATTCAAAATAATATTTCATATATATTTAATTCAAAATTACTGTATACACTTTCTTTGTAAATAATAAAGTAATTGCACGAAATATAAAAAATAATTGCAAAAATAAATTATTTTTATTTGTAGCCAATAGAGGGACAGCAAATCCCCCATTCCCTCCTACAGTGAGCGAAGAAATAAATTATGAGCTCCGACACTAACTCCGGCGATTCATCTCCGCGGCGAGCTCGGAAGGATACGGAGAGGCCGAGATTCTTCGACACCAAGGCCAAAAGCATGTGCTGGGCCAAAGCCGAAACGGTTCCTGGCCGCCACCCCGAGCGGTGGCGCAAGGACGCCGCCGGCAACGTCGTCTGCAAACGCTTCTGCAATTGCCAGGGATGCCTCTGCTTCGAGTATGACCACATCGTTCCCTACTCTAAAGGTCCCTTATAATTTTATTCATATGTATGTATGTATGATTCTAATCTTAATCTAAGTGCAATGTCAATTTTGATATAAAGGTTCTGTTTTGTTTTTGGGTATTTTTTCTTCACTTGTCAAAGATTCGAATTTCCCCCCAAAATTGATCATCGATTGGTACTGGATTTCTTTGGTTCAGTTCAATGGTAAAACCCTTGTCTGGATTTAGGTTTAGGTAACACAGTTTTGAATAGTGGATTTTTTGTCATAATAGCGCGGAACAACGGTGTTTTTTTTCGAGCCGCAGCCTCGATCGAGGTGCAGAAAAAACCCGTGTAGATGAATTGTGGAGTTTGTTTGGTTTAAATGTGATGTCTTTAGAGGGGTTGGAAGTGTTTGTGCAGGTGGTGAGTCGGTGGGAGAGAATTGCCAGATTCTACAGACGAGAGTGAACAGGTTGAAATCCGATAAGCAGGAAGTCGACGAGTCCCAATTGAAAGGCTACTCTTGCGACATTAAATTCACGGGTATACATTGCTTCTTCTCACCTTCATTCATACGGTTTTCTGCACTTCTTTTTCTCTCTTCCTTTTGAAACCTTTAAAAATGGTGAAAGGAACTGAACTGATGTGAAGTGGTAGTGCCTCGTAACAATTACCTTGTGTAGTGGACGATATGTGTTTAGTACCCTGAACTATCATATGAACCTTAGAGAATTTTACACTTTCATTTGTTCAAAGCTGGTAAAAAAGAATAGGAGAAAGATACGATTTTGGCAGTTTGACTTATATATGAACTTAGATCGACTTATATACGAACTTAGGTCGATGGTTTTACCGAACTCAAGTTTGTTTGTAATACATATATTGCATGACGAAGTTGGAATAAGGATAGTTAAACCTCATCGGTGTTTTTTGTATTTTCCAAACATTGCTTCTTCTGTTTTATTTTTCCTTGTGAACACTCTAAGCCCCTGAAGTTGACCTAACTACATAAAGGCCCAATTAACTTCAGGAATTACCCAGAACACTCTTGTGTTTTGATTCGGTGTTAAACTTATGTTCTGAAACATGGCTCTTCAATTGCAGATAAGGAACTCGACGTTGTAGAAATGGCTGTGTATGGAGACGTGATTAGGCCTGGAAACCAATGCCGCTGTAGAACAGTTGCTGAGATGCTCGGAAAATACAAGGCCAAGGATCATACGCCTCCCTGCAAATTGCCCTCTGATGCCCCGAGTCTGTGAGATTACGATAGAATAAATCGAGAATCGATTAATTTGAGTTTGATATTTAACATTGGGCCTATATATTGAGTGCACTGCTGATGAATTAGCTCTGAGCAGAGTGATCAACTTTTCTACTTCTGTCCCAAACTTCAAAAAATAATTTTGATGACTTTCACATTTTTTTTTTACTATTTTGCGATGCATACTCGCCGGAAGTCGAATATTCCGAGCGAATATTTTTCCCATTTCATGACCATGTGGTTTAATTATTTTATTTCACATTAAAAAATGATAAAAATAATATATTTACTCTCCAATTGTTATTATTTTTTCAAACCATGGAAATTAAATATTTTAGAAGTTTTAAAAGCCTAGCAAAATTCAACTAAAATCGTCAAAGACGAGTATTGATTTTTTGAGAGATTAAATGATTAAACGTGAAATTGATTATGAGATCTTTATATATATATTTATACTGTATATTAAATTCAAGTAGTCAAAGAGTCAAAACGCGGGTTAGAATATTCTGTTTTCTGTATACGTCTGCAAGACTCAACTTTTTCTCCCCTGCTTTTCTGTATGACAGTGCGAGAGGGAAACTGGTTTTCATCGCTCCGTCGATTCCGCTTCGATTCTTACTTGCTGTGATTGTGAAACCCAATCGGGAGCGCCAAAGCTTCTCCCGCAATTGCCGGAAAACAGAAAGAAAGAGAATTCTTCGGAAAGAGACTTTCTTGATATCCTCTAAGAAAAATGGAACCTTGGAATGATCCAGGGAACAGCTGGCACTGTTTCTCACCATTCTAAGCTCGACCCGCATCAAGGCTCGGCATATCCTGACCCGGGCTCGCCTTACAATTTCCGTTCTCTCGGAGTCATGGCGGTGGCGGCGGCGCGGCGGCGGTGAGCGTCGGACGTGGCAAAGGCCTGTAATTAATGGGTAATTGCGTTTGCGTGTCGGCTAAGCTAGTGACCCCGAAGGCATTGGATCACTCGGGGGCGTTCGAGGGCGGCGGCGGCGGCGGCGGCGGAGGTTTGGCGGCGGAGGCGGAGCATGAGGTGAAGAAGAGGGGGGTGGCCGAGTCGGGGAGCGAATTGGGCGGCTCGCGACGGGCTAGTTCGAACGGGTCGCTCAGTTTCAGGCTGGGGAACTTGCACAAGTACGCGGAAGGGGATCAGGTGGCGGCGGGATGGCCGGCGTGGCTGAGCGCGGTGGCCGGCGAAGCCATTCAGGGATGGGTGCCGCGGAAAGCAGAATCATTCGAGAAACTCGAAAAGGTCAGTTTTTTTTATTGATAAAAAGGATTCAATTTTCATGTTCATATCAGAGGGGTTACAATGCAATTAAGCTAAAATATTAGGCTTTAAATTTCAATAATTGTGTGTAATTAGGACATGTCCTTGAGCGTGTTGGGAAAATTAATGACTAGACAATGACACATTGTTTTGTCTTTGCATATGCTGATTTTGAAGGGTCTGAAATCTTGTCTTTTTCCACAGCCTTTCTTTTTTTTCTTTGAATAATCTTTCAACTTCATACATTTTGAGTTTTGATGTGTGTATGTTTAACCAAGTTTCATGAAGTAGAGTTTCCTTGTTCCAATAATTAACCAACTGAAATTGAATTTAGTTTATAAAAAAAAATCTTGAATCAGATTGGTCAGGGAACATACAGCACCGTTTTCAGAGCTCGCGACTTAGAAACTGGCCGAATCGTCGCTTTAAAAAAGGTCCGGTTCGACAACTTCGAACCCGAAAGCGTCCGTTTCATGTCCCGGGAGATACTGATCCTCCGCCGCCTCGACCACCCGAACATTATAAAGCTGGAAGGACTAATCACTTCCCGATCTTCCTGCAACATGTACCTCGTTTTCGAGTACATGGAGCACGATCTTTCCGGACTACTATCTTCCCCAGAGATCACTTTCACACAAGCACAGGTCAAATGCTACGTGAAGCAACTCTTATCAGGGCTCGAGCACTGCCATTCCCGAGGCGTGATGCATCGAGACATCAAAGGCGCAAATCTCTTAGTAGACAACGAAGGTGTCTTAAAGATTGCCGATTTTGGATTAGCAAACTTTTGCCAGTTCAGACAGAGACAACCTCTGACGAGCCGTGTGGTCACTCTGTGGTATCGCCCTCCTGAGCTTCTGCTGGGGTCCACCGAGTATGGGCCCTCGGTCGATCTTTGGAGTGCGGGCTGCTTGCTGGCGGAGCTTTTGATCGGGAAACCTATACTTCAAGGAAGAACCGAGGTATAATTAAACAAACCTAATGTTAATATTCAAACAGTCGGATTGTATAACATTAATAATATTCTCGTTTTTCAGGTCGAACAGCTGCACAAGATATTCAAACTGTGTGGGTCCCCACCGGAGGATTACTGGAAGAAATCGAAGCTTCCTCACGCGACTCTTTTTAAACCACAGAATCCGTATCAGAGCTCGCTTTGGCAGACCTTTAAAGATCTTCAGAAAGTCGATCTCGCACTGATCGAAACTCTTCTATCAGTCGAGCCTTTGAAGAGGGGCTCTGCTTCTTCTGCCCTGTCATCCGAGGTAATTAATATTTTTACGGTCTTTTTTATTGGAATTTTATTGATCAATTGTATGCGTATTGTTAGTATTTCAAGACAAAGCCATACGCTTGTGATCCGTCGAGCTTGCCCAAGTATCCACCTAGTAAGGATATCGATCATCATGAAGCAGCTAGCCGGTAAAGCTCGTCGTTAACATTTCGACTTTTTCTTATATTCTTCAATTTAATCATAATTGAATTTATTTAATTTTTTTACAGGAAACGGGCTGGGGGAAGGTCTCGTGGACGTGAAACAAGGAAGCCCTCGAGAAAACAGAACGGAATCAATAAACTGATCCCAGAAGAGGTTCTCTTTCTCGATCAATAAACGTATTTGTCGATTTCGTACGTCTTATAATTTTTGTCTTCTTCCAGAATTCGGCTCATCGAAAGCAAGCTGAATCGAGACTGAGTAGGATCAGTGTCAACAATCACAAAGAGGCGAAAAGCGTAGTATCGTCTTTGAAATCGAGAAGTAGGTCCAGCTCTAGAAGCCTGATTGTCGAGTCCTCAAGCGCTATGCATTTAAGGAGTAGTAACTTGAACTCCAAGGAAGAAGTGGTCAAACGCTCGACTCTTAAGAAGTGGAGCCAATTGCATCGTCCGTATTCGTTCGACGCTTCGGAGGGGCACCACTCTCGAGAGCTTTCCGAGGCGCTTCATCGTAAAGAGGAGACGACGGGTACTAAGAGAAATAACGTGGTAAGCAATTAGAAGGTTTCATTTTGTAAGAAGTCGAAATGAGGTGTTTTCATTTTTTTTTTTTTATTATACTTGAAACAGGTTTATAATGATCAAGGGGAGAAGGTTGAATTCTCAGGACCCTTGATGAGTCAATCGCATAGGATTGACGAACTCTTGGAAAAACACGAACGACACATTCGCCAGGCAGTTCGAAAATCGTGGTTCCAGAGGGGTAGGCTTCATTTTTTTTTTTTCGTTTTTCAATTGTTTTAGGAGCTAATGTCATCGTTTTATCCGCAGTGAAGAGAAACGGGAAGTAGACGGATGCTCGCTACTCAGCTCAACGATTCCGATCGAGCGGAGATCTGTGAGTAGGACTTGCAAAATCATCTGATGAAATTCAAAATTTTATTGTATAGGAAGGAAGTGGCACTGACTGTTATTTTCCAAACGTTTGAGGACTTAACTGCAAATTGCAAAAGTTGAGCTACAAAATTTTTATTTTTTTGGTATAAGTCAATTACAATGTCTCGGGATTTGAACCTAGGACCTTTGATCTTCAATTCGATTCAATTCGAGTGCTCAATCAACTGAGCTAACAACCCTCGACAAAGAGCTACAAAATTGAATACGTGAAAAAAATATTTTCTCGGTTGGTAGTTTAACTTTCTACTATTAAGAACTTCACCCCGATAAATTTGTTGGACCAGCAAATTAGATTGTGATTGATTCTTCTAACTTCTTGTTCAATTATTATCATTATTATTGATGTCTATCTTCACAAAATCAAAGTGTTGTGAATAAATATTAGTTAAATGTCCTCATTATTTTTTAATTTAAATTATATATTTATTTAGGAAAGTGCATGTGTGCTTTTGGATTTTAGTAAACATAATTTGAGCTATATATACAGTATATTTATTTATTATCATGTGATATTTTCATGTGGTGATTTGGGTGGTGCAAATTGTAATTTGACAATAAAAATTGAAAGCTCACTTTTTCAAAAATAAAGACAAGATACACTATCCGCCAAAAATAAAAGCATATAGTATGTGTGTGACATGCATTATAAATAAATACACCGCGAGATCGGCAAGGCGTTCGATACAAAAATATTACTCGTAACTTTTATTAAAAAAGAAATATTAAAAATATATATTTAAGTTTAAAAATAAAATAATACTTAAAATAAAAAAATTAATACTATATTTAATATAATTGATATTTAAAAAAAAGTAAAATAATAATTTTATTTGGTAAAAAAATATAAAATTATATTTAATTTATATTTAATCCATATTAGTATAAATTTTGTCCCTGATAATTAATTGTTCATCCCACGTGATATCCACATCCCACCACCCATCGAACCGGATAGTACATTTATCAAAAAACAAAAAAGGAATAAGATAGTCGAAAAAAGGAAAAAAAAACATATTGACCCGGGTCACCTTCACGGTTTGTCCGGGTCGGACCTTGTCGACTACATTCAGTCCACTACGTTTCCCGTCTCTCTTCTCTTCTCTTCTCTTCTGTTCACACCCATGTGATCAAAGTCCCCCTTTTTCTTATTTTTGTAATTTTGCAGATAATGCTATTATGATTTCGAAATCGACCCTTCATTTCTCAAGCCCTAGAAATATCTCCTGGTCGACTGTTTTTGCTCTGCTTCCAGCTTCTTCCAGTTCTTCATCTCCCTCTCTCCGCATTTCCGATGATTGTTAACTGAGCTTGCGGTAAAAAAAAAAAGAAAGATAAATTACTGTTGGACTGCTGCGTGGTCAAATTTCTCAGGTGAGTGGGGTTTGAATTCAGGTGAATTTCGGAAGATTGAATTTGGGGGAAATTTCACGGTTTTGGATCTGGTCGAGGGGAAACAGCGCCACTAGATGGCGCTGTTCAGAAGATTCTTCCACCGGAAGCCACCGGATCGGCTTCTCGAGATCTCCGAGAGGGTTTACGGTATGCGCATTTGAGTATTGGTCGAGTGATTGCAGTTTTTGGAGTTAATTAACATTTTTGTGTGTGAATTTCTTGCTTCAGTTTTGCTGTTCTTTAACTTGGTTTGATAATTTGTTTGTTTTGTGAAGAAAAAAAAAGGATTGTAATTTTATTTTCAAAAGTCGAGAGCTGCTGATTTTGTGCCGTCTTGAGTTCTTGCAACTGTGGATTAATTTGAACTCCCTGTGAAATGAAGCTGAGTGTTCTAGTTCAAGGCAAATTATGATTTAGTCTGGTGCCGCCGAAAATAGTGACCAGGATATTTAAGTACCGTGGACTATACTTATTACTTCAAATGCCTGTTATCTTGTTGTCTGGTTTTATTTTATCACAATATGTCGTCTATTCTCAGTACTGTGAATAGTTAGGGTGATGTTGAACCATTTCATTTTTTTTCGTTCTTAAAATCTAGTGAGAAAAGTGAGAATTGAGAAGTTATTGGTTTTCGAGGAGAAAATTTATACATGTTCGGTAAATTTCCAGAATTTATAGGGCAGACTGCTGATGTTTTTTTTTTTGCTGAACTCAGTGTTTGATTGCTGCTTTTCCACGGATGTACTCGACGAGGATGAGTATAGAACATACATGAACGGGATCGTAGCCCAACTCCAGGACCACTACCCAGATGCCGGCTACATGGTTTTCAATTTCAAAGAAGGGGAAAAGAGGAGCCAATTATCTGAGTTGTTATCTCAGTATGATATGACAGTGATGGATTACCCTCGTCAGTATGAAGGGTGTCCACTCTTACCATTGGAGATGATCCATCACTTCTTGAGATCCAGCGAGAGCTGGTTATCCCTTGAGGGGAATGTTCTCTTAATGCACTGTGAGAGAGGAGGATGGCCCGTGCTTGCGTTTATGCTCGCGGGCCTCCTTCTGTACAGGAAACACTACACGAGTGAGCAGAAGACACTTGAGATGGTGTACAAGCAAGCACCGAAGGAGCTGCTTCACCTTTTGTCTCCTTTAAATCCACAGCCATCTCAGCTCAGATATCTTCAGTATATATCTGGAAGGAATTTTGGGTCGGATTGGCCGCCGTCGGACACACCATTGACTTTGGAATGTGTTATACTTAGATTCCTTCCTCGGTTTGACGGAGGAAAAGGATGCCGGCCGGTGGTTCGTTTATATGGACAGGACCCTTCTTCGAAAACATCCAGTAGAAGTTCTAAGCTTTTGTTTTCGACTTCTAAAGTGAAGAAAAATGTTCGTTTTTATCGACAGGTAATGTGATTTACAAAACCCGGACTGGGAATTTGAAAATCTAAATCCCAACCCCCGTCTATTCATCTTCCATTGTTTAAATACATTTTTTTTTCATTCAACTTTCAAAACTTTTGAAATCCTAGTCCAAGGCTTTATAAACCTCAAAAATCCATTTCCAAACAGAGCCTAAATTCACATTAAATAGATGTAAGGGTTTGAACTGGTGGTTTATATATCTATAATTATTATGACTTTTGGCTGCAGGAAGAGTGTGAGCTAGTGAAGATCGATATATGCTGCGGTGTTCAAGGTGACATTGTTCTTGAGTGCATTCATTTGGAGGATGATACAGTTAGGGAAGAGATGATTTTTAGAGTTATGTTACATACAGCATTTGTTCGATCAGATGTTTTGAGGCTGACCCGAGAAGATGTTGATGTTCTTTGGGATGCCAAGGACCAATTTCCAAGGGAATTTAGAGCAGAGGTAAATGATTTGTTGTTTTCTTTGGGTATGCTTACTCTGTTTCTGTGGGTTCAGGAACTAACATAATAGATACTCCATATTATATATATGCTGTATCAGGCACTCTTCTCAGATGCAAATTCTGTTTCATCTATTATCACCACAGAAAAAGCACTTAGTGAAAATGGCAGTGAAGCAGAAGGTAACCACCCCGAGAAATTCTATGAGGCAGAAGAGATCTTCATTGATGGTCAGGAGGGTAAGGTGGAGTCTGATAACCATATAGTTCAAGCTAGTGGCCAAGCAAATGAAAATCACAGTGAAGTGGCTTTGAAGGATGATATGGATAATCATGCATATGAAGATTGTGCATCAGACGAAGGCATTAACAGACATCGGAGTAGTGCTGAAACCAAATCTGTTAATGGTGAAAATTTGGAAGGAGAGAATAATCTGAGTGAAGAAACTCCTCCTTTAATGAAGAATATGCAAAAGCAGGGACCACAAATTAAGTTAACTGCTGATAATAATCAGCAGATGTTGGATAGGGGAGTCTCGACGAAAAAACAGCCAGTACCCAGTCCAAAACCTGCTTTAGATTCTGTGGGCACCATAAAAAAATCTAAGCAGCAAGAGCCACAGGGTCCTCTATTAAGAAAAGCCAAGCCAACTGCTGTATCTAGGTGGATACCTTCTAATAAAGGTTCTTACACTAACTCGATGCATGTTTATTATCCTCCATCAAGATATAACAGTGCTCCAGCAGCATTGGCTGTCGGAAAGGATTCCCCTCTCGGGGGGAAATCTAAGCCTCAATCTTCAGAAACAAAAGCAAAGGCTGATAAAGCTTTTTCACCAAGCCGTTTTAAGAATATATTAGGTACACCATCTTCTTCTACAACTTCGTCCTTAACACCACAGGTGAATAGTGAATCCCAGGATCTTATTCTTCCACCTCCAGTTTCCCCACCTCCACCACCGCCCCCACCTCCTACGCATGGTTCTCCGCCGCTCCCACCTCCACCTCCTACTTCCTTATGTCCATCTGCAAATACTTTTACTTTCCTGCCTTCAGGATCATCTGCACCCCCACCCCCACCTCCACCTCCACCCCTACCGTCATATTCTCATAGTGCAAATGTAAATAAGTCATTGCCTTCCCCTCCATCTTCCAATACAAGCTTAAGGGCAACCGTGCAGAAAAACATTCCCCCACCTCCTCCACCTCCCCCACTTCCCTTCTCCATCAGTAAGCAGAGTATTAGTAGAGTTTTCCCACCACCACCACCACCACCTCCACCCCCTACTCGTGCATCCTCCATAACATTTCCTAACACGGTACAACCCCCTCCACCTCCTCCTCCTCCTCCACCTCCACCTCCTATGCATGTTGTTTCTTCTTTCCATTCACATAGTCCCCCTCCTCCACCACCTCCACCTCCTATGTATGGTGCTCCACCAGCGCCTCCTCCACCTGCATCGCCACCTCTCATAAATGGTATTTCTTCTCTCCCTTCAAAAATCCCTCCACCACCACCACCACCTCCTACAACGCGTGGTGCTCCACCACCACCTCCTCCACCACCACCACCACCACCACCACCTTTTTGTGCACAGCCTCCATCCCCTCCTTCCTTACCTGGAGTACCACCTCCACCACCACCTCCAATACGGGGAGCGCCGACTCCGCCCCTTCGTGGAGCTCCACTGCCTCCACCTCCTCCAATGCGTAGTACCCCAGCACCACCTTCAACTCGCGGCATCCCTCCTCCCTCTCCACCTCCCCCTCCTGGAGGTCGTGTTCCTGGTCCACCTGCACCTCCAGGAAGTGGACCACCACCACCTCCTCCATTTGGGAAGGGACCTGCAACAGATGGTGGAGGGCTGTCTGCTGGAAGAGGCCGTGGCCTTTCACGTCCAGGGTTTTCAGCTCCTGTGCCTCGAAGATCTACTTTAAAGCCACTTCATTGGAGCAAGGTGACCAGAGTAATGCAAGGAAGCTTATGGGAAGAATTGCAAAGATTCGGGGATCCTCTAATGTAATTCTTTTTCTTGACTGACTATTTATTTATTTTTATGTATGCACCACTTCTCCCTTTGAAAATGGTTATAAGGACATCAATATTAAATGCATTTCGAAAATGGGTATAAGGACATCAGTATTAAATGCATTTCATTCTTTTTGAATGGGTGTTTTCCTTTTCCTACATTGAATGTTCATAGGCCTTTGCATGACTTTTCTGTTTTTCATTCTTGCATCTTGTTTCCTTATAATTTATATTACTGATTCTTTTTCCCATAAACTCTAGGGGACCTGACTTTGATGTGTCAGAACTTGAGACTCTTTTCTCTGCCACAGTGCCCAAGTCCGATGCTGCAGGTGGAAAATTTGGTGGGCGGCGTAATTCTACTGGATCTAAGGCTGATAAAGTCCATCTGGTAATTTTGTATGAATCCACTTATCCATCTGTGTTGGGGATAATTAAATTAAGTTGATTGGTGGTTCATTAATGAGGAAATGTTAGAATATTTGAATTTGATGATTTATCTCACTTTAATAGCTCTAATGATCTCATATTTATTTTTCTGTAACTTCTCTTAGTACTGATGTTTCCTAAGTACCTTTTAGATTTCTAATCACTATAACTGAGTCTCCATTCTTTGATTATGAGATGTAGGTAGGTCATTAAAAGTAAATATTTCATCGTAGAAAGTCAATTCTACATATCTAAGTGTTTTTCTTTCGATGCACATTTTCTAGGATTCTACTACCTCTGTCTCGGTGATTTATGCTCTGGGACACGGGCACGTAGATTAAGAAAAATGTTACTTTTTGACTTTTTTTTTACCAAAACGCAAGGGTTAGAAATGTGTTTTTAAATTAAAAAGTAAATTAGTTGTGAGTAAAGTTTAAAAGGTAAGTGGAAAAAGTAGGGAAAAATTGTATTTTAAAGTGAAAAAGTAAAGTAATTATTTCCCTTTTAAAGGTGTGCATATTGCATAATTCGTTGGGACATTCAATAATAGAAAGTGTCCATAATTCTATGGGACTTGGGAATTTTTTTTTTAAATTAATTTATTTTATTTTATGTTTTTGGGTCCTGCTAAAGGGGTGGTCCAATTGCATAAAACCTAAGACAGAGATTGGGTATTAGTTTTGCATTGTGATACTTTTTTTTTATGAATACTATTTTTTTAATTCTATACATTCTCTTTTTTAGATTGATCTAAGGAGGGCCAATAATACTGAAATTATGCTCACAAAAGTTAAAATGCCACTTCCAGACATGATGGTAAGAGAAAGATGGTTTCATTTTTTAATTTTTTTTAGGGAAACAGCTCTTTGTGAAAGCTTTATTATGGCGCCCTTTCTTTTCTTCAATGTTCTATTATTTTCCACCTGAAATTATGTCCTCTCATTAGTAATTGTGTCGCCTATTTTAAGATTAAATTGCATGAATATTGATATAAATGAAGATATTCATTCAACTGGGATTTGTAAGCCAAATGAAATCGAAAAATAACGAGACCATAGAAATTCTGATCAGAAGTCGAGTGCAATAGAGAGTAGAGACTAGAGACCACTAGGTAGCTCAAGTATTTGAACCATGTACCTTACAGTTTGTTTGGTTCTTATTATTCCATTCTCTGATTTCTCTCCACTCCAACCATAACAATTAAAAATTTCAAGTTTATAGTTATTAGATTCCTGTACCCTCAGTATTTAAGATAATTACATATATTAACAAAATATCATAACATTGAAATTAGTGTGTTCATAATAACAATATTTTTTACGAGATTCTGTTATAATTCCATACGTGAACTTTAAGGCCATATGAGGCATACCCAGATCCCAAATTGTTTGGTTTGAATTCCTTCACGTTCATCCAATTTGGTTCTATTTTCTAAACTGTCTTTTCTAATTTGATAACTGCATGGGATGATTGACTTTGACAGGCTGCAGCACTAGCAATGGATGAATCAATATTGGATGCTGATCAAGTAGACAACCTCATTAAGTTTTGCCCGACTAAGGAAGAGATGGAACTTCTTAAGGTGAAATTTCACACATGCATCTTTTTTTCTGTTTGTATAATTCACAGTATTTTTCCACTAATTCATGGAGCAAGTACATTCTTTTAATTGTTTATAGCTTTTTTATATTTTTAGGGCTACACAGGTGACGTGAATAATTTGGCGAAGTGTGAACTGGTATGAGAACCGGATTCAATCTTACTCTATAATTATGCTTTGTTGTTTACTCTATATATTGATGATGATTTTATGCTTTTTATATGTGAGTGAAGATCCTCCTCTTTGCTAACATGATCTAGTATTTTTTATTAAATGCTAATTAGCCAAGAGATTACTTAATTTAACTTTCATCTTTCAGTTTTTCCTGGAGCTGATGAAGGTCCCACGAGTGGAGTCTAAATTAAGGGTTTTTTTATTCAAGATTCAATTCAACTCTCAGGTTTGCTTGATATATATGAACTTCTAAGATCTACTATGAATCTATGATGTGCCAGTGTAATCTGATTTTGCATTTGACTTCAGGTTTCCGATTTCAAAAGAAGCTTGAACCTAGTAAATTCTTCTTGCGAAGAGGTAAACGAAAACTTCCTGATGTTATCATACAGTATGCTATATCGGTAATTGCCTGAAACAACTTTGCATTTTACTCTTTATTAGGCCCGGAAGTCCTACAAACTGAAAGAGATTTTAAAGGCAATCCTATATCTTGGAAATACACTGAATCAAGGAACTGCCAGAGGTATGGACCTTTCTAATCAGAACCAATGAAGTTATGGTTTGAACTGTTAACTGGGGTTTTAATGGCATCCGAAGTCAATTAGTTCGTTATGTTTTGCACTTTTAACTGCCACACTTTCTACTTTAGGATTGTGGCAGAAAGTAGTATTCTTCTATGGTTTTAATTGCATCCTAAGTTGATTATTGTATTTCTATTAGGTTCTGCCCTTGGATTCAAATTAGACAGTCTTTTGAAACTCACAGATACACGTGCGTCCAACAGCAAGATGACACTCATGCATTATCTTTGTAAGGTATTGGGTCCATTTCCCTTTACCCCGGAACTAGAAGACAACTTCCAGCATTTTCTTGATTAACATCGCTTACCCCATCTTATGCAAATATAAAAAAAATTGAACTTTCAAATGTGTATTGCTAAGGAAATTATAAAGCCGAAGATCAAACATATTTAAGTTGAGCATTCTGAAATGAGCCAAGTAGAAAATGTATTACACATCTTCGTTTGTCAACTTTGGTTCTGTAAATAAAGAACCAACCTTTAGAATGTCACATTTCACATTGTTGTAAACACCAGCTGTGTGTTTTCGAGTAAAGTGATTATTTTGATATTTTAGTACTTTGCATACATACTCTTGTATTGAGTTTCTCCTTCTCAGGTGCTAGCATCGAAGTCACCAGCCCTTCTAGACTTCCATCAAGATCTTGTTAGCTTGGAAGCTGCCTCTAAGGTTCATATTTATCGTGGACTAGATTAGCAGGTTTAATTAATGTAGATAACTTCAAGAGTAACATTTTGTTTCCTCTCATTTCCTTCCTTTATTCAGATACAATTGAAATCATTGGCAGAAGAAATGCAAGCCATCATCAAAGGTTTAGAAAAGGTGAAACAGGAATTTGCTGCTTCAGAGAATGATGGTCCTGTATCTGAAACTTTTCGTAAGGTACTCAAAAAATCACTGTATTTCAGTTTCTACTGAATTGATAAATTGAAAATGCTTTAACATTCCTTGTTTACACTAAGAGGGTCTTGTTTAAATGTGGTATCTTACACTTAACCTTGTGAGAAATCATACCCCTTCTTTGAGTTCTTTCCTTTCTTTGTCCTCTTGTTAATTTATATATTGAAGTTAAGTGTGATTGGACGAGCTTTCATTTTGTTCACTTCCATTGTTAGAGACAATACTATGAAACAATTGTTTGAAAAATAGTAGAAATGAATTTTGAAAGTATGATTTTGTTGTGAGATGAGAAAGGTAAGGACCCCTTGGCCAATTCCTGGTCCAATAGAAGTTAGCCAGAGTTGACTTGATTTAAAAGTAGGAAAATAATTATTTAAAATGATTGGTGGTTAGCTATAAGTGAGACCGTGAGTAGTAAATGTTGTATGGAAATGTATAGTATTCTTTTATTATTTTAAGTTTGGTGATGTAATTGAGAGAGAAAATATGACAATAAATGAATAGTCTATCGCTTTCCTCCCGCTCCCTCTATTTCTGCTTGTGTTTTAATATTAACAAGAGAAGTTTGTTGTGCGTGGGACAGACATTGAAGGATTTTGTCGTTATTGCTGAGACTGAAGTGTCCTCTGTCACAAGTCTGTATTCCATTGCGGTAAGTTCTTGAATTGGCAATTTTAATAGAATATGTTCTCACTGTCCCTGTTGATAATAATATTGTTCATATTGTTCGGCAGGGAAGAAATGCAGATGCATTGGCTCTATATTTTGGTGAAGACCCTGCTCGATGCCCATTTGAGCAAGGTAACTCGGCACGCGTTTTTATTCCCCGTGTGATATTTGTACATCGCATATTTTCTGACATATTTCCTCTATCAGTTACTCAAACCCTCTTAAACTTTGTGAGGATGTTCCGGAAAGCTCACGAAGAAAATTGCAAACAGGCTGAACTAGAAAAGAAGAAAGCTCAAAAGGATGCTGAAATGGATAACCCAAAGGGAATTCGTCTGACCAAGAGAGGGGGTAAAACTGAGAGTTGACATATTGGTTCTTTTACCAAAAAAAAAAAAAAAAACAGGGAATTCGTCTGGCCAAGAGTAGGGGGAAAGCTGGGAGTTGACATATTGGTTCTTTTACAAAAGAAAAAATTCAGGGAATTCGTCTGACCAAGAGTAGGGGGGAAACCGGGAGTTGACATATTGGTTCTTTTAAAAAAAATATAAAAAAAAAAATAATCAGCCTACGTTGGGTTGAGTTTGTTAACCCACGAGCCCTTCTGGGTAATAAATACCCAGCCAAGAGCTTGGCTTTGGTGAGTTTTGGCTCTGAGGAAAAAAACTAAAGATGTACAGAAAAGGCAATATTTATAAAGAGTTGGGGATGTATATATGGTGGGTCCGGCCATATCTTTACGAGAAGATGAAGTTATCAGGAGGTATGTATGTATCATACAAGGTGCACTTGTACAGCGATCTAACCTTGTTTAGGTTCAACACTAATTCTTTGTTGTAGCATATAGTATATTGATTTGATCTATAGAAGGAATAGAAAAAGATTTAGAGGATAGATAGGTGCGTTAGCAGATAGCGATCGAGTCTATGTATAGGTTTTTGGTTGTAGAAATTTCTCTCCTGTTTTTCTGATATCATGATATTTAATTATTTTTGAATGGTTGCATAATTAAACATTCTTACTGCTATTAGAATGCATGGTACATACTGTAATACAATATGAACACAACAAAATGTTTATATAATTCTTCTCTTTATCAACACTTCAATAAAAAAAACATGTACATATACAATCATCTGCATGAAAAATCAGAGCAACGATTGAAACGCGTAGTCCTGTTTCGATCTCTGTTCGATTTCAACCTCTTGATAACAGCTTCTCAAGAACACACACCCCACGACAGTGTCGAGCACCACGAGCACGGCGTACAGGTACGCCACCACCACCGCCTCTGCCGCCACCGGCCCGCTCAGCCCCTCGCCGGAGTAACTCCTCACCACCCTGTACTGAAACAGCGCCTCCACTCCGGCCAGGGCCACGTTGACCGGCACGGCCAGGGCCAGGCCCGTCCCGGCCCTCCCCCGGGTGAGCACGCACGCCTTCAGGACCGCCCCGAACCCGCCCCGCCCCTCCACGGCCGACACCACCAGCGAGAGGTTGGCCGCCACGTAGGCGTTGGCCACCACGATCGAGTACAGCACCGCCCCGACGGCCGACGGAATCAGGAGCGAACTCGAACAGAATATTCCGTAGACGTCGAAGGACATGATCAGGAGACAAAAGCAGGTGGCGTTGGCCGAGAGGATGATCATGGAGCTGCAGAGGTGGGCGGTGAGCATGGGAGGGTAAGAATGAAAAGGCGGGCCCGCGGGAGATTTGGAGAGGGCCCGGATGGTGGAGGCCTTGGAGAGGAGGAGGAAGGAGAGAGTGAAGGGGAGGATGAGGAGGAAGGAGAGGAAGGATTGGGCGAGCTTGAGGTTGAGGACGGAGAAGAGGTCGGACGAGGGGGGGAAGCCGGCCGCCAGGAAGAGGGTGGTCAGTCGAGCGTGGACAGCCGGGAAGAGCTGAGTCGACCTTGGGACTAGGGTTTGGGCCAGGAGAGTCGAGAGGGAGAAGGGGAGGGCGAGGAGGCAGGGGGTGGAAGTGAGGTGGTGGAGGTTTTGGAGGAAGATGAAGATCGATCGTCGCATGATTCTGGCCGGCTTTCCGGCCAGCTGGCGGCGGGGGGTGTATTCTTCTTGCATGAGGAAAGGTTGTGTGTGTGGATGAGGGGGGGTGTATTTAGGGGGGTGCTCACTGCAAAAATTAGTTGGTGTATTTTGGACGGGAATGGATAGGTCAACTACTCGGAGTAATGGTTCCGTAACGTTTTCTGTTCTTGTTGTTGTAGTTGTTCGGTGGTGGTGCATTCACTCAAAAGAGGAATCATCCAAGTGTGTTTTTATGATCACGTCAAATTGTTGTGCTTATGCAACCAAAATTTCGTGTCGTATAATCTCGCCCGATCAAAATTTTAGAACTTGATTTTATTGGGCAATTAAGAAAGGGAACCGATTCGTTTCCCACGTTGAGTTCGAGTGTGGTTTTACCTAATGACATGTTTGATTAGTAAATAAGTGCATATATATATGTTTATATATAATTAGATAATGAATTAGTTGTGACTATGACTTTGAGAGAAGTCACAATAGGAATTTGGTGGGTAGTTTTGACCTTAATTATACAATAAGTATAATAGGCTTACTTTGTTTGGTTGATCACCTTAATCGAATGAGGTGACCCCTCAATTCAGCACTTAACATTGTAATTCTATGATCTTTTATTGTTTTTGCTATTTATGATTATGTGTACTGTATAATATTATTTTAAAGTACACCATCTCTGTATGTTTCATCTCTTTCTAAAAAATGGCACACATTATTTTTGACCTTCTTTTGAAGATGTGACATTCTTTTACATTTTGATTGTTTTACTAATTATATTAAAAAAAACACCAATTTACTCTAGCTACACTTAAAAATACATAATTTTTTTTATTGTTTTTCAAAAAAGAAATTGAAGTTGTACTGCATTTGAGACAACAATCTGTTGACCATCGCCGAGTAAAATGAGAAATTATATCGTCTAACCCTAAACGCTTAATGCATTCCACACCTCTCGATTATCAATACTAGGATTATATTCAAAAATGCATTACTATAGTTCCTTTTGAAATTGTTTTATTTGAATGAGGTAAATAGATCAAGAAATACGGTCCAAAATGATAAAGAATAGTAGTACAATATTAAAATGAAAAAAATTTATATTTGAAATAATTATTTCATTTATAACATGTTCCACTGTTTAATTATAGTGTATTTATTAAATTATCAATAACATACAGTGTTTTTGAACATTTTTCTAAAAGAACTTCAAAATTAATTTTTTTGAACTTCTTTTTACAATTTTTAAAAAGGTAAACCTACAGTTTTACCAAACCCACCCCTCCTTTAAAATTTTATTTTAAATTATTGATAAAATATCTAAATTGCCACTATTTAAATTATTATTAATTATTTAAATTACAGTACTAAAAACTCTGTACTCCGATATTGATTGAACGGGAATCTTCACTCCATCCTTGACTTAATCGGCCGCCATAACAGAAAATCCGAACACACCACCGTTTCCATCGACCGCCTCTCTTCCACCACCACCACCCTCCGCCTCCAATTTCTGCACTCTCGGGAGGCGAATCCGCGTCATTTAATAAATTTTCAAATAATTTGAGCATCCAAGTAACATAAGTATTGAAATCATTTCATCAAAACGAGGTTTTTATTACTGCAAACATTTTTTACATAAGATAAAACCAATTACATACATGCTAGGATCATAGAAATAGTTCATAAAGTAAAACAACACGATTGGTAGTTCATAAAGTAAAACAACATAGCAGTAGTTCTTAGTTCATAAAGTTAACAACACACTCTTCAGTCTTTAGTCTTTACTGCGGTTGGCATCCATCTCTTGGCATCCACGCCCTTCAGCTTTCAAACCAGTTACATATACACGTGGATCAGAGAAATAGTTCATAAAGTAAGACAACAAGGTTCGTAGTTCATAATGTAATACAACATAGTTCTTAGTTCATAAAGTAGCAACACACTCTTCACTCTTCAGTCTTTATTGCGGTTGGCATCCACGCTCTTCAGCTTTCAAACCAGTTACATGCATGCGTGGATCAGATCGAGAAATAGTTCATAATGTAAAACAACATAGTCTGTAGTTCATAAAGTAAGACAACACGGTTCGTAGTTCATAAAGTAAGAACAACACGCTCTTCAGTCTTTCTTCTTTTCTGATGTTGGCATCTGCGGTTTTCAGCTTTCAAATACAGCAGTCCTTGTATAAGCCTCTGCAAGTAAACCCCCCAAAAAAACATAAGATGATTCGGTTCAAGATGGTGTAAAAAAAAATCGTAGTTCTGTAACTGCAATGATGCTATTAGTCCATATAAGTGGTCTGCAAGTCAAAATACTGAAATAGTTTTCATACAGTGTGAAAACACCATTACCTCTATTGTACTTCTCAATCGAAGGAATTCTAATCTCTCTGATGGCCTACGGTCTACCAATGATACAAGCTGCAATCACGCGATTAACATTTTTACAAAACACAAATTTTGATCACGATTGATTGAAAAAAAAAAGAAAAAAAAAAGGATGTGGACTAAAAGTATATACCCAAAAACTGAAGAGTTCGGGATCCGTTATAGGGGGCATCATACCCTCTTCTTTAAAAAGCTTTGCAAGCTTTGTTCCATCTGTAATATACCATGGTTAAAATGAATAGTGATAGAAAAAAGGAATTGAATTCTGCTGCCTTTTGCTTTGGTGATGATGATTACCTCCCTGTGCTGCTTCTTGTGCATCCCTAATCCACTTGATAGCGAAAACTGATGATATTCGTGACATTTCCAGTAACTGGGAGCGAGCATTGAAAATAAATACAAGCTAACCAATAAAAAACAAAAGAACACGCAGGATATATATACCTTTGTATGAGGAGGACATGAATACCACACAAGGAAATTCCAATGATGTGATAACAAATTTACTAAGGCAATCCTTAGTAGATGAACTTTTAGGGTCTAATTTATCATGTTATGTGAGAATTAAATCGAGATGTGAAGTTTTAGCAACTTACATCCCATGGTGTTCCACCGCATTGAGGAATATCGTGTACCCATTCAACTTCTGCAACACGGTACCTTTGTATACATAAACATATAAACAAAGAATCAATCAGAGAAGCTTACACACACACACACAAATACACAACACACCGCACGCTAATATGATAATACAAATTACCCATCTTGATTCCATTTCCTAATGATCTGACATCTCCGGCGACTTTCAACCTGCACGCCAATTGTTGCAGAGACCGTAAGGAACACAATCAAGCAATTAGAAGGTAGAAAGATACGAATGAAACAAATAAGATATTTCATGCATAGGCACACTTAATTAATACTACTAGA
Organism: Euphrasia confusa; assembly: GCA_954870475.1. NCBI lineage: Eukaryota > Viridiplantae > Streptophyta > Magnoliopsida > Lamiales > Orobanchaceae > Euphrasia > Euphrasia confusa. The sequence goes on from OX940970.1 coordinate 2,828,748, forward strand.
AAGTAACAATAATAATGTTCTAAAGTAACAAATAAGGTGCTCCGTTAACATAAAAGATTCAACACAGCTTTTCTATCGGTGTATTCTGTGATCGAGTTAAAAGTCAAATGCTCTTTCTGGAATGGCACACGCAGTAAAAAAAATGGAAATCAAAACTATCCCACTCACTATATAGATCTGAAAAATACCTCTAAATAGGTACAATCTTTTGGCCAGTTAATATAGGAAGATCTAGTTTGAAAAAGACGTACTTTGGGCCTACAATACTACTTTAAACTCAACGATGACAGAATCAGATGCCTCAGACCCAAGCAAGCAAAAATTGTTGCTACTGACGTAAATACTGCTGAAATAATCTAAGATTTTCTTTGTTACTCTTGCTAATAGACAAAAACTCGTAAATATCAGAAGTAACAAAAAGAAAAGGATGATTTTATTTATGTGTTTTACCTCTATAAAGAGATGCCCACCTGCAAGTGCTTCGCAACTGCAATAAGAATGACACGTAATCATCATCTTAAGTTTCTGAAGTGTCAATAAAAGCAATCCATGAAATCTTATGTATATGTTTCAAAATAGAACTCAAAAAATCAATTGTTTACTTACTCTACTATCTCCACCTCACATGCATTCTCAGCTATTGTGCCTGTATGTAAGTCAATCACACCCTACACCATAATTGAAGATTCCAGAGGCAGGAAATGTGAGTATATAAGACCAAAATATATAAAACAAATAATCAAATCTCAATGAAAAAAGAACAACCATTCCCATGCGGTGGTTTCCTTCCATTATCCTCCTTACCTGTTAGAACACATTCCAGATGGGATTTCAAATAAGCAAAAGGGCACAAGATAGTGAAAATATAGGGGGGTTAAACTGGTAATATTTGAAAAAGTTCGCAAGATATAACTATTGGAGAATATATTCGGCCAACTTATATAAATGTCTAGTTGCCCAACTTCTCTAACAGTTCGAGCTTTTAGATGAAGCGATTTCTAACATGGTATCAGAGCCTAGGCTTGTGTCAGGTCTTGGGTTCGACTCCCGCCATGAGCAACTCCACCCGAATTAATTATCCACTTGTTGGGCCTTCCCCTGAGGTTGAAATCGGCCCACAAGTGAGGGGAGTATTGGAGAATATATTCGGCCCACTTATATAAATGTCGGGGAAGGTTGAAATCGGCCCACAAGTGAGAGGAGTATTGAAGATTATATTCAGCCCACTTATATAAATGTCTAGTGTCCAAGATCTATAACAGATAGAGAAGTATCTTAGAGAAACCACAAGTGAGAGGAGTATTGAAGATTATATTCAGCCCACTTATATAAATGTCTAGTTGTCCAAGATCTCTAACAGATAGAGAAGTATCTTAGAGAAATTTCTATATTTGGATCAAGCTTAATCAAGTCCTTGGTCCTTTCTCTTGCATGAATGGCACATTAATTTGTCACTTAACTATCAGAATAGAAAAACATTAATTACTTTGAAATCAGCCAGAAATCCATTGATCACTGATCAGACGAGAAAAGTGTTTAGTCTAGAACAGACTGTATAACTAGTTCGATCAACTCACCATAAGTCTATAACGAGGCTCATATACTCTAAGCTGAAACTTTTGGCATGGTAAGACCACATCCATGATAAAAAAAGGCAATATATCAACGCCAAGGTTTATCAAGCTGTTGTAGTCCGACTTCCTTTCTTCATATTCTTCCGGAAAGTTCTTCTGTATGATGTTGTTCAACATGACACTGCAAAACCAGTAAAGTGCAAATATATATCTACCAACAGGCAACTCAAAGAACGTCAATAATATTATTTGTTATATAGTTTTTTTTATATAATAATGAGTAAGCCTTAATTGTCATTTGTCACTCTATATTAAATTTCTACATTCCAGGGACCTAAGTTAATCTCGGTATTATTTTCCTCTATACAAAGCTTCTCAATTCACTTTCAACATGACTGAATAGCCAAGAATAGTAAGTTCCGTGAGCATACATAAGGTATGTACGACTCTGCATATCCTAGAAAATGGGAAAGGTCAACTAACAATATAATCCATGAAACACTGACCTGACAGAACATGAGCTGGGAGTAATAAACAGAACGGTACGACACAAAGGGCATTTGTTACCTGAAATAATTCATGCAAGATATGATTGTTAAAACATGGATATAGAAAAGATATCTTCCTAGAAACCAAGAAGAATTAAGGAACAAAGCGGATAGGAAATAAGACCTCTATCCATAGTCTGAAAAAGGCATGAGCGGCAGAACGTATGCCCACAAGGAGTTGTGATCGGTTCGTACAGTAACTTCAAAGAAAGGGTGCAATCATAATCCTCAGTACGCTGATGTTCTACATAGCATGTTGAATTATCCAAATTTATAAGAGGAGTGCTGCAGAAGGAAACATTTTCAGTGATTACTCAACAGTACAGAACTATACAAGTTATACTGTAACAAATAAATATTTCGGATCAAACCCCTTAAAAACATATTTCTCCAATATTACCTAAGAGGATCAATCAGAAGACCAGCACGAATAACATCTCGAGCCAGTTCGTATTTTTCCAACTGTCCAACACAAATCATTTGTTTAGAGAACTTTTCATCCCACACAATTAACAAGCATGACATGCTGCGGAACAAGGTCCAAGTACAAGAACTCAAGGATTCATCATATAAGGCAGTAATGAAAACAACTTCAGATGGAATAGAAATCACACGAGTGTCAGATGCAGATAACTCGTAAATAATGAGTCACTAAGGATAATATAAGCATCATGATGAAAGAAATTCATTTCAACCTCTTCAATTCTTTTTGACGCGCTACACAAACTAAAATTATCAAGAATTTATGCACAATGGGGAAGCAAACTAAAGCAAAAGGTGTTCTGACCAAGATGAGTGCATTTGCTTTGAGAATGTAGGAGGTGACAAAGTTACTCTGCAGACTCATCACATACTCCGCATCCTTCAGAGCAAGCTAGAATAAGAAACAATCATTAAAAAAAGGCGTCGTTGAAAAATAAGAACATGAAACGGAGTGTGGTAAGGAGGAGAGACGAAGGAGATTGAAATATGCACAACATACCCCAGCATGTGTTGTTGGATCCATTCCAGTCAATGGTCTGTATTCCGAAGCAGAAGGTGACCTATGTTTAAGGAAATGGCTAATCCTGAAAAAATAAAAAAATAAGATTTACAGTGAAACAAACATGAAACACAAAATCAATAGTTAGTGGCAATGATATCCACAAGACTGTAATATTATTTTAAAAAAAAACACTTCTGATTTCCAATAAGAAATCATCATATAGGCGTTACTTACCTGAGATGTGTAGCACTGCGGTTGGCCAGAATAATAGAATCACCCGGTTTAATGTTGTTGGCTGCTGTATAGATATCAACTGCCTGAGCAAAAGAAAAACAATAAATTGGAAAAATTTACAATATGTTTAAATAAAAAAGGTGTTAATCGATATCTCACTAAGAAATACGATTTCAGAAGTCCAATGATATCAAGCAGTACCCTTAAAGAGCTAACTTAAGGTTGGACAGATGCAACAATTCATCCACAGTAGCTCACACACAGGCAGTATCATATAACGACAACTTGTTAGCTTACATCGAGACCAAAACCAGTTTGCCAGATAACTCGATTAAACCATATATCAACTTAAACCAATCCTCAAGACACCTCATAAAATATTAACACCATAAAAATATTAACGAAATCAACCTGCTCTAGTCGGTTATCAAGAAAGGCCTGGTTCCCCAGCCTTACAACTGCATAGAGATTATGGTACATCTCAATTGAGTTTGATGTTCCTTCACCAGCCTCCTGCATCATGAACACAACACATACATATTAAAGTTCCACCAAATCACACACACAAACATGTGTAACATATTCATACCCATTTGAATTCTTGGACATCGCCGATCCCTTCCAGGCTAGCTCCACCGTCATTGAGTGACCACATGATGACAACGACGGGTAAGTAGAGAACAAAACCGACTGAAACAAATCGATTCGACAACGAAGGAAATCAACAACCAATTATACATAGAGAATCGAAAAGTAAACCAAATACATATTCATACAAGAATTAATCAAATTGGGAATGAATGAAAACAACGTCACGAAGCTAAGCAGCAGTAGCTTCGTGTTCGTACCTGAATCCTTGGTAGTGCAGTATATATATCTCTCTTCTTTTACCTCTACTCTCTCTCTCTCTCTCTAAAGCTTGTGTACTGTACATACCATCGCAGCAGCTCTTTTATAGTAGGTTTTGCTGCCCCGTTCGGTGCGGTGCGGTGCGGTGAGCCACGAGACAGTAATCGTGAACGAGCCACGTATGTGTTGCCGACGTGAATTTGGGAATTTTTGTTGATACTCATCGCCTAGGATGTCGAGTCAATCCCATGTGGGATTCAATTCATCTGCTGAAACGATTTAATTTCCTTTTTAGAAATAACAATATTCTACTGCGTAGTACTGTGTAATGTGTTCCCTGTGTGTTGTAGTATATTTTAAAAAAGGAGATATCTTTTCTCTTGTATATATATCTACATCTTTCCGATACCATTACTCTACGGCCGAAGGATAAATTAACTAAAATGATTTGCCTAAGGATAAATTAAGATTTGCCGAGAAAGAAAAAAAGAGAATAATATTTAAGTAGGTTTTTATCACTTCATTACTCATTAGTAATTTTTATTAAATAATACTATTTACTATATTTTAATATAATTTGTTAAATTTTTTGATAATATTAATTTTCAACGCTGCATTGGTTTACCGATGGTTAGTTCTTATTGGTTTTTTCGCTATGTTCATTCAAAGCTGCATTGGTTTAGCGATGGTGAGTTCTTATTGGTTGGTTGCTGTGGTCAGAATCGACAATTTTTGAATTGCGGCGTAATATTATTGGACTGTTGTCAGAATCGACAAATTTGGTCGAGAATATGTCATGGTCAGAATCGACAATTTTTGAATTGCAGTGTAATATTATTGGACTGTCGTCAGAATCGACAATTTTGGTCGAGAATATGTCATAATATATAAATTGCGCCGCTAAATATTAACGCGCATTAAATTCAAAATAATTACGATAAGCTAAAGATTTATTATTTTATGAAAAGAGAAAAAAATTTAAAAGATTTAATATAAATATAAATTATTTGAAATAAATAACTTAAAAAATATTTACATAATTATTTTTTAGAGTTAATAAATTAAAAAATATATTTGTTTTTCAAAATTATCTGTGTAATTAATTAGTACTTTAAATAAACATTGAAGTTTACAAAATATTTCTTATAATTAACTATAGTTCTTTAAATAAACTTAGCAGGACCTGTTCTTTTGGACTTAATTTCAGTCCAGTTCAGTTGATTTCAGATCGCTTCAGTTAAATTCAGTTCATATCGCTTCAGTTCAGTTCAGTTCGTTTCAAAATAAATTAAAATAAAATAAACAAAAAATAATTTGAATCTATAATTTTAAATATAAAATCTAGTTACCGTTGTAATATTATTAATATATTTTTAAAAATATTTAATAATTTATACAAATTATTATTATTTTTATAAAAAAAACAGTTCTGTTCAGATCACTTAAGTTCAGTTCAGTTTAGTTCAGATCGCTTTAGTTCAGTTCAGTTCAGTTCAGCCGGTTTTAGTCCAAAATAACAGGTCCTAAGTTAGGATATATAATACATTATTTTTTAATTATATAAATAATTATTTCTTTTTTAAAAAAAATGATCAATTTTTTTTCAAATTGTTAAATAAAATTAGAACAAAGATAACATTTTTTATTAAGAATTATCGCACTTCAAATCATTTATTATAATCACACTTTCTTGCCAATTACTAATGTGTGAAGTACTCCATAACTGTGCAAGTAACTTTAACATTTCACTTATTAATTAATTATATATATATATAGAGAGAGGGAGGGAGTACTTAAATTGTTTACTTAAAACAAATTAGTATAATACTAATATCTTATATTTTCGTCACAAACTAATAATCATTCTTCATTTATATTTAAAAAAAATGTAATTATTGATTTGAAATAGAAGTACAAACTATAGGAGTATTAAATAATATAATTTAATACTCTAATAGTTTATACTTCTATTTCAAATCAATAATTACATGTTTTTTTAAAATTATAAATGAAAGAATAATTATTAGTTTGTGACGAAAATATAAGATATTAGTATTATACTAATTTTAAAATAATTAAATATATTTTTTTAAATATTAATAATATTATGTAATAATAATTTTTATAAATTATTAAATATTTTTTTAAAATATTAATAATATTATGACAGTAACTAAATTTTATATTTAAAATTATAGATTGAAATTATTTTTTGTTTATTTTATTTTAATTTATTTTGAAACGAACTGATCAATTGGACTGAAATTAAGTCAAAAAAACATGATTTTACTAACTAGCACATAAGCAGCAGTTTTATTAATCAATCTGAATCACAATCACAAATACGAATGTCCCTTTGCACGGCCCTCGTTAAATACAGATACAGTCGTCCTAGCTGAAGGAGGTTAAGTGGCGGATTCGCCGCCGCCGCCATCACTCCTAGAACTAATGGGCGAATCGCACCACCTCCCACCACTCGAAGCCGCCGTTCAGCCGCCACCAAACCCCCCCTGGTCAATGGTTGTCATTAGAAACCACCACGGCGGCGGCAATAGCAAACCCCCACTCATTTTCCCTCCGATCAACCACGAAAATCTTCACATTTCCACAGACCCACAACCCAAATCCGACCGAAACCCTCTCATTCACGCCGACGACCAACAATTATCATTCTCAGACTCGGATTCCGATTCAAGCTCGTCGTCCACGTTTTCAGCGTCGATTTCTAGCCAATCCCCGCCCTCCCCTGTCTTTTCAGATCCCATGGCGAAGCCGACAGACGACGCGGCGGCGTCGCTCAATTCGTGGTCGGGTATGCTGTATTCCAAGGTGAGCAGCCTCGTTCGAATTTTCTGCATCAGCTTTGCATCCTCGCGGGGGTTGTTCTTGGCTATTAGCTCCGCCGCTTTTCCGGCCGTTGTGCTGGCTTTTCTTTATTTCCGGCGGAGGAAATTGCGCAGGGAAAGGCTTATTGGCATCATCAGGGAGAGAGATGAGGTGGGTCTGAGTTTTTTGCTGTTCGTATGCTCACCATCTGCTTGTGAAAATGACTATGAGAATTACATTACTTTTTTTTGACAGTATTATTATTTTGCAGAAAATCAATCAACTGTTGGATCAAATATCAAGGTTGAATCAAGTTTTGCTTACACTTCATAAAGTTCCGATTCATAAGGTAGCATGATCGTAGTCTCGATCAGTTAGCATATTGAAATATATGATCAAACACCATGAATGTGTTGCACTATAGAACTAATATTCATCGTACATAAGTGTTTGTTTCTTGTCCTTCCTTAGTTGGCCGGGTAAGATTGTAGTTGTTGCATGGAAAATTCCGTTGTTGTGCCGTTAATGGTGCGAAAAATTGTGTTGGGCATCTTCTTCGTCTACTTGTTGCCCAGTTAACACTCTACATTATACTGTATTTTCTACTCTGTAGAAACGATCGATGCATGCTGATAAATAAGTAAAACCCCCATCAAAATCCTTTTTATTTTTGTATCAAAGATTTCACAATTCAAAATATAAAATACATGAAAAATTTTGGGCAGCGGCAATCCTAATAATTTTCTATATCCTTAACCTGTTCTCATGGATCTTGAAAGTTGAAACCCATCCTCCTTTACTTAGAGTTCACACTATATTCCTAAATGAATGAGTGTTAAAACAACAGCTACTACCGAATAACCCAGAAAAAAAATCTTTAAGAAAACAGTAAAATCCAGATGTAGTCATTAAAACCATGAGTTCCTCCTGTATAAATATGAACTGAAGAATTCTTCCATAAGTCCCTTTTCTGAATGGAAGAAGTAACTGCAAGGAAAAACAAGTGAAATTAAGTTGCTAATAAAATTATGAAAGCTAAATGTAGAAAATGGATTGCTAAAATTCAGCAACATTTTAGTTCAGATAAGAGCTACACAGTCCAACTCAACAAACCCTAATCGTATTAAAAACAAAGTGAAATAACATGTCAATCAGCTCTTCAAATGAAGAAGATGCCACCACTGTGTAGCCGCAAAATTAGCTACCAACAAGTGAGCTCAGTAAGTTTAAAGACTGTACTTTATTGATGTCTACTGTTGTGTTCACATTTCACAATATATAATAAATTAGTACTTGACTAATCGTTCAATTGTCTCAACATGGATTATTACTTAAAGTAATCCCTGTTGAGAGCAATCATACTCGAAGTAATCTCATTTGTTACTGGCACGTATGGGGGATATGTTTTAGCTATCAAAATCACGAGAGGGAATAAGTATAGGTTATGTTCTGTAATCGAAATATGATAATAACATAGGAACTGGGACTCTTTCTAAGTTTTGTTTGTTGTTGATGTATCACACAGGAAGTTAGGAACTAGAATGGCTCTTTCTAAGTTTTGATTGTTGATGATGTATCGTCGTTGTTCTCTTCTAGGTGGCGGGAGGAAGTAGGGCGGTACTGAAGTGTTAGGCTCACTGGAGGATTAATTGTTAACTACTACTACATATACTAAGGGTTAAATAGAAAAGCTTGAGGTTAAGCCAAATTTCACTTCTTTTTTTTTTTTGATATTTTACAAGTTACAAAAAAACCCTGTGGCAGACATCTGTTTTCATCATATAAGAGTACTGCATCCTCAAGGGGATTTTCTTTTCCTATCATATAATTAGACTAAACCTCAGGGATGTGACACGATATATATAGAGCAAAAAACAGAAAATTCACAAAACAAAACGAAAGTGAGTTCATATATAGATAGATGCCTGAATAAAGTTGTGCCAGCAGTTACAAAAAACTACACCTCCGGCCTCCCTATAGTCTACACATACCGAATGGTAAATAAAACCAAATTGTTACTTACCAGCTTAGTGTGTTGTTCATAGGTGAAGTCGAATCACTAGCTCTTAGATCCAGCATGCCGAATATCAAACCGGTCCACATTCACCAATGGGGTATCGCTCTCGTTCCTGATCCTCTTTATATTCGGGCTCACCAAACCCCTATGCCTAAACCCGTACAGATTCAAAACCTGATTGTCCGCAAAGTTAAAAGCCCTCTCCATACTCTTCAAACACCTCTCCACCGGATAATCCCCATAACTCCCGCACGGCTTGCAACCGACAAAATGCGTCACAAATGGCCACCTCTCATCCCCTAATCCCGGGTGGTACTTCTCCATCATCTCTTCATAATGGTCTACTAACCCTTCCCAAAACCCGTGAAGATAAAACGAGTTCTCAACAAAAACCCTGTCCATCCACCTGTCCTTCTGCGAAATAAGCAAGTATATCAATGCAGATTGATCGTCCGCTTCGAATGCGGGCCGGCCCTTTAAATTGGCCGTCAGGATCTTCCCGGCCTCCTCGCGGATGGGTCCCTTGGGGCCCATCGGTGCCCAGACATCGAGCAAGTCCAACGACCACTGGCAATTGCGGAACAGGAAGCTGCCTGTATTTAAGGCGATCCAAGACTTCTGGTCGAACAGCAAATCAGGGTAGCCATGGATGACCATGTTGTGGTCCTTGTACTTGTGGGAAGGTATTTCGAAGACCATGTCTGTGAAGAGGGCGTCACTGTCCATCCACCATATCCACTCAACCTCGGGATGAGAAAGCATCAGGCGGCGTATCAATGGCAGCTTGGCCCAGTAGCCAGCGAGCTCCTTATCGAGGTGGGCCATGTTGTAGACGATCTCGATCCCGTGGATCCTGCAGTAATCGATCTTGTTCTTCACGGATTTCAAAAGGTAATGGTCGCCGATGGAGTTGTCGCAGGGGTTTGGGGGCGAACCGGTCACGAGCAGTATTCTAGGTTTTCCGTTGACGTAATTGGGGAAACTAGGGTTTTTCTGGAGCCATACCTTGCGATCTTCGTCCCACGTGCTGATTTTGGGGCCGAGGGCGAAGGTGGCGTTCAGGTCGAGGAATTGTTCCGGCCGGTCGTCCGGGTCAGTCGGATCCTTGCCGGATCGGATCTCGTCCAGGATCCGATTGGTTTCCTCGATGAGGTGCTGGTTCTCGGCCTCGGCATCGGAGGAGACGAGGCCGCCGAGGCCGATGGTGCCGCGGAGCACGAGGATGGTGATGAAGCCGCAGAGGACGGTGATCTTGATGTTGTTGAAGGTTTTCTGGATCTGTCGGCCGCGGGGGAGGACGGAGGCGGCGCGACCACGAGGGCCCCCTTTGGCGGCGGGGAGCGAAGTCGGGAGCGGACCGGAGATCCGCTTCTGAGCTGAAAGCGTGTTCTCCGAACCCATCGCAGAAAGGGTTTAAGTGCAGAGCGAAAGTTTTAAGTAGAGTGGTTTTATAGCCTCTCGATACATCGCAGTGAGAATATAGGATTAAGTGTAGAGATGGAGAATGAGGAGTAAGAAGAAGAAGAAGAAGAAGAAGAAGGAAGAAAGTACGAACACCGGCTGTGATTTTTTTTTTTTTTAAATAATATTGTAATTTTAATGAAAATAGACTGATGGGAAGATGATGGTGGGCAACAATGGCGCTGTATATGTGCTGGATTTTTACGGCGGCTGGTTTTACTTCGTGTTTACCAACTTTTACTTCCACAGAATCGAATCACTCTTTTCACATTTTACTACGATTTTTTTTCCTTTTTTAAGCATTACTATCATTTTTAATGTGTTTCCTTCAGAAAAAAACATTATTACTCAATTTTTTTTTAAATTATACACTTTATTTTTTCCAAAATATTATAAATATTTTATTAACAACATTAGTATTTAGTTTTTATAATACTTATTTCCTCAACAATAGTTTTAACAAAAATGTTGAAGATAAAAATATATTTTTAAATTACTAATAAAATAAATATTTGAAACTGTAAATTAATAAAATAAGTGAAAAGAAAAAAATAATTTTTTTTTTAAATAAAAAAATAAGAATAATTATTTGTTAAATAAAGTTAGACAATTGATATGAAACAACTAAAAAAATTGTGCTCATTGATTCAAGACAAATGAAGTCCAATGCAGTAATCATTTATCTATAAAATAACAGGATAAAAATTTTATTGGTCTCATAAATGCTGTTTTTTTCGATTTAGTTCCACAGACATACGCGTTTTCAATTTAGTTTTAAACAAGTCGAATTGAATTTCAATTTAGTCATTTTTTTCCGAAAAATTCAATTTTGGCCGAAATGTGACCAAGTGACCCGCAGGTGATCGGAAGAGCGGACATGGCTGCTGACTCAGCGATAGGTGTCAGCAGACCATTGGCCATCGACTTTTTTTTTTAATCTAAATTACAAATACATACTAAATACAATACTTTTGAATTAAAAAAAATACACAAAAAATACGGGGTTAATTAAAAAAAAAGTTAAAAGAGAAAGAGTTCCTCTCTAGTCTCCATCATCGAGAAGATCTCCGTGTGGATCTTGTAGTCCAGCAACAGCGGCGTCGAAGCATGAGATTTTCCGATCAGATCGGATCTGACGATGGTGATGGTAACACCGGAGGGGCCCACGTTCTTCTGCCATCCGTCGTAGATCAGCCCGAATCTGGAGACGTCGACCGACTTGGAGCAGAAATTGGAGGACATGTCGGCGATGAGGACCTCGTTGTCAGAATCTCGGTGTATTTCCTCGGATTTCCTCTCCAGATCGATTTGGAGCTGCAGTAATTGGAGGCTTCCTTGAAGGCCTTGTCGCTCCACGATCCGGTGACTTCCTCTCCAGATCGATTTGGGGCTGCAGTAATTGGAGGCTTCCTTGAAGGCCTTGTCGCTCCACGATCCGGTGACGATTTAGTCGACGGCGTGATCGGGTTTGCAGAGGTTGAGGGAGATGGCGAAGAATTGGGTTGTGGCGCCGCCTTGGAGTAAGAGGACGAAGTAGTCGGACTCGGAGTGGATGCTGAGGAGGGTGCGGAGATCGGATTCGGCCGTATGGATGATGGGGAGGAACTTGGCTTTCTCTTTTAATGTTTTTTTTTTAATTAATCGTAATTCTTGTGTATTTTTATATTTTTTTGTGTATTTTTTTTTTAATTTAGATAATACTGTATTTTATAGTGTACTGACACTTGTCGCTGAGTCAGCAGCCATGGTCGGTAGTTAGATCACGTGTGGGTCACGTGGTCACATTCCGGCGAAAATTGAATTTTCCGGCCAAAAAGGACTAAAATTGAAACTCAATTCAACTTGTTTGTGACTAAATTGAAAACGCGTATGTCTGTGGGACTAAATCGAAAAAAGACAACATTTATAGGACCAATAAATTTTTTATCCTTAAAATAACTTACAAATAGTTGGTGACAAATAGTATAAATTATTTATAATTTAAGAATTGTATTTTTTTCATGTTTAATTTTTTTTACAACAAATGTACATGTTTAATTATTTTTTTTTCACAATATATACTTATAGTTGGTGACAAAGTAGTATAAATTATTTATAAATAAAGAATTGTATTTTTTTCATGTTTAATTTTTTTTTACAACAAATTTACATGTTTAATTATTTTTTTTCACAATATATACTTAATAATTGTAATTTCATGCAATTTATAATCTAATTCACAATATATACTTTCGGTAATTTGTATGGGCATTATGTCAATTATAAAAAAAAAATCATATCTATATGCAGCAACTATATAACAAGACCATTATACTGCACTTTTCTTTCATCACAATTCACAAACACATCTCAAGTACTTGTACCATGTCACGCAACTTCAAAATCCTCATTTTAATTTTTACCGTAATTTTCAACATCAGTAATTTTCAAACTAGTGCAAAAATATGTTTCTGGACCCACAAAGTACACATCCACATCCGCAGCCAACTCTCACCGCCTTCAATGTTGAAAGTTCACTGCAAATCTAAGAACGACGATCTCGGAATTCATTTTGTGGCACCGAAAGAAGAATACGGTTGGACTGTTTGCCAGAACTATTTTCCTACCACATTGTTTTTCTGTACCGTTTCGTACGACACAAAACACAAGACTTTTACCGCTTACCGTCAGAAATCTTTCGAAATAGAGGATCCGGATGCTCACTGGTTTGTTAACAGCAGGGGTATTTTCGGTACTTTCGACGATCACGATTACGAGTATGGTTGGGATTAATCAAGAGTACCCGTCATGAAATCGACATATTAATTATATTTTGTCACACCTAATGATTGGTGGATTAAATTAATAAGACAATTTTTAATATTTCTTGATTTCATATTTATAGGCAAACTATATAACTCATCAAATATCTCGATTAATTACATCAAAAGTTACAACTATATAATTATTATAAGCTTCAAATATTAATTTTGTTCATATAATATAATTATTTTCCACTTTAAATTTCTAAAGCTTGCAAAGTTTTGTTTCTTCACCCACAAAGTAGCTAGACATCCTGATCCACATCATCAATTAATCTTCTCCCGCGGCCTACGACGTTGAGCGTACACTAGCTGCAAATCAAAGAACCGAATATGTCAAATTAGACCCGACCATATTGTAATATTTCAAAATTCTACATACTATTAAAAAATAAATACTTATTAATTTTTCTCTCTTTAATAAGATTGGTAATTTTATTTTTTTTTTGTCTTAATTGTAGATATTTATTTTTCTCTCTTTAATAAGATTGGTATATTTTTATTTTATTTTTGTCTAGGTTAATTGCAGATATTTAAATACTCACGCACACATGTGGGTTTGAACCTTGAACCTTACGGTTCTCAAGTCAAATACTCAACCAACTGAGTTAATAACCCTTGACATCGTATTGGTATATTGTAGCTACAAATCCATACAATTAGACATTCACTTAGTCAGGGTTGTCAAATGGATCGGGTGAGGCCTATCCAGGCCGGTCATTGGGTCTCATTTAAGTTAAAATGTATTTTAATGTTATTTAAAAAAATTTATAAACATTTTTAAAATTTTCAAATTCATTTTAAATTAATGAAAAATTCATTTAAAACACATGAAAAATATTTAAATTTTAAAATATTTATTTTAAAATATTTTTTGAAATGTTTAAAATATTTTTTGAATCACTTAAAAGTTAATTTTAAATCAATTTTAAATATTTTAGAAATTTATTTTAAATTACACAAAATTATCTTTAAAAAAATACTTTAAAATGTTTAAAAGATGATTCAAAACACTTACATACTTTTACAAAAGTATTTAAATTCATTTGAAAGTTATTTTGTATAATTCTTTGAAATATTTTTATGTTTTTGTAAATCACTTCAAAATATTGAAAATCTATTTTAAAAAACATTGAAAAATTAAAATTAATTTCAAAGTACTTACAGAAATTATTTTTAAAGCATTTTTTTAAATTTTAAAAGTTATTTCAAATTACTTATTAATTATTAGATATTTATTAATTATTATAAAACCCTTAAAAATTATTTTAAAACACCTTGTAATTTTTAAAACGTATTTAAAATAAGTTATATAAATTTTATTTTAAAACATTTTGAAACTGCTTTTCAATTATTTACATTAATATAATTATACTACTACTACCGTATATAATAAGATTATGCGTGAGATATCAAATTACAGAAATCAAAATTCTATATTTCAAAATTTTGATATATATAATTAGAACCTTTAATGTCTATATAATAGGACCATTACAGAGTAGTTAATAATTACAAAGACATCTCAAATTAATTATTACAATTTACAACACACCATGAAGTTTTTGATCATTATATTTTTTGCAGTACTATTTTATACTGCTAGTACTACTTTTCATTTAGCTTCTGCAAAATTTTGTTTAGCCACCCTCAAAATAACTATACACATCCACAACTATTTGGAATCACCGTATACGCCATTGAATGTGCACTGTCAATCTAAGGATGATGATCTTGGGCTTCATGTCGTGGAACCACTAAAAGAATATCATTGGACGTTTTGTGAGAACCTTATTCCGTCTACGTTGTTTTTTTGTTATTTGTCGTGGAGCTCGAAGTACAAACATTTCGACGCTTTCAAACAAAAATGGGTTGATATTGATGGTCACCATATACATTGGTATGCTTTGCGTGACCGTATTACTGACGGCAAAAATATAATTTATTATTGGGATTAAAGCCTTGCATATATATATATATATATATATATATATATATATATATATATATATATATATATATATATATATATATATATATATATATATATATATATATATATATATATATATATATATATATATATGTAAGGATAAATATGTTTGGGCATTACAATGCCTTAAATGTACCTAGGCAGAAGTTGTTTTGCTAACATATTTATTTATTTTCTTCTTTCTTCACAATTTATACTGTTGTAATCACTTGTCATATTGGTGATTTGATTTAGCATAGTTCATTAGTTGGAACGTGCTTGAAAAACAATCAACATAGAAGCTTTCTGCCGCAGCACAGCCAGGCAGAGTCATGCCGCAAGCAGTGCAAGGCTTGGACAAGAGGTTGAGTCAAGATATCGAGCGAAGCATGAGCGTAGGGCAAAGGATTGCTGAAGTCCAGAGAGTATGGAAGGCAGTGCAGTACGGCAGAGCATTCCAGAAGAACTTCAGAAGGCATTCCTGCGGCAGTGGTCAAAACAGCCTGCCCTAGAATATCTCAACCGATTGTTGACCTAGCAAAATGAGGAAATCAGTTGGAGACTCTCACCTATAAATAGAGGACGACCCAGCTGCATTTACTTAACACTCCAACAACACCTTTACACCTCCAGAAACACATTTCCTCTCTAGATCGATCATCACGCCTTTAGTGCCGCGACTTCACTTGTGAAGTTCGTCGAGCCATATGTTCTCTCGTCTCTAAGAGAGTTCTTTTGTAGTGCTGATGATCGTGACATTAGAATAGGTGTTATACAGTAGCTAGGTTTCGTTTGTTGTTGATTGTTCATACTCTTCGGATACGATTAATACGGAGGCATACATGTGTATAGCCTTTGGTAAAATCATTTGTAAATCCAAGAGTATTCCGTTTTTGTAAAGACTCGTTCTTTAATAAAGTTTCTGGCCGTAAGGCCGTTTCGTATGTGTATAATTTAAATACACATACAAAGATTAAATTCGTGTTCTTTACATTCCCGTACGTGTGTGTGTGTTTGTTCGTGTGATTTATTTTTAGTTAATTCCGCTGCAATTTATATACATATATCACATACATATTTATCATATTAACAATCTGATCAATCTAATTAAAATATTTAAATTAAGTAAATCACGAAAAACGAACATTTTCTGTACAAGGCATCGGGCTGCGGCATACGCTGTTCTGCCGCAGAACACTGCCTTGTCTAGGCAGCGCATTTCACTGCGTTTTATTTACTGCCTACGAATTTCAAGTGGTATCAGAGCGGGCACTAGACTTACTTAGTGTTTAAGGTCCGTCTGATCACGCACACTTACAATGGCATATCCATCTTTTTACATCGTACGAACACCGGTTGTTCTTGACGGTACAAATTATGGATTTTGGAAAACCCGCATTGAAGCAAGGATCAAATCAATTGATCGCAATGCGTGGCTGTCCGTACTTCGAGGATGGAAACCACCTCAGGAGGAAATCCCTGAAGGCGGCAAGCTTGTAAAAGCTCCGGAGAAGTGGTCTACCGAAGAGGTTGCCGCAGGTACTGCCAACGATAGGGCAAGGTGTGCCATCCTTGAGTCCATCGATTGCAATATGTACAAAATTGTCAAACAATGTACTACTGCCAAAGAAGTATGGGATATGCTGGCTCTTCATTGTGAAGGTAACAACACAGTGAAGAAGACCAAGGTCCGTATGCTTATGTCTCGTTTCGAGAACTTGCGTATGAACGAGGACGAGACATGCCTTCAGTACTTTGGAGAATTAATGTCCATTGTTACTGAATGTGCTGACCTTGGTTCACCCATTAGCAACCCGGCATTATGTAGTAAGATAATGCGATCGATGAGCAAGAAGTTTCTGCCGAAGGTCACTGCCATAGAAGACAGCTCCATGTCAGAGGAAGATTATGTTTCATTAATGGCAATCTTCAAGAATTATGAGCTTAACCATGAAGATCGTGAAACTCACGGGAAATCACGTTCACGAAGCGACGAGAAGAATCTTGCCTACACCGTGACAGAACCTTGCGGCAGGGAATCAGGCCACAACTCTCAAGGCAGCAGTCCTCCCACCGCAAATGACTTGACCGATGAAGAGATCTATGAGTTGCTTGGATCTGATGGTGGAGAAGACAAGTTTGCATTTCTTTCACAAAAATTGGATGCAGTACTTGTCCGCTCGTTGAAGAAGCCGTACGATCCCCGACGCAAGAAGTTCCCATCGAGGCCAACAAAGAATCAAGAAAGAAGGATCGTTGTACGCCACCCAAGCACAGGATCAAATTCAAACTCAAGTCCAAGAGACTGGTCAAAAATCAAGTGTCACGTGTGTGAAGGAATTGGACATTTCTCAACCGAATGCCCTTCGAAAGATCGAGGCATTGGAATTTTAAACTCCATGGTTGTGCAAGAGGATATGGAACAATACTGCTTTGAAGACTCCACCACTTCGCTTGCTGCTCGCTTTGATGGTATGTCCCTATCCGATGCAGAAGATGACGGTCCATTCCAGGCCCCTCCACGACGGCATGTTGCTTTTCTTGCCTCTGCCGCAGACCAGACAGTCACGCCTGCCGCAGAGAACTGCCTATGTTTCACTGCCTCAACCAATGGCTATGAATCTGAAGAGGAGACCATTTCCATTGATATTTTCATCGAGCTCAAAGAAGGTTTCGATGAGCTACGCATGGAATTTGCCCGGCAGACCAAGATGATGAAGATGCTTACTTCAACCAAAGCCGGATATGAAGAAAAATTGAAGAAGCAGGCCATGGCAATTGAACAAATGCTCGTAGAAAAGAACACTTTTGAGGAACGATTAAAGAAACTCGATGTTCAACTCACAAGAAAAGACATGGAGGTTGAAAAACTAAAAATCGATCGTAACCGTGTAAATGGAAAACTCGAAGCTGCCCACAACACGTTCGAAAAACTCAACACGGCTGCATCAAAACTAGATGCCGTAATGAGTATTTCACATGTTGAACGGCAAGGCCTCGGACATCAAAAGATCGTAGATACCATCATTTCCCCGAAGAAATTATCAACGGGAGTTACATTTGTAAAGGCATCAAATGACGAGTCAACGAACTCCAAAACGTCTCCATCCCCACAAGAGCATGCACCAAAGGCCGCTGCCCCAGCAAGAGACTGCCGCAGGAGGCCGAAGCAAAGGCAGGCACCATCAGGCAGGATGAAAACAAGGAAGCCCCTGCCTAAGCAACATTTTAAATCAAAGAGACGATATGTTTGCCACTACTGCCTTGTACCTGGTCACATTCGACCCTTTTGTTGGAGACGCGAAGAGGATCAAGCAAGAGGACATTACTTTCACTCCAACACTGGACCACGGCATCCCAAATACTTCTCGCATTCTCTGTCTTCACGACACTTTATCAAAAAGAAGGCAACAATTATACGCAAATGGGTGCCCAAAACTAAATCCTCTACTAATGTTTGTTTTTCAGATCCCTCCAATGACTCCTCTGCCGCATCCAATGCCATTCAAAGTGCTGAAACATGCAATGTCATCTTCACTGCCCTCAAAGCTACCAAAGATGACAAATGGTATTTCGATAGTGGATGCTCGCGTCATATGACTGGAAATAGTGATCACCTCATCGACTACAAAGTCTTTCAAGGAGGAGAAGTCACTTTCGGAGGAGGTTCCAGTGGCTCAATTGTCGGCCGAGGCACATTGAATGTGCAAGGGCTGCCTAAGTTGCAGCACGTGCTTCATGTTGAAGGCCTTATTACAAACCTCATTAGCATAAGCCAATTATGCGATGAAGGCATGAATGTGAAATTTACTCACAAATTATGTGAAGTGTTTGAAAATGCAGGGAACCCACTAATCCAGGGGGAGCGTTCCAAGTCTAACAATTGCTACGCCATTGGAGAAACATGCCTCTCTGCACAAGTCAAAAATGACATTGATCTATGGCATCAAAAACTTGGACACACAAGTCTCGGGAATTTGGAGCGTCTGATCAAGCTCGATGCTGTTCGTGGACTTCCAGCACTCCCAAAAACCCAGAAGACAACATGTGGACATTGCAAACAAGGAAAAATGACTCGTGCAAGTCATCCAGCAATACCTGCCGCAGGACAGACTGATGCCTCTGCCGCAGAACCTGCCAACACCAAGGCAGGACTGTATCAAAAGCAAACCAAATGCTTTGATCTCCTCCACATGGATTTAATGGGACCAATCGAGACGAGAAGCCACTCTGGAAAACGCTACGTACTCGTTGTAGTTGATGACTACTCAAGATACACATGGGTGCGTTTTCTCAAAGACAAGAGTGAGACTTATGATGAAGTGTCCAAGCTCATCAGATGGATGAAGACTAATCATGAAGCAAACGTGAAGAGAATACGGAGTGACCATGGCACCGAGTTCGAAAACCATCGGCTTTCTCAATTTTGTGACGCGCATGGCATTGCTCAAGAATTTTCTGCCCCCATAACACCGCAACAAAACGGCGTGGCTGAAAGGAAGAACCGAACCCTCAAGGAAATGGCGTGTACCATGCTGATCGCCAAGGGCCTAAGCAAGCAATTTTGGGCAGAAGCATTCAATGCCGCATGCCATATCCTGAACCGCATCAGCATACGTTCAGGAACAACAAAAACGGCCTATGAAATTTTGAACAATCGAAAGCTTAATTTGAAATATTTTCATGTTTTTGGCTCTGTTTGTTATGTTCTAAATGATAGAGAACCTAGATCTAAACTTGATCCAAAATCACTTAAAGGATTATTTGTTGGATACTCTAGGAATAGTCATGCCTATCGTATTTTTATCATACAAACTAGAACCATCATTGAATCTGTGAATGTTGATTTTGATGATCTTAGTCGACTCAGGAAACCTAAAGAAGAAGATGTGAAAGGTTTGCTCGAGCCTGCCGCAGTAGCAGAAGTTGAAGGCAGTATCACACCTGCGCAGCCTACTGCCGCACCTACTGGCTCGAATGATGATGCTCAACCTTCGACAACATCTTCTGAGCAATCAAACGATGATAGCACCCCACATCAATCAGATTCATCAGATGGTGAAGAGGAATCAAACCAACGACGAAGGGATCCCCCAAGGCATGTTGTCCGAAACCACCCTTCGAGTCAAATGTTGGCCAGACGCATGAGAGTTCATCCGTATATCAACTACCGCAACATGACCAAGAACATAAGCATGTCTGCCACATGCGTTGAAATAGGCATTACCTCGTATCTCTCAACGATCGAACCGAATAATGCCAAAGAAGCATTGACCGACGAATTTTGGTTTATGGCAATGCAAGAAGAGATGAACGAGTTTGAAAGAAACAATGTTTGGAAGCTCATTCCTCGTCCCCAAAACAAGAATATCATCGGGACAAAGTGGATATTTAAGAATAAGTCGAATGAGCATGGACAGGTTGTACGCAACAAGGCAAGGCTGGTGGCGCAAGGCTATACGCAAGTTGAAGGCATCGATTTCGATGAAACTTTTGCCCCCGTAGCACGCATGGAGTCCATTCGTCTACTCATTGCCATTGCATGCCACCTCAACATCACCTTACATCAAATGGATGTGAAGGCAGCATTCCTCAACGGCATACTTGAAGAGGAGGCATACGTTGCACAACCAAAGGGTTTCGAAGATCCAAAACGTCCTGACCATGTGTATCAACTGCACAAGGCATTGTACGGCCTAAAACAAGCTCCTAGAGCTTGGTATAGCTGCCTAACTGATTTTCTACTCAGTTTTGGATTCACCCGAGGCACTGCCGACAAGACCCTGTTTGTTAAATTCAATTCTTCCAAAATTTTAATAGCTCAAATTTATGTAGATGATATTGTTTTTGGATCCACATGTGAGAACATGCTTAAGGCATTTACCTCTGCCATGGCATCAAAATTTGAGATGAGCATGGTAGGAGAACTAACTCATTTTTTAGGGCTCCATATCAAGCAATCATCAACTGGAACTTTCATCTCACAAGCTTCATATGCTAAGAATCTCATCAAAAGATTCCAACTTGAAGGATCCAAGCCCATGAAAACACCTATGGGCTCAACGGACAAAATCTCCCGAGGCACTGATACTGCCGCAGTGGATCAGACACTCTACCGATCCATGATAGGGAGTTTGCTTTATCTTACGGCCACTAGACCAGATATCATGTATAGCGTTTGTTTATGTGCCAGGTTTCAAGCTGATCCAAGGGAAGAACACTTGAAGGCAGTCAAACGTATCATACGCTACGTTGCCGCATCAGTCGAGTTAGGCATATGGTATACCAAAGATACCACCACCGATTTAGTCGGATTTTCAGATGCCGACTGGGCAGGAGACACGGAGGAACGCAAGAGTACAAGCGGAGGATGTTGCTTTCTTGGAAACAACATCATTTCATGGCATAGCCGCAAGCAAAACTGCATTTCTCTATCCACTGCCGAATCAGAATATATTGCCGCAGGGAGTTGCTGTACCCAACTGATTTGGTTGAAGCACATGCTTGATGACTACCACCTGGATAGCAATGTTCTTACACTCTACTGCGACAACACGAGTGCCATAAATATCAGTCATAATCCAGTGCAGCACTCAAGAACCAAACACATCAGCATAAGGCATCATTTCATACGAGACTTGGTGGAAAAACGCCTTTTAAGGATTGATCACATCCCAACAGAGAAGCAAATAGCTGACATCTTCACCAAGCCATTGGACTCAGAACGGTTCATTGCTCTAAGAAATTCTTTGTGCATGTGCACCATGCCTTAGATGCTGATCTGCATCATGCTGCCGCATTGTCATGCCTACTGAACCTCTGTCACAGCATTCTGCCTTAGTCAATTTATGAGATTAAAATTTTCCGAAGGAAGAGAAAATACCCAAACCACGTTAGGCAACATGGTCAAACCCATATACATGTAATTAATACTCAATGGGTTGAGATACTATGTACTAGGTGAACTAAGTATTTAATAATTTCATTTTTGACATGGCATTATGCCCAAGTAGAGTCTAAGTACTTATGATGCAGCATGATGTTCCATTAGGATTAGATAGCTGTTACTCTTTTCCTAATTTTGCTTTGTAAGCTTTGATTTTTCACACCACAAAAATATTTTACTTAGTTTATTAAAAAAAAAAAAAATGATGATATATGAAAAATAGAAAAAGAAAATATTATGAAAAACAGAAAAAGAGAAAAGTTAAAAACAAAAAAAAAAAATATGAGAAAAAAAAAAGGATTTTTTTATTGTGGTCTTTGGCAAGTTCTGCCGCAGAGCACTGCCCCAAGTGACCATTGGGCAGCACTCAAGTATGCAGCAGACGACGGTTCAACCTCAGAAACGTAACCGTTGCTAGTTTTACGTTACATCAAACCACCATCTGATTTTCACTTATTTTTCTTTATTCTTTAGTTCAAACTCCTAATTCGACTGCAACTCTCTCATAATATTAGATCTAGAGTTTGAATGAATTTGAATTCCTGAAATCCCTAATTTTTCTCTTGCACATAAAATCCAATCCTTGTGTCGAATTTGTGCTCTGTTTACTTGCCCTAAATTTTCTTTCTCTCCAAATTTTCAATGGTCGAATACATTCCTTTTACTCCTTATTTTGGCGACCCATGGTGCATTGCGTTCATCAGGGAAGGTTCGCCCCGAGGCCACGCTGGTAGACATTCAAGTGCCAGAATATATGGATGCCATGTACCGCATCCACGCTGCCGCAGACTACTGGGAGTTCACCGCTGTTTATTCATCCGATCTACTGCCAGAGCAAAAGGCAAGAGGCTGCCACCCACTTCTTCGGCCAATCCAATTGATTTGGAAGCCACTGCGAAGAAGGACCGCAAAGGGAAGGAAGTTGCCACATCAAAAACGGACAACTCTCAGAGTGGAGATGCCGCAGTACCTCCATCTGTCAAAAAGGACAAGGGTAATGCCACTGCTGCCGCAGTCCATGCGCCTAAGTAGGATTATGAATCCGACATGGAGGCGACAGAGGCTTACCTCAAAGAGGTTTTGGTCTTAAAGGCGTGCAATCCTTGGATCTCTATACTATGATGCAAAGCCATTCATCCCTGACCGCAACATCGACATGTCAGTTTGTGCCAAATATAAAGTTGACAAATCTCTGAAGAAGATGCGGTTGATCATGACAATCACCTACGTAGAGTTATACTATGAGGATTTGATATGGGATATTTATGCCAAAATGCACCACTGCTTTGGTAATGATGGCTTTCAAGGCTACGGCAAAGTGTATCTCCGGAAAAAGATTTTCACTATCAGCCCTGCCGCAGTCAATGATTTCCTCGACCGCTTTGGATATTTATTATACTGCCGCAGTCACTGAACCGAACACTGCCGCAATTACTCGCCGCCTGATTGGCTCAACACCAGACATTGCTTACCTTCCTGCCTCCAAACTAACCTCTTTTTACTATCTGCTATCTACCATTGCTCGTGGCAACTGGACTCCCACGTCCAAAATGCACGTTGTGCACACCACGATGGCAGAGGTTCTTTTTAACCTTGGCGCAGGAAGGCAGGTGAACTTTGGGCAGCTTATTTTTGACAAAATGGCTACGCAGCATCACAGACGCAGAGCCTTGCGTTCGCTCTTTTATCCGGGAGATGATAAAGGCACAATGGTTGTCATACAACGATGCTGATATAGACACTACTGCCTACATCATACAAGTTGAGCATCCGCGGTCCCAATGATCTTCCATGGACATATTTTCATTGCACTGCCGTAATCCCAACTCCAAAGAAAGCTCCAAAAGCGCAGACTGATGTCCTCCGTTCCTTAGCTTCGTAGACGAGTATTCATGCTCGAGCTCAAGCTTTTGCCGAACAATGTGCTGCAAATCATATTGTCGTCATGCAGGAGTACATGACCAAGGTCATTGTTAATGGTATTGCCTGTTTTTTTGAAGAAAATGGCTTTACTCCACAAAAAGGGGGAGTACCAGCAGCAGCAGACCTCAAAGAGGCAAAGAGAAAACTGTTGAATAAATTGAAGGAGCACATCAAGGAAGTTGATGCTGAAGAAGCTGCCGCAGAGAAGGAGGCTGCCTTAGCAGAGAAGGTTGCTGCAGAGACTGCCGCATAGATTGATGGAGACTGATCGTGATTCGTCACTCGAGCCCGAGACCTGATGATTTGAAGATTCAAAGCAAGCTCTGAAGACCGAAGAAAAATTATTTCTTCTTTTGCTTTAGTTTTTATTTACTCTAAACAATTTATTTAATTTGGTTATTTGTTTTTTGAACAATTTGTTTAAGTTTTTATTTGGTTTGAACAATGTTTAATTTAAGTATTTATTTCCTTTAAAAAAATTGGTGTGTTATTTAGAGGCTTACTTAGTTTAACTTGTTTTTGTTTTATTAGTTAGGTATCAAATAAATGTTTTTGTTCTACTTAGGAAGTATCAACTAAGGGGGAGTTTTATTGCCTTAGTTGTTTGTCAAGATAAATGTCATATACTTCTAAGTCAGATGTATTTCATTGAGGGGGAGTGCTCATTGCGCTGCTGCCTCATGTTTTTGTGAAGAAAGATAAAAAGGGGGAGTTTGTAAGGATAAATATGTTTGGGCATTACAATGCCTTAAATGTACCTAGGCAGAAGTTGTTTTGCTAACATATTTATTTGTTTTCTTCTTTCTTCACAATTTATACTGTTGTAATCACTTGTCATATTGGTGATTTGATTTAGCATAGTTCATTAGTTGGAACGTGCTTGAAAAACAATCAACATAGAAGCTTTCTGCCGCAGCACAGCCAGGCAGAGTCATGCCGCAAGCAGTGCAAGGCTTGGACAAGAGGTTGAGTCAAGATATCGAGCGAAGCATGAGCGTAGGGCAAAGGATTGCTGAAGTCCAGAGAGTATGGAAGGCAGTGCAGTACGGCAGAGCATTCCAGAAGAACTTCAGAAGGCATTCCTGCGGCAGTGGTCAAAACAGCCTGCCCTAGAATATCTCAACCGATTGTTGACCTAGCAAAATGAGGAAATCAGTTGGAGACTCTCACCTATAAATAGAGGACGACCCAGCTGCATTTACTTAACACTCCAACAACACCTTTACACCTCCAGAAACACATTTCCTCTCTAGATCGATCATCACGCCTTTAGTGCCGCGACTTCACTTGTGAAGTTCGTCGAGCCATATGTTCTCTCGTCTCTAAGAGAGTTCTTTTGTAGTGCTGATGATCGTGACATTAGAATAGGTGTTATACAGTAGCTAGGTTTCGTTTGTTGTTGATTGTTCATACTCTTCGGATACGATTAATACGGAGGCATACATGTGTATAGCCTTTGGTAAAATCATTTGTAAATCCAAGAGTATTCCGTTTTTGTAAAGACTCGTTCTTTAATAAAGTTTCTGGCCGTAAGGCCGTTTCGTATGTGTATAATTTAAATACACATACAAAGATTAAATTCGTGTTCTTTACATTCCCGTACGTGTGTGTGTGTTTGTTCGTGTGATTTATTTTTAGTTAATTCCGCTGCAATTTATATACATATATCACATACATATTTATCATATTAACAATCTGATCAATCTAATTAAAATATTTAAATTAAGTAAATCACGAAAAACGAACATTTTCTGTACAAGGCATCGGGCTGCGGCATACGCTGTTCTGCCGCAGAACACTGCCTTGTCTAGGCAGCGCATTTCACTGCGTTTTATTTACTGCCTACGACTTTCAATATATATACTGAAATGTTTCTATAATGTTTGTCAAAATTTATTTATAAATAAATAGAATATTAATTATTTCATATACTACTATATGGAAAAATAATAAAGTAAAAAAAATGTTTTTAGTGTATTTTTACAAAAATGAAACTTCAAAATATCATACGAAGATAAAATATACCTCTCGCGGCCATCTTATACTTATAGGGTTTTATCTATGCTACATCCGGTACACCATCGATTTAATAACCGTTGATTTAATATTATTTTTTACAAGTGCACACACAATCATACACACCGACGTGTATGGTGTATGCATCAACGGTTAAGATGCTATTAGAGTAATACACCAGTTGTATCATCTAATAGACCATACTTATAGTCACACTTTTCATTCATTGACATTTTTTAAACAATTTTTTAAAATGATTTAAAAATTGTGAAAAAAATAAGTAAAACTATAAATAATATGTAATTATATTTTACAGTCAATAATTAATAATTATAAACTTATGTTATTATAGTCTTTATATAGTCTTTATATTTTAAATATTAATTTTAAATTTTAAAATAAATATTAATTTTATAAATTTTAATTTTATTTTTCAAATCTAGTTTATAATTGTTAATATAAATTAATGTATTAAATATAATTATTAAGTTTTTAACATAAGAGTATTATAGTATTTGTATAATTCAAATATTACCTTTTAGTATAATTAAAAACGTCTTAAAATTAAGCTTTATTTTTTTACAAAATAAAAAATATAAAATACTTCTTTAGAAAGTGAAAAACATGGACATCTTTTTATAATAAATAAAACTAATATTCCCTTTTCCCAATTATACCTTAAAATAAATATTTTTGTAATTTTATCAAAATATATCAAATTCCAAAAATCAAATTACATATTTCCCAAGATGTTCTGATTAATTTTATAAATATAATTTGAGTTGATTTTTTTTTTAAATAATAATTGAGACACCGGTTTGAACTATAAATAAGATCAATTTTACACTACGTACATTTAAACAAATCACTATACTTAAAAATGTCATAAATCAATATGAAAGTTCTCGTGATCTTGTTTTTGACAGTAAATCTCAATAGTGTTTTCCAATTTTCATCAGCAAAGAAATGTATCTTCACCCACAAAGTAGACGTTCACGTCATCAATCAGCTGGATCTGTCGTACGAGACTCTGAAAGTGCATTGCCAATCGAAGGACGACGATCTTGGGCTTCACGTGCTCGCACCGAGTCAAGAATTTCAATGGAAGTTTTGTGAGAGATAATTTTACTTTCCGACAACGTTATTCTTTTGTTATGTGTCGTGGGGCACGAAGCACAAACATTTCGACGCTTTCAAGCAAGAGTGGTTTCAAACGCAGGATTCTCATGTTAGTTGGTTTGATCGCCGTGATGGTCTTTACAGTGTTTATAATGGTAACTATAAGCAGTTCGATTGGGATTAATCAGAATTTAAATAACATTCAATTCATCTATTTCAATCGAGTTTTTATATGTATTCGGACGGGCACAAAAATTAAGAGCAGTTGAGCATCAAAATCAATTTAATTACTTTAATTTAGTTTAGATCATTTAATTCAATTCAATTTAATTAATTTCAATTCAAAATAACAATTAATAAATAAATATTTAAACTTACTTAATTGGTAGGATTTTACCTTTTCACAATAGTCAATAGCATACAAAAATAAAATATACCTATGGCCGCCATCTTATACTTATAGTCACACTATCCATCCATTTTAGAAGAAATTTTTCTAAGACGATTCAAAAAGTGTTAAAAAAATAAGTAAGACTATAAAGATGTAATTATATTTTAAATTGAATAATAATTAAATATAATATCATAAAACGTTCTATAATATAGGTCGATTCTACATTTAGTTCTCTAAATTTATAAAAAACAATTATCATCCTATTTAACAATTTTTAGCGAAATTTTAGACGGTGATCAAAATTAAATTACAGTTGATAGCTCATTCTGGCATTTTATTTTGTGTGAAGTCAATTCAATTGAATAAGTGTCACGAAAATACGACTTTAAAAAATAAAGTGCATCCAATTTTTTTTCCATATTTGTACTTGTGATACGTTTGATTAGTTGAATTAATAACAAATTGAAAAAAACACTATAGTTAGTAAATGCAGTCAAATAAATCTTTCATTGTGCGCGCCCATGACCATACGGTTGGTCTGTTTGCCAGAACTATTTCCCGAGCACATTGTTTTTCTGCACCGTACGTGTCGTATGACACAAAACACAAGACTTTTACCGCTTACGATCAGAAAATTTTCTAACTGGAAGATCCAGATGCTCAGTGGTTTGTTAACAGCAGGGGTATTTTCGACGATCACAATTACTCAGCCATGAAATTGAAATGATTGGTGGATAATCAATAAGACATTTTTAATATTTCTTGATGATTTCATATTTATAACTCATCAAATATCTCGAATTAATTCCATTAAGAATAAAGATCTTATATATTTTCACTTTTTAAAAAAGGATTTTATATTTTGTATTTTGTAAAAAAATAAGGTTTTAAGATGTTTTTAATTATACTAAAAGGTAATATTTAAATTATACAAATACTATAATAACTTTATGTTACAAACTTAATAATTATATTTAATAAATTAATTTATATTAACAATTATAAATAGATTTGAAAATTTAAATTAAGATTTATAAAATTAATATTTATTTTAAAAATTAAAATTAAAAATAAAATTTATTTTAATTAAGATTTTAAAATTAATATTGATTAAGATTTAATTATATAATAATTAGAGATAATAATATCACAAAAATGTCACGTAACATGGGTCGATCTTTAAATTAAAAAAAATATATTATAATCTTATTTAATGATTTTTAGTGGAATCATTATTGTAATATTGAATTACAAATAAAATATATATTATGAATATTAAAACATGTTCATATCAAATGCAGTCAAATTATAAATCTTATCTTTCATTGTTCGCCCATGACCCATCAGATCCAAATTTTGAAAATTCTAAAAATCAAATTATATATTTCTATATGTTACTATGATAAAATTGCTAATTAAATACTGAGTATAAATAAAACAATATTACACACTACATTCTACAAATAATCAACCATAATGAACAATATTACACGAAAATCCTCTTCTTATTTCTAACAGTGATAAATCTGAATAGTATTTTCCGGGGGCGCTTGATGAGATGCCCTTTTCACAATTTAACATTTATCATATATCCCACCCTTAAAAATAGTTTATCATCTACCCCATTATTTATTTAAAAAAAATTAATTATTTTTTACTTTTCCTTTCTTCCCGTAAACAAAAAAGGAGCTGCCCAAAATCCCCAATTTCTCAACCCTAATTCATGCTCCCACGAAATTTTCTACCTAAATGCCATAGATAGCTGTGAATTCAAGAAAAGTTGGAATACAATATGTTCTAATTCAATCCTCAGCTAATTTCCTCCGCGAATTTCGCCCCCGCGAATTTATCGTCCCCTTCATCAAATCCGTGAATGATTGTCGCGTCCACCATATATTTGGTTCGGAATCATTGTCTCTCGACTGGTGTAACAACTTAATTAGTTCTAAGGTGAGGAATTCATTTATGTGATTCTGATTTTTGTCCCTTTTTATTTTTCTACGAGATTTTGTGTCTGCAATTGTGTTCATCCTTCATTGAAATGACAGAAGATTAAATGCATGTGATGCAGGTTATTGGCGATGAGCAGAGAAGTTTGGTTATCAGTTTGCTTTACGGGTGATTTTATCTTCCGCGATGGTGTTTTCTCTTGGGTGTTCGATGGTGGGATTGAACGGGGTAAAGTAATTCCACTTCCAGTTCCCAAAAAAATAACCTATTTTGAGCTTTACCGTAAGTTGATTGAGAAGTTAAGAATTTATTCATCCATGTACGACATGGTTTTGCGTTGCCTTCACCCAATTGAAAATTAAGACTCGGTATTTTGCTCGTTTTTCGTAATGTTTTTTGGCTTGATTTTGTATATATGTGTTAATGTGTATGATTATTTATAAATTGCTTATTATTGTTGTGAAGGAGTTTATGTGCGGTATTGTCCAGTTCTTGGTGTTAAAATGCAGGAGAAACGACTAAAAAGAGACACAAACCGAGCTGGAAAGTGCAGCAACTTCGAGCACTGAAATTTTTTGCTCCCTCGAAATATGGAGTCATGACATACATAGTTGGAAAGATCGTGGAGTATAGTTTTCGGTGAATTTTGAATCAAGAGAATCGGGGTTCGTATGAAAGAGATATGCCGAGAACCGTAAAACTGCGCATGAAGGAAGGCATTTGATCAAGTGGTTCATGAGCAATATAGCCTTGATGCAGGATTCCATGGCGGACGGACCGGCACGGATCGCCTGATGTGACAGGTTGTAGGGGGTCCTCGAGGCAGTGATGGCGAGAGGCTTAAAAAGACGCATTTGGTGTTAGATTTATATTGATGTTGTTGCAAGTTATTTCAGAATTTTTCTTTATGTATTGTTTGATGTAAGCAACAAAATTATATATTGTGTTTGACGATTATATTATATATATGAATCTGTTTAAAATTATATAGAATTATATTATATATATGAATCTGTTTAAAATTATATAGAATACAGTCTATGAATTTAAATTGTTGTGTTTAAAAAAAGTAAAAAAAAAAAAAAAAAAGTGGGAAAAAAATAACAACAGCAAGGATATAATATTACTCAACAATTCATTAGTACCCTTACCAATTGACCTAACATGATTCTCAAAATTATACAATATTTATTAGTTTATATTGTCTATATAATGTTTTCTTATATGACTAATTTGAATGAAGTGTATGTTATTATGTGATGTGGTATATGACAGTCATGAATAAGTATATGATTCTTGTTGACACAATTCATGTTATATGGTTGAATACATGCTAATATTCTATTTCTTTAAATTTACATGATTCATGATTCTCACATTGACTATGGTGGATTAGATTTGATTGTTTCATAATTTATATAAGTTTGAATATCATACTTAAATTCATGAGTATTCACTACTATCATACATACTAGTAATTTATATTGTCTATATGATACTTTCTAGTACATAGATTTATATTGTCTATATGATACTTTCTAGTACATAGCTAATTTACATGACATAGAAGTGTGCGTTATTATGTGGTGTGGTATATGACAATCATCATTAGGTATAATTATTATGTGTCGTGGTATATGACAATCATCATTAGGTATAATTATTATGTGTTGTGGTATATGACGGTCGTCATTAGTTATATGATTCATGTTATAAGGTTGAATATCATAGTAACATTCTTATTATGATTCATGTTATAATGTTGAATATCATTGTAACATTTTTATTCTTTTGGTGATGTATATTTATGTTAAATACATAATAGATCATGCATAATACATTTTATTTCTTATAAATCATACATGATACAATTAAAATTTTGTTTCATAATTTTAATTTTAAAACTATCATAACTTATCACATTAATTTCACTACTATTCATACATAATAAATTTTGATACTATTTATTGGTATAATTTTAATTTTAATTCCCTCTTTCATTTTCAATTTTTTTTAAGTTTCCTCCAAATTTTTTAATTTGCCAAAAGTGGAACATCAAGTCAATATATAATGCACACAAAATCGAGAAGTGAAATTCCCCAAATTCCAACTCAACTTGAACCTCTAACCTTCAAAATTTAATTTGGAGACAACACAAAAAAATAAAATAAAATCTATACTTAAGATAAAAATCAAATCTATTGATCATTCACATCCTCCTTGATTTTAATTCTCAGAACAATCTTTCAGTCAAGCCTTGTTCATCAACACCACCACACCATCGTTCATACCCCTAAAGTCGATACCAGTATCGCAAAGCAGCACTCTCAAAAGTCAAAGATCTCTGAATATTCACACCAAAGGTTCAAAATAAGAATATACCAATAAAACAAACAAGTCAGAGAATTTGTTTATAAGTTAAATAGTACTCCATATATATCGGTACTTACAACCCATAAATAATCGATAATAGTGACGCTGAATACAAAAACCATAGTTACAAGTATGTGCACATAATATATAGGCAAATTTTGAACATAATTGGAAGACAAAATGTATATGCACAAATGGGCATATTTTGGAACATGCGATTCAAGTATATTCACAACTAACACTGCACCATGAAATGAAGTAATTGAAAATAGAAAATATGAAATCAAAGGAGTAATCAGATGATGTCACTTCTTAACCCAAATGGATCAGCAACAAGTTCATTAACCTGACCAACAATGACTATAATTGAAGGTTGGGCATTCCAGAGAGTGCATTCTGCTCTCTTCACCTCATCAAACTATATTGTTTACAAAAAGAAAATACGCTCCAAAAATGAGCATCATTGAAGTAAACTGCAGAAAATGAGAAAAAAAAATGAGTAATGTCATATAGTTCCCTACATTCTTATAAAATAACTTTTTCACCCAAAGGTTTATACCTAGAACAATTCCAACAAAACGAAAGCACTGATATCACCTAAAGGTCTCACCATCTTTCATCTCGACTTGATAGTAAGGTTTTCCATCTTTGTTCACAATCTTGTAGGGAACAAGCTTCATGTCCTTGAACTTCTTTATCTTCAAACTTGTGGATCAAAACCAATTCCAACACTCCTTGAATCGTTAGATTTGTCGAAACTCGCCGCCACTTCAAAAAATCAAACAAAAACCGAAATCATAATTCACACTAATTCTCAAATTGAAATCGTGAATGGAGGGAAAATGAAGTACATATTTTTTCTATTTAATTTCCCCTAATTTTATTGGCTAAAGCCTACATCTAACACAACAAAATATCAAATATATGAAGAATTAAAACGTACCTGAATCGGTTCACGCCCAAGGGTTATGTAAAACAAAAAAACAATATAGAGTTCGAAACCAAAATTAATAGCAACAATGGAAACCCTTGTAATACAGAGTAAGAAAACTAAATACAATCGTCTCACCCTCAAACATACAAGCATTAAAATACAAAGAAAACTTGTAACTGTGCCGCTGAGATTTTTCAGAATAGATGAAAAGGGTTAATTACATAAAAATTGTCCCTCATTGACACAAACACCGCGACTAAAATACAAACAAACGACGCCTAAAAGAGATGAATAAGGTTACCTAACAAACAACCCCAATTGATGGACATAGATAATCGAATGACGGCCGCGGTGCTTCATTCGTATGGAATCGACCTTGGTTTGCCTTCGAACCGTCGATTTTGCCGAGAAAGAATCAAAAATTTTCTAAGTTTATGAAATCGATTTGGGAGAGGGAAAAGGTTTATAGAATTGAATGGAATCGACAAAGGTTTTTCTTCGTTCGAATTTGCTTCTTTTGTTTTTATTTTACTGGTTTTCGGGCAGAGTTTGTGAAAATTTAGGGAAAAACGGGCAACTAAAATTAGCTAAATGAAAAGTGAAAAACACATTAAATAAACAAAAAATGTAAAAAATAAAATAGGGCATTTCGTAAAAGGTCCCCTTAAAATAGGGCATGCCATAAATTGTTCCTATTTTCCGGCACTCATCTGCCCATACAATGTGCACGTTCACCGACAAAATAACCGTCCACGTCGTCAATAACTTGACCCCACCGCCGTACGAGAACTTGAACGCGCATTGCTGGTCTAAGAACGACGATCTCGGACTCCATTTGCTCTCACCGGGTCAAGAAATTCACTGGACTTTTTGTTTGAACTATTTCGTTTTTACGCCTACAAAGTTCTATTGCGATTTGTCGTGGGCTGGCGGCACGAAGCAACGACATTTCAACGCTTTCGACCAAGATGCTTATCAAGGCAAGAGCACGAATATTACTTGGCGCTCTAAGCGTGCCGGTGTATATAACGGCAAGACTAAAGAAATATTTTACTGGAATAATGTATAGTATATATTCATAATTAATCATCGGATCGGATAATCGGTGTATATATTCGTTCGATTTACGTTTTCCGCACAAGTAAATCTTCTACTTTATTTTTATGAATTACTTAAAAGTTTATCAAAACATATAAAATTCCAAAAATCAAATTACATATATATATTCCCAAAATGTTCTGATTTTATAAATCTAATTTATGGAATTAATTTTTTAAAATATAAAATTGAAACTGGCGTTTGAACTATAAATAAGACCAATATATTTAACAAATCACTCTATACTTAAAAATGTCACACATCAATATGAAAGTCCTCCTGGCCGGTCTTGTTTTTGACAGTAAATCTCAATAGTGTTTTTCGATTTTCATCCGCAAAGACATGTATATATCTTCACCCACAAAGTAGACGACGTCCGCATCATCAATGATATGATCAAGATCCACCGTACGAGAATTTGAAAGTGCATTGCCAATCGGGGAACGACGATCTTGGGCATCACGTGCTCGCACCGCGTCAAGAATTTAAATGGAAGTTTTGTGAGAATTATTTTTACTGGCCGACAACTTTATTCTTTTGTTATGTTTCGTTGGGCACCAAACACAAGCATTTCGACGTTTTCAAGCAACGGTGGTTTCAAACGGAGGATTCTCATATCACTTGGTACTTTGCCCGTGAGGGTATTTATGATGGTACGTAGGCAAAAGGTGTTTGATTGGGATTAATAAGAATTTATACTCCATTCATCAAGTCATGTATACACAAATTTATAGTCGATCGATTAAGTTTATTTTAAAATAAATAAATAAATAAATAAATAAACTTAATGTAATATAAATGGATTCCACGTTTAATCTTTTAAATTTATAAAAATCAATTATTGTTCTATTTAATGATTTTTAGTAAAATCTCGAATTCTGTCGGAGCTAAAGTGTACTTGATAGCTCACTTTAAAATTTTATCTTGTGTGTGAGATCAATTCAATTGAGCAAGTGCCACGAAAACACTACTTTAAAAAACAAAGTGCATTCATTTTATTCATATTTGTGTAACACTTGTTTGATTGAATTATAAAAAATAAGAAGAAAAAAAACTTGTAAAATTCTACTAAAATTAGTCAAATAATTTTTGATTTTGATTTTTCATAAATTTAATATGAAATCGAACTATGTTGAGGATTGTGATATTATTTCTAATAATTATATACTTTGTTACCGTCTTTATATTTTTTATAATTCTTTAAAATAATCATTTTAAATGAACATAAAATTATTTATTGTTAATCATTAATGTAATATATAAAATTACAAATACAATATATATTAACAAAATGAATAGTATTTTAAAACATGATCATATCAAATGCAGTCAAATTAATCTTTCATTGTGCGCCGTGAGATCCAAATTTGAAAATTCTGAAAATCAAATTATATAGTACTTCTAAAATTTAGTACTTCTAAATTGTTACTATGATTTTATAAAATTTCTAATTAAATAATGAGAAAAAATAAATAAGACAATATTACACTCTACAGTCTACAATAATCAACCATAATTAACAATATTACGGCACCATGAAAATCCTCTTCCTATTTCTAAGTGATAAATCCGAATAGTTATTTTAGTTATTTTTTATAATTTTTGTATGTTTATCATATATATTGAACGGTAAAAAAAAATTCAGAGTGTTTATAAGTATGAGAGAGAATGAATAGTATTTTCCGACAATAATTTGCCCATACGATGTGCATGCAATTCACCGACAAAATAAACGGCGAGAACTTGAACTTGACCCGCCGCCGTACGAGAACTTGAACGCGCATTGTTGGTCTAAGAACGACGATATCGGATACCAATTGCTCACACCGGGTCAAGAACATCACTGGATCGGACTTTTTGTTCCAACTATTTCGATTTAATTTGATTTGATTCACACGAGTATATTTTATTCATCTCTCAATTTTAGTAATCAGTATTAAAACAAATACCCCATCATTGTAATTTTATCAAAACATATCAAATTCCAAAAATCAAATTACATCCAAAATGTTCTGATTATATAAATCTAATTTGTGGATTTAATTTTAAAGAAAATAATTTAGACACACGCTTTGAACTATAAATAATAAGACAATTACACTACAATTAACAAATCACTATATATACTTTATAACAATGTCACAAATTAATATGAAAGTCCTCCTCGTCTTGTTTTTGACAGTAAATCTCAATAGTGTTTTTCGATTTTCATCCGCAAAGACATGTATCTTCACTCACAAAGTAGACGTCCACGTCATCAATCATCTGGACCCACCGTACGAGACTCTGAACGTGCATTGCCAGTCGAAGGACGACGATCTTGGGCTTCACGTGCTCGCACCGGGTCAAGAATTTCAATGGAAGTTTTGTGAGAGATATTTTTACTTTCCAACGACGTTATTCTATTGTTATTTGTCTTGGGGCACGAAGCACAAACATTTCGACGCTTTCAGGCAAGAGTGGTTTCAAATGAAGGATTCTCATCTCACTTGGTACGCTAGCCGCGACGGTATTTATGATGGTAACAATAAAGTGTTTGATTGGGAATAATAAGAATTTACAGTATACCATTCATCAAGTCATGTATATATACACAAATGTAATCCATATAAATAAAATAAAAAATAATTATTTTAATTTATAGAGTGTTGAAATATTTGTTTGTCTTAAATAATTATTTTAATTTATAGAGTGTTGCAATATTTGTTAGTCTTATTAATTAACATGTAGTATTAAAGTGCTAAACATTCTCTCGTGTATTAATTTACTCGACTCTTGCATCATTTTGGACTTAATTTAAATTTATTTCAGATAAATTTATTTTAGACTTAATTTTAGTTTAGTTCATATATTTCAAATTCTGTTCAAATTTATTCAGTTAGTTTATAACTTAATTAAGTTTTTTTCAAATTAAATAAAAATTAATTTTAATCAATAATTTATGTATACAGTCTAGTTAATACTAGAATATTAAAAAACATAAAAATTATTACTACTATTTTTATAAAAAAAAATCAATTCAATTTAGTTTATTTTGGAATTATTTAGTTCAATTCAAATTAATTAAAGGGTCCTGCTAAATGGGCAGAATCTGTCCAAGGCAGAAACTCTTAAAAAATATGTTTTGCTTGATTTAAATAATAATTTATTTATATTTAGATATGGATTAATATGAATTATATTATTATTCATCTATATTATGTAAAAAAAATAAAAAAAAAATAAAATTTTAATTACAAATATTAAATATTTTACTATTCTAGTTAAAAAAACACATTTAAATAGAAATAAATATTTTAACATATAAAAAGAAAAAAAAATTATCGTAAAATTTAATATCTGTCCATGGCAGAATCTGCCCACGGCGAATTACCGTTAATTAAATTCAATTTATTTCGGTTCAGGTGTTTTTTATTCTAAAAGAACATATCTTTGAACTCATTTATGAAAAAAGTGCAAAGTATGGTTGATTCTTAGCTACCCATGGTAGCAAAGAATGAGATGTAAACACGTCTCAATCTCCATGGGAGTGGGCACTGAGCACTACTACTATTGCGTAATTAAGAATCAACTACAAAACTACAAAGTACATTATTGGTTATGCTACTCATTTACTATTTAAATTTAATCATAATTTTACAACTAATCAAACTATTTTAAATTTTAAGTCTATTTTAAATTTTAAGTTTAATCTTATGACTAGAAATTAAAAATTAAAACTCATGAGTTAGTATTCATTATTAAATCACAAATGTATGGTTGACTGTCCCATAAGAGTGATCGGAGTTAGGGGTGTTCAAAAAACCCGCCAAACCCGATCCGCCCGCCAACCCGACCGAAAGCCGCCCGAACTCGTCGGTTTTATTTTGAATAAATTACCCAACGGTTGGAATTTCTAAAACCCGCCAAAATTCGGGTGGGTAGCGGTTTCGTTAGTGACTATCCGCAAATAAACCGACCCGCCCGCTCATAATATATATATATATATATATATATATATTATTAGTATATAGTAGTATTATTAGTTCATTTTTATTTATATTATTACTAGTATAGTAGTATTAATTTATGAGATAATTTTTAAATTTTTCTTAACTAGTTTTTTATGTATGTTTTTGATTTTTTTTTTCAATTAAACAAAACTCACATGTTCATATCTTTAAAATCTTAAGTTAACAACATTTTCAATAGTTTGTACAATTATATGTTATTATTTTGTAATGTTTTACTAGAACTTTAAATAATTTGTTTTTTTTAATTTGTGTTAGTTTTATTTTTCAATTCTTTAATTTTTTATTTACAATTAACTTATTTATTTAAACATGTCATTTTACCCGCCAAACCGCCCGCACCCGACCGCACCCGCCTTCACCCGCACCATACGGTTGGAGTAAAAAAATGGGCGGGTTTGGTTTATAAAATTGAAAACCGCAATCAATGGGTCGGGTGATTTTTTATGGATGTACCCGCCCAAATCCGCCCGTGAACACCCTAATCGGAGTAGTATAAGATAGACATTTTTTTTTTTTTTAAAATTGAGCAAAATACTAATAGCTTAAAAAAATCAATTTAAAACACAAATTTATTCTTTACTTTTAACTTACTTTCTAGATATTACTGTTATGCCCCTACCCTACTTCACCGGAACGGCCCACCTGAAAAAACCAAACATTTTTTGTCGATCAACAAAACACCATTTTCACTCCGCCGGTAAAACCAACGTTTTGGCGCAAAATCGAGAAATCGAGATTTCGAATGTCGATCAGTGAAATTCGAATGACATTTACGAGTGTTCATTAGGAACGGATTCTGATGGGAAAAAAAGAATCTTGGCGGATATGTCAGGAGGAGCAATGAGGAAGCTTTTCCCTCCAAGAGCAAAGCCCCTTTCCGGACACAACTCGGCTTCATTAGCTTTCTTATCTTCTTCTGCAACACAATCCCAACTCCCTTCGCCGCCACTTCCATCGCCATACCTTTCAAATTTAGCCTCCGCCATACTCGATTCACCGACCCCGCAACAGGCGCTGCGGATATTCAACTCCGCCTCGAGAAACGTTAACCCGGCAAAGACTCTGAAACTCCACTCGGCCATCGTTCACTGTTTAACACAGGCGAAATTGTACGTGCAGGCAAGGTGTTTGATAGAAGGCGTCATCGAAACTCTGAGGAAAACCCGGAAGCCCCACAAAGTGTGCTCCTCTATTTTCACCGCGCTCAATCAAACACAGACATCGGGAAGTAATCGTAACGTGTTTGGAGTGTTAATCAGTGCTCTATGCGGAAAGGGTCTCGTCGATGAAGGGTATTGGGTTTACAGTAAGGCGGGGAATCTGCCTGCAGTACAGACCTGCAATACGCTTTTGAATGGTCTTCTAAAAACGGGCCGGGCTGAATTCATGTGGCAAGTGTACGGGAACATGGTTTCAAATGGGCTATCGCCTAGTGAGGTGACTTACGGAATACTAGTGGATGCTTCTTGTGAAAAAGGAGATACAGAGAAGGCGAGCTCATTGTTTGAAGAGATGGCTAAGGCGGGACTAAAACCGACAGTCGTGATTTACACTACTCTCATACGGGGACTATGTGCTGAGAGTAAGATTACTGAAGCAGAAACCATTTTCTCTAGAATGCAAGAATCGGGCATCTCCCCAAATCTCTACACATACAATGCTCTAATGGACGGGTATGCTAAAATGGTTAATATTGAGAAAACGCGTAAATTGTATTATGAAATGTTGGGTCGAGGAGTGCTGCCGAATTATGTCACTTTTAGTATCCTGATATATTTGCTTAGCAAAATGGGGCAGCTAGTGGCTTTTAGGAGCTACTTCGTGCATATGGTGAAATTAAACGTCGTTCCTAATGTATACATATATAATTGCTTGATGGATGGATTTTGCGAATCCGGGAATTTATCTGCTGCCATGGACATGTACTCTGAGATGGATAAATTCAATATTTCCCCAGATGTTGTCACGTATGGCATACTGATGAAGGGCTATTGTAGAATCGGTAGAGTTGAAGAGGCAGAGAGTTTAACATCTGAAATGAATAAAATGGGAGTAGTGGCGAACTCCGTACTATACAATACGCTGATAGACGGGTACTGTAAGAATCAGTATATGGAGAAAGCCATGGAAATTTGTTCTCAAATGATGGAACGCGGTATACAACCTGATTTGGTTACTTTTTGTACGTTGTTAAATGGGTATTGCAAAGCTGGACAATTAGAAGCTGCCATGGGACTGTACTATGAAATGACGGTCAAGGGCTTCAAGCCTGATGTGGTGGCCTACACTTCGCTGATAGACGGGCACTTCAAGAAAGGTTATGTTGACATGGCTCTAAAATTGTACAAAGAAATGGTTGGATCTGGGATTGATTCCAATGCCTTCACGGTTAGTTGTGTGGTTGATGGACTGTGTAGGGATGGGAGGATCAATAACGCGGTTAAATTTTTCTTGGATCAAAGTGTATGGGGGTATAATAGTACTGTTACGTATTCGATTCTGATAGGTGCTTTGTGTAGGAATGGTCGGGTTTTCCAGGCGAGTAAGTTTTTTAGGGACATGC
This sequence comes from Euphrasia confusa, assembly GCA_954870475.1. Lineage (NCBI taxonomy): Eukaryota > Viridiplantae > Streptophyta > Magnoliopsida > Lamiales > Orobanchaceae > Euphrasia > Euphrasia confusa. The sequence goes on from OX940970.1 coordinate 2,869,344, forward strand.
GGAGAAGTGGTTTGAAGCCGGGGGTATCGGATTATGTTGCCATTGTGCGAGGGCATTTTGAGGAGAAGCGTGTGTTCAATGTGATGATGGTGCAAGCGGATATGGTGAAGGTGGGTGTCTTGTCGAGTGTGCGTATGTGTGAGGTGATGAGTGGAGGGTATTTTTCGTCATCTGAGAAGTGTATGTAACGAAGATCATGGAGTTCTAGATTACGATTATCCCGAGAGAATAAATGAATGTATTTTCTGTTCTTGCAATCTGCATAATTAATTACAGATTTATGAGGTTTGAATTTTATTACAGATTATGAAACTACAGAACTGCTGTATGAATATATCTGCCTTCTGCAAGTTCTGTTGATCCAATGGGTGCCTCAAGTTCCGAAAAATGTTGTGACATTTTTGCATAAAAGGGATGTGTGATTCTTACTCAAACAGGTATAGTAACATTATACAATTTTACACAAAAATAATCAACGGAAAGCTTAAACTGCTACTGCAACAGGCCTTTTGCTGGTTTTGATCCCTTTGATAGCTGCAAACACGCACACGAAAAAACAAATGGTCAGAGAAAAAACGTTAGATTCATCACCATGTAACTGAAGCTATTTCATGAACTTGTTTCATTCTTGCCTTCAGCATAATCAGGAGCTCCGAAAACGGCAGAGCCAGCAACCAGTGCATTAGCCCCAGCTTCAATGACCTGAAAACATTATCGATTATGTTGCATTAATTTATTTTTATGAGCACAAAAACAAAATGATAGGTAGACACAAAATGATGAAATGGTTAACCCGTTTTTTTGGGGATTCTTTGTTTTATTTCCAATCAAAGCAGATCAAATTTTATCAAGAAATGTAAGTTTATAACGAAATTTGAAAGCAGATCACAAATCTTATGATTTCAATTCTAGTCTGACCTTGTAAGCATTTTTAGGACCGACCCCACCATCTACTTCGATCCATGGGTTCACTCCCTGTAAAGAAGACAGTAGAATAGAATCAGATATTTATTCAAGCATGGAGGGACAATACAGCAAACATATACCTTCTCAACACACAATCTTCTCAACTCCGATATTTTCTTTACTTGGCTCTCTATGAAGCTTTGCCCACCAAACCCAGGATTTACGGACATAATTAGTACCAGGTCAACCACTGTTAGTCAAACAAAAGGAAAACACACAAGGAAAATTAATCGGTTTTCAAACAATGAGGAGTACCCACAAATCCATCAAACATGAAATTTAGATAATCATCCCTTCATGACACATATCTCCTAAAACCTTAATTTCAAAAAATAAAAATAAAAAAAATCGATCTTACCATCAAGAACATACTCTATGGCACTTAACGGGGTCCCGGGGTTCAGAACAACTCCAGCTTTAGCCCCCAAACTCTTAATCTAAAAAAATACACGAAAAAGAGTGTGAAGGTGACTGTTCATCATTACCATATATATATATCTAAGAAAATCCTACTAAATATAATACTAACAATAGTCAGCAAAACCAAACAACTTCATTACATTCAGTAGACCATGTCACCCTGATGGATATTTTGAACAAGTTAGACAAACCCCTAACCAAGTTGTCTTAATTATGGCACCAGATTCTTACTTGATTCACCGTGCGGTGCAAATGGACGGTTGAAGATTGTTCACAATGAACACTAACTATGTCGGCTCCAGCCTTTATGAAGTCCGGGACTCGCTGATCAGGTTCAACTATCATCTGCCATGCTCCAATTGTTAAAAAAAAAAAAGGTGCACTTGATGCTTAACATAATAATATCCTAAAAATATGAAATAGTGGAGTACCAAATGTACATCCAATGGGAGATCAGTGACAGGACGCAAGGCATCGACCACGAGGGGCCCAATTGTAATATTCGGAACAAACCGACCGTCCATCACATCAACATGAATCCAATCACAACCTGCCAACTCGACTGCTTTGACCTAGTCGTATAACACCGATAATGAAGATTAAGAATACAACTGGAAGCCATTTCATTTTGGATATGAGTTTTTGAACTAAAAATGAAAAAATCTCAACTAGGGATACAAATAAGATATCATTTTAGTTTATAAGATATTTTGCAAGAGATAGTATGAGCAAAGGTTATGAACAATAAAAATATTACCTGCTCTCCTAATTTGGAGAAATTAGCGGAAAGAATAGATGGAGAGACAATGATGTCACTTTTTGAGAACTTGTCGACCCGGGAAGTTGCCTTCACCACAACTCGAGATCTTCTCCTGGTGTCAATAATACATAAAACAAATCCGAAGAAATTCAGAAAACGCTAAACAACACATTACCAAAAACAACTTTCACCGCTTTAAAATCTTGGGAAAGAAATAAAATTCCCGATTGATGGGGAGGACTAATTTTGTTTCTCGTGAACTCATTTGGTGGCCCTGTAAGTCCTACCCAAATAAGGATGAAAGGGCTAATGACGAAGCAAGTTCTCACAACCCCTAACACCATTCCATTGATCTATCAAATACCGAACACAGCGAGCTAAATTTCTTTCGGCATATATCTGAAAAGTCTATTAAGCATATTCACAAGCATGTGATGTTCAATCACTACATGTGGCAGTTAAGTAGCTACGATATATTGAAACTACAATTGCTACGCAATCGATTAATTCGATCAGACCCCAAATCAAAATTATAAAATTTAAAATCAATATATACAATCAAAAACCACAATTGAGCTCATTCAAGCCAATATTCACAGACCAATATCACCCAATAGAATTACATGAATCAAATTACGTACCCGGTAGGAACGAATGAGGTTGGGGGTGAAAGAGACGGCTTTTGACCTCTGAACCCGCCAGAAATAGACTGAACCAAAGTAGATGAACCCAAAGAAGAAGTTGCCGATGCCATTTTTTTATGCTTTTGGAATCCTGAATCTGAATTCTTGAAATGGGGTTCCGGCGATGAGAGGAAAAGGGTTGTTGATTTCTCCCTCTTTCCTCAGTGATCAACAGACAACTGAAGAAGAAAAGAAAAGGAAACGATGATGATCGTATGGAGGGAGGAGTTTCGTATGGATGACACGTGACAGGATTGTATTTCCGCCGGGAGAAATTGAGTGTGGGGTTATTGGTTATCTGGAATGGTTGGCTCTTGCCTCTTCTATCGGTCTCGTGTGTATATTATATTATAAAAATAATTTATTTTGTTTTATTTATTTTTAAATTATTATTATTATTATTATTATTGTTATTGTTATTATTATTATTATATTGGACTAAAAGTATCAATAAACATTCATTATGATTAAAAAATATATTTGAAAAGTTTTTTTTCACAATTATTTACTGTATAAATTTGTCTTTTTACATTTTTTTTATTTTTTTATTGTTCATTTGAAAATGTCTCACGTTACTCAATTATTTACTGTATACTTAATTTGTCTTTTTACATTTTTTTTATTTTTTTATTGTTCATTTGAAAATGTCTCACATTACTCTGTTCTGTATAAATTATTTCACTTTTTTTATTATTTACAAAAATAGTGTGATAACTAATAAGTATGAGACGGAAAAAATATTAATTATTTAAATATTTATTTAAAAATCAATACAATCTCACAAATTAACCTGACACATAGAATATTTATTTTTGTAATAGACAAAAGAGACATTTTTTATGGTAAGAGAGAGTATAATTTTAAAATATTTTTTTAACCCTAATTATTTCGTCAATTAAATACTTCATTTGTTTCTCTCAAAGTTTTAAGATGGTTGATGAAAAAATGAATGTATTTAATTTTGTATAGTGAATTTGTGTGATCGTAAATATTTTATGTACTATAATTGTATGTGTTGTAAATTTTTCGGTATGATGATAAAAATGATATTAAAAGTGTAATTTTTTTAGTGGAATGAAAGAAAGTATTACCTTCGTCTCTAGAATATATATGCACATTTCCTTTGAAAATTACAAAAAAAGTGTGCATATATTCTGGAAATGGAGTTAATAGTATATTTTTAAAATTTTTGTGCTCCAAACACATTTTTTCTATTTATATGAAATTGAAAAAGTATTATTTATACACATCATTGATATGCTCGACTAACAAACTTGATCGTTGATATTCTATTTATAGCCTCGAGTAACAAACTAGATATGGGCTTTGCCTTTAATATACTACGGAGGTGTGAGAGAAATAAAATTACGTGTATAGTATTCTTCACTTGATGTCATCATACACCTATGATGAGGAGAATTCTAATTCTACTCGTGAGTTGTGAGTCGTGACATTCATGCAATTCGTCAAATTATGTTCCTATTTATCAAAATAAAAGTTTTTTCGTTGCGTACTTCTCACATTTGGAAGAGTCAATCCCTCCTATTTGGTATTCGGATTCAATTTTATTAAGACTTGTATATTGAATTCGAGGCCAACCCCACTCCACCTACTACCATTCAATTGCGATCTATAAAATTGACTGTCGACATTAGTCGCATTCATTGAACTTATATTGCTCGGGTTACTACACGTGACTTATATCCCCATCTAACCAACAATAATATCGTGTCATGTTTAGCTAAAAAACAAAGATTTTATTGCTAGAATTCTAATGTTTTTCGGCTTGAACGGTTAAATTAGTTGATCAGCTTAAATGTATAGTGTAAGTTGTAATACCTAGGACGATGTTAGTTTTGATACATGTTAAATGTTGTATCATCTCACAGTTCAAAATGTTAAAAAAGTTAAGTTAACTTGACATTTATATTAGTAGTCACGAGTCCCGCTCAAAGAAGTGGTCACACTTTCTTTTTAAAATATTAGTATTGTAAATATATTGGTTTAACTATTAATTATTAGTATATTTTACTTATTATTTGTTCTTTTGGACGAAAATTGAATTGAAATGTGAACTAAACTAAATTGATATTTTTTATAAAAATAATAATAATTTTTATAAATTATTAAATATTTTTTTAAATATTAATAATATTGTGATACTTTCTAGATTGTATATTTAAAATTATAAATTGAAATTATTTTTTATTTATTTTATTTTAATTCATTTTTTAAATGAACTTAATCCATGAGTCATTTGTAATTTTCTCAAGGGTTGTTAGCTTCAGTTGGTTGAGTACTTGAGTTGAGGATAGTAAGGTCGAACGTTCAAATCCCAAGATATTGATCTAGACAAAACGAAATAATTAAGTTCAAAAAAACATATACTAAACCTTTTTTTTTATTTCGATCGGAGATTAGGAATAATTAATAGTTAAACCCATAATGAATATAAGAGTGTCACCTAAAAAGATTAATATTAAAAATATAGACAGACACTCAACAACACTGAACAAAAAAAACTGAGATATAAATAGAGTGACAAAAGACTGAGTTTTTAGGCGATGAAGAGGTTAAACAAAGTTCCCATTACTTCCGACGGCGGCGGCCGACCGCAAGCCTCCGGTCACGACGGAGACGCCGTCAACAAGGATCCGGAGTGCAAATGCGGGCTTAATCTGATGAGATTGTCGGGTCTGCTCCTGGTTTTGGTCATGGGTTTCTCCGTTTTGTTCTCCGTCTCCGTGGTTCTTAGGGACCCACCGACTGATTCTCTTTGGACGGTTGCTCAAGCCAGAAATCTTGATTTTAAGCTTCAAAAAGGTAATCTTTTTAATAATATGTTTTGAATGTATCTTCTTGGAGTTATAATGTGAACTTAATTGACCTTGTTTTTTTATGGTTTTTTTAGATGATTAAAAAAAATTAATCAATTTTTGTTACTCTTCTTGATACATTGCAAGTGAAACTCAGTGGGGCTAGAAAATAGATTGTTAATGTAGTTGGGGATTGATTTTCATTTTCTTGGGTCACTGGACAGTGATTGTTCATAGCTATGGACCACACAGTTTCGAAAGCATTTTTCTGTTTTCAAATTAAAAAAAAAAAAAAAAGAAACATAGACCTGATGTGGAAGACGATTGCTTTGAATTATGTATTCCGGAATCATTGCGAATGGTAGAATACAGGGGATGTGCATTGCATTCTGAGTGACACAATATCTTCGTAGTTCGTAGTCAACAACGTTGACAAAGAACTTTGCCTTGGAGGTACAGTACAAAGACATACAAAAAAACATAGTTTTATTATATAGACTGTGTTTTGACATTCTGAGAGCTCGATTTTTTTTCGGGATTGTTTACTTCTATACACGGCTCCGTTCCATCTGTTAATACTTAATTCCATAATTATCTTGAACTTGAGGATCTGATCTCCAGTTGGTAGTTGAACCTGATCAGCGACAAGTTGTTTACCTTCTTCTCGTCCATTAGAAAGTCTTGTTTCTATTTGACTATATTGGGTGAAAACACAACAGATATGCATACATTTTTGTATACATGATACCGAATGTATATTTCCTTTTCTATTTGACTATATTGGGTGAAAACACAACAGATATGCATACATTTTTGTATACATGATACCGAATGTATATTTCCTTTGAAACAAAACTTCACCTTTCAGTGTCATAAGCAAACAACTTACTCGTTACTTTCCTTCTCTGCAGCGATACTACAGGAAAGTGATCTCACTGAGCCCGTTCAAGTCCCCAATGACAAGCTTCTGGGAGACCTTCTCCCAACCGGCTTTGACGAAAAATCTTGCCTCAGTAGATACCAATCACTCTTATACCGCCGAGCAACACCAAACAAACCTTCTCCTTACCTCATAACTAAGTTGCGAGCCTACGAAGCCCTGCACAAGAGATGCGGGCCCCACACGGATGTATACAACAAGACAGTGCAAAATCTTAGGTCCGGAAAATCCTTGAGCTCGCCCGAATGCAAATACATCATCTGGATTTCCTTCAGTGGTTTGGGTAACCGAGTTCTGACTCTGGCTTCAACTTTTCTTTACGCCCTTCTCACCGACCGAGTCTTGCTTGTGGATCGTGGGGCTGACATTCCCGATCTCTTCTGCGAGCCGTTTCCAGAAGCTTCTTGGCTACTTCCTCTGGATTTCCCATTATCAGATGAGTTCAATGGCTTTAATCAGAAATCAAATGGGAGTTATGTGAATTTGGCGACGGGCAATGTAACCGGAATACCATACGCCTATCTCCATCTGGTTCACGATTATGACGACCAGGATAAACTCTTCTTCTGCGATCAAAATCAAGAGGATCTAAAGAAAGTGCAGTGGCTGGTGATGAAGAGTGATAATTATTTCATCCCATCCCTTTTCTTGATCCCTTCTTTTGAGCAGGAATTGCATCGTCTCTTTCCCAATAAGGAAACCGTTTTCCACTTCTTGGGTCGGTACTTATTCCACCCGACTAATCCCGTGTGGGGTCTTATAAGCAGGTACTATGAAGCTTATTTATCCAATGCAGACGTGAGAGTAGGAATTCAAGTAAGGGTCTTCGACAAAGAACCAGGCCCGTTCAAACACGTCTTGGACCAAATCTTGTCTTGTACCATGAAAGAAGATATACTACCAAAAATAATTAATCGGAGCGAGCAAGTAACAATTTCTCCTGCTTCCGGGAGGCGGAAAAGCATGTCCGTGCTTGTAACGTCTCTGAGCATCGGTTATTTTGAGGAGTTGCGAAACTTGTATTGGGAGAACCCGACTCTGGCGGGTGAGATCATCGGGTTTTACCAGCCAAGTCACGAGGGTTACCAGCAAACTGAGAAGCAGAATCACAATAGGAAAGCGTGGGCGGAAATGTATCTTCTTAGTTTGATGGATAAGTTGGTGACAAGTTCTTGGTCGACTTTTGGGTACGTAGCTCAAGGGCTTGGAGGGGTTAAGCCGTGGATACTGTACAAGCCAGAAAATCGTACTGCCCCAAACCCGGCTTGCCGTAGGGCAATGTCAATCGAGCCTTGCTTTCATGCTCCGCCTTTTTACGACTGCAAGACGAGGAGAGGAGTGGATACAGGTGCTATTGTCCCTCATATTAAGCATTGTGAGGATATGAGCTGGGGTTTAAAGCTGGTTGATAAGTAATTGACTTTTGAATTCCTTTTTTTTTTTTTTTTTTTTGGTGTATGTGTGTATTATCATGTAAGAATGATCCAATTTACTTATTATTATTATTAGAGAAGTTGAAACAAAAGGAGAATCTGTTACTTTCATCTTCAATAGTTTTACCATGAAAAAAAAAAGACATTACTTTCAGAACATAAAACCAGAACTACTAAGAGTTTGAACTGCAAGAACGGTCTTTTTCAATTCTTCCTTCCTTCGGACAAGATGATGTGGTAGCCATGACTGCAATATATGTTCAAGAGCAAAATCAAATTAGTATGTGTTAACATTACATAGTAACACGCCACAAATATGGGGAAAAACGAGTAGACAAACTCACGTGGACTTAAATGGTGCACTGGTTACTCCGACGGGGGTATTAAAGGCAACCTCCTGAAAAGGTCCAGCCATCTTACCACGCGGAAACCATCCAAGATCCCCTCCTTTCTTCCCCGATGGACATTCTGAATACTCCGCAGCTATCTGAAGAGGGTTTAAAAAAGGAAAAAAACGTCTCACAATATTTACATTTTGGAAAAGGCTGTCAAACCCTATATCATACACAATGGAGGTGCAATCATTCAGTTAATTTTCCTATCGACAGAAAACAAGACGTGGCATCAAATTTCAATATACCTTAGCAAACTCAGCTGGTGGAACCTTGTCTCCATTACTGAGCCACCCGTCCTGTAGCTTCTTATAGGCTTCATTGATCTTTCCTTGCTTCTCGCACAGAACGTGTCTAGCTAAAAAATTACAAGTTTGGTCCGTGTGGATAAGAATTGTTAGCAACCAATCAATCTATAAGAAACCATACAAATTCATAAAATATTTACAGTAGCAATGTTAACACTGAATCAACCCCAGGGGTCATTTTGGTAATTTTGAAAGTTTCCCCTTGATTTTTAATTAGGACAAATCTCGATTGCATTTTTTGTAATCCTTTCTAAATCCAATGGCTCTGAGTAAAACCAGACATACTTCAATTATGATAAAAGTTCATGAGTAAAAAAAACAAACCTTTGACGTAAGTGCAGGTTCCTAGACCGTCTCCTCCTTTCGCTCCTTTTCCTTTAGCCTTTGGTGCAGTCTCATCACTTCCGCCCGCTGCTTGTTTTCCTTTACCCTTTCCCACTGACTTGGAGTCTTTTCCCATGACTATATAAATGTACAGGTAACATAATGAGATGCCGGAAAAAGAAAAACATAACTAGCTTTTACATCTCAACAAAAATCAAATTCCTATTTGATTACAAGCATTTTCATATAAAATATGATTTCCTCATGTATTATCCACGAGAAAACACAACTCCTTTGATATACATACATTCCCTTTTACAAGTCAAGTGCTACTGCTACATATCCAAGGAAAATTAGTTCAGGCGAGGAAATGGCTTCACCGTGGCAACCGAAAGCTAGAGAAATTCATTCAAACGCATATCATCAATGGTGGCTCGGGTCCTCAAAACCAAGCACGTAAAGCTTTAATCCAAAAATAAAATAAGAAACCAATCCCATATCATCCATTAATATCATATGATCAAAATTGCCAGAGTTATCGTTCACCAGAAAAAAACAGTTTGTGAAAACCTCCAAAACACTTGTGCAAAAAAAAAAAAAAAATCCCTGTTCAAAACAGTTGGAGGAAACAATCTTATGATCCTAAAGACCCAAAATCCATATGTAAAATTAAAAATCTGACTCCAATAATATCTGTATAAGCAAAAAAAACAAACAAAAAAAAAAAACTTTCACTTGAAATATCGAAAGGAGGATAGTTCAATAATGAACGGATCGGGACTCTTCTTCCGCATAAACATCAATCCGAAAATCAACTATAAGAATCAGGCTTGAAGAATTGTTACCTAGGAATCGAAGATTAGGGGATGCTACCAAACGGAATGAATATCTTGACGAGCAGCTGCGGCCGCCGGTAAATAGAGATATACTACAGTACTTTATTCTTATCAAACGTATTTACATATTTGCCCCTGTACTCAAGTGCTAGTTGAGAAGGATTATTGAATCTTCTAAGGCTCGTATTGGTATTTTCATAAGAGATTGTATTTTGTAAAATTATTTAATGTGATTTCAGACAAAAAAAAAAAGTACTGTACTTGTTTAAAATTATTTAATAAAAGATTTTAAAAAATCAAATTAAATAGTAAACAAATTATACCGTAATTAAATTTAAAAAAAACTAAACTAAGAGGAAATTATTTAGTATTTACTTTTTTTTGAATCCCAACTATTAGTATTTAATTCATTGTAAATTTTAGGTGGAACATCTCATAAAATAAAGAGTGAAAATACTTTGCACAAATCAAGCTGTTATCCATTTAACTTAGAAATGCAGCACCAAATTCTATATACAGTAACATCATAAACTTTGGAATGTAATCATAAAAATGTAAAAACAACATAAAAAAAGTTACTCAACAATAATTTATATCCACTTTCCGATCTTGATGTGTGCTTGGATGATTCTAACCTGATTTCAGCTATCCTACCTTTCTAGGTCATATTAAAACAACAAGGTCGTGCAATATCGAAAACTAATCAGAATCGGAGCCTGTGAATGGCTGTCGTGCATTTGTTGGCTCATCATCAGTGATAGAAGATGGGATAAGTCGGCTTGCATCTTCCCTTGTTCGTCTCCTTGGTCTATCCTCATCCTGCAGGCAGTGTGAAGAGTGGAGAGTTAAAACTAAATATATACCATATCCACAGGTTCTTACTATGTAGTCAGCACTTATATATGTTAGTTACCTGTAGTTCATTAGATTTGTTTTGGTTGCCCGATTGAGTTAACCGACTTCTGTTGAGCCAGACCAAACCAGATGACATCAATGCCACCAAAAGCAGTGATGGTCCGATTCTTGGATCGTCAAGGTAATCAGATAAAAAGGATATAAAGCTACTGATCCTTTGTTTCATGTTTTTTCCAGAGGAAACAATTTTTTTGGACCCTTGTGACCAAATCTGATTTGCATCCTCGGGCACCAGCTCTGGAGCGGTTGTTTTCTGCCAAAGACGGTAATAAAAAACACAACTTTCATAAATGTTCTTCTAACAACCCATCAAATGTTCTTTTTACAAAGGAAGAACTTGTAAAGAAGTATCAGCAACCAACTTACGAAAGGAGGGATCTCTCTGGAGTCACCGTCTCTAATTGTCTGAGAAATCCATCTTATGATCTGGCAATTACATACAGCAATCCATTAATAAGCAATTCCTTGAAATTTAAATTAATTTTTTCAAAGGGCCCATGATTTCTAAAGAATTTTAACCTCTGGAATTTCGGTCGAGCCATTGTACTTAGCAACAAGTGAGGACACAGGATCCGCATCAGTGTGATACCAAGCATGTAATATGTTGTTTGCCTGTTTCGTAGTGTCCAAACTTTCATTTTTAGCATATCGTTCATAACGTACAATGAATAGCCGGGCGACATCTGCCATACTCCTCCTGGACCCACATGTCTCGTAGCTATCTTCAGAATGGATGTTGAAGAAACAATACCGCTGCATGAAATAAAGTAGACTTGATCAAACAAGATGTAGACATGTGGGTCTGAGAATATCAAAGAATATCTGAAATTACAAATAGAACAAGCTTGGATATGCATAGAATGGTCTGAGGTGACAGAAAAATTCTTGAATAGCAGGAGATATTGGCGGAGGTGGAATGACAAAGGAAAACGTAACAAGATGATTAATTTGTTCACTCTGTGAATTCAAATAATGTTACCATATTGGACCTTAATAAAATTATTAGTCTTGGGAAGATGAGGCTCGCTGAAATATGATACAAGGGGAAAAAATACAAACGAGTATTTTCATGGAAATTTATGTTATCTTTCAAGACCTCTACATAAAACGAAGTCAGTAATTTGCAAAAGCTTTTAGCCCACTTTTCTATTTTTTCAATAAATTGGTAAAATTTAAACAAATTTAATTGTTATGACAACATATTGAGAATCTTCTAACAAAAAACTGGCAGAAAGAGAAATGATGCCAATATAGCTGCAAGAGAATTGCATACTAACAAAGAGAACAATAAGCAACAACAAAATCATATGATAAGAGAAGGAAGTAAGCTCACTTGCTGTGCCTCCCCATCTAGCCAAGCAAACGTCAGTCGCTTTTGTTTCAGGGCTGATGCTGCTTGTAATGACATGGGTTCTTGATCCACTGTGTCTGAGTCCCCATTATTTGAAAGTGTTTCTTGCACTCTGCGCATGGTCTTTAAACATACAGCATTTACATCACCATCCATGTAGTGGATTCATAAAAAAATATATATACCACATAGAGTTTGTTACAATTATAGATTAATATAAGCCACTGTGATCTTATGCATCATGATAGTAACCCCACTATATGACAAATTCTACAGCTGGGTTTTAGTCTATACTACATTATATTTAAAAAAAACACTTAATTTTCTAAAATTGCTTATATGGACCCATCCAATTGAGGTTTGTATTTCCCATACAAATACTCCCTTTTGAGGGTGCACTTCTGTAAAAAAACAAATATTTGGGGATTTTCATAATCAAGGCAAACGTCAGGTTGTTTTTATAATTAACTCACAACTTATGGAATTGTGTCACATTTCATAAAAGGGGGAGCTTACTTCACGCATTTTGTTAAGTTCTTGGCTTGGCCTTCCAGCAACAAGGGCACAATACCAAACCTTGGTATCATTTCCAGCACGTGAATAGCCATTGACATCACAACCCAACTCCATTGAAGTCGCATTTCTCAACTGGGGAAGCACTGAAAACACACCCAAAAAAGTGGATTTTAGAGGCTAATGAAGGGATAACTTTATTAAGAGATGAAAAAGTGTGCAATTGCAGCCAAACGAGATTTGTTCGTGAAGTTCCCTACAATCCCTTGGCATCTAACATTAGGAAGTTCTCCTTGAGAGGATGCAATTTCAAAACCAACAGTCTATCTTATAGTACACAGGCAAACAAAAACCGCTGGATTATAGAATGTAAAAGGAGAAAAGTAGAAAACTCATTGGGTAATAATAATTCCAGGAATCTAAAAACTAAAATAACATATAAATATGTAGAACAATAACAGCAGTGGAGTAGGTATCAGTTAATAAAATGTGATTTTATCACTAGCATATATTTTGATAACAATAAGTAGTTTATTGTATGATTATTGAGTGAGTTTGAAAGCAAAACATAAATTACAAGAGATTTTAGGTAAGGGAGAAAGGCAGAGATGTACCGAAATGTTTGTTCTTCTCCATAATATCTAAAAACATTGAACTATTGATTGATCCTGTAAATAAGAGAGAGATTAGCTTGTACCAATAAAATTTAAAACATGAGACATATAATAAGACAATTATGATATGGGAACAGGCACATGCCTGGGTAAACAATAGGTTCAATTCCTGGATCTTTCATAAATACAATCGCAGGAGCAGACTCTACACCAAACCTGTTGAATAAAGAATATGAAAATGATCACATATTTTAAGGAGACAAAATAAATTTCATCTTTAGCACAGCCCAATACAGGATAAATACAGAATATCCAAAAAAATATAAATGCTAATTAATTATTTTAGCTAGATAAAAATAAAATTATATATAACACAGAACACTATGTTGTCTTCGAGAAAAAATCAAGCATGTATCTTCACTGTACTGAGAATAAAAAAATATCTGAGCATACAGATCGATCGAGAGGAATTGTGCTGAGAAAAAGCACACAATAATCTGCCAATTGTCCGGACATAAATGTCCTACTTCCTATAGTAAAATACTATTCAGGCCGAAAAGATCATAGTAATATTTCAGTCTTTATCATTTTAAGTATGTACAGCAACAAATTTACCTAGTCAAAATGCATCATAATGTAAATGAAACAAAAAAGGAAAATACAATGAGCAGAAAAACGATCTAGACTTCATTAATCACCTAATGGAAAAAATACTTATTCTTGCACAGAAAAAGAGAAAGGTCACATACATGTTCCACCAAAATAAAGATTCATCCTCTTTCCATAGAGCAAAGGCAAAAGTGGCATATGACGAATAGCTTCGAGTAGCCTGACGAATGAATGGAGTAGCACGCTCTCCAGTTTTTGAGATGAATACCACTTTCACCTGACCGGAGAAAAAAAATTGTAAAATGAATTATTCGCAAATAATTTATGAAGCAGCTCAGATTTAAGTAATCCAGCCAAAACATTTTTTAATTAGCCATTCGCATCCAAGTTAAATTTTGTGTGTGTGTGTGTGTGTGTGTATGTGTGTGTGTGTGTGTGTGTGAGCGCCCCACAAACATGAAGGCACATACCCATGAGGATTGAAAACCAATTCTATCAGCTGATTCCTCTTAATCGTAACTATGATAGTCTTATGATATAAATTATAAAATAAAGGGATTGTAGTATTGAAGTATATAGAACAAGTTCCTATAATCCATCAATTCATGTGTTCATTCATGAGAGGTGTACAAAAAAATTCTCTTGTTATTAACAAGTTTCGATGAGGCTTAAATTGATTTTCTTAATGATTCTATATTAGGCTTGGAATATAATTAACATTGACACGATGCTAATGACTCACAAGTTACAGCATATGATATTGTCAAAATAGTATCGTATGATTTGTCATGGAAATTATCTTGAATTTCCATGCTAGTGTAACCATAAAAAAATTCATATCAAGCAATCACCAATCACATATTTCTCATAATGATTATGTATCTATCTTAGGAAGTGAGAAAATAAAATATACAAAAAATAATAATGAACATTATAGGTTGAGATGAGAAAATACCAGATGAGGTTTGCTCTTAACCAGAAAATTATGCACCTGAAAAGAATTGAACAACAATAATGAAGCTGATAATAAGACATCCAGAAACACACACTGTAAATCCTGGTACTAAAATCGTTATATAATGATATTTGGATATTATTGAATAGGTCTAACTAATGATATCACATCAGATAAAATTAACAATAAAAGAAGATAATTGGTTGTTGATCCGTACATAGCATGTTATTTGGCACATAAAATGAGTTTAGGCATAATTTATAGATCTTAAAAGATAGAATTTTCCTAAATAGATAGCTACTTAAGAAGTAATAAAATGAAACACATGCTGAAGAAATTCCCGTGACAAAATATTAAATTCCTATGCACTAAGAATCAAATGGAGTACCAGTGACTCCTTAGTGTAAAAAGGAATTCGAGGTAAATGTAGGATGCTTGTCGCTAACCAATCCGTGATTGCATCAACTGAGAGTTCACCTTCATACCTAGGAAGAAAACATCATTCAAGTTTACAATTCCTAAAGAGAAGAAAAAAGATGATTAATTATGTTTATAGAACTCATCTGACGAGGAAAAAATGAAATATACCTATGAAGACAACTTGAACTTCTGCACCCAGGTGGGAAAGCCAGCAGCGTTGGAAGTCCTGTAAATTTCGGTACAGGATCACAACATACCCAGAACAAATATCAAACAAATCATAATTAGCTTCCTGTGGACTATTTTGTGCAATTAAGGGCATGTTGAAAAACCTTATAAATTAAATGTTTATTCAGATAAATACAAGTAATGATATACATAAACAAGCAATAAGGAAAAAAAGTATTTTCAAAATTGCACAAAATTTGAATCTCAGATATATAATCTATTCATTTTGTAATTAACTAATTATTAATGTTCTATTCTATTCATATTGAAGTATCAACCAAACAGAATAGTCATATGGGAGAGTGAATTGTGCATGTTAAAGAATAATTGGATTAGAAACTAAGAACTCGTTTCTTAGGTATGTCAAATGTTGCATATCAAGTGTTAAAAAGGAAATTGCCTAGTAAATACCAAAGAGATGCAATACATGGCTTGTCATAGCCATGGCATAAATGCTACAAAAAATGAGAGGGAGAAGAATCCAAAGGAACATGAAGCCTAATTGTTCTAGCTGTAAAGATGTAGAACTTCATTTCAGACTTTATGTAATTGAGATGAGCTAAGCTACAGAAGTGACACGTAAATTCTGGCATAACAATAGCCAATACAAATATTTTTAAAAACATAAATTCTTACCGCTTCTAAAGAAAGGTTGCCCTGTGGGTTTTTTCTCAGCTAAATATACAGCCAGTTGGGCATCACCAAGTTCAACAATTCCAGTATTAGCAACCCCATTCAGAAGATTAACTATATAAGAGGAGACAAATCACATATATCATAAAAGAGAAGTTAAATATAATGTACTCTATTACTGAAAAGCAACTCACCAACACTCTTCCAAGTGGTAGAAAATTGTGCACTACTGTTGCTTCCAAACGACATTACCTATACCAGATAAGATAAGAAAGATTAAGCATTATGACTGATCTGTGTCAGGAATATAAAGAGGCATACCTGCAGTAGCAATGCTTTATCTTCTTCAAAGGTAGATAAGAAGTTCTGGGAGTTGATCAACCCAAAGTCTTGATCCGGAGAATCTAAGATGATGAAAACACAAATAACATAGCCTCACATGGTTATAAAATGGAAGGTATACAATTAATATGGAAGCATGCTCAAAAGAGTATCTATTGTTAAAGGGCAGATATAACATTATTAACGTAATGTATATAGAATTCGTTCACCAACCAAAGGAAGCAGCCTTAATCAGAGGACGGTCAATTTCAGCTATATGTTTCCCAGAATTATGCTCGTTGACTTTCTCAAGCACATGCTACAAAACCAACAAGAGTCAAACAGAGCATATGATGAAATGTGGGGGGCGGAGAAAAAAAAAGGATATACTTTATGAATCGCAGAAAAGGTGAATGCATGGTCTTTCAAAGCTAATAATTCATTGATACAGTAAACAGAACCGAATAAGAGACAACTGTCCAAAAGCTTACAAAATATTCATCGATGTTAAACAGGTCGTAATCTCTCTTCAAAACCGGATTCGTCAGCAGCTCAAAAGCATATTGCACCTGAAAAAAGAACAAGCATACTAACCATTTTAACCTTTATTTATATAGTTAGATTGAAATAATGGTTTTCCATAAAATGTTGCTTTGCATAAAAAAAACATAAAATGAAATATTACGAAGGTAATGGCTCTCTGCGGGAGTTTTGTTTGATGGGGAATTTAAGGTAATTATTTTTCCTTGTTTGGAGTGTGACTATAGCCTATAGGTATTGAAAGTATTAAAAACAAATGTGTGACTATAAATACGGAATGGATGGAGTATTATTTTACATTTTTACTGACAAGATATCAAGTCTTTAACTAATGGGTTTGACGAAGGACATCCACTAAATTCAAGTTCCAAAAATAAATGATAATATGAAAAATTACAAAACAAAAGTGTAAATAGACATTCGTGGGAACAAAGTAACAATGTTTGAATAAAAAATGAGTAACATATAATTTATATAACAAACATAGGGACGGATGTGCCTATGTTTGAATAAAAATAACAACAATAAAAAAAATATGAAGAACAAATTAACAGAATTTTGTGTAATCAAGTAAGAAAATTAAGCAGACTGAGTTCAAATAGTAACAGAACTATAAAGTAAGGATATAATTTTACGGACCTTGATAAGATCTACTGTTGGAGGAACTTCAACACTTGAATTCCTGAAAGGATAATAATAAAGTTGGTTATTGAAACATATGAAATAACAACTTGTTTAAATGAAGAAATGCAGTACATCATAAGATCAAAGTAACAATAATAAGTAATAACTCAATACAACAAGATAAATAATCAATTAATTACCACGAAATGACAATTTCTTGATGAAAATAGAGTTCAGAAAATAATTCGCCGAACAACAAAATATGAGTCATACTCTACAGACCTCTTATTTTTCTTCAAAACAAAATATTTATAATTAACCGAACAAAAAAGACCAATTTTGTCTTACATAACCACAAGTATCTCGCATTATTTCTTTTTGGTCAAGTCCGTAAGTTAGTGAATTCCTCAGCACACTCTTTCAGTTACCCATATTGCAGGTCCACGTGGGAAGCAATGTCCGATACTTCAATTGTTTTATATTTTTTATGGAAAAAGATGCATACTTGACATATCTATCAGTTTAATCGAGGTTTAAAAAGTTGCATCGCCCCTATCAGCTTAGTCTAGGCAGAATGTCTCTGTTAGTACTTCTGCAACTTAAGACAAAAATGTAGATATCCACTTGATCTTATCTTCCGCGATACCCGTTTTTTCCTATTCAAATAATAAAATGCCTAACAGTTCTTTAACTCTCATACACTCCTAGTCTCATACAATACATCTATTCCAAATTAAAGAGTAGCTGATGTTGATCATAACTGCACAGGCTCCCTCTACGGGTCCTAATTGAATGTACTAATCAATATAACCCGATCGACTGAATCGAGGCCTTTTCCTCTGAATGGTACAATTTCAGTATAAATCTACAACGCAGTTCAGCTTAAAAAAACACAAACTTGCACTCAACTTTAACAAAAAAAAAAAAAAAAAAAGAGCACCACCCGTGGAATCAGAACTTACCACTTGGATGTAATATCTTCGTAGGCCTGAGTCACTTCTTCGACTGAACTGTACCTGGGGATCCCCAAAACTGGAACAAACAAAAAAGGCATAATTGCGATGAAAACACATTACATGTAAGAACAAATAATATCAGAATTTGAACAAACGAAAATATAAAAACGATTGAGTGCGATGCGTACCATCGTAGTACGATGGAGGAAAGTTACGCGGCAGGACGACGAGCTGATAGAAAATCGACGCCGCGAGGAGAAGCAGGGGAATTCCGTAAGCTTTCAGAATAGATTTAATGGAAGAAATCGGAACTTGATTGCTCGGGAGATTTTGGCGGGGTTGTGTCGGAGTCGCCATGAAGGTTGAAACTTGAAGCTCGTCCGCCGATGCGACGAAGAGGAGAGTACTGAGAGTGGACGGAAGTAACGATTTTCTCGATCTCGGATAGCGCTTTATTAAGCGAGATTTTAGGCGAAAACAGATTTTAATTAAAGTAGAATTAGGATTACTGGTTGGGTCGGCCCACCTTTCTAAGCCCAACAAAGGCCCAATCTCGATACATTATTGACCCTTTCGGCTTTT
Source organism: Euphrasia confusa (assembly GCA_954870475.1). Classification (NCBI taxonomy): domain Eukaryota; kingdom Viridiplantae; phylum Streptophyta; class Magnoliopsida; order Lamiales; family Orobanchaceae; genus Euphrasia; species Euphrasia confusa. The sequence continues at coordinate 2,888,483 of OX940970.1, forward strand.
TTGGTAAAATAAGATATGCGGATTACAATGTTTTTAAAATAAAATAAATTTGATTTTTTTTTATTTGTTTTCAATTTTAAAAATCTTTCGAATATTTTCATGTTTGATTTTACAGAAAAACAAATTATTTAAAGATCTAAGATCTTAATTTAGCATAAATCAAATTGACAGAATATTGAACCAAAATAATAATAATCTTAAATTTATTTCTATGATTAAATACTTTAATTTTTTTCTAATTACAATTTAAGGTGGAATCATCCTATTTAGCCTTTTAATTATGAAAATAAAATCTCAATAAATTTGTTAAGAGTAGAAAAGACGTTTCAATTTTGAATTATGTATTTTTAATAAATATAACTACTAAACTTAATAAACAAAATATAAAATATTAACACTAAAATGAAAAGTGAAATGATATATATATAATTTATTTTTTAATTATAAATTAATTTGCCTTAAAAAGTGTAAAAATAGTAAACTTGAGATAGGAAAATTTAATATACTTTAATAATAATAATAAAAATAAATTTCTTAGTTGGCAAATAGTTGCCACATAAGTAGAGTTTTGTTTAGGAAAGAGAATAGGTGGCACGTGATCAAGAGGCCCAAAGTTCGTTGTGGAGCTGCCCCGGTGACGTCAGCATGAAACCTGAACCTCGTGGCATATGAGCGACAAAATCATGAACGTGTGGTCCCCAATTGCTTACGTGTCGACAGTTAGCAGACACCTAATCCACGCGGTGACGACAAACAGATGCGGACGAAAAACATATACCTCCATTCCCTCCCGAAATGACGTGATTGCCCTCCCCTTTTCATGGACCAGATTCAATCCATAATTAGTTACGCCATACTCCAATTTATTTATTTTTTAATACTCCACCTTACTAAAATACTAGGAGTCTAGGAAAATCAATTTTAATTAATGAATCAATAGTAGTGTTAAATTAATTGTCTACTCTATTTAGGAGTTTGTAATTACTCATATTTAATGAGTAGATAAGCTCGAATTTAATCTTCTGTTGGTTTAGTCAATGTTTTAAATGTTTTACACAAAAGCAATAACTCAAGGCCTATATACATTACAAATACACATGCTTTGATTTGATTGGTTACGGGAGATTTGAAATAGCTCAAGGAGTATATACATTATCAAGCTTTTAGTACTAGTATAAAATTACTCATATACGGGGTATAAGATAACCAAAAATAATTTTTCTATTTCATCGAATATGATCTATTAATATTACAAAAATCAATTACAATAAGGGTACATTACATATTTAAATTACAAAACAAACATTATTTTCTATTCCAGAAAAATCATCAAACTTTCTCGACAAACAAATAATAAAATAAAAAATATATATGCTGATAAAAAGGTAAATATAATTTTGGATTTTAAAATGAAAATATCTTATTTGTGAAAATATCAATTTTATTTTAAAGAGAAAAAATAAGTAAGATAAGTTCTCTCTTTCAATGGTGTGTATATATGTAAGATAACTTTAAAAAAATGTAAAAAAATATATTATATGGTCACAAATTAATTGTCACACTTTCTATTAAATCAACAATCTCACTTAATTCAATAACATAATTATTAATATTTTTTAAAAGATAGTAATTTGTTTTAATTTTTTAAAATTTACTTACGACTAATTGTTTTATCAATTTAAAAATATATTTATTTATTGTTTTTTTAATTAAAAAATATATTTAAATTTGTTAATTTTTTAAATCAAAAAAGTCTAATTAACAAATAATTATTTTTTTTAATTTTCACATTCATGACCAGAGTATTTGAATTCAAATATAATACTACGAAATAAAGACACGAGTAAAAACAAAAACAATATTACATAGCATTATGTTAGTATTGTAAGTGTTTAAGGGTACGTACCCCCATGCCACACTGTAGTTTGAGGGTGTATTTACTATTTAGCCTATCCATTCTGTTGAACTGGTTAAAAAAGAGAGAACTTCAATTCCGTGGGGATTCAAAATTTTGCCTCTTTTGTCATCACGAAATAATAGTGCCTGGGTAAAGGAACGGTTTGTTTAACAACCGCGTGCTTATCCCGTCTCATATTTTACGTGTCATTATTAATTATATTTTGTTTTTTAATTTTAAAATCATACCCTACTAGCAAGTAGTAACACTGTTTTTCTTAGTTTCACATTTTGTTTTTAATTTTAAATATCACACACTACTAGTACAGTAATGTTGTTTTTTCATGAATTATTTTCACCTGAAATTCACTGGAGTATTAACTAATTGTTGACCCGTCAACGTCAAATCCACGTGGGCAGCCAAAGAATCATCAAAAATTGACATTTTACCAAAATGAATTGACACGTATTTAATTTTAAAATATCACTGGCATTATATTATCCATAAATATTGGAGCATGGATAGTTACTAGTACTAGATAGTTAAAATATTAATAATATTTTCAATGTAAAATAAGTATGGAGGTATTCCAAGAACAAGTAAAAAGACTTTGTGATTATACAAAGTAATCATACAGTAAACAAATCACAACTAAATTACTTAAAGGCTTTTTTTGCTATAAAATCTTCTTGCACACAATAAAACGATTAACAATACACACTTCAATATTTTTTTCTTAATTTAACAACACAATTCTCTCTATATTATTATATAGTATAATATTCTGTTTTTATTACTATTATTTTCCAACTAACTATTACTGCTCGTATATTGTTTCTTAGTAATTCCAAATGCACTCCAAATCCTGCGGTTCGTGAAATGCCTTCTTCCCCATTTCAATATTCGACACCACCGATGAATTCTCGGTATCCGAAACGCTCACCATTTCCCTCTCTTTCCTGAACCCCAGATCCATGTTCTGCCCGTAACTAGCAAGAAAGCTCCGGAGAACCGCCGGGTCCTGGATCGGAACCGAACCCGGAAACCCAAACCCGTTCCCAGCGGGCTGAACCGCAGGAAGCTGTACCCACGGAAACGCAGAGCCCGCCGCCGCGAATGAATCCAGGTGGCCGGGATTCGAAGAGGATGCGATATTATTGGAGAAGCAGTGCACGTGGCCCGAGCCCGATTCGGACTCGACCAATTCGGGCTTTGTTCTGATGAACGTCGCCGGATGGTCCATCAACGGCGGGAGCTCGCGGGTCATTCTCACCAGCCCTGATATGTGGACCTTTTTGCCCCCGGATGTTTTCTGAAATACCCTGCTGATAACCCAATCGTGCTGTAAACAAAATAAATAAATTATGGATTTAGATAAAAAAAACATCAAAACTTCAGGGACCAATTTGCAATTAATAAAAATACCTTGGTTGATTTGGGGAGAGATAATTTGCCTTCCAATCTGTACTCATGGCAAACCCAGTTGGATTTTTCACCCTTGGGCGCCCTCCCGCGGTAAAAAACAAGCGTCTTCTTCATTCCGACGAGGGTTTTACCGCGGTAAATCTCCTTGTCTTTACCGGTGGCTTTCCAGTAGCCGGCGGCCGTTGCCCTGTTCGTCCTCAGCCCCGTCGGGTACTTCTTGTCCCGGACACAGAAAAAATACCATTCTTTTTCTCCCAATTTTGCCCTCCCTTAAAATATTAATAACTAGTTAGTAATTTAATTAAAAAGAAAACTGTTTTTTTTGTTTTTTTTGTTTATTGTTTCAACTTACATGGCAAATCCCATGGCTCGACCTTGTTCATATCGACCTCTCCGATGGCGACGGCGGTGAAAGCGGCGTCGGCGGCCTTCTCCGTCAGGTAATGAGTGATCAGTTCCTCGTCGGTCGGGTGGAATCGGAATCCGGGTGGCAACTCCATCAGATCATGATCCCCTCTTAAAGTAGAGTTGCTCAATATTTCCATCAATTAATATTAATTTCGTTTCAATTGAAGAAAGAAAAAAAGAAGAAGAGGATTGTAAGGGCAATAAATAGATGGGGTGGGGGGAAGAAACGTGATTTGTAAGGAAGCGGACGAGGTTGTTATATTTGAAGCTCTCTTTTTCGTGGTTGATCAAATCCCCATATGTTCAATTTTTGACCAAGTGTACAGCTATTATAATATACAGTACCTCATTTTTATTTTTGTAATTTTAATAATTTAATTATAAATATGAGTTGTTGCCACATTTCACCAATCACCTTTCAATTTGGTACGTGTATATATATAAATTTAGAAGTTGGACTCTTATTTTATTTTATTTATTATTGTTATTTGGAGTTGATTGCATAATCTAATTTCAATTAAAATGTAAGGTGGCTGACGTCAAATAAGTGTTGTCATGTGACAACTCTCCCCGGATTACAAACTTAGTTTTTGTGGGATTAATTGGATGAAATATTGAATAGTAGTACTAATTGACAATTGTAATTGTCATACAAACTTTTAACATTAGTGTGCTGCCCGCATGAAATTAGCTAGCCTCCAAATTCAAAATGTCTATTTTAACCTTTTGGCATTGGAAATTTGGAAGACAAGTGGAGTAGGCTAAGACCGTTTATAGAGAGGCTGGGCAGCCACAGCACGGAATATCGATGGAGGCCGTTATTATGACTAAAGAGTGACACGTAAAAATTCCAGAATTTTGTAACGATGGCTAGATCACCTCCGCGTGAGAGTTGGTGGCGCTGTGAGATAGTTTCTTCGGACGAGTGAAACTCTGATAAACCAAGTTTCAACTCATCATATAATTTTACTCTGTTTATAATTTTTTCTTTTGACATTTGAAGATGGAAGTGTAGTAAATAAATAAAAAAAAGGAATATTTGAAAGCTTTATGTGGTGGTATATTATACAAGTTTGTTGAGATAGTGCAAAATTTCATCATGTATAAGTTGTTGTAATACACTGAACTTTATGAATGGAAAATAGGCCTCATTCATGGTGAAATGTATAATTTCTAAAAAAACATACTAGTAATTTATAGATATAATTCAAATATTTGGGATAGCATACTTACTTATATAGTGTAGAATTATAAGCAACTTTTAGATAATGTTATCTAAACACTCATATAGTATATGAAAAACACACCTGTGACAGGTATGCAATATTTGCTCTCAAATCTTTTCAAATGAATGAAGTTGATAAAAATAAAATAAAATTATGCATTTCTTTTTATAAATTACAAATGAACAGTGTATAATATGTGGAACAGGAGTAATACCGAATAACATTAATATAATTATATTTTCAGAATTATAGGACAACATTTAACATTTTGCATTAGTGAATTTTAGTTCAAAAACTTGCATTTTGATAAATGTGTGGATAAATTTGAAAAAATTTGGTCTTGATGGACTTTCTTTTGGAATTAAAAACTTATTACATTTTAATTTTACTAGTGTTAGACTTCACTTCTAAAATATTGTTCATCTAGATTCGTCTACCAAACGATGTGAAAATCAACTATTATTACTTATTGATTCATCGAGTTAGATAGGTTAAACACGAGAAGCATAATATATATATACATCGAACGTTCGTTCACAATTTATGTATCGACCCATATAATTGAACGAACCATGGTTTAGCCACTAAACCCGAGGGTTGACCAGTATCGACCCATGGAGAGTAACTGAGTAAGAATGCCCTGTTTCATTGGTTCCAACATGTAACACCAAAAGCGACATCGGACACATGGCGTCATATGATTAGCTTGAAATCCGCAAAGTATATATGGTACGGTTGATGCTCGAGTTAGGCGTTGGTCAGCTCTTAAGCATTCTTTAATCCTTTCTTTGATACCATACTCTCTAAGCATATCCTTTTAGATTTGATTTTTTAATCAATAAAATACAATGCATTACAATGATTGTTGACTATTTTATAATTAATTGTGCCTAACCATTACTATTAAAATTATACAAGAGGTACACGTATAATATATGTACGTGCCTAATTAATTATCACAAAACTTCATAAGAATAATTATGAAGAAAACGAATAATTGATTCAGTTATTCACTTAACAATAGAAAATAAAATAAAATTGATGCAGTACTATCATACCACAACTACCACTGGAATAGAAAATTGGATAATTGGTCATGAAAAGGATAGTTATGATTTTAATTTATGCTTACAAATTCCAGGGCCAAACATTCATCATACATGTTGCACTTGCAGTGTAATTATTTCATTTTTAAATTTAGGTGGTTTGATGGTAACAAAAGCATATAAGAATCATCAGACTTTGGAAGTAAAAATACATCAAACAAATTAACAAAAAAATTATGAAAATAATTTTTTACTTTTAGAGATTCCATTTCATCATTGGATTTCAACTCTTTAGTCTTACAGCAAGAGTTCTTGCAGATTCAAGGTCATAACAACAAACAGGCAACCATCTATCAGTTGCAATATTGAAAATATGTGTATAATGTTAGGCACTTCACATTAGAAAATGTGTTGGATACAAATCAAATTCAAAGGAACCACAAATTTATCTATTCGGGCAAATATTTCTTCTCTATTCCAAGACAGTTCACAAATCAAAAAAACAATGATTCATATAAAGTGAAGACTGCACGGCAAACTAGAAAAAACATTACAGTACATCTTTCTCATACAAAAGACAGAAAAACAAAATAACAACTAACCACAATTTAAACAAAGGTATACATAAATGAATACTGTAGATCAAATTACTTTAAAGTCAATGTTAGTCGAAGTTTCAGGTGATGCTGGCTCTGAAGTGAATGCCAAAATCAATAAATTACATTCTTTTCAAGGATATAATTAAGGAAAACAAAACAGCAAAAAATCGAACTTTTCTTCACTTGAAAAATAACTTGATTGTCATGGGCAACACTTGAATACAATACCTACAAAATAACAAAAACAATGAAACATTGGCCCATGCAGGTCTCGAACCTGCGACCTTCGCGTTATTAGCACGACGCTCTAACCAGCTGAGCTAATGGGCCAGTTGTTAATACATTTGTTTTTAATGTTATACAATTATTAAATTAAAAATTACAAATAAAAACACACAAATAATTTGCCTCAGAGGTAGTGACAATCCTATAGATGTCGATCATTAGTTTTAATCTGATTATATAAATAACGAATACATCACTGGCAAATTTTAATTTTAAAATTAGAAAATATATGATTAATTCAAGTATTAAAAAGGGCCTCAGTTGCGATGATTCAAAATTACATAAATGCATAATCAAAGTCCTGAAACTCATTGAAAAATTAATGTATATACATCACAGGCCAACCTTAACAATACAATTGTTAAGCAATTTAAAGGCTTCAAAACTTAATTCAGAAAATTGGATTTCAGCATCAGAGAGATTCCCATCGACAAAATCAACATCCTCTTTACAGAGTACAGATGTCCCTGTCTTTTTATCGTCACTTGCTTCAGAAGAAATTTATGTAACAAAATAAAAATTAAATCTTTTTTAGTTTTGCATCAGAGAGATTCCCATTAGAACGAGTCATCTTCACTCCGTATGGAGCTCTGATGTCCCTGTCTGTGTTCTCATCACTTGCAGCTCAATCGGCAGATAAAATGAAAAAAAATATATAAACATTCAAAGAAAGCCTCAGAGGAATATTCTTTTCATGGTTTTGAAACTCAAAGTATATTTAACACCATCACCGGCAAAACAATAGTATAACAGAATTTCAGAAGAAGAAAAAATGCATCAGAGATTCTGATTTCCATTGTAAAAAACTGTATCATCACTCTCCGGACAGGAGTATGAAGAATTTTCGGTTTCGTCATTTGCACATAAAAATGAGAGAAATAACAAATAGAAAGGGGAGAATTGATTGATTTATGAAGAAATGAATTAGGGTTTGATTGGAGAAGAAATTTGGGGGAATATATATAGGAGATTTGTATTTAACTTTGTTTGGAGGCGCTGGACTCTGGAGGTTCGGGCTGCTAGGGTTTAGATAGATGAGAAGGAACATTTACATAGAGGTCCTCAGATTGACAATATTTATATCTTTAGCCCCATAATTTTTTATTTTTTTTGATAAAAGGGAAATACGAGAAACTCTCCATCCACCCGATTGGAGCTTCCCTCGATCGTATATGATGTAAATCGAGAGATTTGTTCGAGTAAAAAATTTGTTCGAACCTCTGCCCTACCCGGGGTTCGAACTCTGCGTTGTTGGAGAATTACACCAACATCAGTATAAACCGATAAACCTTCATAATATTTTAATGAAAATTTGTCCTACCCACCAACATCATTACAAACCGATAAACCTTCATAATATTTCAATGAAAATTTGTATACCCGAAGTTCGAACTCTGCGTTGTTAGAGAATTACACCAACATCATTACAAACCTTACCAGTCCGTTATGCCCAACTTTTTATTGTTTTGGTTACGGCTCAAACAAGAATAACAAACTACTAAAAAAACATTTTAATTTATTCTAATAAAATATAAGCGTGGATAATGAAAACAAAAATTACGATTTACGTAAATGATGCACTAGGTCTCACCTAGAATAAATCTTCATAATATTTCAATGAAAATTTGTTCTACTCGAGGTTCGAACACTGCGTTGTTGAAGAATTACACCAATGTCATTACAAACCTTAAACCTTACCACTCGGCTATGCCTCAATTTTTTATTGTTAATTGGTTAACGACTACGAACTACTAAAAAAACATTTTAATTTATTCCAATAAAATATAAGCCTGGATAATGAAAACAAAAATTATGATATATGTAAATGATGCAATTGTATGATAAATTTATGTTATGTTTATTTGGACTTAATTTCAGTTCACCCCATTCAGTTCAGCTTTCATTATTTTTATCACTATCACCACACTCACTTTTAATATTTTATTTTTTATATTCTTTTCATAAAATATACTTATATGTTTACATAACTAAACAAAATATAATATTTTATTTTTTATATTCTTTTTATAAAATATACTTATATGTTTATAAAATAACTAAACAGAAAATATTTCAAAATCACATGATACTAATTTTTTTAAATTATTTGAAAAAAAACAATTCAATTCTAATATATTCAATTTAAATAAGTTAAGTTCAATTAATTTCAGTCGCAAGCACCTAAGTCATGACCGTCACGGTGAGGTCGATTTGTCAAGTGTAAATAATATTTAATTAATAAATTTTAACAAATCATATTATAATTAGGGTTAATAGCATATAAAATTATCACTTTTATTTTATTTGCAAAATAAACTCAATTTTTTATTGTTGCAAAATAAACATTGACTTTTATTGATTTTCAAAATCAATTATATATAATATATCAATTATAAACAAAATTAAATATTTAAAAACACTTTTATAAACACCTGTTTTAAATTATCATTTATCACTATATATATTATTTTGAATTTTTGATACAAATAAATTTATAAACAATTTAAAATTAATTGTATCAAAAAATTGAAATAAAAATAAAATTTATAAAATCAATAAAAAAAACTAAAAAAACAATTTATTACTATGATTTTTATAAATAAGTAAATTTAATAAAAAAAGTAAATTTATAATTAATTAATACTAAAAAATTTAAAAATAACTTATTTAATTTTGAATAACAAAATATCATATAACTCATTTTTTGTATTTTAAATGTATATATGAATTTTACTTTATGATAATTAATTAAAATATTATCTTAAAGTTAAATTTTTTGAAAGATTTATTAAATATATAGTTTTTAATATAAAAATATATTTTTAAAAATTAGTGGCGAAGATATGATTTATTAATAATTAAATATATATTTTTTAATATTTAAATTTATTTATAATTAATAAATTATTTATAATTCAACATTAAAAAAGTTTGGAGGAAAGACGAGAAACTCCACTTCATTCTTCATAAATTGGAGGTCCCTCGATCGGGTAAAATGTAAATCGTCCACCCTTCATAAATTGGAGGTCCTTCGATCGGGTAGGATGTAAATCGCCCCAGGACAAACCTTTTGTCCCACCCAAGATTCGAAAGGACAAACTTTTATAATATTTCATTGAAAATGTGTCCAATTTCATTGAAAATTTGTCCCACCCAAGATTCGAACACTGCGTCGCCAGGAAATTACACTCACATCATCACAGACAGAGCTTACCACTCGACTATCCTCTTGGGGACTGCCGATTTAAATTTTTATCAAACATGTATGATAAGATCAATGTAATGTTTAACTGGTTTGACTTGTTGAGCTAACTAAGAAAAAAAGGCCCTTTGACATCAAATATGTTCATCCCATGCAATTTGATACTATGATTTTGAATGTTTTAGATGTCACCTATAATGATACCTGTGTTCTTCCGAAAAGTAACTAGCTACGAACTACATAACAAAAGTGTGAAAACTCTCCAGAATTTTGAACACAGAAAAATGTGGTCCAAAATTAAAAAAAATATAATTGAAAAAGACTGTATTCTTCTTCTTCTTGTTGTTGTTGTGCATTGGGAAGCGCACAAATATCGTTCCATGACCAACTTGTTGTTGCTGTCAATTTCTGCACGAAGACCAACGGTTTTGTATCTTGTACACGAACCAACACAACCACACACAAAGACATGCAGAGACGATGGAGGACACGTGTTTGATATACAGTCAAAAAAGTAAAACAAACATTCATGGCTCTCTCTCTCTGTTTTAGCTCTGTTTTAGTAGAGTTTACTCTCCTCACCCTCACTCACACTCGCCGCTTATACAAATATACAATACAATGTTTTCGATGACGTTTGCCCTACCTACATAACTACATTTTACATTCCTCCCAAACACGCCCTTAATTATACTGATCGATACATACATACTTTCCGCCTTCTATTTATTCCCACCCCTCTCCCCCTCCTCATTTCATCCCACACACACTATCAACTCATTCAGTTACGGGAAATGACGTCATCCATACTCGCGGCATCTTTCCTCCTTCTGTTGTCACTCGCTTCCTGCGACGAACAGGGCAGCTGGAACGAGGCCCGTGCCACCTTCTACGGAGGCGGCGATGCTTCTGGAACCATGGGTATATATGTATTTGTGCATACTTAATTACTAGTATTAATTACTCTAATTAAATTTCTATTTTTTTTTCATTAATTGTAATTTCGTATTCCCAGGCGGCGCGTGTGGCTACGGGAACCTCTACAGCCAAGGCTACGGCACAAACACAGCCGCCCTGAGCACACCTCTCTTCAACGACGGCCTCACGTGCGGCGCCTGCTTCGAGCTCAAGTGCGTCAACAACGCCAGGTGTCTCCCCGACTCCTCCGTCGTCGTCACGGCCACCAACCTCTGCCCCCCCAACGACGGCGGCGACGGGTGGTGCGACCCGCCCAACCCCCACTTCGACCTCTCCCAGCCCGTATTCCAGAAGATCGCAAAATACGAGGCCGGAGTCGTCCCCGTCCACTACCGGCGGGTCCCCTGCCAGAAACAGGGCGGAATCAAGTTCACCCTCAACGGCCACTCATACTTCAACCTCGTCCTCGTCACCAACGTCGCCGGCTCCGGCGACGTCCGATCCGTTTCCGTCAAGGGTTCGAGGACCGATTGGCAAGCCATGTCCCGAAACTGGGGGCAGAATTGGCAGAGCAATAATAACCTAGACGGGCAGAGCCTCTCCTTCAAGGTCACCACCGGCGACGGCCGCACCGTCACCTGCGATGACGTCATCCCCTCCGGCTGGTCGTTCGGCCAGACCTTCACCGGAGCACAGTTCACTTGAAACGATGAATACGTAGGCGACGAAGTTGTTCTGTCTTTAGGTCAATTTTGAGTACAGAAGACAGAAATTTGGTTAGGTTGATGGTTTCGACCTTCCAGTACTTCGTGCAGCAGGAGTTGTACCTTAGTATTTAAGTTATAGTTTTGTTGGGAGATGCAGTTTCTTTTTTGCCTTTGTTGTTGAGGCAGAATTGCAGCTGCATTCGTCATGGTTTGTAAACGGTTTGTTTTTTATTACCTGCTAAATAAGATGCCCTGGCTTTTAGCCTCAACCGCATTCTCCGTCACTCGTTTTTGTCCGAAACAACGTACAAGTTGATTGCCGTGATGCTTCTTTCAAGCTTTCACTACGGTCGGGAAATCAAGGTTCAAAATGAGGAAAAAAAAAAACTAACACAATCCCTTGTAAGGTAGAGGTAAACTTTGAACATAGTCCACAAATCATAGGACACAAAATCATTATAGAATTCGTGCAAGAAAAGGAAAGGAAAAAAATCGAAGAAAGTTGATCACCGACTAATTTGGTGGCTGCAAAAACACATGATTTATTCGTCATTTAAGATGCAGAATGAAAGATTTAATCGGTTGAAATCATAATGTGAACAGAGATATATAAGCTCACCTGTGGATACGAGTTCTCATTAAGAACCAAATTATGCGGGAAATTGTTGTTGTAAGCAGATCTCGGAAGCTCGAAATTCCCGTTTATCTGATAATCGACGACACTCGGTTGGAAGTTGGTTTCTTTCACAGGCGGCTCCATCAGATCTGGGAAGCTCAGATTCGCAAACGAGTGATACTGGTATTGCTCGCCGAGCGGTAGTCTCAGGTGAGTGTAGTCTTCGATTGTAATGCCGGCATCTTGTCTGTCGTCTTTCAGTTGCCTCGTGTTGTCGAGATCGTGCTCTTTGACCTGGTCAAAGTAACCCGACCCAACGGGAAAGGTTGCATCTCTACTGCATTCCAAATCTCTATAAACAATGAGCATTTCATAAGCTGAGTTTGACCAGAACAGAACATAAGGAAAAGCGAATATATATCAACTCACCCGTTCGCCAGGAAATGGGATTCGTTTGGGAGTAACATATGCTGATCAAACTCCTGATCACTAGTTGTGGTTATCGGAAAATGCATTCCGTTCGGGAACTGGGGCTCGGAAAGTACTGGCTTGTAGACCGTACCAAAGTCTCCGCACACCTACAAAAATTACACATTTAAAAAAAGGAGAAAAATATTATGAAATATGAACTAAATTGACCGCATATCGTTGTTACCTGGCTTGTGCAGTCATAAGGAGCGAGCGATTCCTTCATATTATTTCCCTGCTGAAAAGTAACAAGGTTTGTTTGTTAATACTAAGGCGTTTAAAAAAAATTGTATTCTACTCGTGTAGCTAACTGTTACCTTGTGCATGCGAGTTCTGTTCAGTGATTCACTAAGAGAGTTTTCCATCTGATTAAGGTGTTCAATGTCTTCTATTTTGTCTGGATTAGTCCACCAGCTGGAAAACACGAGTATATAGTCAACATTAACGGGAAAATACAAACACTGTGGTTAAATATCGATAAAATGTAAGGTCGAACCGTAGTTTTTTGTGCATCTCAGTAAGTTGGGCTTGCAGTATCCTTACTCGACTGTGCATTTCCTACCCAGAAACAAAACCACCATCGAAAAGTTTCTGTCAAAATAACAGAATTGTCCGATTTTGAAGTATCACTGCAATTGCTATAGAGATATACCTCAACTGACGGAGTACTGCAAAGGAGAAAAAAAAGAGACACATATAAGGCTAATAAATTATTATTGTTCGACTAACGACTGAGTTATCTATATTACTCTACCTTGCATCGAGAAACTCTTCTATATCGACATCCTGATCGAGCTTCTTGAAGTTCCTCTTCAAAGTCTATCATTTTTCAGTTTTCACCCGTTCAAGAAATTTGCGAACGAAACAGAATAAAAACCATGAAAGTTCATTTTGAAACATCAAATTAAATGTACCTCAAGACTCTCCAGCCTCCTGTATGAAGTTCATTTTGAAATTATAATGACATCATTTTTAGTTGAGTAGAAATAATTTAACCGAGACGATTATTATCTGCATACCTCTTCGCCCGTTCTTTTGGGGTAAGTTGGCCATATTTTGCAAGCATTTCATCGATGTTGCTGAAACCAAATAAAACTAAGTTACAAATACATTCAATCAACAATGACAAAGTAAAAAAATTAGGTTGATCACTCCAAGACTAGAACTGTCGAGTCATGAACCTGATATAAGTCCACAATCGAGTATACTAAATACAATCCAAATTATATCAACGAAATTCGGATATTTTATGAGGGTTATACCTCTGCTGTCCACGAAAAATCGATGGTTTCCCAGTGGGAGAGAACATAATAAGGACGATATCAATGTCACATAATACAGAGATCTCCTGGGCTTTTTTCAAGATTCCAGCCCTTCGTTTGCCGTAGGTAACCTGCCGGCTACTGAGGCTCTCCAATCTTTGTATCTTCAACTTTACCCTTCCCATCCTACAAATTCACTAATCAATACACATATATATATACACATAATTATCTATAGAAACATTGAAAACTCGATAATCGAATAGTGAATTAACTCTGGGTTCGGAAATAAATTGAACAATTAGCAATCATCTGAAAATGAATTAAAAAAATAAAATTCCATAATATCATCAACCTTGAATTATATCCTTATTGCTCAGATTGGGCTACACCATTCATAGAGTTATATATATTTCACCTGTATGTATTTCCAAGAACAAGGGTTAATAAAATTGAAGCAAAAAAACTAAATAATAATATAATGAGAAGTTTTGAGACCTCTGGATTATTTAAAAGGGAAAAAAAATGAGAATGATTTTTAAATAATTTTTTAATAGAATGTATGTGAAAATATAGAAAGAGAGAAGAGGATGAAGATTGAAAGACAAGAGGTTGAACTATGATTTCGGCAGTTAATACTCGCGGGAGAATCGAACCACCTTCATGTATATACGTGTCGGGCTTTATATTTATTATTTATATATAAATATGAATGGACAAATATACCCTCGTGTAATTTGACAACAAGCCCATGATTAAAAGATGGTAAGATCCAACGGTGGAAATCTCTCAACAACTTATACATGTAAACCTCCGCAAAACCCTAGCCCTCCATCTCCTTCCGCGGCGCACTTTTTCTCGGACTGTTCTCCAGAGTTATACAAGATGGTATGATCATGGATGATCCATATATTTTTATTTTTTGAATTTCTTAAATTAATTGATTTTTCTTGTTATTAATTGTGGATTTTGATTTATTTATTTATCGAAAATAGGTTCTTCCGAACGACATCGATTTACTGCACCCGCCGGTGGAGCTGGAGCAGAGGAATCACAAGTTGAAGAGACTTGTTCAATCCCCAAACTCTTTCTTTATGGTATAATCTTATTAATCAATCTACTGTGATTCAAATTATTATTATTTTTTTCCTATTGTTTTTGCTATGTATTAATGTTTATTGTTGTGATTGTAGGATGTTAAATGTCAAGGTTGCTTCAATATATAAGTTGTTTATTCACTGAAAATTCAAATTTAGGATTGAGATGATGATTTAATTATTCAATTTATTCATTGTGTGTTTGTGTGTGCAGAACCACTGTTTTCAGCCATTCCGAGACGGTTGTCGTCTGTGGAAACTGCCAGACTGTGATGTGCCAACCCACGGGTGGTCGCGCTAGGCTCACTGAGGGATGCTCATTCAGGAAAAAAGGCGACTGATGCTCCCAATGCTAAGTGTGTGAGGCTGAGTCTTTATTGAATATCATTTGTTCTTGTTTTCGCTTATTTTGTGGATGGCCTAATTGAAAAGAAACCGATAATTCGTGGTGTTTAGGTTTTTGTTTTTATGTGATTTATGATAATTGATCTTGCTTCATTTACTAATGTGTTAAAAAATTTATCTATTTATTTTTTCTGTTAAAATTAAAGGATGATCCCCGTGTACACTTGGTGACAAGTGCATACAGTGATCTGTGATCGTTGGATTACGAAATGTAGAGCCTTTGTTCGGTAGAGGCTATCGAGCATACAAGACGCATATCTCTCCGATTCCTTAGGTTCATAGCATGAACCACGAGGTCAGATTGCTAAACATTGTAATATTTTCAGTTTTCTACAATTAAAATAGTAATTAAATTCATAGGTAAAACTAAAAACCAAAAGGATTATATACCATCCATCTCTTGGCATGTAATCTTTGAAGTCCTAAAACTACACCCTTCACTTGTGCTGTAAGGCCTCCTTAAGCAGACCCTCAATTCCCTCCTAACTAAAGGATCACGCTAGATTTCAATCAAGATTCAACTATTGTGCTTTTTCCTTGAAAAAGTCTCCGTTTCTTGAGCTGGCTGTGGAACTTATTTCTGGCTTTTGACTGGCTTTGGGATGTTGTACTAGTGATGATAGCCATGGTGTGTAATAAGACGGCAGCGGATAAACGTTTGGATAGGGAAACGGATAGAATGGGTTCACACCGGAAGCCATGGACTCGCACATTGGTGGGTCCATGTTGTGATGGAAACCGTGTGGGTAGTTCTTGGTCTTGCGTCGGCCGGACCCCACGGGGACGTTGCGCGTGGTGCCGCCATCTGTCCAGTAGCGCTGGCACCCCTTGTAGAAGTGACGTGGCTGGCTGATGTTGTAGTTGTTGTAGTAGCAGAACTTGGTGTTTGAGCTGTTGCAGCGTGGGCAGGGGGTGGTGATTTTGTCGGGCTTGTTGAGGGCGTTTCTGGTCGTTGATGAATTGCTTTGTTCGTTTTCGCTTCTGGGATTGACGTCTGAGTTCGGTTGAGTGTTGAGGCGATGGGACGGGCGATCTTCTTCTTGATGATCCTATGGTTAATAGGGAAAGTGCACAGATTACATATTTGACCCTTTTGAGAAATTTGAACATGGTTTCACACAATGTTTGATTTTAGTGCAGCAAACTCTTAGTCAAACAGAGGAATAGTCAAAAAATGGAAACATTGACCCACAAATAGATTGTGACTTTCTTATATTCAAAGTCAACTTCAAATTTATTTGATAGTCCAAGTAAACTCAATAATATTTATTAATCAAGAACTTGTTTTTTTTTTAAATTAGAAAACCAACAATTGTGCAGAAAGAATCTGATGAGTCTGATGAGGAACAAGCATAATTTAATGGCAGAGGAACAAAATTCCATTTTTCAAAATTTTAATGCAATTATAATTAATTTGAACATGTTTATTAATTGAAAATCTTAGTTATTACCTGATGATGATGATCAACTTGGTTTTCTTGAATGTATCCTCTTCTCTTTTTCCCTCTGCTGAAATCCGGGCATGTATCAGAATCAACTGCTGCAGCGGCTCCTCCACTTCCGTTGCTACTATCCACGCAAGATTCTCCGGAATATTCCCTGTCGGCAATACCTCTTCCGCTTTCCTGCAGAAGAATCTTCGTCCCGAATAACTTAATATTCGCCGGCTCCTTCATCATCAAGTTCTTGAAATTGAAGAGAAGCAGGCAATAGAGTTATATATTTAGGGAAAAGGAGAAACAATAAAAAAGATGATATTGAGATGAGTTATATAGTTACACAGTTTTATACCACCTTACCTTAATTATAAAGATGTGGGTGCCATGTCATCATGGTCTGGGTTTCTCAACCACAAGTTTGTCTTTTGGTGGTACCCATTCAAATTTAAGGGGTGCTGCACTGCTGCTGGTGTTGCTGTTGGGTAGAAAAGTACTCCTTGTAGTTGTCTCATACAATAAGACAATTTTCTTCACAAAATACTACATAAAAAAGAGATTTTATTTGTTTGAGACGAAATTAGTATTTAGTATTAGGAAAGAGTTTTTAAATTAAAAAAAAAAAGGAGAGAGAGTTACAAGTATTTTTATTTTATTTTTTGATTAAAAAATAAAAATATATATTTTAAAATTAATAAATAAATTATATGTAATGTTTAAAATGAAATAAATAATATAAAAATAAAATTATAAATAATATAAAATTATAAGTCAAACTTCATTTTAAATATACAAATTCAAAATGCAGATTCAAAAGTTTCATAGTAGTAAATAAATTTTCGATGTTGTATTTTATTTAAATGGATTTTCTTGTAAATAATTTAGGGAAAAAATTGACGATGGTAGATGATCTTCTTGTAAGTAATAGTATAATTACACTTTTTAATCACCTAAGCCCAGTGCAAATGTGCAATTATATAAGGCCCATCTCTTTTTTATAGCCCAAACTCATATTTTTACCATGATTATCATGTATTAATTAATTAATTGTTAATTATGTAATAATTAAGTGATTCGTTAATCCAACTATTGATTTAACGACTCAAGAGTTAAACAGAGGGAATTGTGAACATTAGTCCATACTGTAAAACATTAGTCCATACTGTAATCATACATATTATGTTAATTAGTGAAAGATGCTTTAAAAGCGTGCTTTGAGAATATTTTGCAATTTCAATGAATTAATTAGTTGAATATATTATAAAGTTTAGTTACATATATAAAAATAAAATATCACGTGCCGATATTCAATTTAATTGTTTGAAAATTTGAATTATTCTTTTACACGTTTTGATTTTGATCATATACTTTCTCCATCCCTTTATATAATGCATAGAGAAAGATGTACGTAGATTAAAAAAATGATTGTTTGTGTGTTTAATAATATAAAATAAAAGTATAATAGCTATTAATGTGTAAGCAGTTAGTTGAATAAATGTGTATTTAGAGAATAAAATTATAAAAAATAAATCTAAACTGTTTTTGAGATAGACTAAAAATGAAAATATTCGTTGTAGCTGTTGCACCAACCAAAAACCCACAAATCACCCGCAGAAGGTGGCATATAGATTCGTCTCTCTCTCTCTCTCTATATATATATATATATGTGTGTGTGTGTGTTTGTAGAGGAAACCCGATAAATTAAGCTAGCTAGAGCCGTCGATCCATGGCAATTCCTCGTACTCTTGGGCTAATTATTCTTGTTGTATGCTCTTATTACCTCATACTCGATCATGGAGGAGCAGCCATCCCAGTTGTGACAAGTAATTTCTTGAGTTTCATTAATTATTTTGTTGTTGATTTAAATATTTCATACATAGATGAATTTTGCTGCAGGGCCTGTAAAGATGATGATGATGATGATCATGCACAAATATCAAGTTGTTGAAGGCCTTATCTTGGTACGAACCGTATGGATTACCAAATCGTTAATTTCATGCTTGATCGAGTCGAGGTGGGCTGCAATTTCACAGCCCCAAAACTATATAATATATGCTTGTTTTTTGGATGCAGAGGAATAGTGAAGACATGCGGAAGATGAAGAGTAGAATGACGAGAAGACTAATGGAAACTGCAGATCAAGTGAATGACTATCCTGGATCCGGGGCAAACGGTCGACATGATCCACCGTCACCGTAAAAGAACTAAGCTAAATGTAACAAGAAGATCTCATATCATATATATCTATGTAAACAAGAAAATTTGGATACTTAATTTCCAAGAAGAAAATTTAGATTTGAAATGTGACATGAGAAAAAAAACAAAAGTAATAGAAATATAAAATCCAAAACTCAACAACAACAACAACAACACAGTTCAATTTTTATTTTATTTAAAGGAAATGAAAATCCTTTGGTTTTAAAATAATTGTGCCCTTATAGGGATTCCTTTGCGGCTTCTTTTCCGATAGGACCCATTCACAGGCGGCATCCTCCTCTTCTTTCTTCTCTGTAGTCCCAACGTGATCATCATCATCACGTGGACGAAGAAGCTGTTCAGTGATCGCTTGAATCTGGATCGTGCGTACATAAAAAAATAAGTAAGTTTGTATGTGGAATTATTCTAGTAATTAAGTTCTATACAAGGAAATACCTTGCAAGCAATGGAAATAAACACAAACCGACTATCTCCCTAAACCAACTTTCTTTTGCAGACACTGCAATTAATTCCAACGCCTTACGAACATGGGCCGGAGAGCGGGTTCAGAGACACAACCGCCTTCTTGTTGCATTTATATGGCTACAACATAACAACACAACAAAAAATTAAAAAAATTAAAAATTATTTTTCTTTTCACAAAAATCTGCACACTTTTTTTTGTAAATTACCTGAATTCTGTCGCAATCGATATAAATCTCCATTTCATCAAGAGGGACGACGTGCTGATAGGAGTTTTTGTTGATCATGAGCGAGTTGTGGCTGTCGTGACAATCATCCATCACGCAGTAATTGCAAATCGATGCATCGCAAAAGTGATGCAGTAGCGGTTCAATTCACACTTTGGCAAGTAGTCGTGGTTCGGACATTCATCGAAATACTTCTTCTCTAGAAAGCTTTCGATCCATTTCGGAATGATGCTATCACGTACCAAGTTCTCAACCTGTATAAACCAAAATCACATCAACTTATATACTACTACTTCCGTCTCATAGTAGTTGTCGAACCTTTTATTTATTTTTTATTTATTTATGAAGGAAGTGCCACAATTAATGTAAGACAAAAAATAAATTAGACAAGCCCAACAAAAATAAAAAAATAAATCAGCCCCCCGCCCAAACCCTACGAATCACACAGGAGCCAATTGTCATTTCGGTAAATTCAAAGTTCTGATTCCGAAATGTTTCTTCACTCAAGTAATTGGTCAAACATGAGTCAACGCTCATTAATTCCTAAAAACAATTTTCAAGTCACCTCAACAACTAATCCAAAAATAGAACTTATCTGACTTGGAACAACATTTTCAAGAAACAAGATCTCAAGCAAAGTGAACATTTAATCGCAAAACATGTTTGTATTTGATGGGAGAACAACGAAAGATTTGATATTCACGCAACCAGATTCAACTGTGATACCACAAAATGAGTAACACTAACTTATTCAACTTCAGAACCGATCTATCGTACTATAAGAATGTAAAAATTAACAAATCAGATAGATATATGTGATGAGTAAGCAAGTACCTTCTTCATAACTTCATTTGATGCAACGTAGCTCATCTTTTAGTCTTTTATGCGTTTTTGAGCCGATGATACTATTCCTGCTAGATTTGTTTATATAAGTAGTAGAAATAATTAATCTGAGGAAATCCTACTATAAATTTTTTGATCAACAAAGACCGTTATTTGAAATATTAGGGAATTACATATAATTTGGATTAGATATTTTCAAAGTTGTCGAGAATTTCGAACAAAATTGCATTAAAAATCTTACAAATTTAGAAATAAACAATTATTTGGCCACAATATCTACCTATTAATTTAATATTTATCGAATATAATGATACCGTATTTGAGCGATTTAGTCACGGTCTTTTAAAAAAATATTATTTATTGCATCACTCACATATCCGTCTTGGAAGTTTTCGGTGACTGAAAGTCGTAGGCAGTAAATAAAACGCAATAAAATGCGCTGCCTAGACAAGGCAGTGTTCTGCGGCAGAACAGCGTATGCCGCAGCACGATGCCTTGTACAGAAAACGTTCGTTTTACGTGATTTAATTGAGTTTAAGTATTTTATCCAGATTAACCAAGTTGTATACTTGTTAAAATTATATGTGATATATGTATAAGAATTGCAGCGGAATTAATAAAAAATAAATCACTTGAACGAACACACACACACGTACGAAAATGTAAAGAACACAAATTTAAATCTTTGTATGTGTATTTAAATTATACACATACGAAACGGCCTTACGGCCAGAAACTTTATTAAAGAACGAGTCTTTACAAAATGATACTCTTGGATTTACAAAGATATTACCAAAGGCTATACACATGTATGCCTTCGTATGAATCGTATCCGAAGAGTATGAACAATCAACAACAAAAACCTAGCTACTGAAATGAACACCTATACTAAGCTATCGAATCATCAGCTGAACAAACGAACTCTCTTAGGGACGAGAGAACACACGGCACGACGAGCTTCAAGAATGAAGTCGCGGCTCTAAAAGCTCGATGATCGATTCCCGAAGGAAATGTGTTTCTGGAGGTGTTAATATGTTGTATGAGTGTTACTGAATAGTGTTGGGGTCGTCCTCTATTTATAGGAGGAGATTCCCAACTGAATTCCTTGATTTGCTAGGTCAACAATCGGTTGAGATATTATAGGGCAGGCTGCTTTGACCGCTGCCGCAGGAATGCCTTCTGAAGTTCTTCTGGAATTCACTGCCACACTGCACTGCCTTCCATATTATCTGGACTTCAGCATTCCTTTGCCCTACGCTCATGCTTCGCTCGATATCTTGACTCAACCTCTTGTCCAAGCCTTGCACTGCTTGCGGCATGACTCTGCCTGGCTGTGCTGCGGCAGAAAGCTTCTATGTTGATTGTTTTTCAAGCACGTTCCAACTAATGAACTATGCTAAATCAAATCACCAATATGACAAGTGATTACAACAGTTTAAATTGTGAAGAAAGAAATAAAACAAATAAATATGTTAGCAAGACAACTTCTGCCTAGGTACATTTAAGGCATTGTAATGCCCAAACATATTTATCCTTACAAACTCCCCCTTTTTATCTTTCTTCACAAAACCATGAGGCAGCAGCGCAATGAGCACTCCCCCTCAATGAAATACATCTGACTTAGAAGTATATGAGATTTATCTTGACAAAACAACTAAGGCATAAAACTCCCCCTTAGTTAATACTTCCTAAGTAGAACAAAAATTTATTTAAACAACTAACTAACTAATAGAACAAAAACAAGTAACTAAGTAAGCCTTAAAAACAACACACCAAATTTTTCAAAAGGAAAATAACTAAAATCGTTCAAACAAATAACAACTTAAAAACAATTTGTTCAAAAAGCAAATAGACAGAAATTAAATAAATTGTTCAGAGTGAATAAAAACTTAAAGCAAAAAGAAGAAATAATTTTTCTTCGGGTCTTCAGAACTGCAATCCTTGAAGTCTTCAATCATCGTGCTCAGGAGACGATCCACGCTCTTCACCATCAATCTCTGCTGCAGTGTCTGCGGCAGCCTTCTCTGCTGCGGCAGCATCCTTCTCTGCAGCTTCTTCAGCTTCAACTTCTTTGAGGTCTGCATCAATGCGCTTCTTCAACATCTTCAAGACAGTGCTCTTTGCCATTTTGGCCTCGGCTGCTGGTACTCCCCCTTTTTGTGGAGGAAAGCCCTCTTCTTCAAGAAAGAAAGTAATGGCATCCACGAGTGCTTTTGACATGTAGTCCTGCATGATAACCATGTGGTTTGCAGCAACTTGGTCTGCAAATGCCTGGACACGAGCAGAAACACCTGGATGTGGAGCAGATGAGCTAGGGGCATCAGTCTGCGGCAGCTTGGGAGCCTTCTTCGGAGGTGGAGTGGGAGGCACTGCGGCAGTAGCATGAAAACCATTCCACGGCAAGTCATTGTACTCTCGAACAGATAACTTGTAGGGATGTGGCACAGCAGTTAGTTGATCAGCACTATTGATCGAGAGCCTTTGGATCTTCAACATCTCCCAGATCAAGGAAGGGAACGCAAGGCTCTGCGTCTGGGTGATGTTCTCTGCCTGTGAAGCTATTTTCTCAAAAATGAGCTCTCCCAAATTCACCTGCCTACCTGCACCAAGATGAAACAGGATTTCCCCCATTTGGGTATGCACAAAGTGCACATTGGTTGTGGGAATCCAGTTGTGCCTGGCAACAGTGAACAAAAAGTAGTAAAAGGATGAGAGTTTTGAGCAAGGTATGTTGTTGGCAGCATCCGGTGGTGATTTGGTCAAGCGGTAAGAGACTGCGGCAACCGTAGGATCAGCAAGTGCGGCAGGATACTCGATATCAGAGCGCTCAAGGAAGGCATTAATGGCAGAAGGGGTAAAATTAAAAATTTTCTCCCTGAGATACACCTTCCCATAGCCACGGGAACCATCATCACCAAAGCAGGGGCGCAAGTTAGCATAAAAATCGCGCACCAAGTCCTCGCAGTAAGGTCCTGCGTAGGTGACTGCCTTGACCAACTTCATTCTCTTCAAGAACTTATCCACTTTGTGTCTGGCACAAGTCGGCACGTCCACACAACGATCCGTTTGAATGGGCTTGTTGGAGTAGAACTGGGGCCCAATCACCGAACGGCGTTCCGACCAGAATCGCCTCGAATAACCCTTGCCGGGTTTCATATCAGAATCTGAGTCCTCCTTGGGAGCATCAATTTTTGGTGCCTTGCCACCTTTCTTCGCAGCAGGTTGTGCTGCGGCATCACCACTTTGCGAGCTGTCGGGTTTGACTGCGGCAGCTTTCTCCTTCCCTTTACGGGATTTCTTTGCAGTGGCAGTTTCCAAGTCAATTGGATTCTCCCTCGAGGTTGGCGGCATGGCTGGACCTTTGCCTCTTGCGTAGGCGGTGGCTGATCTGGTGGATGGCCGGCGAGAAGGAATGGGCACTTGCTCTGTCTTGCGCTTCCTCGAAATAAGTTCACTCAGTGGTGGATCAGACTCCGTCTCAGATCCTGCGGCATCATGATGCTGCTGACTAGAATGCTCAGAATCTTCATTCTCTGAGAGTGGAGTTGCAGATGGATAAGGAGTCGGTTTGCGATCCTTGGTCTTCTTCTGAGCCGGGTAGTTGTCGTAGAGCTCGCTGTAGTCGAAATCATTGTCATCGTCCCTCCTGTTGTAGGGCATCTGCTTGCTTTGCTGCTGCACTTCAGGGTCTGCCTGTGGAAAGGCAGATGATGCGGCAGTAACAGATGGCTCAGGAGTGAAAAGGCCCTTAAAATCATAGGTGTTCAGGGATCGTTCGTTCTGGGCAGCCTCATAATCGATGACGTTTCCGACGCCCGGGATGACTACCGGTGGCCGTGGAGTCTGAGACGGCTCAGTGTCGCCGGAGATGTCATCATCTTCAGGGCGGATGATAGACAGTGGAGTCGGTTCGGGATAGACTCGTCCCTCTTCGGCAGGTTCGTCTTCTGCGGCAGCTTCTCCCCCTGCATCATGGTCCGGAGAGATGTTCATGGGAGAAGCCTTACCTGATCCTTCTCCGGCCTCGACGTGCGGCGGCTGGGAAGCGGCGTCGATTGCGGCGGCGGCGTCGATGGCGATGAGGCGGTTGATGAACGGCAGAGACTCCGCGGGTTGAATATCCTCCATAGTTGCATCGGGGCGAGATTCTTTGATGAGCTCCACCAGTCGTGGGTCCGAGTAGTAGCGAGCAAAGGCGAAAGGAGATGATGCCATTGAATTCAAAGTTCTTGATGAAATTAGGGTTTAGAAAAAACAGAGTACACAATATGCAAGGAAGATAGAGTTTTTATACTTGTGCGTTGTGAGAAAAATTAGGGATTTAGAATTCAAGAAATTTCAAACTCTCTTTTGATCGATTTAGGTGGAGAAGATAGAGTTGGAATATGATTAGGGCTTTTCAGTAAATAATAAAAATAAAACTTGAAAGAGTTTTATGTGAAGTGAAAAACGTATGGCAGTTGATGGGATGGGCAACGGTTACTTTTCTGAAGTTGAACCGTCGCCTGCCGCACACTCGAGTGCTGCCCAACGGTCAAGTGGGGCAAGGCTCTGCGGCAGGTCGTTGCCAAAAATCAAAATCCAAACTCCCTTTTTTTTTTTTTTTTTTATCTATTTTTCTATTTTTAATTTTTCTCTTTTTCTGTTTTTAGAATATATTCTTTTTCTATTTTTCATATATATTTTTTTTTTTTGAATAAAATAAAATATTTTTGGTGGTGTGAAAAATCAAAGCTTACAAAGCAAATTTAGGAAAAGAATAAAAACATCTAATCCTAATGAAACATCATGCTGCATCATAAGTACTTATACTCCACTTAGGTATAATGCCAATGTCAAAAACGAGATTATCAAATACTTAGGTCACCTAGTACATAGTATCTCAACCCATTGAGTATTAATTACATGTATATGGGTTTGACCATGTTGCCTAAAGTGGTTTGGGTATTTTCTCTTCCTTCGGAAAATTTTAATCTCATAAATTGACTAAGGCAGAATGCTGTGGCAGAGGTTCAGTAGGCATGACAGTGCGGCAGCATGATGCAGATCAGCATCTAAGGCATGGTGCACATGCACAAAGATTTTCTCAAAGCAATGAATCGATCTGAGTTCAGTGGCTTGGTGAAGATATCTGCTATTTGATTTTCTGTTGGGATGTGATCAATCCTCAAGAGTCGTTTCTCCACCAAATCTCGGATGAAATGATGCCTTATGCTGATGTGTTTGGTTCTTGAGTGCTGCACTGGATTATGACTGATATTTATAGCACTCGTATTGTCGCAGTAGAGTGTAAGAACATTGCTATCCAGGTGGTAGTCATCAAGCATGTGCTTCAACCAAATCAATTGGGTACAGCAACTCCCTGCGGCAATGTATTCTGATTCGGCAGTGGATAGAGAAATGCAGTTTTGCTTGCGGCTTTGCCATGAAATGATGTTGTTTCCAAGAAAGCAACATCCTCCGCTTGTACTCCTGCGCTCATCCGTGTCTCCTGCCCAGTCGGCATCCGAAAATCCAACCAAATCGGTGGTGGTATCTTTGGTATACCATATGCCTAACTCGACTGATGCGGCAACGTAGCGTATGATGCGTTTGACTGCCTTCAAGTGTTCTTCCCTTGGATCAGCTTGAAACCTGGCACACAAACAAACGCTATACATGATATCAGGTCTAGTTGCCGTAAGGTAAAGTAAACTCCCTATCATGGATCGGTAGAGTGTCTGATCCACTGCGGCAGTATCAGTGCCTCGGGAGATTTTGTCCGTTGAGCCCATAGGTGTTTTCATGGGCTTGGATTCTTCAAGTTGGAATCTTTTGATGAGATTCTTAGCGTATGAAGTTTGTGAGATAAACGTCCCAGTTGGTGATTGCTTGATATGGAGCCCTAAAAAATGAGTTAGTTCTCCTACCATGCTCATCTCAAATTTTGATGCCATGGCGGAGGTAAATGCCTTAAGCATATTCTCACATGTGGATCCAAAGACAATATCATCAACATAAATTTGTGCAATTAAAATATTGGAAGAATTGAATTTCACAAACAGTGTTTTGTCGGCAGTGCCTCGAGTGAATCCGAAACTGAGTAGAAAATCAGTTAGGCAGCCATACCAAGCTCTAGGAGCTTGTTTTAGGCCGTACAATGCCTTGTGTAATTGATACACATAGTCAGGATGTTTCGGATCTTCGAAGCCCTTGGGTTGTGCAACATATGCCTCCTCTTCAAGTATGCCGTTGAGAAAGGCTGCCTTTACGTCCATTTGATGTAAGGTGATGTTGAGGTGGCATGCAATAGCAATAAGTAAACGTATGGACTCCATGCGTGCTACGGGAGCAGAAGTTTCATCGAAGTCGATGCCTTCAACTTGCGTATAGCCTTGCGCCACTAGTCTTGCCTTGTTGCGCACAACCTGCCCATGCTCATTCGATTTGTTCTTGAAAATCCACTTTGTCCCGATGACATTCTTGTTTTTGGGACGAGGAATGAGCTTCCAAACTTTGTTTCTTTCAAACTCGTTCATCTCTTCTTGCATTGACATAAACCAAAATTCATCGGCCAACGCTTCTTTGGCATTCTTTGGTTCGATCGTTGAGAGGTACGAGGCAATGCCTATTTCAATGCATGTGGCAGACATGCTTACATTCTTGGTCATGTTGCGGTAGTTGATGTATGGACGAGCTCTCATGCGTGTGGCCAACAGTTGACTCGAAGGGTGGTTTCGGATAACATGTCTTGGGGGATCCCTTCGTCGTCGGATTGGTGTTTCTTCGACATCTGATGAATCTGTTTGTTGAGGCGAGCTATCATCATTTGAGTGCTCGGGAGACGCTGTAGAGGGCTGATCATCATTATTCGAGCCAGTGGGTGCGGCAGTAGGCTGCGTAGGAGTGAAACTGCCTTCAATTTCTGCTACTGCGGCAGGCTCGAGCAGACCTTCTACATTCTCTTCTTTGGGTTTCCTGAGTCGACTAAGATCATCAAAATCAACATTTACAGATTCAATGATGGTTCTAGTTTGTATGATAAAAATACGATAGGCATGACTATTCCTAGAGTATCCAACAAATAATCCTTTAAGTGATTTTGGATCAAGTTTAGATCTAGGTTCCCTATCATTCAGAACATAACAAACAGAGCCAAACACATGAAAGTATTTCAAATTAGGCTTCCTATTGTTCAAAATTTCATAGGCCGTTTTTGTTGTTCCTGAACGTATGCTGATGCGGTTCAGGATATGGCATGCGGCATTGAATGCTTCTGCCCAAAATTGCTTGCTTAGGCCCTTGGCGATCAGCATGGTACACGCCATTTCCTTGAGGGTTCGGTTCTTCCTTTCAGCCACGCCGTTTTGTTGCGGTGTTATGGGGGCAGAAAATTCTTGGGCAATGCCATGCGTGTCACAAAAACGAGAAAGCCGTTGATTTTCAAACTCGGTGCCATGGTCACTTCTTATTCTCTTTACTGAGGCTTCATGGTTGGTCTTTATCCACCTGATTAGCTTGGACACCTCATCAAATGTCTCACTCTTGTCTTGGAGAAAACGCACCCAAGTATATCTTGAGAAATCATCTACTACGACAAGTACGTAGCATTTTCCAGAGTGGCTCCTCGTCTCGATTGGTCCCATTAAATCCATGTGGAGGAGATCAAAGCATTTGGTTTGCTTTTGATACAGTTCTGCCTTGGAGTTGGCAGGTCCTGCGGCAGAGGCATCAGTCTGTCCTGCGGCAGGTATTGCTGGATGACTTGTACGAGTCATTTTTCCTTGTTTGCAATGTCCACATGTTGTCTTCTGGATTTTTGGGAGAGCTGGAAGTCCACGAACAGCATTGAGCTTGATTAGACGCTCTAAATTCCCAAGACTTGTGTGTCCAAGTTTTTGATGCCATAGGTCTATGTCATCTTTGACTTGTGCAGAGAGGCATGTTTCTCCAATGGAGTAGCAGTTGTTTACCTTGGAACGCTCCCCCTGAATGAGTGGGTTCCCTGCACTATCAAACACTTCACACATTTGGTGAGTAAATTTTACATTCATGCCTTCATCGCATAGTTGACTTATGCTTATGAGGTTTGTGATGAGGCCTTCAACATGAAGCACTTGTTGTAGCTTTGGCAGCCCTTTCACATTTAAAGTGCCTCGGCCAACAATTGAACCACTGGACCCTCCTCCAAACGTGACCTCTCCTCCGTGAAAAGCTTTGTAATCGATTAGGTGATCACTATTTCCGGTCATGTGCCGCGAGCATCCACTATCGAAGTACCATTTATCATCCTTGGTAGCTTTGAGGGCAGTGAAAATGACATTGCATGTTTCGGCACTTTGGATGGCATTTGATGCGGCAGAGGAGTCATCGGAGGGACCTGTAAAACAAACATTCGTAGAGAGTTTAGTTTTGGGCACCCATTTGCGTATAATTGCTGCCTTCTTTTTGATAAGGTGTCGCGAGGACAGAGAATGAGAAAAGTATTTGGGATGTCGTGGTCCAGTGTTGGAGTGAAAGTAATATCCTCTTGCTTGATCTTCTTCACGTCTCCAACAAAACGGTCGAATATGACCAGGTACTAGGCAGTAGTGGCAAACATATCGTTTCTTTGACTTAAAATGTTGCTTAGGCAGGGGTTTCCTTGTCTTCATCCTGCCTGATGGTGCCTGCCTTTGCTTCGGCCTTCTGCGGCAGTCTTTTGCTGGGGCAGTGGCCTTGCCTTCGGTTTGTTCATCCCTTTTTGGAGTTGAGGATTGTGCGGCAGTTGTTGAATCGTCATTTGATGCCTTTACAAATGCCATGTCCATTGAGTTTTTCTTTGGAAAAACGGCATCTACAACTTTTTGATGTCCGAAGCCTTGCCTTTCAACATGTGAAATACTCATTACGGCATCTAATTTTGTTGTTGCTGTGTTAAGTTTTACAAAAGTATTGTTAGCAACTTCGAGTTTTCCATTTACACGATTAAAGTCAATTTTCAGTTTCTCGGCCTCCATATCCTTTCTGGTGAGTTGGACATCAAGT
Source organism: Euphrasia confusa (assembly GCA_954870475.1). NCBI lineage: Eukaryota > Viridiplantae > Streptophyta > Magnoliopsida > Lamiales > Orobanchaceae > Euphrasia > Euphrasia confusa. The sequence continues at coordinate 2,918,235 of OX940970.1, forward strand.
TTCTTCAATCGTTCTTCAAAGGTGTTCTTCTCTACGAGCATTTGTTCAATTGCCATGGCCTGCTTCTTCACTTTTTCTTCATATCCGGCTTTGGTTGATGTAAGCATCTTCATCATCTTGGTCTGCCGGGCAAATTTCATGCGTAGCTCATCGAAACTTTCTTTGAGCTCGATGAAAATATCAATAGGAATGGTCTCCTCTTCAGATTCGTAGCCATTGACTGAGGCAGTGAAGCACAGGCAGTTCTCTGCGGCAGGGCTTTCTGTCGTTTCTGCGGCAGAGGCAAAGAATGCAACATGCCGTCGTGCATTCACATTGGATGGACTGTCATCTTCAGCGTCAGATAGGGTTGTGCCTTCGAGTTGAGCAGTAAGCGCAGTGGTTGAGTCTTCAAGGCAATATTGTTCCATATCTTCTTGCGCAACCATGGAATTCAAAATTCCAATGCCTCGATCTTTTGAAGGGCATTCGGTTGAAAAGTGTCCAATCCCTTGACATACGTGGCACTTGATCCTCGACCAGTCCCTTGAATTTGGACTTGAACTTGAGGTGGATCCCGTGCTTGGTTGGCGGATCACAAGTCGTCGATCTTGAGTTTGTGGTGACCTTGCCGGAAACTTCCTTCGTCGGGGATCGTACGGCTTCTTCAGCGAGCGAACAAGTACAGCATCCATTTTCCGGGCGAGGAATGCAAACTGGTCATCTCCACCATCAGATCCAAGTAGCTCGTAGATCTCTTCATCGGTCAAGTCATTGGTAGAGGTGGGGCTGCTGCCTTGAGAACTATTGCCTTGTTCTCTGCCGTCGGGCTCTGCCACGGTGTAGGCAATGTTCCTCTCGTCGCTTCGTGGACGTGACTTCCCGTGAGTTTCACGATCTTCATGGTTCAGTTCATAGTTCTTGAAGATCGCCATTAATGAAACAAAATCTTCTTCAGACATTTCGCTGTCTTCTATGGCAGTGACCTTCGGCAGGAACTTTTTGCTCATCGATCGCATAATCTTACTACACACTGCCGGGTTGCTAATGGGTGAACCAAGGTCAGCACATTCAGTAACAATGGACATTAATTCTCCAAAGTACTGAAGGCAAGTCTCGTCCTCGTTCATACGCAAGTTCTCGAAACGAGACATAAGCATACGGACCTTGGTTTTCTTCACTGCGTTGTTACCTTCACAATGAAGAGCCAGCAAATCCCATACTTGTTTGGCAGTAGTACATTGTTTGACAATTCTGTACATATTGCAATCGATGGATTCAAGGATGGCACACCTTGCCCTATCGTTGGCAGTAGCTGCGGCAGTTTCTTCGATAGACCACTTCTCCGGTGATTTTTCAATCGTGCCGCCTTCAGGGATTTCCTCCTGAGGTGGTTTCCATCCTCGAAGTACGGATAGCCACGCACTGCGATCAATTGATTTGATCCTTGCTTCAATGCGGGTTTTCCAAAATCCATAATTACTACCGTCAAGAACAACCGGTGTTCGTACGATGTAAGATGGATCTGCCATTGTAAGTGTGCGTGATCAGACGGACCTTAAACACTAAGTAAGTCTAGTGCCCGCTCTGATACCACTTGAAAGTCGTAGGCAGTAAATAAAACGCAATAAAATGCGCTGCCTAGACAAGGCAGTGTTCTGCGGCAGAACAACGTATGCCGCAGCACGATGCCTTGTACAGAAAACGTTCGTTTTACGTGATTTAATTGAGTTTAAGTATTTTATCCAGATTAACCAAGTTGTATACTTGTTAAAATTATATGTGATATATGTATAAGAATTGCAGCGGAATTAATAAAAAATAAATCACTTGAACGAACACACACACACGTACGAAAATGTAAAGAACACAAATTTAAATCTTTGTATGTGTATTTAAATTATACACATACGAAACGGCCTTACGGCCAGAAACTTTATTAAAGAACGAGTCTTTACAAAATGATACTCTTGGATTTACAAAGATATTACCAAAGGCTATACACATGTATGCCTTCGTATGAATCGTATCCGAAGAGTATGAACAATCAACAACAAAAACCTAGCTACTGAAATGAACACCTATACTAAGCTATCGAATCATCAGCTGAACAAACGAACTCTCTTAGGGACGAGAGAACACACGGCACGACGAGCTTCAAGAATGAAGTCGCGGCTCTAAAAGCTCGATGATCGATTCCCGAAGGAAATGTGTTTCTGGAGGTGTTAATATGTTGTATGAGTGTTACTGAATAGTGTTGGGGTCGTCCTCTATTTATAGGAGGAGATTCCCAACTGAATTCCTTGATTTGCTAGGTCAACAATCGGTTGAGATATTATAGGGCAGGCTGCTTTGACCGCTGCCGCAGGAATGCCTTCTGAAGTTCTTCTGGAATTCACTGCCACACTGCACTGCCTTCCATATTATCTGGACTTCAGCATTCCTTTGCCCTACGCTCATGCTTCGCTCGATATCTTGACTCAACCTCTTGTCCAAGCCTTGCACTGCTTGCGGCATGACTCTGCCTGGCTGTGCTGCGGCAGAAAGCTTCTATGTTGATTGTTTTTCAAGCACGTTCCAACTAATGAACTATGCTAAATCAAATCACCAATATGACAAGTGATTACAACAGTTTAAATTGTGAAGAAAGAAATAAAACAAATAAATATGTTAGCAAGACAACTTCTGCCTAGGTACATTTAAGGCATTGTAATGCCCAAACATATTTATCCTTACAGTGACCTTGTGCGAAATGTCAATATAAGCAGGCCTAGCTAGTGCGTAAACAAATACAAAATGATAAGCGATATTTCTTAATTAATTTTTTTACATGAATTCTGCAAAAAAAATCAGATGTATTTCCATCTAACTCCTTTTTTTTTACGAACTTATTAGCTCTAAAATAATTTTTTTATAAGCTTTAAAACAAAAATTTTATTAACTAAGATTTTTTTATTAGCGCTAAAATAAATTATTATTTTTTAAACAAATTTCTTTAAAACATAAATAAAAATTTTTAAAATTTCTTTAAAACATAAATAAAAATTAAACACAACAAAACCGCTAAAACAATTTATTTTTTTAATAGAACGGGTCTAGAAAAAAATCGGGCCACACAAATTTGGGGGCTCTGTGTGCAAGCGCACGACATACACATGCTAAAAGTCATGTCTTTTACATGACAATCGTAGAACATTTCCATCTAACTCCTTTTTATTCTTAACGAATTTATTAGCCAAAAATAATTTTTTTTATTAGCTCTAAAACAAAATTTTTATTAACTAATTTTTTTAATTAACGCTAAAATAAATTATTATTTTTTAAACAAATTTGTTTAAAACATAAATAAAAATTAAGCACAACAAAACTTAATTAACGCTAAAACAATTGTGCCACACAAATCTGAGGGCCCTGTGTGCAAGCGCAAGACATGCACACTAAAAGTCATATCTGATCACTCGCATGACAATCTAACGATATGTGTTATTGATAAAACGAACATTTTTTTTTGTATATAATCATTGTCATTACTTTGTTTTTGTATGAATATTTATATTATAACAATTTTAACATAATTTCTATAATTTGTTTAAATTATTCAACGAAATATCAAGATAAAAAAAATAAATTGACAAATGATTAATGATTCAGACATAATGTAAAAAATATTTCTAAAAGTATTCATTTAATATAATTTTTTTATTCAAATTATAAAAAGAATTAAACAAATGTTTAATGATAAACTTATGAACTGAATTTAAAAGTAAAAAAAAAAGGTCAAGCCGACTCCTCACGGCAACCGGTGCCCCCATCCAAAATCGTTGCCATACACATCGTACATAGGCCAACAATTCACATGATACACCTTCCGTGCCAACAAAAAAGTACTAAATAATAAGCTACATGTAACAAGAAGATCATATTAATGTAAACAAGAAAATTTGGATACTTAATTTCCAAGAAGAAAATTTAAATTTTAAAATGCGGGCCACATAAGAAAAAAAAAATAAAAGTAATCGAAATATAAAATTCAAAACTCAACAACAACAACAACAATAACAACAACAACAGCACAGTCCAATTTTTATTTTATTTAAAGGAAATGAAAATCCTTTGGTTTTAAAATAATGGTGCTTTCTAGGGATTCCTTTGCGGCTTCTTTTCGATAGGACCCATTCACAGGTTGTCTATCCTCCTTATCTTCTTTTTTTCTGTAGTCCCAATGTGATCATCATCATCATGTGGACGAAGAAGTTGTTCAGTGAAAATCTTTTGGTTTTAAAATAATGGTGCCCTTCTAGGGATTCCTTTGCGGCTTCTTTTCCGATAGGACCAGGTTGCCTATCCTCCTTATCTTCTTTTTTTCTCTGTAGTCCCAATGTGATCATCATCATCATGTGGACGAAGAAGTTGTTCAGTGATCGCTTGAATCTGGATCGTACGTACATAAAATAATAAGTAATTTTGTATGTGAAATTATTATAGTACAATTAAGTTCTATACAGGGAAAGTACCTTGCAACCAATAGAACAAAACACAAATAACCATCTCCCTCAACCACCTTTCTTTTGCGGACAAGACAATTAATTCCAACGCCGCCTTCTGAATTCAGAGACACGACCGCCTTCTTGTTGCATTTATATGGCTACATTAAGAGAACGAAAAATAAAAATAAAACTAATTTATTATACATTTTTTTAATGTATTTTTACAAAGAAGTGTATTTTTAATGTGTTTAAAACATAAACTAAGATTAAGCATAATAAAACTTAGTTAGCGCTAAAACAATTATATTTTAAACAAATTTGTTTATGTTTTAATTAATAGGAGGAAATCCCACTATAAATTTTTTGATCAACAAAGACCGTTATTTGAAATATTAGGGAATTACATATAATTTGGATTAAATATTTTCAAAGTTGTCGAGAATTTCGAACAAAATTGCATTAAAAATCTTACAAATTTAGAAATAAACAATTATTTGGCCACAATATCTATCTATTAATTTAATATTTATCGAATATAATGATACATATTTGAGCGATTTAGTCACGAACTTTTAAAAAATATAATTTATTGCATCACTCATATGTCGTCTTGGAAGTTGTGACTTTGTGCGAAATGTTAATATGGGGCCCTAAATAGTGCGTAAACAAATACAAAATAATTAGCAATATTTCTTAACTATTTTTTTACATGAATTCTGCAAAAAAATTCAGATGTATTTCCATCTAACTCTATTTTATTTTAAAATAATTTATTAGTTCTAAAATAGTTTTTGATATTTCTTAACTACTAGTATTTTTTTACATGAATTCTGCAAAAAAAAATCAGATGTATTTCCATCTAACTCCTTTTTATTTTTAAATTTATTAGCGTTAAAAAAGTTTTTTCTGCTTATTTGACTCAACGATGATATTCCTACACCGGTAAATTTATTTATATAAAAAATTCATTCCCAATTTTGAAATAATTACATATATAAAAAATTACACTGATGGCATGACAATCATAGAACATTTCCATCTAACTTCTTTTTATTCTTAACGAATTTATTAGCCTAAAATAAATTTTTTTTATTAGCCCTAAAACAAAAATTTTATTAACTAATTTTTTTTTGAACTATTTAGGTTAAAGGGTAATATAATTTAATATATTTTTAGTTTTACGCATAAATTAGGTTTACAATTTAATGTTTCATTTTTTAAGATTTTTTATTTATTAAAGTAGTTTAAAATTATAATTGTAAAACAGAGTAATAACTGCGTAACTATTATAATTAATAATTGTCCGTGTAAAATTAATAATCGCCATGTAATTAACAAAATTAAAATAATATTATGTAATCTGTTCTTATTAATAATTGAGAAAAAGTGGGTTATTTAATTGTAATAAAATTTTAAAAACTTTCTCTTTATTCAAAATTACCCTTTTTTTTATTAGCGCTAAAATAAATTATTATTTTTTAAACAAATTTGTTTAAAACATAACAAAACTTAATTAACGCTAAAACAATTTATTTTTTAATAGAACGGTCTAGAAAAAAATTGGGTCGCACAAATTTGGGGACCCTGTGTCCAAGCGCACGACATGCACATGCTAAAAGTCATATTTGATCACTAGCATGACAATCGTAGAACGCTATGTGTTATTGATAAAACGAACATTTTTTTTATATAATCATTGTCATTACTTTGTTTTTGTATGAATATTTACATTATAACAATTTTAACATGAAAAGTTTAAATTATTCAACGAAATATCAAGATAAAAAAAATTGACAAATGATTAATGATTCAGACATAATGTAAAAATATTTCTATAAGTATTCTTTTAATATAATTTTTTTATCCAAATTATAAAAAAAATTAAACAAATGTTTAATGATAAACTTATGAACTTGAATTAAAGAGTAAAAAAAAAAAAAAAAAGGTCAAGCCGAATCCTCACGGTGGCCCCGGCCCATCCAAAATCGTTGCCATACACATCTACCTAGGCCAACAATCGACATGATACACCGCCTTCCATGCCAACAAAAAAGAACTAAATAAAAAGCTACATGTAACAATAAAAAGCTACATGTAACAAGAAGATCATATTAATGTAAACAAGAAAATTTGGATACTTAATTTCCAAGAAGAAAATTTAGATTTTAAAATGTGCGCCTCATAAGAAAAAAAACCCAAAAGTAATCGATATATAAAATCCAAAACTCAACAACAACAACAGCACAGTTCAATTTTTATTTTATTTAAAGGAAATGAAAAACATTTGGTTTTAAAATAATGGTGCCCTTCTACTCTTCTAGGGATTCTGAAGAAGCATTTTTCGATCTCAAGGAACGATAAAATGTGTTTAGTCTCGCTTCAAAAATCGAGAGTTCGTTGTAAAACGACCACTCGGAATATCAATCCGAGGGAGGACTAGAGTGAGAGGTTTCCAAAATCGTATTCATTTCAATATCTCAAAAGTTCAAGTAATTACAAGTAAACAATCAAAGCAAATAAACGGGAGTTGTATCAAATGGGAGAAAATCGGATACAAGGTAATAATCTACTTTCAAAGTGAATTATAAAACGCAAGAGAGAAGGTCCAATTATCGTCGTCTTCCAAGTCGGATAATCTTGTATTTAAGTTCAAAGTATAGCTTGGAAAGGAAGGTTTTGTTCACCCAAACCAACCGTTTAATTCCCTAACAAAGCATCCCAAAATGGTGATGAGTGTGTTAGTTAACTATACTCGTTCCTTAAGTTTTGGTTTCCTAATTGTGTACTATCGAGCCTTGGGAAGAAAACCCCCGTTCCCGGTGAAAGCAATCATTTTAATCCCCAATTGTAGTTAACTCCGATCACCGGTGGCTAACCTCAATCGTGGCTTTGAAAATACACAATTAGACTAAGTAAAAGTCTCTCAAGCATTTTATCAAACACCTTGTAAGCATGACTTTCACTTCATCTCCTAACGAGAATTTAGCCAAGTAAATCCATGACAATCAAAACAATGATGAAATAACAAGTAAATGAAAGCATAACCATGATCCAAATCAACAAATCCAACTCCAAAGTCTCAATCACAAAGTAAATCCAACAATATAGTAAAAATACAAGTAAAAGCATATAAGAAATGAGGAAATCTAAAGAGGAGAAGGAATAGAAATGCTAATCGAGATGTAGATCGTGATCCTTGTCTTCGATTCTTCAATCCGTCGTCAATGGATTGAATTATCTTGGAGAAGATGCACTTTCTCTCTCTTGTTCTTCTTCCTCTCTCTCTCTCAAAATCCTCTCCAAGTGTGTGTAGTATGGAAAGTGTGTGTGGGAAGACTCCTTTTCATGCTTTTATACTCCCACATATGTAGTAACCGTTTCTCCTCATTTCCCACCAAAAACGGACTTGAAATGACTCTTGTATCCTCAGTCAATGCTAAAATCAGATGCTCAATGCCTCAATTAGCTCGGTCAAAGCTCGGTCAACTCGTGGTCAACACATCTCCACCCGGGTCAACATTTCTTTGGTTGAATATCAGCTCATCTTCGACGGCTAATATATTCTTTTTCTGATCTGAGATTGCAAAAGTGACCGTTGATCTTGTAGTTCGACGAGTCCTCTACATCATATCCAAAATTCAGCTCGATCCAACGGTTAACGAAGTCGGAATCGCATTTCTTCCGAAGCTGCGCAGTGCAGCCGCGCCATTGGTCCTCGCCCTTTGGTCTGCGGGATTTTACCCTCGGATCACTTGGTCCGCGGGCTTGATCCGCGGAAACCACTGTCAAAAGTCTTCATGCCTTGCTTCTTTTCAAGGTCTGAGTGTTTTGGGCGCTCGGATCACGCGATCCGCGGCCAAATCTCTCCTTCGCGCAGTTTTTCGACTTTTAGCATATCTTTTTCGTCCGAGCTCCAATTGTCGTGATTCAAAATTCCTTGGATTCCCGACTTCAAGGTCTTTCCAACCGTGTATGGCATGGATCAAGATTCCGACCGAGCGATAGCAGTTTTTGAGGCGAAGTTGCTGCACTTCCCAGCTCGGTTCATCATCTCGTTTTGGTCGTTTTTCACCTACAATTTACACAAAAACTCGACTATACCACGTATAAGCTCCGTCACGTCAATAATACATAATCCCTCAATAACCATACACTTATTTACATATTATATACAAAATCACTCCCACAAATAACAATAAAACGAGCAAAATATCGGCGTTTCAGATTCCTTTGCGGCTTCTTTTCCGATAGGACCCATTCACAGGTTGCCTATCCTCCTTATCTTCTTTTTTCTCTGTAGTCCCAATGTGATCATCATCATCATGTGGACGAAGAAGTTGTTCAGTGATCGCTTCTTTTCCGATAGGACCCATTCACAGGTTGCCTATCCTCCTTATCTTCTTTTTTCTCTGTAGTCCCAATGTGATCATCATCATCATGTGGACGAAGAAGTTGTTCAGTGATCGCTTGAATTTGGATCGTACGTACATAAAAAAATAAGTAATTTTGTATGTGAAATTATTATAGTAATTAATTAAGTTCTATAAGGGAAAGTACCTTGCAAGCAATGGAACAAAACACAAACCAACCATCTCCCTCAACCACCTTTCTTTTGCAGACAAGACAATTAATTCCAACGCCGCCTTCTGAATTCAGAGACACGACCGCCTTCTTGTTGAATTTATACGGCTACATTAAGAGAACGAAAAATAAAAATAAAAACTAATTTATTATACATTTTTTTAATGTATTTTTACAAAGAAGTGTGTCTATTGTTAATTGAGGGAGACACCTGAATTCTGTCACAGTTGATATAAATCTTCATCTCAGCAAGAGGGACGACGTGCTGGTAGGAGTATTTGTTGATCTTGAGCTAGTTGTGGGTGCCTTAGCTATTTGACCAACAAAGACCATTATTTGAAATATTTGGGAATTACATATAATTAATTATGATTAGATATTTTCAAAGTTGTGAATTTCAAACAAAATCGCATTAAAAATCTTACAAAATTTAGAAATAAACAATTATTTGACCATAATATCTATTTATTAATTTAATATTTATCGAATATAATGATACATATTTGAGCGATTTAGTCATGGACTTTTCAAAAATATTATTTATTGCATTACTGCAGGTCCGTCACAGAAGTTTCGGTGGCCGTGTGCTAAATGACAATATGGTGCCCGTACGTAGACAAATACAAAATGATAAACTATAATCTTTTTTACATAAATTCTTTAAAAAAATGAAGATGTATTTCTATTTAATTTCTTTTTATTCTTAACGAATTTATTAGCGCTAATAATTTTTTTATTAGCGCTAAACTAAAAATTTTATTAAATAAGATTTTTTATTAGCGCTAAAATAAATTATTATTTTTTAAACAAATTTGTTAAAAACATAAACTAAGATTAAGCATAACAAAACTTAGTTAGCCCTAAAACAATTATTTGACCACCATATCTACCCATTAATTTAATAAAAATTTTATTAAATAAGATTTTTATTAGCGTTAAAATAAATTATTATTTTTTAAACAAATTTGTTTAAAACATAAACTAAGATTAAGCATAACAAAACTTAGTTAGCCCTAAAACAATTATTTTACAACCATATCTACCCATTAATTTAATATTTATTGAATATAATGATACATATTAGAGGATTTAGTCATGGACTTTTAAAAAAATTTATTTATTGCATCATTGTAGGTCCGTCTTGGAAGTTTATGGTGACTTTGTGCAAATTAAGTTTTGTTGTGCTTAATCTTTTTTTATGTTTTAAACAAATTTGTTTAAAAAATAATAATTTATTTTAGTGGTAATAAAAAAAATCTTAGTTAATAATTTTTTTTTTAGCGCTAATAAATTCCGAAACTTCCCACTTGCCATTGTTAGTGGAGTTTAAAACCTAAGTGGATAAAGTAAAAATAAAATTATATTTTAAAGTGAAAAAATAAAATATTTATTTCTTTTTCAAAGTGTATCAATTATTGTGGGATACTAAAAAAAGTGTTGCAACTATTATAAGATTGAGGAACTACTAGCTAAATCTCCATCTCATCAAGAGGGACCACGTGCTTGTAGGAGTATTTGTTGATCGTGAGCGAGTTGTGGCTGTTGTGACAACCATCTATTACACAGTAATTGCAAATCGACGCATCGCAAGTGATGGTTCAATTCACACTTTGGCAAGTAGTCGTGGTTTGGACATTCATCAAAATACTTCTTCTCTAGATAGCTATCGATCCATTTCGGACTGATGCTATCACGTACCAAATTATGGTGTTTTTATCTTTGTTTATGTTTTAAACAAATTTGTTTAAAAAATAATAATTTATTTTAGCGCTAATAAAAAAAATTGTTTTAGCGCTAATAAATTTCGAAACTTCCCACCCTGCAATTGTTAGTGGAGTTTAAAATCTAAGTGGATAAAGTAAAAATAAAATTATATTTTAAAGTGAAAAAATAAAATATTTATTTCTTTTTCAGAGTGTATCAATTATTGTGGGACGCTAAAAAAGTGTTGCAACTATTATAGGATTGAGGAACTATTAGCTAAATCTCCATCTCATCAAGAAGGACCACATGCTTGTAGGAGTATTTGTTGATCGTGAGCGAGTTGTGGCTGTTGTGACAACCATCTATCACACATTAATTGCAAATCTGACGCATCTCAAGTGATGCAGTAGCAGTTCAATTCACACTTTGGCAAGTAGTCGTGGTTTAGACATTCATCGAAATACTTCTTCTCTAGAAAGCTTTCGATCCATTTCGGATCACGTACCAAATTCTCAACCTGTATAAACCAAAATCACATCAACTTATATAGTACTACTACTATTTTCGTTTCAGAATAGTTGTCAAACATTTTTTTTTTATTTACAAAGAAAGCCGACAAATAATGTAAGACGTTATACTCATATTTTAAACGGTGTAAAATATTGTAGAAGCCCAAAAATAAATCTGACAGGCCCAGCAACAATAAAAACTAAATTAAGCCCCGGCCAATTGTCATTCCGGTAAATTCAAAGTTCTGATTCCGAAATGTTTCTTCACTCAAGTAATATGTCAAACATAAGTCAACACTCATTAATTCCTATAAACAATTTTCAAGTCATGACCTCAACAACTCATTAATTCCTCCTATAAACAATTTTCAAGTCATGACCTCAACAACTAAGCCAAAAATAGAACGTATTTATCTTGGAACAACATTTTCAAGAAACAAGATCTCAAGCAAAGTGAACATTTAATTGCAAAACATGTTTGTATTTGATGCTAGAACAACGAAAGATTTGATATTCACTCAAACAGATTTGACACCACAAAATGAGTAACACTGACTTATTCAACTTCAGAACCGATTTACTATAAAAATGTAAAGATTAACAAATCAAAGATTAACAAATCAGATAGATATATGTGATGCGAAAACAAAACAAGTACCTTCTTCGTAACTTCTTTTGAGGCGACATCTCTCATCTTATAGTCTTTTATGCATTTTTGAGCCGATGATACTATTACTAAGCTGCTAGATTTGTTTATATAAGTAGAAGAAATAATTAATCAGAGGAAATCCTACTATAAATTTTTTGATCAACAAAGACCGTTATTTGAAATATTAGGGAATTACATATAATTTGGATTAGATATTTTTAAAGTTGTCGAGAATTTCGAACAAAATCGCATTAAAAATCTTACAAATTTAGAAATAAACAATTATTTGGCCACAATATCTACCTATTAATTTAATATTTATCGAATATAATGATACATATTTGAGCGATTTAGTCAAGAAATTTTAAAAAAATATTATTTATTGCATCACTCACAGGTCCGTCTTGGGTGTTTTGGGTGACCTTGTGCGAAATGTCAATATGGAGCCTTAGCTAGTGCGTAAACAAATACAAAATGATAAACGATATTTCTTAACTATTTTTTTTACATGAATTCTGCAAAAAAATTCAGATGTATTTCCATCTAACTCTTTTTTATACTTAACGAATTTATTAGCCCTAAAACAAAAATTTTATTAACTAAGATTTTTTTATTAGCGCTAAAATAAATTATTATTTTTTAAACAAATTTGTTTAAAACATAAATAAAAATTAAGCACAACAAAACTTAATTAGCACAAAATTTTTTTTTTTAATAGAACGGATCTAGAAAAAAATTGGACCGGGATCCTGGGATCCTGTGTGCAAGCGCACGAGATGCACATGCAAAAAGTCATATCTGATCACGGGCATGACAATCGTTGAACATTTCCATCTAACTCTTTTTTATTATTAACTAATTTATTAGGGCTAAAATATTTTTTTTATTAGCCCTAAAACAAAAATTTTATTGAATAAGATTTTTTTATTAGCGCTAAAATAAATTATTATTTTTTAAATAAATTTGTTTAAAACATAAACAAAGATTAAACACAACAAAACTTAATTAGCGCTAAAACAATTTATTTTTTTAATAGAACGGGTCTAGAAAAAAATTGTACCACACAAATTTTAATTATTGTCATTACTTTGTTTTTGTATGAATATTTATATTATAACAATTTTAACATATTTTCTATAATTTGTTTAAATTATTCAACAAAGTATCAAGATAAAAAAAATTGAACAAATGATTAATGATTCAGACATAATGTAAAAAATATTTCTAAAAGTGTTCATTTAATATAATTTTTTTTATCGAAATTATAAAAAAAAAAATTGAACAAATGTTTAATGATAAACTTATCAACTGAATTAAAGAGTAAAAAAAAAAGGGTCAATCCCACTCCTCACGGCAAGCGGTGACCCCTATCCAAAATCGTTGCCATACACATTGTACCTAGGCCAACAATCGACATGATACATCACCTTCCGGGCCAACAAAAAAGAACTAATTAATAAGCTACATTTAACAAGAAGATCATATTAATGTAAAAAAGAAAATTTGGATACTTAATTTCCAAGAAGAAAATTTAGATTTTAAAATGCGCTCCACTTAAGAAATAAAAAACAAAAGTAATCAAAATATAAAATCCAAAACTCAACAACAACAACGGCACAGTTCAATTTTTATTTTATTTAAAGGAAATGAAAATCCTTTGGTTTTAAAATAATGGTGCCCTTCTAGGGATTCCTTTGCGGCTTCTTTTCCGATAGGACTCATTCACAGGCGGCTGCCTATCCTCCTTATCTTCTTTTTTCTCTGTAGTCCCAATGTGATTATCATCATCATGTGGACGAAGAAGTTGTTCAGTGATCGCTTGAATCTGGATCGTGCGTACATAAAAAAATAAGTAATTTTGTATGTGGAATTATTCTAGTAATTAAGTTCTATACAAGGAAAGTACCTTGCAAGCAATGGAACAAAACACAAATCGACCATCTCCCTCAACCACCTTTCTTTTGCAGACACGACAATTAATTCCAATGCCGGCTTCTGAATTCAGAGAAACGACCGCCTTCTTGTTGCATTTATATGGCTACATTAAGAGAACGAAAAATAAAAACTAATTTATTATACATTTTTTTTAATGTATTTTTACAAAGAAGTGTGCCTATTGCTAATTAACAGTACCTGGATTCTGTCGCAGTCAATATAAATCTCCATCTCAGCAAGAGGGACAACGTGCTGGTAGGAGTATTTGTTGATCGTGAGGGAGTTGTGGCTGTCGTGACAACCATCCATCACACAGTAATTGCAAATCGACGCATCGCAAGTGATGCAGTAGCGATTCAATTCACACTGTGGCAAGTCGTTGTGGTTCGGACAATCATCGAAATACTTCTTCTCTAGAAAGCTTTCGATCCATTTCGGACTGATGCTATCATGTACCAAATTCTCAACCTGTATAAACCAAAATCACATCAACTTATATATATATATATATATATATATATATATATATATATATATATATATATATATATATATATATATATATATATATATATATATGCTCAATTCACTAAATTTCAAGAACTTACATGTTTAATCAGTGTAAAAGATTGTAGAAGCCTAAAAATAAATCACAGGCCCAATCACAACATAAAAATAAAATACAGGGTCAGGCCCAAACCCTACGAATCACATCTGAGCCCAAGATCATTCCGGGGAATTCAAAGTTCGATCTCATTCCGAAATGTTTCTTCAGTTAAAATAATTGGTCAAACACGAGTCAACACTCATTCCTAAAAACAATTTTCAAGTCACCTCAACAACTAATCCAAAAATAGAACGTATTTAACTTGGAACAAGATTTTCAAGAAATGAGATCACAAGCAAAAATGAACATTTGATGGCAAAACATGTTTGTATTTGATGCGATGACAACGAAAGATTTCGTTTTCACGCAAACAAATTCAACAGTGATAACGAAAAAACGAGTAAAACTGGTGTATTCAACTTCAAAATCGATTTATCAATCTATGTGATGCGTAAGCAAGTACCTTCTTCATAATTTCGTTTGAGGCGATGCTACCCATCCTATAGTTTTTTCCTGCTTATTTGAGTCGAAGATGATATTCCTACACTGGTAGATTTATTTATATAAAAAATTCATTCACAATTTAGAAATAATTATATATAAAAAAAATTACACTGACAAAGATGATTACTTGAAAATTTTAAGAAATTACATTAAATTCGAATATAGATATTTTCAAGTTCGTCGAATTTCGAGAAAATTCACATTAAAAATCGTACAAATATAGAAATTAATAATTATTTGGGCACAAAATCTATTTATAAATTTAATATTTATAGAATATAATGATGCACATTTGAGCGATTTGGTCATCGACTTTTAAAATACAATATTTATTGCGTCACTAGCATGACAATAGTCGACAGATGGTTACGCGCTATGTGTTACTGATAAAACGACCATTTATTTTTGTCCTATATAATCATTGTCGTTACTTTGCTTTTTTATGAATGTTTATATTATAACAATTTTAACATAATTTGAATAATTTGTTTAAATTATTCAACCAACCAAATAATAATAGATTTTTTTTGAACAAATGATTATTGATTTTAATATAATGTTAAAAAATATTTCTATTAACGAATTTATTAGAATTTATTAGCGCTAAAACAAAAAATTTATTAACTAAGATTTTTTTATTAGCGCTAAAATAAATTATTATTTCTTAAACAAATTTGTATAAAACATAAATAAGGATTAAGCACAACAACACTTAATAAGTGCTAAAACAATTTATTTATTTTAATAGAACGGTTCTAGAAAAAATTGGGCCTCACAAATTTGGGCCCTGTGCAAGCACAGGACATGCACATGCTAAAAGCCGGCTTTACACTTCTTTTGTAAATTACCTGAATTCTGTCGCAGTCGATATTAATATCCATCTCATCAAGAGGGACGACATCATACTTGTAGGAGTATTTGTTGATCGTGATCGATTTGTGGCTGTCGTGACAATCATCCATGACACAGTAATTGCAAATCGACGCATCGCATGTGATGCATTAACGGTTCAATTCATACTTTGACAAGTAGTCGTGGTTCGGACATTAATCGAAATACTTATTCTCTAGAAAGCTTTTGATCCATTTCGGAATGATGCTATCACGTACAAAATTCTCAACCTATATAAACCAAAATAATATCAACTTATATACTACTACTTCAGTCTCATAGTCACATTATACTCATATTTTAAATGATGTAAAATATTGTAGAAGCCCAAAAATAAATTACAGGCCCAACAACAATAAAAAAAATACTACGAATCACACAAGAGCCTAATTGTGATTCCGATAAATTCAAAATTCTGATTCCGAAATGTGTCTTCACTCAAGTAATTCGTCAAACATGAGTCTAACACTCATTAATTCCTAAAAACAATTTTCAAGTCACCTCAACAACTAATCCAAAAATAGAACTCGTATTAACTTGGAACAACATTTTCAAGAAACAAAATCTCAAGCTAAGTGAACATTTAATTGCAAAACATGTTTGTATTTGAGGAAATCCTACTATAAATTTTTTGACCAACAACGACCATTATTTGAAATATTAAGGAATTACATATAATTCAGATTAGATATTTTCAAAGTCGTCGAATTTCGAACAAAATCGCATTAAAAATCTTACAAATTTATATATATCAATTATTTGACCACAATATCTACCTATTAATTTAATATTTATCGAATATAATAATACATATTTGAGCGATTTAGTCATGGACTTTAAAAACATACTCCATTTGTCCAGATGTGACTTTTTTGGTCTGTCTAATACATATGATAAACAGTATAAAAAAATTATGAAAAAATAATTAAAATAAAATTCAATAGTTAAATTATATTTTAGTTATTTTTTCATAATTTTTGTATATTGTTTATCATATATATTGGACGGACAAAAAAGGTCAACGACCACAATTGCCTATAGTTAGGGAGTATTATTTATTGCAAATTTAGAAATAAACAATTATTTGACCACAATATCTACCTATTAATTTAATATTTATCGAATATAATGATACATATTTGAGCGATTTAGTCATGGATTTTAAAAAAATATTATTTATTGCATCACTTCAGGTCTTGGAAGTTGGTGATCCTGTGTGAAATGTCAATATGAGCTCTAGTTAGTGGGTAACAAATACAAAATGACAAGCGATATTTCTTAACTATTTTTTTTACATGGTGGCGGCGGCGGCGTGCGTGAACTGGGCTCCCGCGTTGTTGCAATGGACGGAGTAGATGCTCGTCCCGTCGGCATCGTTACGGGCTGCGACGAGGCGGCCGGCGAGCGGGGGAAGAAGTCGAGGGCGCGAGAGAAGGAGGTTTTGAGGCGATCGATGATGATGGGTAGTGCGGAAGGAGTTTGGGGGCAGCGGAAAAGAGCCTTTTTGGATAGGATCGACGAGAAGCAATTGCAGATCCCATGGAGTTAGATTCAGTTGGGATATGGAGGAGGAGGTCTTTGTATTGCTTACCGATGACGAAGATATTATGATTACTTCATCTTGTTTCGCCATTCGATCCCAAATTAACGAAAAGGAACATAGGCGGATAAGTTTAGATTCACAGTTTATTTATTTTTAAAGAGGATGACACTAGAAGAAAGTACACTTAACAATCATCGACTCTTCTCACCGCAATCGGCTGCCCCCATCCAAAATCGTTGACGTACACATTGTGACGTGGCAAAACTTATACCGCACGCGTAGCAATAATTTCCGGAGTCTTTGACAAACTTTCTCGCAGCATATATCCACTTTACTGAGTAACCAAGTCATTGATCTTCGTTGCAGCGTGGCCTAATCCACCTTTCAAGAGCTCTGTTTCATGACTGATCCCTCCTGTCTCCACGACATAAACCGCATTCCCAAAATACCCTTCCGGCAACAGAATCCTCTCTCTTACGCCAACTAGCTAGCAGGTGCAGACTAGCTAGTAGAACCCCCTTTTGAATCGGGTCGAGTAGGAAGGAGTAACTGTAAGTCCCATGCATGGGGTGATCAGCTCATGAATCCTGCTGGCATTTGTATGGGTTGCCATGGGAATAAGGGTTGTAGCTATTACATCTACTTTTGCCATTTCCTTATCGATCGGATAAGGAAATGTGGGATTGTGATATTTCCTCGGAGTTGTTATTAACCGCATGTTCCATTTGTTTAGTACACGACTCTACTAGTCTTGCCCCTAGCTCATACTCATACATTGAGTGATCAAGTTTGAAACCATGTTTTTCAATTATTATGAACGGTTAACATAGTCCTGCTATAGGTTTGGGACGGAGCTAGTATATACACTTAGGGGTGGGCGTTTGACCTCGAAAACTCGAGTTCGAACCGAAAACTCGCAAAAAAAGCCCGTCAGTCACGGGTCGAATCCAAAAAAATTTTGTGATTGGCCCACCAAAAGCTCGAAGAAATTTAAAAGTCGGTCCGAGCATGGGCCCTATAATTTTTGGGACCACAATCTTGAATCCAAAAATATTTTATTTATATGTTGTGAAAGAATTTAGGCAATTCATTTTTTAGACTATGTAGTTTTAGATTAATATTATTTCAAGAAACTAAATTTGATTTTATTTTAATGAAAAAAAAGAGTATAACAGTTATGAGTTTTGTGTAAAGAAATAAATGAGTAATTATCTTAAATATAATTAGCAGAGTTAATGAAGGGTAAATTGGGTAAAATAAAATTTTCTTAATAATTGTGTCAATGCTTAGGCCATCTCCAACCGAACACAAAAACGTAAACTCAAAAATAAGTTTAATTTTAAGTTTACAGTAATTTGGCTTCAACCGAGATTCCAATACTCAAACTTAAAAGAATATTCTCAAATTATTATTCTCATACAATTTGTTATACTATTTTTGTAAATAACCAATATCTTTACAAATATACAATTTAACCCCATAACTTTTGACATTAAATTTAAAAAATTTAATAAATATTATTTTCAATTTAAAATTTCAAATATAATAAATATAAAAGATAAAATAAAATATTAATTAAATATGACAAAATTGCACAAACATAAAATATTTAATATTTAATTATAAATATTTATTTTTATTTTTAAAATAAAATTTTATTTTAATTATTAATGATATAATTGTTAAAAAATATTACATTACAAAATATATTAAATAAGAAACTTAAATAAAAGGTTTATAGGTTTTTTTTTATTAATTTATAAAATAAAAGTATCGTTTTATAAATAATAAATAGTTTTTTGTTTAAGTTTAAGGTAAACGGAAATCTAAGTATTTTTTACGTGGGTCTCATTAAAAACTTATAATAAGTTTATGTTTTGGTATCGGTTGGAGCATTTCCCCTACTCCAAAATAAGTTTTTGTAATCGGTTGGAGATGCTCTTAGGACGACAAATAAAAAAAATAGGTGGAAGTATTAAACTTAAATTGTATACATTTATATTAATAATATTATTATTTTATAATTTTTTTAATTCAAATAAATTATTTTTTATTTTATAAATTTATTTTTGTTTAATAAAAATTCGGCCTAGAAAAAATCCAAAAACCCAGCTCGGACCGCGAGCTCGATCTCAAGCCGACCCTTGACTCTAAAAAAGCTCGGCTCGGCTCGGGACCGCGAGAACGAGTTTTGGGCCGAGCCTTGAAAATTTTGGGATCGACCTGACTCATGCCCACCCTATACAGTAGTATCTTTGTCCGTGTTGGAAATCGATATCCCGGAATTAATAAATTAATTAAAATTAATTATCTAATTAATTCCGACCGAAATCCTTTGGAGATCGAATATCCGGGGTTGTCAAAGTGCGGAACGACAACTCCAATCGAAATCCCGGTTGCCGGAAATCCGCCACGAACCACCACGCGAAGCCGGACTCAACCAAACCCTAACCACGGGGATAGCCCGGGCTGTTCGGTCGAGCCCTCGCGTAGGGCTCGCGACTGTCCTTGGCAGCCGCCTAGGGCTGCCCTTGGCAGCCCCCTTGGCACGCCCAACCATCGCCATGGTGATCGCCGACCAGCCACGGTCGCCGTGGCTAGCGATCACCGCCAGCACCACCGCCGCGCGAGCGGCGGTCCAGCCGCGCGAGCGGCGTCGCTCCGCCTGAGCGGACCTCGTGCCGCGCGAGCGGGGCTGCTCCAGCAGCCCGCTGGAGCCTCGTGCGATGCGTACGGGGCTGCTCGTAGCAGCCCGCTGGACATGCACGGGGAGGGCTCAGACAGCCCGCGAATCCGCTACGGAAAAACCCGTAGCTCGCGGCCGAGCCCGTGCGTTCGAGCCCTCGGCGTCCAGCCGAGGCTCACGCCCCCTCGACCCATCCCGTCGAGCCGTTGAGCCGCTGGCGGTCCGGTGATCTTCGATCACCACCGCCCGGTTCAATCTCGACATGGGTCTCACCATCGGATCTTGGTTCATGATATTTCTACGATAATTAAACGATAAAATCATAAAGAGGGTTTTACGATTTACCTCGTTCTCGTTGTTCGGAAAAACGAAGAACTCAATTTGACGACCTTGAGATCTTCCGACGTATTCCTTGCACTAGCTCGGACGTCGTGTGGGCGACGATCTACCGAACTCCATGGATCTTCCTCTCTACTTTCTCTCTCTAGAATTGTGATCTTCAAGTTATGAGAATAGAGAAGACCATGTAGTGCTTTTATAGGCTACGTAGGGGATCTTAAGGAGTGGAATATTGGGCTTCCAATATTAATGATTAAATTGAGTCCAAGCCCAAATCTATTAATCCATTAACATTAATTAATTCTATTTTCCACTATATAAAATTAATTGCACTCCCAATATTAAACCATATTATATCAAATAATATTTCTCCGGTAGTATTATTTATTCCGTGTATTTAAGATATAAATATCCATGAATAAAATTAATTTATTGCTAATTAATTTATTTATCTCTTATATCCGAGACTAGTACCATTCAACCTTAATTATTATGCGGATTAAATCCACCTGCAGGGTTTACATAATAATTCCTTATGAACTCATCTCGGGGATATTATCAACCCTTACGGGATACACTTTCCCGTCAAGTATTCACGGCATGCCATATATAAAATATAGTGACCCAACTTAACCGGTAATTAACCCAATAATTAAATCGGTTAATTCCTTTGGTAAATCAAAGTCACTTATATTAAATATACACACCCGCAATAATATCGGGGATTAAGAATAAAATACACAGAGACTTAAATCGATTATCGCCGGCAATCCTAATCGATAAATCT
Source organism: Euphrasia confusa (assembly GCA_954870475.1). Taxonomy (NCBI): domain Eukaryota; kingdom Viridiplantae; phylum Streptophyta; class Magnoliopsida; order Lamiales; family Orobanchaceae; genus Euphrasia; species Euphrasia confusa. The sequence continues at coordinate 2,939,436 of OX940970.1, forward strand.
CAAGCAGATCCGCTCAATACACCAAGTGTACAAGTGTGATAAAATAATTAAGATAAATTATTTTCTCTCTCAAACAACGACTATACCGATGGATTGGTCCGTGTCCATCTAGGTCGTGAGCAACTGTTCGATTAAATACGAGTAACCGATAGTATGATCTTCTGTGCGCCCATGCAACACCATACTAACTACAACGTATAAAATCCAGGACTATGATTTGCATATATTTAATTATAAATAATTAAACGCAAATAATTGTTTATTTAATTAAATAGATTAGTGGCAATGGATCGTGAGTTTCCGTTACTTAAATCTAGACATTAAGTACACAACTCCAACAATCTCCCACTTGTACTAAGGTCTAGTCATTTCCTCCAAACTCCCGACTTCCATACTCATCACGTGCTTAAGTTATACTTCCAAGAAGTACTGTGTGAATGAGCACTCTAGGTTGCCGCTCTGAAGTTATCTTGGTGACTACATCGTCGTCTCCCTTGACGATGACTCGTATCAGGTGGTACTTGCACTATGTGTTATCTTTCACTTATGGACTTGTGATCTTACCATTTGCCATCGCACCGCTATACACATAGCCTTTGGCAAATTAAGAATCACCTCTAAGTCCCAGAGATTATCCCGGAGTTATACCAAAACTTCCGCTGCCTCTGAGGCCGCTATTTGGTTACCCATGGCAGAGTCCGAAAAGCATCGTGCTTATCACTCTTCCATGTCAAAACTCCTTCTCCTTCAATAGTGAAACACATAGCCTGATATCGACTTACACCGATCCTCATTCGATTAGAAATCTAAGAGAATGTAATCCAAAGGAAATGTTCGTCTGCTTCGTAGTCTAGAACAGTACTTCGAAAGTACTTTTACAGCAGTCGAATATTCCTTTCCAGGATTACCTTGATATCCTCCCACTATGCTAACCGCATAGCCGATATCAGGTTCTTGTTTTCAACATTGCATTTATTAAGCTTTCCACACTCAAAGTGTAGGAAACTGCTTTCATTGCTTCTATCTCCTTTTGTGTTCCAAAACACATATCCTTAGATAGATGCATTCCGTCTCTGAAAGGTAACGAACCTTTCTCGGAATCTTGCATGTTTAAAACGAACCATAATCATTTATGTAAGATGTCCAGGAGAAGTACAATGTTCTTTCTAGAGATCCAAGATCTCAAGAACATGTCCAACTTCTTCCTTTATCTTTCATAATGATTCATCTAGACAACCATCATTTTATGTCTGATAACATCTTTACATTGTTGCCAATGATAAGAGTGTCATCTACATAAAACCTTCGAGAAACACCACCTTGTTTTCCATCACGTTTCCAATACACACAATTCGTCTATGCTTTTGATGAATCCATAAAATGGACTATCTCATCAATTTGCAAGTACCACGAACTCAATGCTTTGTTTCAATCCATAAATGGATCAACTAAGCTTGTACTCTAAATGATCTCGCCTCTTAGCAATAATCCTTATTGCTCTCCAAGAAGGCACATTTAGATCTAGTACGGCCTTCATGTAGATCTAGGGATCGATTTCATGTATACTAGGTCCAGAGTTCGAAGACTCTCCTAGTCTTATGAATATCTCCGATTGTCCCACAACCTCCCACTACAATGGCATTCCGGTGTATAAACAGTGATAACAGTAGGTGCAGTTAGTGGTGTACCGCTACTCGGTTCGGCTGGTTCTAAGTCTTAATCTTTCTCTCTCATTTCAAAGTATCATGTCACCTTGGGCTTGTGGTTCATTGTATAGTCTTTATCTAAGAACCGGGCGTTAGAACTTATAACGTCCTTCTGGTTCATAGTACTATTGAACACACATCTTTTGTTCTTCTAGGATATTCTACAACCGCATTTGAATGCGCCGTTGTTTCCAGACATATCCATAGAACATAGGTAGTTCCGTATAACTCATAATTTTACTATTTCTATAAGAGTTCCATTTCTTGTTTACGACACACCATTTCTACACAACAGTGTATGGTGTAGTCATTTGGGATCAAATCCCAATTTCTGATCAGTATGCCATGCATTCCTCAGATAGGTACTTGCCTCCGCGATCAAATCGCAGGCTACAAATGGATATACCTTGATGGTTCTCCACAATTGCTTAGTGTTCATTGACTTGTCAAAACACTTGCTTTTGTGGCACATCAGGTATTCTAATTCATTTCTCGAGTAATCATCAAATGATGTACTAGTACCTTATTGTCTGAGTAGACATAGGTCTGCATACATCAGAGTTAATCAATTCTTATACTTGTCCGGATCTTATATCTTATATCCATAAAGGATTGCTTAGTCATATTATCTTCCAAATTAGATTCTTAGGTCGAAAGGTCCACTCCCTCAACTTAATTGATCAAATATCAATTTTCGACCTTTGAACTTCTTATTTGAATAAACATGACTCAGCATAAGAATCCACAAGTATAATTGATAAAGAAATCTCTTATTAGTAAAACGAGTTTCATACTACAGTTCGTTGCATCGTGGTGGACTCAGGATTCATCATTTATATATTGCTAGCCAATGTACCAAAATAGATAATATCATTATTTCTTCTTATAACCATCAAATGATTAAAAGAAAGAAAATATCCATTTATTAGAAATCCAGAACAAAGTTCTTTCTAATATGAAAGGTACATAAAAGCAATAACTCAAAATGAAATCCTATAAAATGTCCTCCACTGCAACTGCTGCCTCCTTTACAGCATTGCCCACATAGACTACGATTTCTTCTTTTCTAAGTCGTCGGGTTTCCTGGAACCCTTGCATTTAAAATGCACATACCGTCAGTGGTTCCATATCTACACACCAGGTTCCGGTAGATAATACCACTGACTATGTTTCACGACTAAAGAAAATTTCGTACTATCTTTGAGAGGATAATCAGACTTCCAGTACCCAGACTGTTTGCATCGAGAACTCTTGCCTCTTGGCTTTCTCGTCCCATCTCGTGGTCCAAGTAATCTTAGAACCACTGGGTTTCTTTGCTTTCTTTTCCTTTTCCCCGATTCATGCCTTTAGGTTCGAAACCTTTGGCATTGGCTACAAGAGCTTGCGATTTCCGTCTCAACTCGTCTAAAAGGTCAATCATCTCAAAAACGTGTTTAAGCGTTTCCTCGAAGCGACTGGCCTTTATGAGTATCCTCATCGCTTCTTGTCTAGCCGCCTATGTCAATAGGCTCGGGAGGACAAAGCTCATTGAGTACAACCTTGTACTCTTCAACAGTTTGGGTAATGTCTAGATCTCTATTCCAATCATTACATTTAGGGACCAGTGAGTTTAAATTCCTCAAGTATCACATAAAGTGGGTTCAAAGCCATATCCTAATCTATGAGCACATATAACAACAAACAATCGATTTAATCTCCGATATTATCTCCCTTAAATAATATCATTAAACCACTAATCACATCTAAAATCCCATCAGATATGGCAAGCCACGTGGTGTGGACGTTTACCAATCCAAATGATTTAGCAATTAGATTTGCTTCGGTCATACATCACTTATAGCGTAACCTCGTGGGGAGGAATACTATAATGCGTATCTAAGTGTAAACCATTACTCAGCACTAAAGTAAATCGTTTGGAATTGCTACATCACCGCAAGCCACGTGGTGTGGACGTTTACGACAACTTCACAACTCTTCACAATTCCTTATAACTGTCTACATCAATTAATCCAAAATCCGTTAGTATAGCAAGCCACGTGGTGTGGACGTTTACTACACCAAGAGACTTTTATAATTGACTCCCAATTACTTGATTCATTCAATCTTGTAAATCAAGACGCGGAGAATCATAAGTGAAACTCGAAGTTTCTTACCAGTGATTCACCATGCGAACGACCCTATCTCTCATAAATGAGGGAGCCGAGCAGACAATCGATCTAGTCATCAAATGACACGAAAGTCTCTAATTTGTGTCCTCGACATGACCAAGTGGCTTTGGCTCTATTCCACTCCCCGAGGTGAGAATGAGTCGACTTGAAATCAGTTTTGGAAAGACAAATTAGGCATTGTTTGATAAACTTAATCAATGTTTCTCGTAAGAGGAATTACAAGAATTCTCCTCCAATGGCTTATCTATATGAACTTCGAAAGTTCATAAAAGTCACCAAGAGAACAGCAATGGAGACCATGGATATGTTTCCATACCCTCTCCCACTTAGCTTTTTATAATAAAGGGATACGCTATCTAATGCATAATTAAATACACATAAGCATGCATACATGAAATAAAGCACATAGAATATAATCACATAATCAAAATAATACTAGAATATTATTTTCCGACTATTATGGCTTTATCGCATCCCCGTATGCGTCTTCTAGTCTTTAGTCTTCGTTCTTGAATGCTCCATGTGACGGGAATATTAATTCCAATATTTAAATCTATTTATTTTCAATTAATCCAAAAGTTACTTAATTCGAAAATTAAGTCAATCGAATATATCAAAAATAAAATTAAATATTATTAATATTTTTATTATTTTTATTTTCACTTTCTACTTCATTAAATCTCTAGAATAATCTATCCAAGACCCACTTGGAATATTCTAGAAGACTTCTATAATGAAATAAGGAAATAAAATAATTTATTTTATTTTCCCTTTCTACTTCATTAAATCTCTAGAATAATCTATCCAAGACCAACTTGGAATATTCTAGATGATTTCCATAATGAAATAAGGAAATAAAATAATTTAGGACTCCTAGTCCTTCCAAATTAATTCCTTTCCTTATCCATTAAAAATTCCATAAAGGAATAATTAAATAAGGAAAAATTAATTTAGGACTCCCAAACTTTCCAAATTAATTATTTTCCTAATCCATTAAAAATTCCATAAAGGAATAATTAAATAGAAAAAATAAATTAATTATAAATTTATTCCTTTTCCTAATCTATGAAAATTCCCAAGAATAGGAATAATCAATAAGTAAAAATAAATTTATTCTAAATTTATTCTTTTCCTATTCCATGAGAATTCCCAAAAATAGGAATACTCAAAATAGAAAAACCGAATAATTTAGGAAAGTTGGATCTTGGCGGGAGAGCACGAGTTGGGGATCCTCGCGCCCCACCTCCACCATCGTCGGCCGAGAGGGGAGCCTCCACCACCACAGCCCGGCCGGCCAGCCACCGTCGCCGGCGGCATCACGGCCGAGAAGGCCGCGGGCAGCCCCTCCCCCTTCGATCGATCCTTCCTTTGGGGTCGATCATGGGGTTGATCGATCCCCGGAATCCTCCCTCTCATCGTCTCCTCCGTCACACTTTTCCGGTCGTCGTTTCGTCCTCGATCCAACGTAAAATAAATTACAAATTTATTACTACGCTATCCGGTATCGATTCTCATATGAAATCGACCTCACAATTTCCGGAAAAATAAGAACAAGCATTCACCACACAAGAACGAATATTGACATCACCGAGAGTTCAATAATCAAGAGAAATATTATGACATTAATTAACAAAATTAAATCTAGCCATAATAATCGGAAACCCTGCAAGGTAGAACAATTTATCAAAAAATACCATGAACTAAAACCAACGCTCTGATACCAATTGTTGGAAATCGATATCCCGGAATTAATAAATTAATTAAAATTAATTATCTAATTAATTCCGACCGAAATCCTTTGGAGATCGAATATCCGGGGTTGTCAAAGTGCGGAACGACAACTCCAATCGAAATCCCGGTTGCCGGAAATCCGCCACGAACCACCACGCGAAGTCGGACTCAACCAAACCCTAACCACGGGGATAGCCCGGGCTGTTCGGTCGAGCCCTCGCGTAGGGCTCGCGGCTGTCCTTGGCAGCCGCCTAGGGCTGCCCTTGGCAGCCCCCTTGGCACGCCCAACCATCGCCATGGTGATCGCCGACCAGCCACGGTCGCCGTGGCTAGCGATCACCGCCAGCACCACCGCCGCGCGAGCGGCGGTCCAGCCGCGCGAGCGGCGTCGCTCCGCCTGAGCGGACCTCGTGTCGCGCGAGCGGGGCTGCTCCAGCAGCCCGCTGGAGCCTCGTGCGATGCGTACGGGGCTGCTCGTAGCAGCCCGCTGGACATGCACGGGGAGGGCTCGGACAGCCCACCTGTAGGGTTTACATAATAATTCCTTATGAACTCATCTCGGGGATATTATCAACCCTTACGGGATACACTTTCCCGTCAAGTATTCACGGCATGCCATATATAAAATATAGTGACCCAACTTAACCGGTAATTAACTCAATAATTAAATCGGTTAATTTCTTTGGTAAATCAAAGTCACTTATATTAAATATACACACCCGCAATAATATCGGGGATTAAGAATAAAATACACAGAGACTTAAATCGATTATCGCCGGCAATCCTAATCGATAAATCTCAAGCAGATCCGCTCAATACACCAAGTGTACAAGTGTGATAAAATAATTAAGATAAATTATTTTCTCTCTCAAACAACGACTATACCGATGGATTGGTCCGTGTCCATCTAGGTCGTGAGCAACTGTTCGATTAAATACGAGTAACCGATAGTATGATCTTCTGTGCGCCCATGCAACACCATACTAACTACAACGTATAAAATCCAGGAATATGATTTGCATATATTTAATTATAAATAATTAAACGCAAATAATTGTTTATTTAATTAAATAGATTTGTGGCAATGGATCGTGAGTTTCCGTTACTTAAATCTAGACATTAAGTACACAACTCCAACAGTCCGGACATGTTCTTTTGTATAAAAATCGGCTGAACTAAATTAAATGGATTTGAAATTCACTCAAAATATTAGAGCAACTAAATTGTTTTTTTAAAATAATTATATTTTTTATAAATTTGTAAAAATATTAATAATATTTGAAGTATTAACTAGATTTTAGATGCTATATTTGAAATTGTTGATTCAATTTTTTTTGAAATAAATTTAATCCGAATTAACTTGATGAGTTTGAAATGAATTGAAGCAGAATTAATGCGTTTGAAACAAACCTTAACTTAAATGAACGGAAGTAGACTTAAATTAATTGCAAAAAAACAAGTTCTAAATGAGTTTGTACTAAACAAATCGATGAATTGAATTGATCTTAACATGAACGAAGTACAAAGAACATGCAAAAGTTCCAAATTAAGCTCAGCTTTCTTTTTTGATAGAAATAAGTAATTTCTCAGCAATGTGTGATTCAAACTTCAGTCTCTAATTAAGTGATCGACTTAAAAATTTTAAAATTGACTAGATTTAGGAGGGTGTATTCAATTAAGAATTTATTTGATTTTTTTTTTATTTTAAAAAGTCGGTGGATTTTCTTGAATTTCAAAATTCACATAGTCTATATAGAATTTGACTGATTTTTTGAATTGATTTACACATAGAGTTTGAATAAAATATTTATTTTGATTAATATTAATTTTAATATTTTTTATTTAATTTTGAAGTTCAAAAAATTCAATCGTAATTAAAAATAAATCGGTTTAATTTTTTTATCGGTTCGAAAAAAATTTTAATTTTAATTTTTGAACAAATTTCAATTTTGAACTAATAAATTCGAATGTAGACGAAATTTATATATACAATAGAAATTCCATACAGTCATATTATTGGGACTGGAAAAAAATATTACAAGTTATTCTTATATATAGTTTTACAAAATAAAAATAATTTTTTCGTATAAAATATAATATAAATATAAATTAATTCACATTGTATATTATGTATCTTAAGTTCTTATATATAGTTTTACAAAATAAAAATAATTTTTTCGTATAAAAAATAATATAAATATAAATTAATTCACATTGTATATTATGTATCTTAAGTTCGCATAACCAATTTAATAGTTTTAACTAATAAATTTTGACCATATATATTTAAAAATTATGTTTAGCATATATATTAAATAAAATACTAATAAATCTAAGAATTATAAACTTTTACTATACTATATGTTATTAATTTTGATAAACATTTTTTGAAATATGTTATTGATTTTGATAAATGAAAATATTATTAATAATTTTTTTTATTATATATTAATCATTTATTCTATATAGAGGTATAATTCTGTAAGAGGTACTTGAAAAATGTATGACTTATTGACAATGAGGAGTTTATTCATATTTATATATTTATTACTATAGAAGTTTATTCATATACAGAATATTACTATATAGAGTTTCTAATATATATATATATATATGTATTATTATTTTTAAATTATAAAAAGTAGTTATATTTTTTTTAAATAACATCATAAATAATTTTATTTATTTTTGCAATTGTTATACAATAATAATTTTTCACTCAATTAAAATTTATTAATATATTCACTTATATATATATATATCAAATATATAATAACATTTTTTTTAAAAAGAATTATTTTATTTTTATTTTTTATTATTTTTCATAATTTTTAATTGTTTTCTGTTTATTTATATTTTTTTATTTTATTATGTTTTAATAATAAATTAATCAATTAAAATAGAAATATATAGAAATATCACGTATTTACTAGAGATTTCAAAAATGAAATTCTATTGTATTTTGGAAATTAAATCAATAGAAATTTATAAAATTATAAAATTCATTTATTTTTAGATTTTTAAAGACTTTTAAAAATATGTATTAAATATCTCAAGATTTTAAATAATTCAAGTCAGTATTATTAAATTAATGTCTAAAAAGAATTCACCCTAAAGTCATACTTCTTCATCAGCTGTGGCATGTGGCTGTGGGAAGAATTACGTCTGACATACCGTTATTTTTTGCTTATCACCCGGACCGTAGAGTTAACATGTATGCACCAATTCAATCAATTCAATCAAACGAGTTTTTGGACTTCTAATTAGATTACTTAAATATTCGAATATATATATATATATATATATTATATATATATATATATATATATATATATATATATATATATATATATATATATATATATATATATATATATATATATATATATATATATATTAGAAACTCTATATAGTAATAATTCATACAGGAACAAACTTCTTATAATAATAAAAAAAATTGAAATCTCAATTTGGGACCAGTTATAAATAGGAATAAACTCGAATAAGTCATACATTTTTAAGTAATTTTTAAGGATTTATACTTCTATATAGGAATAAATGATTAATATATAATATAAATATTTATTAATAATGTTTTTATATATTAAAATCAATAACATGTTTAAGATGAATTAAAATATTTATCAAAATCAATAACATATAGTATATGACCAAAAGTTTATAGTCTTTAGATTCATTAATATTTTATTCAATTTTTATGTTAAACACAATTTTTACACATATACGGTTAAATTTTATTATTCAAAATTATTAAATTAATTTTGTAAATTTAAAGATATATAATATTGTTTGTATATTATTTTTATATTTATATTGTTTTTTATAGAAAAAATTATTTTTATTTTATAAAACTAATATTTTTGCTCGGTCCCAACAATATGACTGTACAGAATTTCTAATATATATATATATATATATATATATATATATATATATATAATTCGGACCTAATTTTTTTGAAATGAAATGGTTGAATTGAATGAACGACAACTAAATTGAATGAATTTTAATTGATTTTTTTAATAATAATAAATACTTTTATAAATTGTTAAAATATATATTTTTAAAATAGTATTAATTATATTCTAGTATTAAGTAATTCATATACCTGCAATTATTGATTCAATTTTTATTTATTTATTTTAATTTATTTTGAAACAAATTTAATCGATTTAAACTGAACGAGTTCTAACACTGAACTGAAATATACTTAAATTAAGTTTAAAAAGTACAGTACGTGTTAGTAGTTGTGTAGCTCCAATTTCAAAAACACAATCTCACATGTTTAATTTATTTTATTTTGAAAATTTATTTTGTTTTCAAAATAATCCTCTCATGTGAAGGAAAAAAAACTATTGATTATGGCGTGTTTATAAACACGACTTTGGCAAAAGCGCGTACAACACACTTAACAAATCTTTGAAGATCGATTACATAAATAATTAACACACAAGTACCTATCTATATATAAATTGAGGTTGTTGCATGTAATGATAGGTACCTATCTATATATAAATTGAGGTTGTTGCATGTAATGATAGGAAAAAAATATGTATGTATAGGAAGTTACTTAGTTGAGGGCGGGAGCAAGAAATTCAATCGAGGGTGGGCCAAAATTTAAAAATATTTAATTAAATAATGCAAAAATAAAAATTACAATTGTTCTTTGCGAATTTCCATAAAATAAAATCGCTTAATATATAATGACATCATTGTCAATTTAAAAAAAAACTTCATTTTCTAAGTAAACAACAAGTTTATCATTCAACCAATCATCACTCATGCGATTGCTCAATTTGTCCTTCACATGATTCACTGCGAAAAACACTCTCTCAACACTTGCCGTTGCAACCGGTAGAATTAATGTCAAGTCAAAAGTTTGTAAACCAAAAGAAACACCTTGTGTGCTTCTTAGTTTGTAACAACTTCTCGGCTAGGTCCCCTAATCCTTTCAAGTTTTTAAACAAGTCGTTGAAGCGAATATCAACAATATAATTTGAAGTTGATCTTTAAGATTGAGAACATTAATTTTAAAAAAAATTGTCGATAAAATTCCGCCAACTTAAGTAACTTGTCAATGTCAAAGGAAAAAAATGAATCTTGTGCAGATAAACAAGCTATGCAAAGTAGCAATTGCGTACTAACCTCTGGAAATCGGTCGTTTAATTCTTGAAGTTGCAAACCAATAACGGCGGTGCGAAGTGCTCAAGTGGATGCAGTTGTGATTTGCAGATTTTAACCGTGAGTAGTGTTTGGAAAATTGGATTTTTACAATTATTTTACATATAATTTTTTAATGTAATTTTTTTTATTTGGGGTAAATATGTTAGGATAGAAAATTGAGCTTTTGAAAATGAGCTAAATTCAAAAAATAGTTAACTTAGATTTGTTTTGTATTTTGTGTGGATTAGTTAATCCTAAACAATAAAATTTTATTTAATATATATAAGTACTTCTTTTTTTAGTGTAATAAAATTTTATTTAACATATATAGATACTTTTTTTGCGCAATAAAATTTTATTAATATATATAGGTATTTTTTTTTTCACCAGCTCCGCCATTTGGTTGACTATATATGTCGATGATACGTAATATTCAAATTTCAAAAATGCAATCTCACATAAGTAATATGGATCAAAATTTCAAAATGCAATTTCAAATGTTTACTTGGACTTTATTTTGTTTTGAAATTAATACCAAAATAAAGAAAAAATATCACTATTTATGATTATAAAAACATGACTTGTTTGATTGCATAAATAATTAACAAATGATATGAGGAGTATAAATTGAGGTGATTGCATTTACGTTTTACCACACTCAAACAAACACACACACACACACACTGAAAATTTATTTGGATCTCTTCAAAAATCAGAAATGAGTTCCAAAGACGTTGCATGGATTCGTGCAGTAACTTGTGCGATGCTGCTTATTATAATTTTGGCATGCGATCAAATTCATGCCGACAACATACCTAAGTGCGGAACTCCTTCGATTCTCCCGAGTTGTGCTGGGATAAAGGTGTATGCTTGCAACAATAGGACGGCACCACGGGGTATATCGAGCTGGGTGCTTAAGACATGTTGCAACAACAATTATCCGAAAGGGTGTTAGCTATTATATATGATTGATGAGGTTCGACTTCGATCTGCGTTGTCTGTTTGTTGTTGAGTATATATACTCATGTGTTCTAAGCTTATTTGGTTCGTGGAATGCATTCGGGCTTTCTGCATTACTAATTAATGTGTCTACTGTCTAGACACCTCTTTTGTATTTTCGGTGATGATTTTCAGTTTGTTTTAAATTTTTCGTTCAACTTCGTACCGGTGTACCGATACCAAAAGATGAAATAAACGACAAATTAACAAACTTAAAGTTTTCAATGACTGCATAAAATGGCTTTCACATCTGTTAAAAAGAGATATTTACAATACCAGTTTCATCAATTGATGTTATAAGTAGGCATGTCAATTCACTCGTTGAGGTTACAGTAATCCACTCTATGATTTCTTTGAAAACTTCAATCTATAGGTGTTATAAACTTATCAAATTAGAAATTTATAAATATAAATAAAATCTTTTTTCTAATAGGATCTAAATTTCAATATAATTATAATCTTCTTAAACAAGAAAATAAACCATTCACTTGATTTCTAGCACCAAAAATCACATAAATTCTTCAAACGGAACAAAGACCAAAAAAAGGTCACCCCAAAAAACACGACGACGGGCTGAGGCGAGCCCGGTCAGGCTCGAGCGAGTCAGAAACCAGACTCGCGAACTCGAGTGAGCCCCTTGGGCTCGGGAGAACCGGGCTCCAGAAACGGAACATTGTTTTTACCTTGTCCGTACTCTTTCAATTTTTATTCAGAAGTGATTTTTATTCAGAAGTGAATCCTATATATTTCAACATGATTCGAGTCATATTTCATATAAATGAGATAAAGAAAATGACAAAGTATATACTCCATTAAAAAGTCACTTAATTATAACATTTATTACTCAAAATTTATGTCCTACATACACCAAGCACAAGTACAACCACTACGTACGTACCATGAACTCCCCGCATCGCCTCCGGCACCACTTTAATTTCCATGTCGATCTCGACCCCCGGAAAAAACGTCATCTTCCCATCCAAAAATCGTTGCCATATACATCGTACCTAGGCGAGCTCGAGACGAGGAAAGTCGAAGAGCCCCTTCTCACCAACGCGGGATTTTTGACCCAATCATCTATACGAACCCCAACACCGCAGCTTTCCTAGCTTGTCGCCTAACAAACTCGTAAATCTTATTCACCGTTTGGACTAGTCCATTTTGTAAATATTAATAATATTATAGCATTAATTAAATTTTAGATGATATATATACTTGAATTTATTAATTCAAATTATTTATTTATTTTTATTTTTATTTATTTTGAAACGAACTTAATTGAAGAACTTAATGATTCTGAAACAAAGCGATTTGAATTAATATGAAATTAATTGAAATTAAGTTAAAAAGTCTTGAATGAGTTTGAATTAAAACTGAATTGAAATTAAAAGTCCATCTATCTTTTTTGATAAAAATAAGTTATATCAAAGCAATGTGTGATTCAAACTCGGATCTCTCTTTTAGTGATCCGCATAAAAGATTTGAAACCGACCTGAACTAGAATTAAATATTTAAAAATCTCTACTCAGTATTAAATAAATTAAAGTACGGAAAGAATTCACCGTAAAATCATACTACCTTCATCAGTAATGTGAAGAGTTACGTCAGACATACCGTTATCTTTGGCTTATCATCCGGACTGTAAAGTTAACATGCATGCACCATTTCAATCAATTAAATCAACCGACTTTTTGACTTCTAATTAGATTACTACTCCTTGGTTGTACCTGTACACATTTTAAAAAATGATACGTATATGCAGGAAAACTTGATCATGAGAAAATCACGAGTTTGATCTCCTTGCCAACACTTTTTCGAAAATAAATGTAGGTATATACACTATGTACTCCAATTGAGACCCAAAATTATGAGAAGAGGCCGTCCTATGCAAGTTTTTTAACTTTTTAAAAAAAATTAATTTCTTTATTTTGATTATTAATTTTTTTTAAAAATCATTTTATTATAAATAATAATAATAATAATAATAATAATAATAATAATAATAATAATAATAATAATAGTTTTGTGGTTGAACTTATACTTTGGTGATTCATTTTTTTTTTTTTTTGCGTGAATTAGTGTCTGAATTATAGCTTAATTACACTTTAGTGGCTGAAACGGCGAATTTCGACGACATGTGCAAACTGAATTGAACTAAACTGAATCTAAGTACATATATGCCCAAGTAGCGGTGTAGCTCCAATTTCAAAAATACAATCTCAAATGTTTACTTTGTATTTTATTTTGTTTTGAAAATAATCATCTCATGTGAAAGAAAAAAAAAACTATTGATGGTGGCGTGTTATAAACACGACTTTTTGATGAACGGCAAAAGCGCGTACAACACACTTGTAAGGATAAATATGTTTGGGCATTACAATGCCTTAAATGTACCTAGGCAGAAGTTGTCTTGCTAACATATTTATTTATTTTATTCTTTCTTCACAATTTAAACTGTTGCTTGTCATATTGGTGATTTGATTTAGCATAGTTCATTAGTTGGAACGTGCTTGAAAAACAATCAACATAGAAGATTTCTGCCGCAGCACAGCCAGGCAGAGTTATGCCGCAAGCAGTGCAAGGCTTGGACAAGAGGTTGAGTCAAGATATCGAGCGAAGCATGAGCGTAGGGCAAAGGAATGCTGAAGTCCAGATAGTATGGAAGGCAGTGCAGTGTGGCAGAGCATTCCAGAAGAACTTCAGAAGGCATTCCTGCGGCAGCGGTCAAAGCAGCCTGCCCTATAATATCTCAACCGATTGTTGACCTAGCAAATCAAGGAATTCAGTTGGGAATCTCCTCCTATAAATAGAGGACGACCCAAACACTATTCAGCAACACTCCAACAACACCTTTACACCTCCAGAAACACATTTCCTCTCTAGATCGATCATCACGCCTTTTAGTGCCGCGACTTCACTTGTGAAGTTCGTCGAGCCATATGTTCTCTCGTCTCTAAGAGAGTTCTTTTGTAGTGCTGATGATCGTGACATTAGAATAGGTGTTATACAGTTGCTAGGTTTCATTTGTTGTTGATTGTTAATACTCTTCGGATCCGATATACGCTAAGGCATACATGTGTATAGCCTTGAGTAAAATCATTTGTAAATCCAAGAGTATCTCGTTTTGTAAAGACTCGTTCTTTAATAAAGTTTCTGGTCGTAAGACCATTTCGTATGTGTATAATTTAAATACACATACAAAGATTTAATTTTGTGTTCTTTACATTTTCGTACGTGTGTGTGTGTTCGTTCAAGTGATTTATTTTTTATTAATTCCGCTGCAATTCTTATACATATATCACATATAATTTTAACAAGTATACAACTTGGTTAATCTGGATAAAATACTTAAACTCAATTAAATCACGTAAAACGAACGTTTTCTGTACAAGGCATCGTGCTGCGGCATACGCTGTTCTGCCGCAGAACACTGCCTTGTCTAGGCAGCGCATTTTACTGCGTTTTATTTACTGCCTACGACTATCAAGTGGTATCAGAGCGGGCACTAGACTTACTTAGTGTTTAAGGTCCGTCTGATCACGCACACTTACAATGGCAGATCCATCTTACATCGTACGAACACCGGTTGTTCTTGACGGTAGTAATTATGGATTTTGGAAAACCCGCATTGAAGCAAGGATCAAATCAATTGATCGCAGTGCGTGGCTATCCGTACTTCGAGGATGGAAACCACCTCAGGAGGAAATCCCTGAAGGCGGCACGATTGAAAAATCACCGGAGAAGTGGTCTATCGATGAAACTGCCGCAGCTACTGCCAACGATAGGGCAAGGTGTGCCATCCTTGAATCCATCGATTGCAATATGTACAGAATTGTCAAACAATGTACTACTGCCAAACAAGTATGGGATTTGCTGGCTCTTCATTGTGAAGGTAACAACGCAGTGAAGAAAACCAAGGTCCGTATGCTTATGTCTCGTTTCGAGAACTTGCGTATGAACGAGGACGAGACTTGCCTTCAGTACTTTGGAGAATTAATGTCCATTGTTACTGAATGTGCTGACCTTGGTTCACCCATTAGCAACCCGGCAGTGTGTAGTAAAATTATGCGATCGATGAGCAAAAAGTTCCTGCCGAAGGTCACTGCCATAGAAGACAGCGAAATGTCTGAAGAAGATTTTGTCTCATTAATGGCGATCTTCAAAAACTATGAACTGAACCATGAAGATCGTGAAACTCACGGGAAGTCACGTCCACGAAGCGACGAGAGGAACATTGCCTACACCGTGGCAGAACCCGACGGCAGAGAACAAGGCAATAGTTCTCAAGGCAGCAGCCCCACCTCTATCAATGACTTGACCGATGAAGAGATCTACGAGCTACTTGGATCTGATGGTGGAGATGACCAGTTTGCATTCCTCGCCCGGAAAATGGATGCTGTACTTGTTCGCTCGCTGAAGAAGCCGTACGATCCCCGACGAAGGAAGTTTCCGGCAAGGTCACCACAAACTCAAGATCGACGACTTGTGATCCGCCAACCAAGCACGGGATCCACCTCAAGTCCAAATTCAAAGGACTGGTCGAGGATCAAGTGCCACGTATGTCAAGGGATTGGACACTTTTCAACCGAATGCCCTTCAAAAGATCGAGGCATTGGAATTTTGAATTCAATGGTTGCGCAAGAAGATATGGAACAGTACTGCCTTGAAGACTCAACCACTGCGCTTACTGCTCAACTCGAAGGCACAACCCTATCTGACGCTGAAGATGACAGTCCATCCAATGTGAATGCACGACGGCATGTTGCATTCTTTGCCTCTGCCGCAGAAACGACAGAAAGCCCTGCCGCAGAGAACTGCCTGTGCTTCACTGCCTCAGTCAATGGCTACGAATCTGAAGAGGAGACCATCCCCATTGATATTTTCATCGAGCTCAAGGAAAGTTTCGATGAGCTACGCATGAAATTTGGCCGGCAGACCAAGATGATGAAGATGCTTACATCAACCAAAGCCGGATATGAAGAAAAAGTGAAGAAGCAGGCCATGGCAATTGAACAAATGCTCGTAGAGAAGAACACCTTTGAAGAACGATTGAAGAAACTTGATGTCCAACTCACCAGAAAGGATATGGAGGCCGAGAAACTGAAAATTGACTTTAATCGTGTAAATGGAAAACTCGAAGTTGCTAACAATACTTTTGAAAAACTTAACACAGCAACAACAAAATTTGATGCCGTAATGAGTATTTCAAATGTTGAACGGCAAGGCCTCGGACATCAAAAAGTTATAGATACCGTTTTTCCAAAGAAAAACCCAATGGACATGGCATTTGTAAAGGCATCAAATGACGATTCAAACGCTGCCACACAATTCTCAACTCCAGAAAGGGATGAACAAACCGAAGGCAAGGCCACTGCCCCAGCAAGAGACTGCCGCAGAAGGCCGAAGCAAAGGCAGACATCATCAGGCAGGATGAAGACATGGAAACCCCTGCCTAAGCAACATCTTAAATCGAAGAGACGATATGTGTGCCACTACTGCCTTGTACCTGGTCATATTCGACCGTTTTGTTGGATACGTGAAGAAGATCAAGCAAGAGGATATTACTTTCACTCCAACGCTGGACCACGGCATCCCAAATACTTCTCACATTCTCTGTCCTCTCGACACTTTATCAAAAAGAAGGCAGCAATTATACGCAAATGGGTGCCCAAAACTAAACTCTCTACAAATGTTTGTTTTACAGGTCCTTTCGATGACTCCTCTGCCGCATCAAATGCCATCCAAAGTGCCGAAACATGCAATGTCATTTTCACTGCCCTCAAAGCTACCAAGGATGATAAATGGTACTTCGATAGTGGATGCTCGCGGCACATGACCGGAAATAGTGATCACCTCATCGACTACAAAGCTTTTCACGGAGGAGAGGTCACGTTTGGAGGAGGGTCCAGTGGTTCAATTGTTGGCCGAGGCACTTTAAATGTAAAAGGGCTGCCAAAGCTACAACAAGTGCTTCATGTTGAAGGCCTCATCACAAACCTCATAAGCATAAGTCAACTATGCGATGAAGGCATGAATGTAAAGTTTACTCACCAAATGTGTGAAGTGTTTGATAGTGCAGGGAACCCACTCATTCAGGGGGAGCGTTCCAAGGCAAACAACTGCTACTCCATTGGAGAAACATGCCTCTCTGCACAAGTCAAAGATGACATAGACCTATGGCATCAAAAACTTGGACACACAAGTCTTGGGAATTTAGAGCGTCTAATCAAGCTCAATGCTGTTCGTGGACTTCCAGCTCTCCCAAAAATCCAGAAGACAACATGTGGACATTGCAAACAAGGAAAAATGACTCGTACAAGTCATCCAGCAATACCTGCCGCAGGACAGACTGATGCCTCTGCCGCAGGACCTGCCAACTCCAAGGCAGAACTGTATCAAAAGCAAACCAAATGCTTTGATCTCCTCCACATGGATTTAATGGGACCAATCGAGACGAGGAGCCACTCTGGAAAACGCTACGTACTTGTCGTAGTAGATGATTTCTCAAGATATACTTGGGTGCGTTTTCTCCAAGACAAGAGTGAGACATTTGATGAGGTGTCCAAGCTAATTAGGTGGATAAAGACCAACCATGAAGCCTCAGTAAAGAGAATAAGAAGTGACCATGGCACCGAGTTTGAAAATCAACGGCTTTCTCATTTCTGTGACACGCATGGCATTGCCCAAGAATTTTCTGCCCCCATAACACCGCAACAAAACGGCGTGGCTGAAAGGAAGAACCGAACCCTCAAGGAAATGGCGTGTACCATGCTGATCGCCAAGGGCCTAAGCAAGCAATTTTGGGCAGAAGCATTCAATGTCGCATGCCATATCCTGAACCGCATCAGCATACGTTCAGGAACAACAAAAACGGCCTATGAAATTTTGAACAATAGGAAGCCTAATTTGAAATACTTTCATGTGTTTGGCTCTGTTTGTTATGTTCTGAATGATAGGGAACCTAGATCTAAACTTGATCCAAAATCACTTAAAGGATTATTTGTTGGATACTCTAGGAATAGTCATGCCTATCGTATTTTTATCATACAAACTAGAACCATCATTGAATCTGTAAATGTTGATTTTGATGATCTCAGTCGACTCAGGAAACCCAAAGAAGAGAATGTAGAAGGTCTGCTCGAGCCTGCCGCAGTAGCAGAAATTGAAGGCAGTTTCACTCCTACGCAGCCTACTGCCGCACCCACTGGCTCGAATAATGATGATCAGCCCTCTACAGCGTCTCCCGAGCACTCAAATGATGATAGCTCGCCTCAACAAACAGATTCATCAGATGTCGAAGAAACACCAATCCGACGACGAAGGGATCCCCCAAGACATGTTATCCGAAACCACCCTTCGAGTCAACTGTTGGCCACACGCATGAGAGCTCGTCCATACATCAACTACCGCAACATGACCAAGAATGTAAGCATGTCTGCCACATGCATTGAAATAGGCATTGCCTCGTACCTCTCAACGATCGAACCAAAGAATGCCAAAGAAGCGTTGGCCGATGAATTTTGGTTTACGGCAATGCAAGAAGAGATGAACGAGTTTGAAAGAAACAAAGTTTGGAAGCTCATTCCTTGTCCCAAAAACAAGAATGTCATCGGGACAAAGTGGATTTTCAAGAACAAATCGAATGAGCATGGGCAGGTTGTGCGCAACAAGGCAAGACTAGTGGCGCAAGGGTACACGCAAGTTGAAGGCATCGACTTCGATGAAACTTTTGCTCCCGTTGCACGCATGGAGTCCATACGTTTACTTATTGCTATTGCATGCCACCTCAACATCACCTTACATCAAATGGACGTGAAGGCAGCCTTTCTCAACGGCATACTTGAAGAGGAGGCATATGTTGCACAACCCAAGGGCTTCGAAGATCCGAAACATCCTGACTATGTGTATCAATTACACAAGGCATTGTACGGCCTAAAACAAGCTCCTAGAGCTTGGTATGGCTGCCTAACTGATTTTCTACTCAGTTTCGGATTCACTCGAGGCACTGCCGACAAAACACTGTTTGTGAAATTCAATTCTTCCAATATTTTAATTGCACAAATTTATGTTGATGATATTGTCTTTGGATACACATGTGAGAATATGCTTAAGGCATTTACCTCTGCCATGGCATCAAAATTTGAGATGAGCATGGTAGGAGAACTAACTCATTTTTTAGGGCTCCATATCAAGCAATCATCAACTGGGACGTTTATCTCACAAACTTCATACGCTAAGAATCTCATCAAAAGATTCCAACTTGAAGGATCCAAGCCCATGAAAACACCTATGGGCTCAACGGACAAAATCTCCCGAGGCACTGATACTGCCGCAGTGGATCAGACACTCTACCGATCCATGATAGGGAGTTTACTTTACCTTACGGCAACTAGACCCGATATCATGTATAGCGTTTGTTTGTGTGCCAGGTTTCAAGCTGATCCAAGGGAAGAACACTTGAAGGCAGTCAAACGCATCATACGCTACGTTGCCGCATCAGTCGAGTTAGGCATATGGTATACCAAAGATACCACCACCGATTTGGTTGGATTTTCAGATGCCGACTGGGCAGGAGACACGGATGAGCGCAGGAGTACAAGCGGAGGATGTTGCTTTCTTGGAAACAACATCATTTCATGGCAAAGCCGCAAGCAAAACTGCATTTCTCTATCCACTGCCGAATCAGAATACATTGCCGCAGGGAGTTGCTGTACCCAATTGATTTGGTTAAAGCACATGCTTGATGACTACCACCTGGATAGCAATGTTCTTACACTCTACTGCGACAATACGAGTGCTATAAATATCAGTCATAATCCAGTGCAGCACTCAAGAACCAAACACATCAGCATAAGGCATCATTTCATCCGAGATTTGGTGGAGAAACGACTCTTGAGGTTTGATCACATCCCAACAGAAAATCAAATAGCAGATATCTTCACCAAGCCACTAAACTCAGATCGATTCATTGCTTTGAGAAAATCTTTGTGCATGTGCACCATGCCTTAGATGCTGATCTGCATCATGCTGCCGCATTGTCATGCCTACTGAACCTCTGCCACAGCATTCTGCCTTAATCAATTTGTGAGTTTAAAATTTTCCGAAGGAAGAGAAAATACCCAAACCACTTTAGGCAACATGGTCAAACCCATATACATGTAATTAATACGAAATGGGTTGAGATACTATGTACTAGGTGACCTAAGTATTTAATAATCTCATTGTTGACATGGCATTATACCTAAGTAGAGTAGAAGTACTTACGATGCAGCATGATGTTCCATTAGGATTAGATAGTTGTTAATCTTTTCCTAATTTTGCTTTGTAAGCTTTGATGTTTCACACCACAAAAATATTTTACTTCTTTTATTAAAAAAAAAAAAAAAAAAAAAAAAAAAAAAATGAAAAATGAAAAATAGAAAAAGAAAATATTCTAAAAACAGAAAAAGAGAATATTAAAAACAGAAAAAGAATATATTAAAAAAAAAAAAAAAAAAAAAAAAAAGGGAATTTTATGTTTCAATTTTATTAGGCAACGACCTGCCGCAGAGCAATGCCCCACTTGACCGTTGGGCAGCACTCGAGTGTGCGGCAGGCGACGGTTCAACTTCTGAAAAGTAACCGTTGCCCATCCCATCAACTGCCATACGTTTTTCACTCCACATAAAACTCTTTCAAGTTTTATTTTCTTTCTTATTTACTGAAATTCAAAAGTCCTAATCCTATTTCAACTCTATCTTCTCCATCTATATCGATCAAAAGAGAGTTTGAAATTTCGGAAATTCTAAATCCCTAATTTTTCTATCGAACGCACAATATAAAGCCCCATCCTCTTACGTTCGATTGTTTGTGCTCTTTTTCTAAAACCCTAATTGATTATCGAGTATTTGAAATCAATGGCTGGCGCATCTCCAATCCCAAATCCGTTCGCCCGCTACTTCGAGGACCCTCGATTTCTGGAGCTGGTCAGAGAAGTTCGCCCCAACGCAACTATGGACGACCTCAACGAAGGTGATTCGCTGCACGCCATCAACCGCCTCAAAGCTCTCAACGCCGCCGCCGCCACTGCCGCCGCGTCGCAACAGTCATCCCTCTCTCCAGAATCGCCGCCGATCGATGTCGGTGAAGGACCAGGTAAGGCTTCTCCCATGAACATCTCCCCGGATCATGATGCAGGGGGAGAAACTGCCGCAGAAGAAGGACTTGCCGCAGAGGATGAGCCTATTCCCCTACAGATCATACTCCCTGGTTTCAGCCATTCTGAGCCATCCCAAACTCCGCGATCACCGGTGGTCATTTCAGGAGTTGATGATGTGCTTGCATACGAGGCTGCCCAGAATGAAAGATCCCTCAACACTTCTGATTTTAAGGGCCTTTACACTCCTGAGCCTTCGGCTACTGCCGCATCATCTGCCCTTCCACAGGCAGACACTGAAGTGCAGCAGCAAGGCAAAAGCATGCCTTACAACAGGAGGGATGATGCTGATGATTTTGACTACCACGAGCTCTACGACAACTACCCTTCTACTAAAAAGACCAAGGATCGCAAACCGACTCCTTACCCTTCTGCAAATACACCCTCTGATGCGGAAGATTCCGGCCACTCCAGTCAACAACAGCATGATGCCGCAGATGCCTCTGACACAGAATCAGACCCACTGCTGCAGGATCTTGCCTCCAGGAAGCGCAAGAAACAGCAGGTACCCGTTCCTTCTCGCCGTCCATCCACCAGGTCCGCCACTGCCTATGCAAAAGGCAAAGGCCCGGCTGTGCCCCCAACCTCAATGGAAAATCCCATTGACGTCGAAGCCACCACTGCCAAGAAATCCCGAAAAGGGAAGGAGAAAGCTGCCGCATCAAAGCCCGACAGCTCTCAAAGTGGTGATGCCGCAGCACAACCTGCTGCAAAGAAGGGGAGGGCACCTAAAATTGATGCCCCCAAGGAGGATTCGGATTCTGATATGAAACCCGGAAAGGGTTATTCAAGGCGATTCTGGTCAGAACGACGATCAGTGATTGGGCCCCAGTTCTACTCCAACAAGCCCATTCAAACGGATCGTTGTGTGGACGTGCCGACTTGTGCCAGACACAAAGTTGATAAATTCTTGAAGAGGATGAAGTTGGTCAAGGCAGTCACCTACGCAGGACCCTACTGCGAGGATTTGGTGCGCGATTTCTATGCCAACTTGCGCCCCTGCTTTGGTGATGATGGATCCAGAGGCTATGGCAAGGTGTATCTCCGTGAAAAGATATTTAACTTCACCCCTGCTGCCATTAACGCCTTCTTGGAGCGCTCAGACATCGAGTATCCTGCCGCACTTGCTGACCCTACTGTTGCCGCAGTCTCTCACCGCCTGACCAAATCACCACCTGATGTCGCAAACAACATTCCTTGCTCAAAACTCTCTTCTTTTTATTACTTTTTGTTTACTGTTGCCAGGCACAACTGGATTCCCACAACAAATGTGCACTTTGTGCATACCCAAATGGGGGAAGTCCTGTTTCACCTTGGTGCAGGTAGGCAGGTGAATTTGGGAGAGCTCATTTTTGAGAAGATCGAGTCACAGGCAGAGAACATCACCCAGACGCAGAGCCTTGCGTTCCCTTCCCTGATCTGGGAGATGTTGAAGATCCAAGGGCTCTCGATCAATAGTGCTGATCAACTGACTGCTGTGCCACATCCCTACAAGTTGTCTGTTCGCGAGTTCAATGATCTGCCGTGGAATGGTTTTCATGCTACTGCCGCAGTGCCTCCCACTCCACCTCCAAAGAAGGCTCCCAAGCTGCCGCAGGCTACTGGCCCTAGCTCATCTGCTCCACAGCCGGGTATTCATGCCCGTCTTCAGGCGTTTGCAGACCAAATTGCTGCAAATCATATGGTCATCATGCAGGACTACATGTCCAAAGCACTCGTGGATGCCATTACCTTCTTTCTTGAAGAAGAGGGCTTTCCTCCACAAAAAGGGGGAGTACCAGCAGCCGAGGCAAAAATGGCAAAGAGCACTGTGTTGAAGATGTTGAAGAAGCGCATTGATGCAGACCTCAAAGAAGTTGAAGCTGAAGAAGCTGCAGAGAAGGATGCTGCCGCAGCAGAGAAGGCTGCCGCAGACACTGCAGCAGAGATTGATGGTGAAGAGCGTGGATCGTCCCCTGAGCACGATGATTGAAGATTTCAAGGATTGCAGTTCTGAAGACCCGAAGAAAAATTATTTCTTCTTTTTGCTTTAAGTTTTTATTCACTCTGAACAATTTATTTAATTTCTGTCTTTTTGCTTTTTGAACAATTTGTTTTTTAAGTTATTATTTAGTTGAACAATTTTAGTTATTTTTCTTTTGAAAAAATTGGTGTGTTATTTTAAGGCTTACTTAGTTACTTGTTTTTGTTCTATTAATTAGTTAGTTGTTTAAATAATTTTTTTTGTTCTACTTAGGAAGTATTAACTAAGGGGGAGTTTTATGCCTTAGTTGTTTTGTCAAGATAAATTCCATATACTTCTAAGTCAGATGTATTTCATTGAGGGGGAGTGCTCATTGCGCTGCTGCCTCATGGTTTTGTGAAGAAAGATAAAAAGGGGGAGTTTGTAAGGATAAATATGTTTGGGCATTACAATGCCTTAAATGTACCTAGGCAGAAGTTGTCTTGCTAACATATTTATTTATTTTATTCTTTCTTCACAATTTAAACTGTTGTAATCACTTGTCATATTGGTGATTTGATTTAGCATAGTTCATTAGTTGGAACGTGCTTGAAAAACAATCAACATAGAAGATTTCTGCCGCAGCACAGCCAGGCAGAGTTATGCCGCAAGCAGTGCAAGGCTTGGACAAGAGGTTGAGTCAAGATATCGAGCGAAGCATGAGCGTAGGGCAAAGGAATGCTGAAGTCCAGATAGTATGGAAGGCAGTGCAGTGTGGCAGAGCATTCCAGAAGAACTTCAGAAGGCATTCCTGCGGCAGCGGTCAAAGCAGCCTGCCCTATAATATCTCAACCGATTGTTGACCTAGCAAATCAAGGAATTCAGTTGGGAATCTCCTCCTATAAATAGAGGACGACCCAAACACTATTCAGCAACACTCCAACAACACCTTTACACCTCCAGAAACACATTTCCTCTCTAGATCGATCATCACGCCTTTTAGTGCCGCGACTTCACTTGTGAAGTTCGTCGAGCCATATGTTCTCTCGTCTCTAAGAGAGTTCTTTTGTAGTGCTGATGATCGTGACATTAGAATAGGTGTTATACAGTTGCTAGGTTTCATTTGTTGTTGATTGTTAATACTCTTCGGATCCGATATACGCTAAGGCATACATGTGTATAGCCTTGAGTAAAATCATTTGTAAATCCAAGAGTATCTCGTTTTGTAAAGACTCGTTCTTTAATAAAGTTTCTGGTCGTAAGACCATTTCGTATGTGTATAATTTAAATACACATACAAAGATTTAATTTTGTGTTCTTTACATTTTCGTACGTGTGTGTGTGTTCGTTCAAGTGATTTATTTTTTATTAATTCCGCTGCAATTCTTATACATATATCACATATAATTTTAACAAGTATACAACTTGGTTAATCTGGATAAAATACTTAAACTCAATTAAATCACGTAAAACGAACGTTTTCTGTACAAGGCATCGTGCTGCGGCATACGCTGTTCTGCCGCAGAACACTGCCTTGTCTAGGCAGCGCATTTTACTGCGTTTTATTTACTGCCTACGACTTTCAACACTTAACAAATCTTTGAAGATCGATTACCTAAATAATTAAAAAAAAAAAAAAAAAAAAACACATCGATATAAATTGAGGTTGTTGCATTCTTATTTTACCACACAAAATTGCATAAAAACATACTGAAAATTAGTTTCGATCTCTTGGAAAACATAAAATCGCATAAAAACTCACTGAAAATTAGTTTCGATCTCTTGGAAAACATAAAATGAGTTCCAAAGTCGACGTTGCATGGCTTCCTGCAGTAACTTGTGCGCTGCTGCTTATTTTGGCATGCGATCGTTAAGTCGATGCCTACAACGTAACTTTATGCGGCCCTCTCTATATGATCACATCATGCTAGGGGTTGAAAGCAAGAAACTTCAAACCATGCTGTTCTGTGATAAAGGGGTATTGAAAGTCGTAGGCAGTGAAATGCGTTGCATAGACAAGGCAGTGTTCTGCGGCAGAACAGCGTATGCCGCAACACTATACCTTGTATCGAAAACGTTCGTTTTTCGTGATTTACTTAATTTAAGCATTTTAATTAGATTGATCAGATTGTTAATATATATATGATATATGTATATGAATTGCAGTGGAATTAATAAAAAATAAATCACTCGAACGAAAACACACACACACATACGTGAATTAAAAGAACACGGATTTAAATCTTTGTATGTGTATTTAAATTATACATATACGAAACGGTCTTACGACCAAAAACATTATTAAAGAAACGAATCTTTACAAAAAGAAATATTATTGGATTTACAAATCTTACTCAAGGTTATAAACATGTATGCCTTAGCGTTTATCGTATCCGAAAAGTATGAACAATCAACAACAAACGAAACCTAGCTACTGTATAACACCTCTCCTAATGTCACGATCATCAGCTTAACAAAAGAACTCTCTTTGAGACGAGAGAACATATGGTTCGACGAAATTCACAAATGAAGCCGCGACACTAAAATCATGATGATCGATCTTTGGTAAAAATGTGTTTCTGGAGGTGTAAAGATGTTGTATGTAAGTTGAATAATGCAGTTGGAATCGTCCTCAATTTATAGGAGGAGAGTCCCAACTGATTTCCTTGAATTGCTAGGTCAACCGTTGAGATAATCTAGGGCAGGCTGTTTGACCACTGCTGCAGGAATGCCTTCTAAAGTTCTTCTGGAATGTTCTGTCGTACTGCACTGCCTTCCATACTCTCTGGACTTCAACAATCCTTTTCCCTTAGCTCATGTTTCCCTCGTTCTCTTAACTCAACGCTTTGTCCATGCCTTGCAGCGCTGCGGCATAACTCTACCTTGCTGTGCTGCGGCAGAAAGTTTCTATGTTGATTGTTTTTCCAAGCACGTTCTTACTAATGAATCGTGCTAAATCAAATCACAAATATGAAAAGTGATTACAACAGTTCAATTGTAAATAAAGAAGAAAACAAATAAATATGTTAGCATAGCAACTTCTGTCTAGATTCTTTACGGCATTGTTATGCTCAAACATATTTATCCTTACAGGTATGCTTGCAATGGGGCCCAGAAACCAAAGGATTTATCGGATTTCGTATTTCAGAAATGTTGTGACGGAAACTATCAAAAAGGATGCCACAAGTAATTAAGAACAATTAGACTGGTGATTGACGAGGGGAGATGAAAATCTGCGTTCAATATTGTGATATGTTTGTTTTACTTTTCTATTTTGTGTTTTCACTTGTAAGCGTTCAATATTGTGATATGTTTGTTTTGCTTTTCTAGTTTGTGTTTTAGCTTTTGGATGTCATAATAATTAAAAATAAATGCATTAACCCTTGCCCATACAATTTGCACACTAACCATCAACTATTGAAATTAGCCAAAAAAAATCTGATACAGAGGAGAAGAGAGACGAGAAACTTCACCCCCAGTCGATCGGGTAGGAAATAAATCGAGGGATATGCTCGAGTAGCAGACACCTGTGTGATAGAGAGCCAACATGTCTCATTTGTTTTACCCGAGGTTCGAACCTTGCGTCGCCGGAAAATTACACACATATCATCTCAGGCCTTACCACTCGGCTATGCCTCTGGAAACGAATTTAACCAGTTTAATTTCATGAATTTTATGATTTCGATGAGAATGCTATATATAGGATAGATTGATTTTTAAGGCCATGTTTTTTGGACTAAAAGTCATTTAGGAGGGTGTATTCAATTAGGATTTCATTGGATTTTTTTGGACTTTAAAAAGTCTATGGACTTTCGTGGATTTAAAAAATCCACAGAGTTCATATAGATTTAGATTGACTTTTATATGGATTTTAGAAAACTTAAAATTTTAATTTTCGACCAAATTTCAATTTTGAAATAATAAATTCAAATGTAAACTATATATATATATATATATATATATATATATATATATATATATATATATATATATATATATATATATATATATATATAAAATAAAAAAAGTATTTATTTTTTTAAAATAAAATTTAAATAATTTTTTTTATTTTTACAATTTTTATACAAGTATAATTTTTAACCGAATAAATATTTAATAATATATTCAATACTTTTAATATTATTTTTATATACATCAATATATACTAACATATTAATTTTTAATATTATTATAATTTATTATTATATATTCAACATATTATTTTTTTGAAAATTTTATTTTATTTTGTTTTTATATTTTTTTCATGTTTTTATTTGTATTAAGTTTATTTATATATTTTTTTATGTTTTATTATTTTTTAATAATTAATTAATAAGTAAAATAAAAATTCATAGAAATCTCACGTAATTAGGAGAGATTTTAAAAACTTGAATTCTTTTGTATTTTGAAAATGAAATCCATAAAAATCAATAGACTTTTAAAATCTATTGACTTTTGAATACGGGTAGATTTTTAAAGATTTTTTAAAATCCGTATTGAATAACTCAAGATTTTAATGGACTTTTAAAAATTTGGATTGAATACTCCTGGACTTTAAAAATCCATTAAAATCCTATAGAGTCTTAAATGAATACACCCTTCTTAATTTCATGAATTTTATGATTTCGATGAGAATGCTATATATAGGATAGATTGATTTTTAAGGCCATGTTTTTTGGACTAAAAGTCATTGACGGAACATGTAAAAATAAATTGAATTAATTTTTTTATAAAATAATAATAATTTTTATCGCACTAACTAGATTGGATGCCACGTGTACGAGCGATCTGAATTCCACCACGCTCTTAGTTGTCACGTCACGCGTTAATTGATCAAAATTGAGTTTTTCAACAAAAAAAAACCAAATTGAGATACTTTTTAAACAAGATGAAACTAAATTGAAAAAATGTATCTACAAGCTGTACCAAATTAAAGAGAAAAAAAGGCCAAGCCCTTTTTAACAAGAGAACACAAATGATAATTGAGATAAGAGAGGTGACATAGTCTATGTTAAAAAGTGTCACTCATAAAATTTACTATTACTCAAAGCAAATGCATACAAATTTATGTCCAAGCACAAGTACTATTACTAAACACACAATATGAAATGACAATCTATTTCCGAGGGGCAAGCACTGCCATGACCTCCCCGTCCTCTTCCAACGCCTGCAACGTCTCCGGCACCACGCTAACTTCCACATCAATGCTGCCCCGTTCGACCCCCGGGAAAAACGTCATCTTCCCATCCCTCTTTTGACCTTTGCCACTCCTCACGCCAACCGGTGGGCCCCACCCAAAATCGTTGCCATACACATCGTACCTAGGCGAGCTCGAGACGAGGAAAGTCGAAGTGCTCCTTCTCAACAACGTGGGATTTTCGACCCAATCATCCACGAACCCCAACACCGCAGCTTTGCTAGCTTTTCGCGCAACAAACTCGTTAATCTTAAGCCCTGTTTGGCCTATTCCATTTCGCAAAAGCTCTCCCTCGCCAATCCCGAATATTGAAAAGTAAACCGCATTCCCAAAGTAGCCATCCGGCAAAGGGATTCGCCCCCTCGCCCCAATAGCGAGAACGGTGTGAATTTCTTGAGCATCACTGACTTGCCCACTCTGGCAGCATCGTGTCAAGCATTTCAACAAATGAGCTAAGAGTGCTTGCAGTGAAGATATGTTGTTGCTGCCGGCTTCATTGTTCGCCTGGGATTTGAGTGCAGCCACGCTTTCTTTGCTGAAGTGGAAAACCCTCTCGAGCAGGGGAGGTGGAACGAACTTAGCAGGCAAGTTGTTTTCGTCGAATGTGGGAATGGGAATGGCGCGATCACCATTGGGAAAACCGCGATCGAATACAGGGCTTTTCGATATTTTATCTGCAGACCATAACAATCAAATTACAAAACTGTGAAATAAAACACTAGAAAAATGTACCAAAACCCTAAATCCCCAAATTTTAATATGAATAATGAAATTGAAAACCCTAAAAAATCACCAGAGCCGAGGGATATCTCCGCCCAGGAATTGATGAAATGCCAGAAGGAAGTGCCGTCGACAACGGCGTGATTGGCCGTGCAGCCTACGAAGAATCCGTCGGCGAGCTCCGTGACCTGTACTCCGAACAGGGGGTTGGAAACGCCTTCGAAATTCCGGATACCGTTGAGGGGGAAAAGGGAGGACACGATCTCCGGGGTATACATGCATAGACCACGGAAAACATCCAAGAATGTCCTAGTTTTTTGTCCGAAACTATAACATGTATTGTTCTTGAAGAGGACTGGACTTCCTCTATAACACAGGCTTCCTCCTTCCAGAGAAGCCAAATACCCCCAGACAGCTCTAAAACAACAGAAAGAAGAGCAGAAGATACATAAATAGAATGAGAAAAACCAAGTTTATTGATAATATCTGAACCACTCTCCACAGAGAGTCTGGTTTATAATATTACCGTAACATCTGGCATATGATAAGATTTGATTGGATAAAACTGCTGGATGAAAGAGGGTATGAAATAGAACCTCGTGTTCCATATGATGATCCTCATTTGGAGAAATATAAGAACGACCGACACGGTGGCGGCGGCGGCGTGCGTGAACTGGGCTCCCGCGTTGTTGCAGTGGACGGAGTAGAGGCTCGTCCCGTCGGCGTCGTTGCGGGCTGCGACGAGGCGGCCGGCGAGAAGGGGGAAGAAGTCGAGGGCGCGAGAGAAGGAGGTTTTGAGGTGATCGACGATGATGGGTAGTGCGGAAGGAGTTTTGGGGCAGTGGAAGAGAAGGCCTTTTTGGATAGGATCGATGAGAAGCAATTGCAGATCCCATGGAGTTAGATTCAGTTGGGATATGGAGGAGGAGGTCTTTGTATTGCTTACCGAAGAAGAAGATATTATGATCACTTCATCTTATTTCGCCATTCGATCCCGAATTAACGACAAGGAAGACAGGCGGATCGAGTGTGAACCTGCCTAATTAATGGAGAGAAATTCCACCTCATCGTACTCTTTTGTCAAGTTCCTCAATTGAGTGAACGTAAATGAAGAGAAATTTCGCCTCATTCAATCGAGATGAGATTCCTAATTTATTTATTTATTTTTAAAATTTTACTTACAATTATTTTATTTTTTTAATTTAAAAATAAATTTTATCCTTTATTTTTTAATAAAAAAATTAAAACCAATATTTAAAAAAAAATTGTATCTTAAAAGTGCAACCAGAACCTGAGTAATATGGATCAAATTTCAAAATGTAATCTCAAATGTTTACTTGCACTTTATTTTGTTTTGAAAATAATACCAAAAAAAAAAGGAAAAATTATCACTATTTATGATTATAAAAACACGACTTATTTGATTGCATAAATAATTAACAAATGATCTAAGTACTATAAATTGAGGTGATTAATGCATTTAGGTTTTACCACACAATCACATAAACACAAACACATTGAAATTTTATTTGAGTCTCTTCAAAAAAAAAAATGATCAGTTCCAGAGACGTTGCATGGATTCGTGCATGCAGTACGTAGTAACTTGTGCGATGCTGCTGCTTATAATTTTGGCATGCGATCAAATTCATGCCGACGACATACCTAACTGTGGAAATCCTTCGATTCTCCCGAGTTTCTTGGGAGTGAAAGAAGCTCACAACGAGCGTGCCGAAAGCTCATATGTTGTGCTGTGATAAAGGTGTATGCTTGCAACAATATGTCGGCACCACAGGGTATATCGAGTTGGGTCCTTAGACATGTTTCTTGGAGTTCTCTATACTGTTATACTGTGCTCTAAGCTTTGGTTGGTCGTAATGTCACAATAAAAATGCATTCGGGAATTCTTCATTACTAATTAATGTGTCGACACCTCTTTTGTTTTTTCGATATGATGATCATGATCAGTGTGTTTTAATTAAATCTTTTGTTCAACAATTCGTACCGCGACCAAACGATAAAATAAACAACAAACAAAATTAAAGTTTTCAATGAAATATATAAAATGGCTTTCACATCTTCTAAAAACATATATATATATATATATATATATATATATATATATATATATATTTACAAGATCAGTTCATGAATCAATGTTATATATAATTAAGTAAGTCTGTCAATTTCGACGAGACTTGAAATGCCCACAAAATTATTTATATTGACTACTATTTCTATGAGATGAGATTCGGAGGAAATGTTATTTTCCTAAAGTTAACAAAAAACGAGTAACCTTTATTAATTCACAATAGTCAATGTAGCCATGTAGGAGTATTTTGGACTATCATTCTCTCGGCGTAAATTGGAATGTACATTTTTTGAATTCTTAATTAGATTATTTTACTTGTACACATATTTCACGTTTAAAAAAAATTGTATTTTTTTTTTTTACTTTTTGATCAAAATAAAATTTTAAACTAATAAATTAAATAATTAATAATTAAAAAAAAGTAATCAAATGAAAATTTAATGGTATAATTTTTTTTTTAAAGTGTAAAGTATTTATTTTCTGTTTTATTTGTAAAGGCCGAAAATAAAAAATATAATTATTTTTGTCCTTTATTTCTTAGTAGTGGTGTATCTCTAATTTAAAAAATGTACTTTATTTCGTTTTGAAAATAATTAATCATAAAGAAAAAAAACCGCTACTGATTGTGGCGTGTTTATAAACACGAGTTTTTGATGAACGACAAAAGCGCGTGTTAACAAAAAGAAACAAAAAGATGAAAACGAGCCCAATTTAACTAGGCTGGTATTATTGACTACAACAGCCCAATCTCAATCGAAGGTACAATTTTTTAGCGTAGCCCAATTTAATTATCAAGTTTTTATAGTTTTATATAAATTTCCTTTTTATTTATTACGTACGAGTCATGCTGTATTGTCCATGTCTTGTTTATTTTAGTTTTGAATTTTAGTAAAATAAATAAATTTAACAAGTTGGAGATCGAGCAGGAGAAAATTAATGTCACACAAAAACACCACCACCGATTCACCATCACCGATTTAATTAGATGGCATTGCTAGTACATACACGTACACTAACTGATTGAACTACATGCGCATCATTTTCATTTTTAAGTACACGTACAATATGTTAAAATCAATATAAATTGCAAGATGAAAAGCAATCATCCAAGAGATACTTCAACTCCTCGTCTTCGGAATCGTCATCGTCGCAAAAATTCACAGCAATGTCATTTTCATGATTTGCATTAATCGCTGTAGGAGTAGTAGGGCTAGCGGTCGACGATTGAATCGAATGAGAATCGACGAGCACTACTGCTGATCCCATATTATTCATGAGTTTGCGCTTCTTGTAATTAGCCTTGAAAAATGCCTGCCTCATCCTCTTGGTAGTGTGGTCCAATTCCATGTCCGGATCAATCTCTTCTAGTAACTTCTTCTCTTGCTCAAGTTTCTCCAGATCCGACCTCGTGAGGATCATTTCTTCACCGTTACTAGTTTCTAATTCTTGGACATTTTTTATTAGGGTTTGAATGCTGTTGATCTTGCGGTGGGGCCACCTCCGTATCCACAACTCCCTGCACCTCTTCTTCAGCAGAGTCAACCCGACTTTGAGTTCTCTCGCTGCCTTTATTATCGGCATGCAGAAATAATGTGATATCATTTCCCTCGACAATTTCTTCGTCTTATTATTTATCGACACCCCCCTAATAGTTGTCTTAGCATGAGCTCCTCTTCGCGGCCTTCTCTTCTTCTTCGGCGCAGCTTTCATCTTATAATTCCCTTTGTCGTCGGCCGTATGATCACTACTCGGATTATTGTTACTTCCCAACAACAACAACTGATTCAGCTGCTCTTCGGTTTTCATCAACTCATTCCAAAACCCTAAATATATAAATCTCTCGAGTTAATTTTATGTATAGAGAAATTAATTAAAAATAAACTATATATATAATTAATTATGTACCGGACGGAACAACGAGATCGGGAGACAGAGAAAAAGGGTCGACGTTGAGAAGAAACATCTCTTCCAGAATTGGGACGTCATTTACACTGTAGTTATCGAGCGAAGAAGCGGACGGTGGTTGGTGCAGCTGGGAGGTGGTGGTGGCCGGAAAGGACGACGACAAAACATCGTCGACGTCGCACATTACGACTGATTCTTTCCCATAATATTGTTGACGTTCATTATTTGATGACGACCAATATCCCATATTGAAATTGCATGCGCTAGTGCCATAGTCTATTTCCATCTATTATATCAAAGTGTGTACGTTGGGTGATTTCTGGTTTTCCGAAGAACGCAACGAGCGAGGTTAATTGTGGAAGAAAAGAAGACGGGTATATTTATATGTAGATAATTAATTAACTAATTAAATACTTAGTAGGAGTACTGTATATCGTTAATTAATTAATTAATTAATTAATTAATTAATGAATGAAAATGAATGGTACGTGAATTAGTCGTAATTATGGAGATTTAGTGCGTTGAAGATGGTGCGCCGTCGGCTCATGGATGAAACGTAAAGATCTAGACGATGTGATGAGTGCATGTACATACATACATACATACATACATACATACATAGAGTCGCGTTGTTTCATGATTGAAACTTTATGGAGAATTGAAGAGTTCATTTTATGATAAGTGCAGGGGCGGTTTTTTTTCTTTGAATTTAATTAATTATGGAATAACAGACTTATGTGTAAATTAATTTTTTATTATTTTATTCATTTTTACTATAAAATTAATTTAATAATTTTTGAAAATTAATAATAAAAAGCAATCTTATTTAGTAAAAATTTTAAAAACATGTAAAAATAAAATTTTCTTTTAAAATGAAAGAGTAAAGTAGTCTACTAGCTAGTACTATTAATTTTTTAATAATGTGTATTGATCTAGAAACTTAAAATGGTAATTTTATATATTACTTCCTCTTATTTTTTTTTTTATAAAACGTCCTAAGATTTAACACAAGTATTAAGAAAATATTTTATTTCAATTAATATTAATTGAAAAAATAAAATGATAAAAACAATAAATTGTGATTGTTGGAAAAAAAACATGTACTGATGTACATCAAAAATTGAAAAAATTATGAATTAATGTTATTACATCATTTAATAAAGCTAAAACGTCTTATAAAATAAAAATAAATAAAATTCTTCAACGACTTATAAAAAAAATAGGAGGGAATATATATTATAAAATAGTAATTTTATATATTAAAAGTTTTTTTTGTTAAAGCAAAAATATAGACAGCAAACGAAATATAGTGTGTAAATATAATTAATCAGACTTTTGTTTTGTGCACTCAAAAAATTAACGCATATATAGACGACACAAATAAATCAAGAAAATACAATATATAATTAAATTAAATCTTAATTAGTAGATTGAGAGTAATGATTCGCAAACAGAAATTAGACGCAATTAATTAGTTTGATAATAATGATTAATTATAAGCATGATGAATGTCTGTCACACGGCGATTCCAAGAGCTTCCAATTTCTTAGCGCGCGTGCATCCAAGCTCTCTTTCAGCCACGCTAATCCAAATTGCATTATCTTGTCAAAATCTCTTACATGAAAAATATACTCCCTCTGTCCCATTGGAATAGGCAGAGGTGAGTGGGCACGATTCTTAAGAAACACTGACTTGTGGACTTTAAACACTGAAATGTTAGGGGTAAAGGAGTCTTTTATTATTTATTAGATAAAACTTAATTAATATTTAATCATAAAGAACTCTAATTAAAGAAATTACAATGAAAAAAACACAAACAATTACAGAAATATTTACAATTAAAAATTACAGTTCCTTGGTTTAAAAAGTAAAATTAATTTGTGTTATCCATGTTCTTCCATATCTTCAAATGGTTCTTGTTGCCGTAAAAATCTGCAAAAAAACACTTATTAGATCAATTAATAATTACTGTAAAAATAACATCAAATCTAAAATTAATCTTGTGTGAACTCACGCAAAAACAACGGATTTAAGATCATTTTGGATCTAAAATTGAACACAGAAATTCTAGATCTAAATTTTCACTGGTTAAAAATTTCAAATCTACAAAAAGCAAACACAAATAACTATAAAAAAATACATAAATACCTCTCTAAATCTTGAGATCGTGACAAAAAATCCAAGAAATTGATTAATCGTCTCAGATCTGTGAATCCGAACAAGTCTCAGGAACAAAATTGTAAATCATCAAAAGAGAGATTGTGGAGAAGTACAAATTTGAATGGATAATACTATGAGGGGACGAGTTTCGGATTTACCAAAAAAATGTTTTTCGAACATGGAGAAAAACATGAATTGTTGGAGGATGGAGATGCGATGATGGTGAAGGAGAGAAGGATGAGGAGATGAAGAGAGATTGAAGGTCGGTAGTGAATGAATAATTTAAGTTTTTTTGTATAATTATTTAGGCTAGTTAGAATTTGGAAAGGTGAAATGTTGTGATTAATTTGGTGTTTTTAAGTGTGTAAGATGTAATTAGTAATTAGAATTAAAGAATTTTTAATTAAAATTAATGTTTGATTGTAATTGCGGTATTTATGGTATAAATTATTTACATTTAAGGGGTGTGACTATTATTATGGGACAACAAAAAAGGGCAAGTGTGATTATATCAATGGGACGGAGGGAGTATACTATAATTAATGCATCCTTGTTTACAAAATCAAGAATATTGAATTACGTAAATACACCATTTCTTTTTTTAAAAAAATACTACCAATAATGTTAAAAATAAATTGAAAAGAATTAGTATATTACAATAATGTTAAAAATAAATTGAAAAGAATTAGTATATTATGATTTTTTTTACTTTACAATAATATTTTTAACGGATAATTTTCTTTTAATTTTTTTTTATTTTCTGAATTTGATAATAGTTGGTAGAATATTTTTTTCTTTCATTGACACGCCAATTATTTTATAGCATTTTAACTTTAAAATATAAATTTATTCATATTTTATTCAATTAATTTTTAAATATTATTTAAAATTATTTTATTTTTTAATTTAAAAATATAATTTTAAAAAACAATATCATTTAATAAAATATATATTTTAAATTCAAAATAATATATTTTGTTTAATTCTTGTGTCCAAAAAAGCATCTCAATTATAATATATTTAGTTATTGTGCTTTCACTTTTTAATTAAAGTTCACTTTCTTGTATAATTAGAAAAAATCATGTTCTAAGACACATGAATTTAATTAGTATACTAACGATTTTATTAAACGATCTAGTTTGGTTCTGCGTCCAGCATGGCCGCCAAATGCTGCGACCTCTTGTTCAACGATCTCTAGAATAATTTGATGTCGTCCATGAATTAAAATTTACTCCAATATTTATTTATTTTTATGGAAGATGTGTAGGTAGTATTAATATTTAAAAAGAGGAAATTTAGATTTTTTACATATTTATTTACATACAAAAAAAAAAGAGGAGTGTAAAAAAAAAAAAAAAAAGTGTAGATATAGAAAAGGGTGAAAATTTATTTTACCCGCATATCTAATTCAAATGGAAAAAATACCCACTTTTATAAAAACAAGTAAATTATACTTAATTTAGTTGATTTGACTACATTACCCTCTAATCATTGCACTTTTTGATATTCCTAATGAATTATTTTTTTTATTTATATAAATTTTATTTATCTAATTTATTTGCATAAATTTTTATCACTTTTATTTATTAATAAATTATTAAAATTTAAATATTATTTTCAATATCATATTCATAAAGATAGTCGTAGTATAAATATTTTTATTATATAAATATTTACAAAATATTAAAATAAATTATATGAATGATTCACATTATATATATAAAAATCTTAAAAATAACTGAGAACTTTAATATAAAATATATTTAAATTAGAATATTATTTTTTGATATTTTTTTATTTAAATATAATAAAAATGTGATTTTTATTTAATATTATAATATTTAAAGTACATTTTTAAACTGAAACTAATAATAGAATAAATATATCATCATTAATTAATGAATCATTAAAATTATAATTTTATATTATTAATATTTTTGTTTCTATGTTTTATATTTTCAGAATATTTAATAAATTTAAGAATTCTAATTAATAAAATAAATATATCATCGTTAATTAATTAATTTAATAAATATTTTATTTATTTATGATATTTATTTATGATATCTTGCATACAATTACACATTTTTTTTTATTAAATACATTTAAAGATATTTTTTTAGTGGCAATTTTTATTATCTTTAATTGAGAGCTTAATTATTCTCAATCGTGGTATAAATATAATCATTGCATTGTTTTAAGGTATCCTAGTCTATAACTTATAAATTGGGTAGTTTTAAGTATTTTTATAGAAGTGATCATTTTTCATTTTTGTGTTTTGTTGATGGGTGTTTTTATGTATTAACTCTATAGAAAATAGGTTCTAAATAAAAATTCTGCATTATTAAACATGTTTATTACTAAACCATAATTGCTCAACCTACATCTTCACCACACATATAATTATAAAAAGAAGTATTTAGATTTTAGGTTAACATTTCAAAATTGAAATGTTTATTTTACCCTTATAAGTATTGAAACAATTATTTCATTTTAATTTTATTTCATCATTTTATAAACCTGGGATTGGATTTAGTTATTTTATCCA
Organism: Euphrasia confusa; assembly: GCA_954870475.1. NCBI lineage: Eukaryota > Viridiplantae > Streptophyta > Magnoliopsida > Lamiales > Orobanchaceae > Euphrasia > Euphrasia confusa. The sequence goes on from OX940970.1 coordinate 2,977,980, forward strand.
CGCTTTTGATCAAATCATTTTTAATTTACCTGATAAAATATTATTTATATAATTAAAATATTAATTTTGGTATTCAATTCCTAAATTATAATTACGAAAAAACTAGTATATTTAATTATATATAAATAATATAATCGATTAGAGTTTCCCTTTAATAAAAATCTCTTTTATAAAAAAAAATTCTTCATAATTAAACAATGACCCGTCCTTAAATAAAAATGACTCTATTATTTTTTATTACATAATTAAATATTTTTTAATATTATATTTATTTAATAATTAAATATGTTTATGATTAAGTATACAACTAAACTAATTACTTGATTTTTTAATTGGTTAATTATTAATTTAAATTATATAATACTATTTAACCAATTATATTATGCTATATTTTTTTTCTAGATCAATTGTAGAATTTTAAATACTCACACATGTTTTGAGTTCAAACTTTGAACTTCACAATTCAATTGCTTAACCAACTAAGCTCAACCAATTGAGCTAATTACAATCATTGACTAATTATATTATGCTATATTATTTTGTTTATTAATTATATATTGTTTATAATTAATTATATTTTGGGTGGGTGCGATTTCTAAAACTCATCGTAAATTTTCCAGAGCCTTGCGGCTTGTGAGAACATTTGAATAAATATTAAAAATGATTTCGCTACAAAAATTTTTCTAAGGAAGTATAGGCTGGTATATATAATCAAATATCGTAAAACCTTGAAAGATATGTTGCGCCCCAGGAAAGTAATAGTCCGGTTTTCTGTAAACAAATACGGACTATAATTTTCAAATATCAAAAATATGGTACATCTTTTGAAGTTTCACATTTTTAATAAAAAATAGTTACTAGTATTCTTAAAATCAACAACAAGAACCAAGTCCGGTTCTCTGTAAACAAATACGGACTATAATTTTCAAATATCAAAAATATGGTACATCCTTTGAAGTTTCACATTTTTAATAAAAAATAGTTACTAGTATTCTTAAAATCAACAACAAGAACCTTCAAACCGAAAAATGATATCTGATTAGTAGATATCCGATCGATAATAACAATCATATTAGAAAAGGAATTGCAGTACACTCGTCGATGCTAAAGGAATTGCAGTACACTCGTCGATGCTAAATTCAATCGTCTCTTGCAAGGGTTTGAATGTAGAAGTGTGCGCTCCAAAATTAATTTTTTTGGGGTTTTAGGGCTATTTTTTTAAATAAAAACTCTTGGGATAGGAATTAATTTTTTAGGGGGTTTAGGGCTATTTTTTTTATAATAAAAACTCTTGGATAGGAAAATAATGTATTGTTAAAGAACTCAACCAACCTTTTTTAAAGTAATTTTTTGAATCTGCTGGTGAGAGAAAATGTACGTTAGTTAGAGTAAAAAGAAGACCAAAATAAATAGGAGCTACTCACAATAATTAAATTTTAAAATGCTCCCCTCCTCAACTCTTATTAATTTATGGAATCTATCAAATTAAAAACAATTAAAATCAAGAATAAAATTATTATCTCAAATAAAAACATTCTTTCATCCGCATAAAATATAATTTTTTCAAAGTATAAATATAATTTATAATACATAATTATTTATATAAAATTAAATTATATATGGAGCACTAAATTAATAATTATTTATAGAGAATAGGGAGCATTAAATTAAATTATTTGTGAAAAATAAATAATAGTATTCAATATTTATATAAAATTAAATTATATATGGAGCACTAAATTAATAATTATTTATAGAGAATAGAGAGCATTAAATTAAATTATTTGTGAAAAATAAATAATAGTATTTAATATTTATATAAAATTAAATTATATATGGAGCACTAAAATAATAATTATTTAAAGAGAAAAAATAATATTCAATATTTATATAAAAGAAATTATATATGGAGGACTAAATTAATAATGATTTGTGGAGAAAAAATAATATTCCATATCTATATAAAACTAAATTATATATGGAGCACAACCATAATAATTATTTGTGTAGAAAAAATATATTTAATATTTATTTGAAAATACATTATTATATTGAACAAAATAATGCTATAATAATTATGCGAGAAAAATGAACTTGGGGCGGAAGATTAAGAAGATTAGGAAAACATACAAGACATTTCTTGTTTTGAATAAGTGGAATTAAGAAGAAGATTATGAAAACATCGTAATAATTTTATGTAAAAGAAGTAATGTTTTTTTGTTTTGAACATAATAATTAATTTTGTGCATAATTTCATCAAAAACTAATAGTATCACGCTCTCTCCTCCCCTCATAATTATTTTCCTCCCCTCGTAATAATTATTTGTGCATAATCTCATCAAAACCTAATAACCTAATAGTATGCAATTCAACTCATTCGAATTTTATTTTCAAGTACATATTCGATCACTACATTTTGCATAGATATTATTAATCAGAATTCTTTTCAAGTACATTTTTTACTAATAATATTTCAATAAAAATATTTGTTTATAGAACAAAGTCATTAATTTTTGAAAGTCACATATTATTATTGTTTAAAAATAATAAACAATCATTATTTGATTTTTTTTTTATAATCGATCACTACATTTTTGCATAGATATTATTAATTAATCAGAATTCAGGGCACTTTTCTTTACAAAACAAATTTGAGGTGTCTAAGTAATAAAAATTTAAAACTTTAAATATAAACAAGATTGAGATGGAAAAATCATAAGAATGTAAGAATATTAATATGCAGTATTTAATTTTCTAAACAAAGGTATTATAAACTTTTGAATGATTAATAAATTTATAAATATATTAAGGCACTTATCAAATTTTGAAACTTTTGTTATATATATTTAAAGGCTGAATATATTTACACATCCTACTTTACTAAAACTCTTTTATTTGTTTTTAATAATATATTAAAATGTGTATAATACACTTGTTTTAAACCTTATACAGTAAAACTCAATGAAACTAATTTATACCCTTTTTCTTCGTCATCATCGATCAACTAATTTATACCCTTTTTCTTCGTCATCATCGATCCGTTCATTGTTTTCTTCTCAAGTCACCGTCAGAAGATTCTCAGTTCTTTCGATTCCTCGTCGAGTACAATTTGTTTTATATTTTCGGTCTTAAAACTGTTCTTAGTCCCGCATTATACTATCCACTTCTATCATCAATATTTTATATACTGTCGCCCAGATTATTTCCAATGATTGATTGCGACTCTATCTATCACCAGTACCGTATTCGGCCATTTTTATTCAGACTCTACTCCCCATCAACTAATCCCCATCGTCCGCCAATGTCCCCTGCCGGGCAAATTCGAACCTCTAATCGCCGCCAGAAGCTCACCAGACGACCCCCAATTCAAATCCAATTATGAAAACCCGCTAATAGAGTGCGCTCGCATCTCTAATTAAGGCATTGTGGAATTAATTTAGTGTGAATTGAGTAATCGGTGTAAATAAATTAACCTTTTTACTAAACATCTTAAATTATGAATTTTATATTATCTTTCTAATATTTTTGTAAGTATTATATTTTTGAAGTCCATAGTGATTTATTTCACAAAGTATTTAAAAGAAAAAAAAATACAATGAAGATGAGCCCAATTTCAGTGATCGTACACGCGGACTGATCAAAAGCCCAATCTCGTGAATTTGATTATAATTCATGTTTTAATTCCTTCCATATGTAAAAAACCGGTTTTTTCCATACTACCCTAAAGTCTCAATCGTCCTTATATATAGTATTGGATAGCCGTTAGCCCTACTTTTCTTTCCTTTCCTATTTTATTCCAACTTCACCAACTAGAAGGAATTAGTAGTAGTAGTAGTACCTTATTATTTCCGATTGGTACTTTTATCGATTGCTCAAAAATGGCGGAAACCGATAATTATCGTCTCGAGGTGACGGTGAAGGAGAGGCGTTGGAAGTCTTTGATTCATGTGGCAGAGTTATTGTCCCACGGCGACCTCCAACTCGATGATGACTTATTGGTCGAGGAAGTCGAAAAACCCTACGATCATCGCCCTCCCTTATTCGTGAATAGAGGCAGACGATCGCAAGGAAGACGAAGTAACGTCAACACCTGGATCAAAGCCGTCCTAACATCAGGTTCAGGGGGGCAAACTAGTAATTCTTCCTCCTCAAACCCTAATTTCCCATGCACGGTGCATGTGGTGGGACCCGCTCTCCCCGAAACCCTCAAGGACAAGATTCTCGACAGCGGTGGGTGGGTGTGTTGGGATAATTCGCGTCCGAATTCCCCTCCTGAAAAGCACACGAACAACACAAGAACGAAAAATACGGAATAATAAAGAACACGAAGAATTATAGTGGTTCACCCGTTAACGAGGGCTACGTCCACTTCTTGCCGCTGCAATAATTCACTAGATCGATTATAGTTCTCGATTACACGCTTGTAAAGCTATAAATTCGACTCTAGACTTTCTGGAGGTGTTAACCCTATTTTACACGTACATAGGGTTTATATAGGGGAGGAGAAACTTAGGGAACAAGCTAAATCCCGATTCTGGGATTTAGTACTTTTGGCGCCCGCCAAACCCATTTCGGCGACCGCCGAAATCTTCCCGCGACCGCCGGAGGCCAAGTCGCGCCCGCCGAAAGAGCCAAAAACATGCAGACCCGATTTCCGGGTTTCGGCGCCCGCCGAAAGTATCCAGCGCCCGCTGAACTTCTCTGGCGCCCGCTGGAGCTTGTCTGGCACCCGCTAGACCCCCTGGCGGGTGCTGAGCCTGTCTTTGTCGATTTTCGGCGTGAATTCACCCTTCACACTCAACAATCTCCCACTTGAAGTTAATTCACGACCCCTATCGTCTCTTCCCATTGCAGCGGCGTCCCCGGTCCTCATCCCAGAAGACCAACCGAGGTTGAACACAACCTCAACTTCTCGCACGGCACCACCTTCGTAAACATGTCGGCCGGATTCTTACTCCCAAGAATCTTCTCCAACACCAAAACGGCTTCCTCCAAGGCTGATCGAATGAAGTGATATCTCAGCTGGATATGCTTCGTTCGAGCATGGTACACGGGATTCTTCGCCAAGTGAATGGCGCTCTGACTGTCGGAATACAAGATACTTCCCGAGTGATCTTGTCTTAGCTCTAGCAGGAATGCCTGTAGCCACATCATCTCCTTCGCGGCTTCCGTCACAGCGACGTACTCCGCCTCGCAACTCGATAATGCTACGATCTTCTGCAACCTCGACACCCAGCTAATCGCGGTACCCCCGAAAGTGTACACGTACCCAGTAGTGCTCTTCTTACTATCCACATCACCTCCGTTATCCGCGTCCACGAACCCAAGTAACCCCACATCTGATTTTCGGAACCTCAAAGCAAAATTGGAAGTCCCTCGCAAGTATCGGAAGATCCACTTGACGGCTTCCCAATGTTGCTTCCCCGGATTACTCATAAATCGACTGACTACTCCCACTGCATGGGCAATGTCAGGCCTCGTGCACACCATGGCATACATAAGGCTCCCAATCGCAGAGGCGTAAGGGACCTTATCCATATGCTCCATCTCCTTCTCGCTCGTCGGCGAGTCCTCCTTTGACAAACGGAAGTGACTAGCCAAAGGGGTGCTCACGGGTTTCGCATCCTCCATGCTAAACCGTGCTAGTACCTTCTTCAGGTACTCCTCTTGAGATAACTCAAGACCATCCTTGCTCCTCGTAATTCTCATCCCCAGGATTTGTTTGGCAGCACCCAAATCCTTCATAGAGAACTCCCTCGATAGACTCTTCTTGAGCTTGTCGATCTCCGCCAAGCTCGCCCCGACTATCAGCATATCATCTACATAAAGGAGCAATATTATGTAGGTACCTCTTCCAAGGCTCTTGAAATAGCAGCAGTGGTCCGCCTCGCACCGCGTGAACTCGACTCGCTTCATGAACATGTCGAACTTCTTGTACCACTGCCTAGGAGCTTGCTTCAACCCATACAAGCTCTTTTGAAGCTTACACACCAGCTTCTCCTTGCCTCGGACTTCGAACCCCTCCGGTTGCTTCATATAGATTTCTTCATCTAGATCCCCGTGAAGAAATGCGGTCTTTACATCCATTTGCTGAAGATGTAAATTCTCCTTTGCCACCAAGCTAAGCACCACCCGGATGGTTACCATGTTGACTACCGGAGCAAATATCTCCGTGTAGTCGATCCCTTCCTTCTGCTGGAATCCTTTCACCACTAATCTTGCCTTGTACCGAACGCTCCCATCGTGTTCTTCCTTTGCCCGGAAGACCCATTTATTGTGCAAGGCCTTCTTCTCCTTCGGAAGCTCGGCTAGATCCCAAGTCTGATTCGACATCAATGAGCTCATCTCTTCTTTCATGGCAGACTCCCACTTGATCGAATCCCTCGCTTGTATAGCCTCGGTGTAGCTCTCCGGCTCACCCCTATCAGTCAGCAAGATATAGTTAAGGGAAGGTGAAAATTTATGGGGAGGTCTTCTTACCCTAGTCGACCTCCACGGCTTCGGTGTGACTGGATCGATGTTGGGATGAGCATTCTCATCTTGCTCATCCTCGCTGCTCGTGTTGTCCTCTTCGATCTTCTCGGTCTCCACGACCTTCACCGGAACCTCCTCCGTGTCTCTCACGGGATCAATGCTCTCTTCAACAACCTCGTCTTTACCCTTGTACAAGACCGCCTCGTTGAAGATCACATTTCTGCTTCGGATCACCTTATGATTTTCGGCATCCCAAAATCGGTACCCGAACTCCGTGCCGCCATATCCAAGGAAGAAGCACTTCTTGGATTTAGGATCAAGCTTGCTACGAGCAGCTTCGTCGATATGGACATACGCCAGACACCCGAACACCCTCAAGTAGGACAGATTCAGCTTCTTCCCACTCCAAACCTCCTCAGGAATCCGATATTCCAGAGGAACCGACGGTGCTCTGTTGATTAAATGAGCCGCCATGTCGATGGCATATGCCCAAAACGTCTTAGGCATCCCCGAGTGTAACCGCATACTCCGGGCCTTCTCATTTAGCGTCCTGTTCATTCGCTCCGCTATTCCATTCTGTTGTGGGGTCCCCGGAATAGTCTTCACCATCTTGATCCCACTCTCGACACAAAATTGTTTGAAGTCGGCGTCAACGTACTCACCTCCGTTGTCGGACCTCAAACACTTCACCTTGAGATTTGTTTCATTCTCAACCTCGGCTTTCCATTTCCTGAAAACAGAGAACACGTCACTCTTATTTTTCATGAAGTACACCCATACCTTCCTTGTGGAGTCATCGATGAAGGTAACATAGTAGAGTGATCCTCCGAGTGAGGCGACGGGAGCTGGACCCCAAACATCCGTGTGTACTAGTTCCAGCTTCTCCGCCTTGGGCTCCCTTCCATCTTTTGAAAAACTCACTCGTTTCTGCTTTCCAAGAATGCAGCTCTCGCACACGTGAGACTCAATCGCCTTGAGTTCGGGCAGCAGCCCGTTCTTTGCCATGATCTTCATCCCCTTCTCACTCATGTGCCCCAGCCTGCAATGCCACAGCTCGGTCTTCTTGGTGTTATCAACAACACCAGCCGAGTCCCTCACGCTCGTCGTCATGTAAAGTGTGCCCGTCTTATGACCTCGAGCTATGGTCATGGCGTTCCTCGAAACTTTCCACGACCCATCTTCAAATGACACCCGGTGACCATCACTATCAAGCTGGCCCACCGAAATCAGGTTCCTTTTCAACCCCGGCACATGTCTGACCTTGGAAATCTTCCAAGTTTGCCCATTTGACATCTTCAGGTTGATATCTCCCATCCCGACTACATCGAGTGGCTCGTCATCTGCAAGAAAAACTTTTCCATAGTCACCCGAGACATAATTCAGCATTACCTCTCGCTGTGCAGTAGTATGGAAAGAAGCCCCTGAGTCCAGCACCCAGGAATCGATAGGTGAGTCGACCGATAAGAGAAGAACGTCCCCATCGTCGTCATCCTCTTGTGTTACCGCATTGGCGGTTCCCTTCTTCTTGTTGTCACTCTTCCCTCGAGAACGACAATCCCTCTTGAAGTGCCCCGTCTTCCCACAATTCCAACACTCATTATCCTCGGACTTCGAGCTATCTCTTCCACTCCTAGACTTGGATCTCCCTCTGTTCCTGTTAGCATTCCTACCCGAGTTTCTCCCCCGGTTCTCCACACTCAAGGCCGAACTAGAAGACTTTCCCTTGAAATCCTTTCTCCGGATTTCCTCGGCTAAGATCTTATCTCTAACTTCAGAGAACTGCAGATTCTCCTTCCCCATAGAGTTGCTAACAGCTGCCCGCATGGGCTCCCAACTATCCGGCAGAGACGCAAGTAGTATCAAAGCGTAAATTTCATCATCGAAATTCACCCCGACTCCTTTCAATTTATCCAAGATGGAATTCAGCTCGTTTATGTGGTTGGCTGCGTTTGCATTGTCCGACATCTTCAGGTTGAACAACTGCTTCATGAGATACACCTTGTTGTTCGCTGAAGGTTGCTCGTACATGTTTGATAGGGCAGCCATCAAATCCTTGGTTGTGGTAATTGAGCGCACGTTGAATGACACGTTTGAAGCCAATGACAAACGTATCAATCCCAACACCTGCCTGTCGAGGCTTTCCCATTCCTCGTCATCCTTGATCTTCTCCGGTCTACCCTTCAAAGGAATTCCGAGCTTCTTCCCGTAAAGGTAGTCCTCGATCTGCATCTTCCAGTGCCCATAGTTATTCCCGTCAAATTTCGTAACCCCAAACGAAGTGGTGGTGTCCGTCATCGCTTTTCCCCGATCGCTATAACCCTAGCGCTCTGATACCAGTTGTTGGGATAATTCGCGTCCGAATTCCCCTCCTGAAAAGCACACGAACAACACAAGAACGAAAAATACGGAATAATAAAGAACACGAAGAATTATAGTGGTTCACCCGTTAACGAGGGCTACGTCCACTTCTTGCCGCTGAAATAATTCACTAGATCGATTATAGTTCTCGATTACACGCTTGTAAAGCTATAAATTCGACTCTAGACTTTCTGGAGGTGTTAACCCTATTTTACACGCACATAGGGTTTATATAGGGGAGGAGAAACTTAGGGAACAAGCTAAATCCCGATTCTGGGATTTAGTACTTTTGGCGCCCGCCAAACCCATTTCGGCGACCGCCGAAATCTTCCCGCGACCGCCGGAGGCCAAGTCGCGCCCGCCGAAAGAGCCAAAAACATGCAGACCCGATTTCCGGGTTTCGGCGCCCGCCGAAACCTTTTCGGCGCCCGCCGAAAGTATCCAGCGCCCGCTGAACTTCTCTGGCGCCCGCTGGAGCTTGTCTGGCACCCGCTAGACCCCCTGGCGGGTGCTGAGCCTGTCTTTGTCGATTTTCGGCGTGAATTCACCCTTCACACTCAACATGGTGCTTGGAGAGCGTGGTGTTCTTGATCGAGAAGAAACTGCGTGCAACAGACGTCAACAGAAATGATAACAGAATGTCTCTGCCACTTGGCCAACTCAGGAACGAGTTCCTGCTGCCGGACGAGAGGGAGTTGCTGGAGTCGAGCACAGCGGGCTTTCCGGCTCGGCTCATCGAGCCGTGCTTAGCCGAATGCACAGTCACGTTTTGCCTTTGGAAGTCGAACGGGATGTACGCCTTGAGGACAAGCTGGTATGACGTGTGCAGGCGCAACAAGCTCGATGACCGCACCGTTGTTCGGGTATGGTCTTTCCGGAGAAACTCTGAATTGTGTTTCGCGATCATCAAGATTCAACAACCTGTTAATTGACTGATTCAAAATGAGTATATGATTTAAGTTACAACTACAAGTATAGTAAGATGTTTTTTTTCTTTCTAAAATTGATTGTTGTTCTAGAAGAAGATTTTAATGTCTGAAGAAGATTATGGGCCCCAACAAATGAAGCCCGTAGTTACGTAGCCCAATATCTCAATTCCATTCCACGGCCCACCAAGTAGTTTCAAATGTAAGAGAACAAATTAAAAGATGGAAAAGCATTAATAAAGGAATGAAAGTTCATTAAGCTCAAGAAAACCAAGATTCATTTTTGGTGCATAGGGAAGACCTTGGAATTCTAAAGTCTGATGAGCTTATAGCATAAAGCAAATTAATTTCTTGGTATATGTATTTGTTTGTTTCTATGAGCTATATATATAACCCCAAACATGCCACTTTATCTGGCTTTCTTGCAGCTGTTGCAATCCCAACTTTGGCTGCTTAGCTTGTGTCTCAATTCTCACAGCCAAATTCCCTTTTTTTTTTTTTTTTTTTTTTTTGGGACAAATTCAGAATTTCATAACTAGAATGCAGTTTTTGTCTTGATTTTAATTTATTAATTTATTCATGTTTTCCCATGAGATACTCCATCTATCCCGAATTAGTTGTCATAGATTGGTCAAAAGTGGAAGGAAAACAAAATGCAAATATATATTCTTGGCTTCAATTCGGAAGAATGTAGTTTTAAGTTTTCCATGTAAACTTTTTTAATTCAAACCTCACTCTTCTAAAAACAGCCTTAATTTTTTGCCGTTGTGATCTCAACATGATTGAGCTGAATCTTAACTTCTATATACAGTATACCCTTCCTTTTCGCTTTATTGCCTTTAACCCCTCAAACAAAAATGAGGCATTCATTCCTATTCTATCCCAACTATTCCCACTACAGAGAAATGAGCTGCTCGAGTAATTACAACATCATTATTCTCTCAATCTTCTGCATCGGGTTGTTGTCCGTTCAAACAGAAAATGTCTCCGGGTCGAGAACCACGGATCGCTTTCGTGGAAGAATCGGCCTGCGTAGGAAGAATCTAAACGACGACGACCAAAATTTGCATATCCCGATGGCATCGCTGATCACAACCGGCACGCAAAGGGCAGCGATCGCGTCGAAGAGCCGGTTCGACGAGGGCGTATCCCCTGCAATACTCAAACAGAATTTCGACAACGACATTCCCCTCCCAGCTTCCCTCACGCTTCTCGACTGCGCCCTCCCGAATGAAAAGTGCACGTCTCTCTCGCCCTTGAGTCGACGGTAGAGCTCTTTCCGAATCGATCCTCCCTAAACATAATAGAAGCAGTAAAACTAAAACCTCATAAATTAATAAAATCTTCCGGTCACTTGTCTTTTGAATTAATAAAAATATATATACTCCATAAATTAATAACCTTTTTAAAATTAATAAAATTTGACAGTACCAAGATTATTAATTTACAGAGGTTTTATGTAGACGACACAAACGAAAAAATCAAGAAAACATATTGAAACAACTCCGAATAAATTAATAACTTCTCTAAATTAATAAATTTATAAATTTATGAATCTCTAAATTAATAAATATATGAATGTCATGCCAAGATTATTAATTTAGGTTTTATGTAGACAGAAAAAAAAAACATGGAGGATTTATTTCAAAATGAATTTGTAGTGAGAATATTTGTACCGAATCTTAATCTTAATTAGTTTTTTTTTTTTTTGTACTTTAGTGTTTTTTTCACTATTACTATCCCGCAAATTACTGAAATGAATTACTACTGTACTTTATTATTTTCAAAAAAAGTGCATGCGACGATGATAGTTTGACTAGAAGCCAACGATCAACTATTACTAATCATGATACGTAGCAATCATGCATGAGTAATCACGCCTGTGCCTAAATTTCACATACCAAAACGCAAAGTCAATTAGTACTACCGTGCATCCTTTGACATATATAGCCAATGGTATCTAGCTAGCTAGGTATTTATTGATAAAAATAATATTTTTATTTAATATTTTTTTTGGTATAAATCAATTGCAATGTCATGGGTTCGAACCTATGATCTTTGATCCCAGATTCGAGTGCTAGCACCAGGTAACAACTCTTGACACATAATATAAATTAATATCGGCCCTTTATTGTTACCTAACTTCCATAAGATGCGACCTTTACAAAAAAAAAAAAAAAAATCATAACATGTGTCTTGTACGAGTAGTGCTATTTGCACATTGACATGACCGCTGAAATTAAGTGACCTTTATTTACTTTTTTTTTAATTATTTATATTATATAAATATATTAATTTTATAATAAAAACATATTTTTCGAAAATATTAATTAAAATTTCTTTTTACCAAACTTAAATATTTTTAAAATTTTGAAATCTATAAAATTTGCAGGTTGTATAAAAATCAATTTTAAATATCAATTAAATTATGCATTTCTACTTATTCGTGCATGCAATTAAATTTGTTCAGAATTTCAAAACATAGTAGTTTTTTGATTTATAAAATTTGCGCAATAAATATAAATAAATATAAAGATTTCTAAAAAACTACAGTAATATGTTTAGACAATCGGGACGAATTTAATTGCGGATTTTATACTTTAGAAGTGTCTTGTATTTGTTTATATTTATTGCGCAATTTTAAGAAACTAAAAAACTAATATGTTTTGACAATCAGGATGAATTTAATTGTGTGTACGAAGTAAATAGAAACGCATGAATTAATTGATATTTAAAATTAATTTTTATATTGACGTCGCATTTTTTAGATTTCAAAAATGTAAAATATTTACGTTAAGTAAAAATGAACATTAATTAATATTAATTGATATTTAAAATTAATTTTTATATCATTTTTTAGATTTCAAAAATGTAAAAATATTTACATTAAGTAAAAATGAACATTAATTAATATTTTCGAAAAACGTGTTTTTATTATAAAATTAATATATTTATATTAAATAATTAAAAAATATATAAAAAAATTAATTAATCGATGTACAAATAGCATTTATAAATTTCCATAAAAATATTAAAACACATTAATATAAATAAATCAATTAATTGATGTTATAAAACACATTAATTGCGGATTTTATACGTGTCATTGTATTTGTTTATATTTATTGCGCAATTTTCAGAAATTAAAAAACTAATATGTTTTGACAATCAGGATGAATTTAATTACGTACGAGTAAGTAGAAACACATCAATTAATTGATGTTTAAAATTGATATTTATATTACGTGGTCATTTTGTAGATTTCAATGTAAAAATATTTACTTTTGTAAAAATGAATTTTAATTAATATTTTTGAAAAACGTGTTTTTATTATAAAATTAATATATTTTACCTTTTTAAAAAACTTAAAATAAAAAATAAAAAATTTAAACGTCATTTCAACTTTCACGTCAATGTGCAAATAGCATTTCAGGTCTTGTACTTATAGCTTATATATATAATTAATATTACACTTGTTATGATTTGATTAAGTTTGATTGCATTTAATGGGAGTTGCGTACTACTCTCCCCTAGACTTGATTTGTGCATGTAGAAAATTACGAATTCATTTATTAAAGTACCCATGATATTGTTTTGTGTCGATTTTTGTTTGCAACGGATCGTTCAACATTTTAACTTGCGAAAAACATTAATTACTCTTGGTCCTTGGATTATTGAGTCATGCAATTCACTTTGTAATGTAATTTGGAGTAACTGAGTTATATGTAAAAAAAATACTATTTTTATTTCAACTAATTATACATTATTTTTATAAGTTGCAAAGATTGAATTGTGTAATTAGTTGGAACATAAATTTTCGTTTGAGTTGAGCTAGGCTGCAATATATTCATAATTAACTAGTTAAGTGTGCGTCTAATTGGATGCGAGCTTTTTGAACATTTTATTCGTAATAACTATATATATATATATATATATATATATATATATATATATATATATATATATATATATATATATATATATATATATATATATATATATAGGGCGCTTCTACCGTACATTCACTTTACGGTACATTATATTCAATTTCAACCTTTAGATTTAATTATTTAATTTCAACCGTTAGATTTATGAAAAAACCTCGTGTTATCGTGAACCGTTGAAACACCCTAATATTGTCCTATAAGTCTTTAACTTAACAATGCGGTACATATTTTATATTTTTTCTTTTTATAAACTTATGAATTATTTTTACAAAATAAGAATAAAAATCTTTGCGCTTGTATGTATTTTTTTGGGTAGATATTGATATGTTTTTTCTTTTTATATATTTATAAATTATTTTTAAAGAAATAAGAAAAAAAATATTACAATTAATTTAATAAGAATAAGAAGAAAAAAATTTTACATTTTTTTTTCAGATTTGCTTATTATTTTTACAAAAATAAGAATACAAATCTTTCATTTAGTATTTTTTTTTACAAATTTGCAAATTAGTTTTAAAAAAATAAAAAAAATATTAAAATTAATTTAATAAGTATAAAATGAAAAAAAATTTACACGCTTTTTTTTAAACTGTTTTTTTATATATTTTGGAAAAAAATTCAATAATAAGAAATTTTTTGCTCTATGTTTGAAAAAAAAAAATTATTGCATATAATTAAATTATTTTTACTATTTAATTAAACTAATTAAGTATATAATTTTTTATTGTTTTAAATAGCTTTATTAAAATATTTTATATTTTATTAATAAAACTTGCTAGCTTTATATTTATTAAGTAGAAAATTAATTTAAGTTGTAATCATATGTGGTAGGGTGTATAATAAAAAATTGAAGTGTCATTAGTTTATTGGTTATATTATAAATGTACGATACATTCAAATTTGAGAAATGTACTGTAGTATTCTCCTATATATATATATATATAATGAAGATTGGATGCGCGCGAGCTTTTTGAACGTTTTTTATTCGTAATGATTATATTAATATATAAATGCAAAAGGGAAATATTTTAATTAACTTTTTTTTTGTTTAATTAATTACGAAAACGTTTTATTCGTGCATGAATTAATCACGCCTCTTGTGCTCGATCCTATGTATATTTAAATGTGTAATGAAAGAGAAAAATCAAACAAACATATTCAGTTAATTAATTAGTACTCCTTATTAACGATGCGTTTCTTGTTTGTAGTATCGTTGTTGTTGACGATTTCAGTTGATGATTTTTTTGAGACTTGCTTGGGCGCCGAGTCACCTTCGTTCGTGTCGATATTAGGCGATCCTGGAATGACGAACCCGGATGCAAGATTCGCGTTGGAAGGTTGGAATGCGTGTAATGAAGTGGGAGAGGAGACAGAGGGCATGGGCAGCCCAAGAATGGCTGATTGTGCCGATCTCAAATGCCCAATTCATGGTACGTATAATTCACGGCCGGGTTTATTATGTTTTTTTTTTTTTTTAATTTCAATATATATTAATGTCTCGTAGTACGTAGTTATGTATTCAAACTATATATATATATTATGTTTAATCTTGTTTGTACGTTGGTGATCAGATAACAATTCTGCCTCGTGTAACGTAACCCAGAAAGTGAGCAACGACGTCAACCGGTTGAAAGCGGGCGATGCTTTCCCTCCAGGCAGTAATATTAGTGTGAACCCATGGAAAGACGTCAATAAATATGGCGCAGAAAAAGAAAGATACCTCGGATCACTTTGCCAGAAAAACGAGGACGACGACACAGATAAGGAAGCTTGGTATTTTTGGATGATAATGCTGAAAAACGGGAATTTGGACATGAATAATGCGACGGTTAATTGTCCGAGGTATGGGAAGGAAGTAAACACGACAGAAGTGATGACGTGGGACAAACCCTTCCCTTGTTTCGGAAGCGGGTGCATGAACCAACCCCTCGTTTTCCGTACAGAGTCGAGGTTGGATGATGAAAGCTGGTTTGCGTCTCTCACTGGAGGGTTCTACGGGACATACGATCTTCTTGATTCCGGTCTTACAATTAATAACAGTGCTCCAGCATCGAACAAGTCCTACTTTTCCGTCACATGGCAGAAGGAGGATCTCAGCAGCAGCTGGAGCATTTCGTTTAAATTGACGACATCCCCAAACTACCCTTGGCTCACCATGTATCTAAGGGCAGATGCAGCCACTGGACCTAATGCAGGCTATCCCTACGATGGCCGCGGCATCATCATGATTACGAAACCGGTAATTAATATATATATTTATTACTAGCTAGCTAGTAACAAAAATAATGTATATATATATATATATATATGATTGGAATTGGCCGATGATATGCATGCATCAGCTTAAGTCTCCAAACTTCAAGGTGAGAATGAGCCTACATATTATACAAGGCGGAGGCGAAATCAGTCAGTTTTCCCTGACAAACATCGGAGGTTGCTGGAAAAACAACGGATCCGCTTGCGATGGTGATGTCACGACGGACGTGACACGATCCGTCCAGATGATTATCAACCCTACAATCAGTCGTACGTGCAGCAGTAACAATCTCAAAGCGTGCCCACTTTACCACACGAATACTACCACCGGAGAGATAATATATAAAAACCAAACTGATAAATTCCCGTACGAAGCTTATCATCTGTATTGTGCCCCTGGAAATGCAATGTTGAACGACACAGAAATAGACAAATGCGACCCCTTTACCAATCCAATGCAGCAAGAGTTGGTGCAAATTGCCCCTCATCCCGAGTGGGCCAAGTTAGGGTATCCGGCAACAACGGAAGATGTCGGTTGGGAGCTGGGTGATCCGAAATATTGGGATCTCCATGCCGGGAATCTAACCGATAACATGTATTTCTACCAGGTACATACATACATATATTATTATTATACTTGTTGCTAGCTAGCTACTTATATATAAATATTTATCGTTTTTGGTATGAGTACTGTAGGATCAAGGTTATACAAAAGCAGCTACACGAATATGGAGATCGATCATGGTCGGTACAGAAATGTACAACCTTAAACCAGAAGACCGTCAATTTACTGCTCAATGGACCGTCAGCGATTTTGATGTTCTAGTTTCAAAGTAAACAAGATGATCATCGATCAGATATATATATGCACTACTACTATCTACTATCTATATACACATAATTTCAATAAGCTTTTATGCATGTTTTGTTTTCTACTACTTTTTTTGTTAATTTTCTGATTTATGTTGTAAAACATTTGGTTGTATCAAGTTTGTTTTTGTTTTATATGGTATGAGCAGTATGCTGTATAAGCTCTTGAATTAATTATACTTTGTAACTTACTTTGTTGTGTTTAATTAATATATTTATATTTACATTTATACATTTGTCTCTTGTTCTTACAAAAAACTATCAAATTCAAAATAAAAATAAAAATTACAAGCTACCTCGTTGATAAATATACCAACTGAAATCTGTTTTTCTTACCGAGAATCGGACCGGTTGTACCTATTCTTACGGTGCACACTCAACCTCCCCGCCGACGCCTTCTTCCGCGCAACCGTCTGCCAGATCATATCCACCGCATCATCCTTTCTCGACGGATACTGATACTCAAAATGCCCACTAACACCCTTCAACTCCTCCCACATCTCACTCCATTTCTCCCTCGACATCCCCCTCAGAAGCCTCATCAAGTATCCCCTTTTCACAGCATCCGAAGCTCGCACAAACACGCAGAACCTCGAGTAGTCGAGCACATCCTCGAACGGGAGCTCGATGGCATCGCTGATCACAACCGGCACGCAAAGGGCAGCGATCGCGTCGAAGAGCCGGTTCGACGAGGGAGTATCCCCTGCAATACTCAAACAGAATTTCGACGAAGACATTCCCCTCCCAGCTTCCCTCACGCTTCTCGACTGCGCCCTCCCGAATGAAAAGTGCACGTCTCTCTCGCCCTTGAGTCGACGGTAGAGCTCTTTCCGAATCGATCCTCCCTAAACATAATAGAAGCAGTAAAACTAAAACCTCATAAATTAATAAAATCTTCCGGTCACTTGTCTTTTGAATTAATAAAAATATATATGCTCTATAAATTAATAACATCTCTAAAATTAGTAAAATTTGACAGTACCAAGATTATTAATTTACAGATGTTTTATGTAGAGAGAAACAAAAAAAATCAAGAAAACAGGACAGAAACAACTCCGAATAAATTAATAACCTCTCTAAATTAATAAAATTTATGTCTGCCAATATTATTAATTTATAGAGGTTTTATGTAGACAGAAACAAAAAAAATAATCAAGAAAACAGGACTGAAAAAATTCCGATTAACTCGAACTCACTCACGTCTTTCCGATGAATCGCCCCTTGGAAATACGCCAAGGTTGTACGTTGGTCGAAGGGTGGGGAGTTATCCGGGGATACGGACCTCACCATGTGCTTGTAAGGGGCGATTACGTCTTTTCGCAGGTTGGCAACTCTATCCGAGTACCTACCGAAATCGGAGAGGAGGAAGATGGAGGAAGCGAGCTTTTTCCGGGCGAAGAGCATGCTGTTGGGGTGGTGGGCCGGGATGAGGTGGTCCCGGCCGCCAGACCTCTTCCACTCGCTTCTTCCGGTGAGGAACTTGACGAGCTTGACCTGCAGAGAGCGGTCCCCCTCCTTGTCGTGGCGGTTGTAGCTCAGGGAAGAGAAAAACGGGACGAATATGAGGTCGGCTTGTGTGGGGTCCACAACTCTGATCGCAGTGCACGGCCCGTTGTTGGAGGAAAGGAGGTCGAGAGTGAGCCAGTATTCGGCGCTGTGTTGGAGGTTTAGGCCCCCGGGGTAAGATGGGATTATTCGATTAGGCCATGTTTCGTTTCGATTATTACCTAACAACATCCCGAAGTGAAACTCGGGAGGCAAGTCGTACATGTACACTCTAAGGAGGGCTCGATTATTGTTGCATTCATGTGTAGTAGTAGAACTAGTATTTGTGGTGTTAGGAGGATGAGAAGTGTGTTGTGGATTCGGTGCGGAAATTGAAGGAAGGGATGTAGGGAAGAAGAAGAAGTGATTGAAGCGTAGGATGGATAAGGAAGAGGAGATTAGGAGGAGGATTGAAAAGGCTAATAGGCAAGAGACAAGATGCTTTGATGAGGGTAAAAATAATATCATCATCATCAATAATTCATTCAAAATATAAATAACTAAGTAACTAACTAACTAATAAATAAATCCAGAACTCAAAAACAGAATCAATTAAACCTGCACATAAAAAAAATACATATTCAATGGAGGCGATCAAGAATCGTCGTAATTAAAAGGATTAAAATTAGAAGAAAGAGGAAAAAAATGAATTACCTTTTTAATGAATGAATTAATTAATTAGCTGGAAAGAAAAAATTGATGATTTTCCTAATTTTCCATGGACATGGGTCCTCCAGATTGAGACCGGCCTGCGCGGGATGGGGGTTGGGTGAATTGCAATTTCAAAATGCAGAGTTTTGAAAAAAGATTAATATCGTAAGAATTCAAAGTGTTTGACAAAATTAATTATTCTCGTAAAATTATAATGCTATTTGCGTTATTTGCGTAATGGTAGTAGAGACAGCTAGATTAGGTTGACGACACTTTTCTCGTGTCTCTTGTTAGTTACAAAATAATTTATTTTCGTATTTTGTTTTTTTAATGTTTCATACTGTAGTAATTATTTGCGCACTTGAAATATGGAGTAACTTTTTCTTTTTTTAATAATCATGAATTGATATGTGTACTGTATAGCCCAGTGAGCCCATAATTAAACTGAAGGCCTTCAAGTTGGGCTTTCCAAATGAAGGATCTGGGCCTCAATTGCTTATCGTAACCCATGGCCCCGATTTCCATAATTACTCACTCGTATAATTAAATCTTAAAATTAGTGGTTAAAAGCATAAGATAATGTATGAAAATGATATTGTATTTTTTTAGTACTGCAATTATCAATCATATATTGGTACTTGGATAGTTATACAACAATAGTTTTAAAAGCCTAATAATATAGTATAATAATAATGACGATAATAATTAGTTAATTAATATTTCAATAAAACATAAATTTTGGATTGATCATCAAGGGCATTTTGGTCCTCCTTGCTGATTCTTCCAGTCGTTGTAGCACGAGCAAAGTTGTTTGTTCCCAGAATACCCCGGCGGGACGCAGAGGCACTTGTTGCAGCACTTGTTGCAGAACGACTTACAATATGGCTTCCTGTGCCGCGTCTTCTTGCATCTTCTATTACATTGCTTGGGGCATTCTGGTCATTTAAAAAACAAATCAATTAAGACAAATACATAAGCATGCTTATTTTTTCTCGAGTTTTAATTAATTATTCCAATATATCATAAAGAAAAGTTACTTACGGCTGATCTTCAAGCTGCCCTCACCATAATATCGATTCTGAAATTTTGAGTTAGTTATTATAAAAAAACTCACCACCAAGTTATGAATAGAAGCAACAAAAATTAAGGTTGTATCTAATTAATCTAATTATGAAAAACTCACCGCGACGACATCAAGGTGATATTGGCTAGCCCCTGCCTGCAAAATATATTCAAAAAATAAAATTATACTCTGTATTACAACAATAGTTAGAGATCAAAACAAAATCAGGGGGTTCAAACGATCATGTGTACGTACCGTATTGCCAAGGGTGGAAGTGGCGATGAATGCAAGAACAAGTATAAGCGATGTGAGCTTAGCCATTGCCATACCACACCAATTATTTAACAGAGCTTGAAGTTATATAAATGTGTTTGATCTTCTATGTGTGGATGCATATGTACCAAGAGAAGAAGAGTTGGACTATATATACTGTATATACACAGAAGTAAAGTACGAAGATGCGATTATTAAAAATGTGGATCGAATTTGACTAAAACTTATATAAAATTAAGATTGATTTTTTGATCCATGTTTGGTGCCATGTTCGGGGAGAAATGAAATGTCAGATTAATGTTATATTTTCAAAAAAAATATTTAATTAAGTGATTATGTAAGGATTTTTTTAATAATGAAATGAGTGAGTCGAAATGGGGATTTGGACTAAATTTCAACTCTAGCTACTTGGTAGATACAATACTTAAATTTGTATTACTAGACAGACTACTAGAGTTATGTTTACACAAACTAATTTATGATTGGTCTGACATTTGGCCGACGAACCCTAATGAAATTTCTAGGGGTGGGTGTGGGATGAGATGGGATTAGGAGAATCCCGTCCGTCTCGGAAATAAATTTTCGGGACGGGACGAGACGGGATTTGCATTTTAAAAATCCGTCCCACACGTCCCAATTTCATTTGGGTTCGGGTCGGGATCGAGACGTCCCAAAATATTAAATAATAAATAAATAAAATTAATTATTTAAAAATAATTAATAAAATAATAATATTAACGACTTATAAAACAATAAAAATTCAAATAAAATAAGAATCGACAATTTTTTATAACAAATATTCATAAATATACATACACGGGCATATATATATTGAATTGATTTTAAATTTTAATTTTAAACATAAATTATTAAATAAGTAAAATAATATTGGACTTATTTATATTCAATTTAAATGATATTTTAATTTTATTTAATATTTCAAAATAAAAATGTTAGTATT
The DNA here is from genome assembly GCA_954870475.1 of Euphrasia confusa. Lineage (NCBI taxonomy): Eukaryota > Viridiplantae > Streptophyta > Magnoliopsida > Lamiales > Orobanchaceae > Euphrasia > Euphrasia confusa. The sequence continues at coordinate 2,999,304 of OX940970.1, forward strand.
TCTAAACACAAATTAAACAATAAAAATTAAATTATTTTGAAATATTATGAAATTTTAAAAATATATTTAATTTAATAATAAATTTAATTGGGAGTATAATTAATATTTTGATATTTTATTAATTTGTTTGAAAATATAAAAAATATATTATTGTTAAATAAATTATCGGGACGGGACGGGATAGAACGGGATCGTCCCGATCCCGTCCCGTCCCGTTATGAAAAATTTAAAACGGAACGGGATGGGACGGGATTGCCATTTTCAAAAGTGATCCCGTTCCATCCTGCTAATTTTCGGGATGAGATCGGGACGAGATCGGGATTTCGGGACGAAGTGCCCAACCCTAGAAATTTCTGTTGCACATTGCATTTATGATGTAAAATAACTCGGATTAAAATAATTTAAAATTGAAATATAGTCGTCTTTCTATTTGATGAATAAAGATGACTCATTTCGTTTGTAATTTACAAAAGAATTGAGTCATCTTTTATAAAACAAAATGAGTGCTACTACCTGTGTCCTAGATGTATATGATCATGCTTCTTCGTAATTTACAAAGGAAGTATGATCATACACTTGGAACAGATGGAGTATATAATAGCAAGTTGCATGCTGAATTAAACAAGTCAAAAAACCAAGATAATACTATGTTTTATAAAATTAATTTTTTTAGTCTTGATATAGATTAAAAAAATGAGTTTATTACACTTTTCTACAAATTTTTTGACTATTTTTAAACAATTGAAAAAACTTTTATCGATCACTACCTCAGGTTTGTAGAGTTTTAACACTTTACAAATTAATACCTTGACTGTTTTTACACAATTGAAAAAACATTTATATATCATCAGTACTTCAAGTTTGCAGAGTTTAACACTTTCAACAAAATATTCCGTTCCAACTACATACAGTATGAAAGTGTAATAAATTCAAGTGTAACGGGTGTATGCATGCTAATAATGACCAAAGAATTTTGTGAATGAAGTATAGATATTTTTATGAACATATATGGATTATACTATTAAGAATATTATAAATTGTAGGTGTTTTGAAATTAAGCAAAAAAGGGCGGTGGCATGCATGTGCGACCATATGATCTTCTTCAACACAACCCAGAAAGAAAAGCAAGTGCCCGCAAGCTGCGCCTGCAATCCCTATCATCTTCTTCAACGTACACATGCCAAATTTGTTGACCTTTTTTGTCTACCACAATTTAGGGAAACTGCAAAATTTGTATTATCTATGGAGTAAATGTTAAATTGTACATCAATCGAGGAATTGTCCACCAAACAATATTTGAAATTTTACCTAGCTATTTACTCTGTTTGAGAATTGAGATAAGACAACTCACTTATTTTAATTTGTAAAATACACAAAACTAACTTTTGAATAATTTTCTTTATCGAAATTTTGGGCCAGCTGCTTGTTATACCTAGTGGTTGACTGATTGCTTGTCTAAATAGATTGGGCTGAAAAACACATTGGGCCAGAAAAAATCTGTTGGGTTGAAAGTGTAACTATTTAATCCATTGCAAACTTGCAAGTAGTGTGCCCTATCTTTGAGAGTCTATCAAAAACTATTTTTCATAATATTTATGGGTTTAAAAAAATAAATTATTTTATAAAATGTGTTGTTCACTTTTTTGTTATTTATAAAGGAAGTGCCACAACTAGTGTGAAACAGAAGAATAATATTTATGAAGTTTATGAGTCAAAAATCGCTCGATTAATCAATTTCTAATAAGAACAAAAAAAAAAAAATATTGATATTCATGAATTGAAGAAGAATAATTAGAGAACTAAATATCAGCAACATCCTCCCTTCGGTGGAAGTTCCGGTGGCAGCCACAGGCGGCGCAGCTGAGTGCCGCCGCCGTCCCTTCCGCACCGCCGGCCATGAATTCTCGGCAACCGTCAACTGCATGTCCGCCTCTATTGGCTGCATGGTTCTTCTGGCACTCTGCGTACCTCACTGCCTGGACAATTTGCTGGTTGTTATTGCTCGAATATCCGTGGGATCTTTCTTGTATGACCACTCTTTTCATTCTTTATTTCTTCTTTTGTGCGTACCTATAATAATAACTGAAGTTGCAATAACCCTAGCTAACTAATTATTTAATTATTGTTTATATCTCGATCTCCAAAAGAGAACTCAACGATTGAACGAAAAAAAATACTGTAAAAGTAATCCGTACGTATATAAAAAGGGTTTGAAGAAGGGGAAACGTATCGCCTAACCTAACCCTACTAACCCTAGCAAAGAGGGTCTGTTTGACTATTTATATACTATATATTGCCAAGTTTTTTTGTATTTGTCCCACTTTGAAAAGTAAAACTGTTATAAACTCAAGAGAATTGAGAGAGAATAATATAGTAGTAAGAGAGACAATATAAGAGAAGAATAGAATTGTTATGAATTGTTGTGAACAAGGGCGGATCTAGAAAATAAAACGAGGGAGGGCTAAAATATATAAAAAGGCAATGGAAGGATCGAACCCTTACCCTTCAGCTTATATTGGGCGGGCTAACCACTTGGGCTAGCATTGTTTAGTAAGAAAATTTAGCAAGAAAAAATATATTAGGGGGGGCTAGAGCCCGGCCTAGCCCCTTAAAAGATCCGCCCTTGGTTGTGAATTCTTATTTCATTCATATGGGAGACCCCTTTATATAGGATACAATCTAGGGTTTCTAACTTAGTCAACAAGTCATTCACTATAATATAATAATATTCATAACAAAAACCTTATAATTGCCGCCATATATATTGCCACAATATTTTACTACTAATAATATATATACGTTGATGTCCATATATATATTGTTAGTTTCCCTATTAATTACTAATACTTGCTTACTACAATTACTATCACCTAGTAGTCTTCATGTTGAAGTGCAGTGAGATGGTGTACGTAAATTAGGTTTGATCTAGTCGTGAGATTCGATTATAATTCGCCCAATCAATCAAATGATTTTCTGATGAAGGCAATGCCGACCTAGAAAATATATATAACAAACTAATTATGTGACAAGTTTTATTAATGAACATTTTATGTGTAGGGTGAATTAATTAAGGGTATTTGTGATGGTAGAATTGACTAACGGATATGATCTTCCAACTGCCTGCCTGCTTTTGATCATCATATCCAATTCCCATTTTCCAATAATAATTAAAAGTGATTGATCGATTTGATTTAGCAGTACTAATTAATCGATCGATCTATAATATTGGCTTCTCATTTTTCATAATTATAGGACTATGTCCTTTGAATTTTGTGAAGGAAAAGTCCTTTTTCTTTTGAAACGAGGGAGTGCAATTTATTATAAGTGGGTCCTAAATTAATTAATTAAAATGGATAAATGACGTAAGAACAACTGAACATGTGCGCCCTTCAAATCATGTCTTCACATTTGTCTCAATATATATAGGAGTATATAATTTGCACACATATTCCCATTAATCCCCCCAGTAATTTGTGTTTTTTATTTATATGTATATATGCATATCAAAATCAAAGGATCGGCTCTAATTCCTGTTATTGCATAATGTATCATATATACTATACGTATTATATGCTCAACAATATTGTATACATACATTAGTATTGGAGAATATATATAGTCCACATACTGATATATTAAACAGTCCAAGCTTCTATATAATGCGAATTTTTGAAATATATATATATATATATATATATATATATATATATATATATATAATTATATATATATATATATATATTTCAAAAATATAGTATATGTATAATTTAGTAAAAATAGGAACCATGAGTTGTACTTTGGTTGTACAAAGTACAAACCATTGGATTTTACCTTTTTTTTTTTTGTTCCTTTTAACGAGACTAGTCAAACTAATAATAGTATTACGTACTGATTTATCGATCTAACATTTTTTAAACTTTTAGATGAGGGTGATCATTTGATTTATAGTCCTCCCTCCGGCCATTAATAGATGTCATACTTTTCTTGACACGGAGATTAAGAAAATTGTTATTTTTGTATTTTTGAATTGAAAAGTAAAAGGTAAAAATATATTTTAAAAGTGAAAAGTAAAGTAGTTGTGAGTAAAGTTTAAAAATAGGTGGGGTAAAGTAGAATAAAATTGTATATTAAAATGAAAAAGTTAGAATAATTATTTCATTTTTTGGGGTGTGTCAACTATTGTTGGACACCCCAAAAAGGAAAGTATGACCACTGTTTTTTTAGAGTAGTAGTATATATGTAAAGGAAAAAAAGATGGTTAAAGTTGACGGCGACTTGAGGCGACAATATAATGCATGATTATGAGAGCTTGTTTCTCAACAACCGCACCCTAGTACGTACTTTCAAAACCTAGCTAGCTATGAACGAATTAACGAATGGGAAAAGATGTTTGTCCAGAATCTGGTTATCCAGAATAGACTTTTATTTTGTGTAATTACTTTTCTAACCTTGAGAATTTAATAACCTTAAATCTATTCAGCCCCGAGAATTTAATAACATTAAATTTATTACCATCAATTCACCCGCTTTGGTATTACCGTTCCTACTTTTTTAGGTAACTCTTGAAATTTGAATTTGTTAAGTAGGAACGGTAAAATTATTTGTTATAAAATACTCATTGGCAATATATTTATTTTTTTAATTATTGTAGTTATTAGACTGATTCGATATTTTTTAATACTATAATTACTTAGACATTTTAATTCTTGAACATATATATTTATCAATACAAAATTATAATGATTGATACAAATATATCATTTCATCAATGAGTTTGGTTGATGAAGGTTAAAATTAGTTAGAAATAAATATCGATGCGAATGAAAAAATTGTTTGTATTTATTTGATTTCTTTCCAGTACAATATGTGATTATATATACAAACTAAAGTGCAATAAAATATTTTACTTAAAATTTTTAATTATTCGATATGAATATTCATCTATTCATACAAGATTACAAGGTTAGTCATTGTATATACTACTAGTACATAATATAACAATGACTCAAGACCACGTACTTTAATTCAATGATAGTTTTTTTGTTAAGATTAATAATCTTATAAAAACTCGTTCTAATTTAATTTTTATACTATGATTTATTATTCTAGTATTTATTTAATTTTAGTTCTTCTACGATTTTGTAGATAATTAATTTACGTATACAATATTATATTTTTCTATATGATGTTATAAAAAAGAAAATTAGTTTATAATGACATATCAAAATAATTTATATCAATATTTTGATATAATTTAATAATAAGAAAATAAATATATACATCGTTATATCGCGATTTTTGCATCGAAAATTTGATACACTATTGAAATTTCTACAATTTAAAACATATAGTATGCTGTTTTTTTTCAATATTAAAATTTCAGTACAATACGATTTATAAAAAATTTCAATTTCAATATCAATTTTATTTTATAGAATATGGATATAGTCGTTTCAAAGACATTATATTAGTGCGAGCAAAATTATTTATTGAATAAATTATTGTGAATGTTGAATTTATAAAATAGTACATGATTACATAATTAATTTCACAACCATGAGATAAATACAATTTATTGATTAAAGTTTGATGTAATTAGTTGTGTATATTTTGATTTTATAGTTGTGCATATCGTGTTATATCTTATATGGTTCATTTGATCATTTGAAATTTATTGCGTTATTTGTTTTATTTTTTAAATTATTTATTTTATATGAGATCATCATTATTAGAATATATTGTAATATGGTTATAATATACTGTATGTATGCTAATTATAATCATATAATTTTAGGTTGGGTAAAAATTCACAGTTCATATTTTATTTTTCAATTAGTTTTTACATACTAATATTCATATAATGTATTATTAATTTTTTCTTGTTATATGATACTTCTTGATATATTATAAAAATAATATATTTATTAGATGATTATCCCAGGATGAGTAATTGTATTCACAATATATACTTAGAGTACCCGTGATCCCATACTAATAACTATTCATAGTAAATTTCATATACAACAATATCATAATAATATTGTCTAATAATATTTATATACATCAAATATAAATTGTCATGGATATCCCTTACTATTATTTTATTTTATTTTATTTTTGTTTAATTCATTATGTTCACAAATCTCTGTTACTTAGTGATTTTTTAATTCATACATGTTAATATGTTATTACGTTTACAATGAAAAATGAACTATATAATATAAATTGTCATGGATATTGCTTACTATTATTTTATTTTATTTTATTTTTGTTTAATTCATTATGTTCACAAATTTCTGTTACTTAGTGATTTTTTAATTCATACATGTTAATATGTTATTACGTTTATAATGAAAAATGAACTATATACAGTATATATAAATATAAATATATTATATTTTAATAATAAAATAATAGTAATCGGCATAGAAAAGTAATAACTCTTGTTTGAGGTTCATTATTCTAAATCTTGGGATTCTAAAAGTCACATAGAAGTAGGAAACTAATTAAAAAGGCGTGTGTAATATTTTACATTTTATTTTAATTATAAAGGGTAAACCCGTAATTGTACATGAAATTTTGAAATTCTGGACATCCAGAATATGGATGTTTAGGTCCACCCTTAACGAAATACCACACCATAGCTCGTTTCTGGGCCACTCAGTGTACTTAAAATAAAGGCCCATATGTTAATGGGTCATACATATAAAGGCCCATAGATTTCTGTATCGTTAACTTATAAGTTTTGGGCTAGCCCTCCGATGAGTATGATAGCATAGGCCCGTAAAATTGAGAACCCGAATAGCAACAGAAGATATCAATTAGAAGATGTTAAGATTTCACTCGACGTTCAAATTTCATCATACAAAATACACGGCTGAACGAGGCATGCAATTATAAGCGCAGTTTTTGTTCAAGGAGCTAGAGGAGGCGTTGTTTGGAGCGGTTAGCTGAGGCCCGTAGACTGACGGCGAGGGTGATAGGGCGTCGCACAAGGCCTTCTTGGCTGTGTGAATGTCCGTTCGGAGCCTCTTTTCCCACTGCCCCTTACAGACTACCGAATATTGTTGGACCTTCTTTTTCAAATGAGTGTTCCAGTAGTTCTTGATGTCGTTGTCCGTTCTTTCGGGAAGGTACGAAGCTATCGCAGCCCATCTGAAATATTAATCAATTAATTAATACTGATCAAATTAATTAACTAGCTAGAGTCTGCGTATATGACATGCTGTTCATTAATTATACGTACATACATACCGGTTGCCAAGAAGAGCTTGGAGGTGGATAATGATGTTATCCTCGTCGGGGGTGAAGTGGCCGCGCTTGATGCCCGGGCGGAGATAATTAGTCCATCGGAGCCTGCAGCTCTTGCTGCACCTGAGCAAGCCAGTGTTACTAGGAACATGTCTCCAATTGGAAGGACCGTGTTGTTGGATGTAAGAGACGAGAGCGATGTCTTCTTCAGGAGTCCATGGCCCTTTCTTCACTCCCATCTTAGAACAACATGCTGCTCTTCCCATGATGATATATATATTTAATTATAATATCAAGAGACATGAGTCAAAGTGAACAAGGACCATATATATATATATATATATGAACAAGGGTTGAGGTTGAGGTTGTGAAAGAGTCAAAGAGCGGACAGCAAAGAGCATTTACTCCGTGTGCAAAAAAAGTCAGCCCTCTCTCCTTTTTTTCTTTTTTTTTTTTTTCTTTTAAAAATAAAAAATAAACAAATTATTTCACCACGAAACCGCGTCGCAATTAATAATGTTTATACCAGCAAGTTTTAACCTAACTCATTAAAGTGAAATACGTACTACACAAAGATAAAGCTAAGCCTAATTCTTTTAATTTGAAACTTTGATGTTTTAAATCTTTTTTATTTTATTTGAATTCATATATATACCGTTGGCCAAAATGAAATTAATGGAATGGTACAAACAATAGAAGAATATATGTATAGATGCATGATATCTAAATTTGCAATGTTATTACCTGCATGAGTGTACCTATTACTCTGCACACATACACTATAAGAGGTGTGGTACAAAATAGGCAATTTTAATATTTACACAAATGCAATCCAATGCCACCTGGTTAATGAATTAAAGTAATTAAAGTTGTTAAATCTCATTTAATTCGATTACATAGTAGTCATCCTCGTCATCATAATTTAATTACTATGGAGCAACCCCAATGGTTTGGCCAAAATAGCTCTTGCCAATTGTCATTTTGGCCAAAAAATGGCTCTTGTCATTTGCCATTTGTAAAATGTACCCAATAGTATAAAAATGGCTAGAGCCATTTTTATTAAAAAAAAAATATTTTTGACTTTTTAAAATTTTTTTAATATAATTTTTTTCTATAAATTATATATACAATATTAAAATCTAAAATAATTTATTAAATTAATCACCTACGACTACTAACCTACCTATATCTTGATATTAAATTCAACAACTCAATCAATAAAAATATATAAATAAAAATTAAAATATTTTGAAATGTTGTTATATTGTAAAGATATAATAAATTTAACTGAAACTATAATTAATATTTTGATATTTTTATTAATATGTGTGAAAAAATAAAAATATTATTGATATTAAAAAATAAACGAGACGTGACGGGATTAAACGGGATCGTCCCGGTCCCTTCCCGTCCCATTGTAAAAAATTTGAAACGGGACGGGACGGGATTGTCATTTCTAAAATCCATCCTGTTTCATCCCGTTAGTTTTCGGGATGGGATCGAGACGGGATCGGGATTTCGGAACGAAGTGCCCACCACTATTGATAATATCAACTTTATAATTAAAAAAAATGTTGTTAAATTTTGAGTGGTTGAGATGAGAGGTAGTGATGAGATGGCACAAATGGCAAGGGCCATTTTTCCATGTATATTTGCTCAAATATACATGGATATTTGGCAAGAGCCATTTTTTGGCAAGGGCCATTTCAACCATTGGGGTTGATTTTTTTGGATTTTTGCCAAAAAATGGCAATGGCCCTTGCCATTTCACAACCATTGGGGTTGCTCTAATAGTACAAATAAACTTGTTTTTGTAGCTATTTTCAAATGCAAATAAATGCATCCCTCATTAAATACGATCGAGAACGAATGAGAAATGAGTGGACACCAGAGAATCAACAAAGTTTCAAGATGCAATGTCGACAAAATTAGTCAGTACAGATCATCGTCACCTGCGGGTACGTATATGGATATACTTTGTCTTGACTTGGTCTAATTAATTACCTGCAAAAAGTCAAACCTCTCTAATCAAGCACGAAATTATCAACCACAGCTGTTCTCCAAATAAATCTCCGCCAAAATTCATTACTCATAATAAATCTCCGCCAAAATTCATTACTCATACAAAAAAATATTGTCAAGAGTGGGATTTGAACCCACGCCCTTTCGGACCAGTACCTGAAACTGGCGCCTTAGACCGCTCGGCCATCTTGACTTGTTGTTAATAATTTACAACATTATTTAAATAAAGTAACAATATGCTAAATTATAACCCGAACTCAATTCATTCAAATGTGGGTCTAATCTAGGGGACCCGACCGACCCGCCGGCCCATTTAAACACCCACGCCCACACCACCCAAATCACAAACGCAGGCGAACGAAAAACTCGTAGAATTCGGGAGAGAGAGACTTACACACAGACTCACAGAGAATCGTCGAGAGAATGAGCGTAGAATCGTCGGGAGAGTGGTTGGAGAAAGCGTTGACGGAGCTCTGCCAGAAGATAGAGACTGGTCTCGATTTGGATGGGGAAATCATATCAGGCCTCGTTTCCTACTGCGAGATGGCATCTCCACTCGATGCTAAAGAATATCTCGATGTATGCGAATTCCTTCTTCCCTTTAATTTCCGATCCTATTTTCTTTTTGTATCTCGTTCTGATTTCATGTGCGCGATTCCGTATTTTTAGTGTGATTTGGGGACTATTTCCTGTGAATTAATGTTTGTAATTTGAAGATGCTTATGATTATTATGGTTACAGCTTCTTGGTACTGTTAATGGTGTTTCTGGCAAAGTAACTCTGTTGTTGTTATCTATGGGGTTTTCTGTAATTGTTGCAGAATATAATCGGAGAAGAAACTGGCAAAACCGTGATCGAACACTACTTGAAACGAAGAGGCCACTCAACAGTCGTCCACACCACCACCCAAACCACTCCAACCTCACGTCTGCAGGCCTACGTCAAACCACCTTCCGATGAACCCACAGTCGCATCTAAGAAACCTCAAAGAGCACCGAAAGACCCCTCTGCCCCTTCCTCAAGTCGCTCCAACCAAACTAAAACCGAGGCGCCTGAGCCTCAGAACAAGCACTCCCGGAAGAAGAAAACCGGCAGAGTCATTTCTCTAGCCGAGGCTGCAAAAGGGTCGATTGTGTTCCAGAAGGGAAAGCCGTGCACTTGCCAAGCTCGCCAGCACATATTGATCAGCAACTGTCTGTCCTGTGGGAAGATAGTGTGCGAGCAGGAGGGCGAGGGGCCGTGCCATTTCTGTGGGGCCCTTGTACTGAAAGAAGGAAGTACCTATGCTGGCTTGGAAGAAGGTGTTGTGATGGCGACAAATGACGAGGCGGCTGCTGAAGCGTATGCTAAGAGACTAGTCGAGTATGACCGTAACTCTGCGGCTCGTACAACGGTTATTGATGACCAGAGTGATTATTACGAGATCGAAGGGAACACTTGGCTCTCGATTGAGGTTTGTTTGTTTTTGAATATTTAATAGTTGCTGATATAAACAGCACAAGAACAAGTATTAAACTGCGTTTGAGGTTACAAAAATAGTACTGTAGCTAACTTTAAATTGCAAAATAATACACTTTAGGTTTACATTTATCTTGCATTTTGCACCTGTTGTAGCTAAAGTGTATAACAGTACCCCAAAGTTTTGTCTTATATCATATTATTGCATCCCTTGATTTTTCTGAACATTACAAATAATTAAGTGTAAAAGGTGGGGCTATTTAGAATGTTTATAAAAATTAGGGGTGTAATTGTAAAATATTTGCTGGCATGAGGAAATTTAATCTTGTCAATTTGACCAGAATGTGAGACGTAATCAACCCCATGGATATAGTTTTGTAATTCTACGTTAGCTGCTAGCTGGGTGTTATTGTAATATCGAAAAACCTCAGCGGCTGCTCTTTTAACTATCCCTAACTAATATTTGTGGCTCAGGAAAAAGAACTTCTGAGAAAGAAAAGGGAGGAGGTGGAAGAAGCTGAACGGGTCCAGCGAAGTAAAGTGGTTATGACATTTGATCTGCTTGGCCGCAAGGTGCTGTAACTTTTTTACATAACAGACTCTCCTGTTATATTTTGATTAACATTACATCTCTACATTTTTTGAAATCTACAAATGGTTATGAATTAATATATTTTAGAATACATGAAAATTTATGGCATAAGAAAAAATATGCAAAACCTTAATTAAGGGCTTATGCTTGTAGATAACATTAATTGACAATCTCTTCTGTTTTTAGAATTTTACAAACTCTTATTAAGCTATTGATATCTGTGTACAGTGTACCCTTGCTCAACTTTATTACTTTCATAATTACAAGGTAAAATTTGAGGTGAGACTTTGTTAATTGCAGGTGCTGATGAATAAAGATGAAGGTTCTGAAGAGATGCAGAACAGTATTTTACGCCCGCCCGAGGCAAAAGAAGAAATTCGCATTAAACCAAGTCCAAATCTTAAAATTCAACCAACATTCATCGATCCAGGTTCTAGAAGAAGTGCCAACGGAAGAAGTTTGACCAGCCTAAGCAGTGGCTTGTGCTTGGAGATAAGTGGGAGGGTACAGCATAGCAGGAATGAACTCGATGTTTTGTGATGGGTGATACACCGTCTCCAGTCGATCAGATGATATTTAGGATTTATATGGATTGTTCTGACCAAAATGGACATGGGATGTTTAGTTAAAATACACTTGTATTTGGGCACATGAAACTAACCCTTCACTCTGTCTTGCGATGGAGATTGGAGATTCAAGGACACCTCGATTTGTTATGTTTTGGAAGCGACTTTATTGTGCTTATAACCTACTATATTTTTAGCAATGCCTTGAAGTTGGGTGCTTCGTCTCAGTCAAAAGTCAAAACTATTGTCTTCTGTGCCTTCTCTTTCAGGAAATTAGAACCTGAAATTTTACCAATACTTATACACCAAGAGATACTGTCTTCCATCCTCTATTTCATTTCAGGGTTAATTTGAAAAGGACCCCTGATGTTTAACTTATTTATAAAAAACATTGGGTTATTTTTTAAAATTATATATACCCCATTGACTTCCTGGTAATTTAATTGTTTTAGCGAATTTTTTTTGATGATAATTGAAATGGTAATTTAATTGTTTAAGCGAATTTTTTTTGATGATAATTGAAATTGTACAAGGAAAGATGATGGCTCTAGTATTTTTTTAATATATGTATCAAGTGAATTGAAAATTGTTAAATTTAGTTTAATATGGGTGCCCAAATTATGAATTATAGACAAAAAAACAAAATATGTAATGCATTGAGAGACAAAAAAGTAATACAGTACAATATATATTCCCATTCCAAAAAACACAGGATATTTATTATAACATTAAAAACAAAATTATATTTTATTATTATTAAACAACCACTTAAATTAAAATATTTTGTAACAATAAAAAGGAAATGACATTAAATCTTTGTACAAATTTATGTTGGCTTATAATTTTGTTAATATTACATTAGAATTTTGACTAAATTCATTGAAAAATGTATGTATTGAATTTGTATGATAATTATTTAATAAAATACAGTAATAAAAAGGAAATATGACAATTGAGATTAATACATAAAATAAAATTTAAAAATTATGACAAATTTCTACCGTATTAAACTATTAATAATTTAATATAATATTTTTTAATATATATAGCATAGACAGTTCTCACTCTCTAAACAACGTCGTGGAACAACAGCTGCGGGGTTTATCTAGGGTTTAAGGAGAGCCCTTCAAAGCACTATTGAATTTCCAATTGTGTTCTAAAATTCTAAGGCTTTGAAGAGAAATGGGAGGAGAAGATAAAGGAAAGAAGCAGAAAACGGAAGTGGAAGAAACACCTATTGATGGAGAGCTCGTTCTTTCCATTGAAAAGCTTCAGGAAATTCAAGACGAGCTTGAAAAAGTAAGTCCGTTTCTGTTCTTGAATTTTAACATTTTATTCACAGCCCATCCGAAAATGGAGATAAATTGGGAAAATGGATAATTGTTTTTTGGCTTATATATCTTCAACGAGTCGAGAGGATCTGCACTTGATGGTAATTGTAGCAATTCAGATATAGTTGCTGAAGCAAGCATGTCGAATGAACTTTGCATTGTATTTTTATGTGCATCTTTTCAATTTATGGGATTTGAGTTATGATTGTTGTCATTTAGTTAGTCTCCGGAATTAAACTATGAATATTGTCGTGTATTCAGAAGGCAAGGTGTATAATGTTTTATCGTATATTGCAGAAATAGCTAATTCATAACTGTTATCAAATATCCAGCAATAATGTAGCATTTTATTTTAAACAATTTTGTTTCCGTAAACTAAGATGTCATGGGCTGTGAATTTAGGGATATCTGAACAAATTTATCAAAATTGAGAAGTAATCCCACTCACACGGATGGCCAATATTCGGTAAATTTTACAATACTCCTGATTGTAACACCTCTTCAACCATTACAGAATAATTTCTGCCTTAAGATTTTAAAAATCCGAGAAATAATAATAAAGAAGTAAATAAATATGCCTGAGGAAATTCTGCAAAGGGAGATTTTCTTTAATTCCCGACAGAAACCCCCTTTGAGAAGTGCTCTTTGTCTTGCCCTGGCATTAGGCATTCATGATTGGTTCTGGAAGCATCAAAGAGTCATTAAATACACATTCTACTTTGATGCCTTCATGTTATCTGACACAACTTCTCAGTGTAAAATTTTATGTTCATATATGGTGGAAATCAGTTAGTTTTTGGTTTTCTTAAGAGTCTTTAAATGTTCTTGAATTTTAAAAAGTGTTTTGTTCCTTACTTGGCTGTTATTCTTTTGCTGTAACCTGGCACATAATCAATCCTGCAGTCGACTTTATAACAACTTATTTATGTTCCCTGTGTGCCTTTTCAGATCAACGAGGATGCAAGTGAAAAGGTCTTGGAAATTGATCGGAAGTACAATGAGATTCGTAAGCCTGCCTATGACAAGCGAAATAAAATCATTAAATCCATTCCCGATTTCTGGTTGACTGCGGTTAGTGATTATAGAAAACTGGTTCTCTTAAGAAAACTCATACTAGTACTTGGAAAGATCTATTGCCCTCTGATTGATATGTCATTTACTCTCTGCAGTTTATAAGTCATCCCGCACTCAGTGAGCTTTTGACTGAAGAAGACCAAAAGGTTTCAATGTTTCTCATTTATTTTTATCTAAGAATAAGAAAACATAAATGCTCACTCATCCAGTCATCCTCATCTGTGTGCTCCTATGAACTTTTTGGGATATCCACAAATGATTTCTTGCACCCGTAATTTTCTTTGTAAATATGTCATGAAAATTGGAGGGTCTGTTTGGAGAAGAACTTTTGAAGTTTGTAAAATCTTGGGATTAGACGGATTGTTACTGTAGAACATATGTATTCGGATGAAAAGATGAAAGTTCTCTGTTTTAATTTACTCCAGTTATAAGATTTATTAAAGCATTAGTTATTATGCAAATTAAACATGCTATCTGTCTTTTTTAACAATTTTTTTTTTGTGTGTTAGATTTTCAAGTATCTTAATAATCTTGAAGTGGAAGATTCCAAAGATGTGAAATCTGGTTACTCCATCACATTTGTAAGTATTTTTCCTTTTCCTTCAACCTTTAGAGAATCTTAATGTAGTCTCATTCTAACTTCAGTCTACGAGATTTTTAGATTATTGATATATTTTTTCCATTCAGACCTTCAACCCGAACCCATACTTTGATGATACTAAGCTCTCAAAGGCGTTCTCTTTCCTCGAGGAAGGAATTACCAAAATCACTGCTACATCAATAAACTGGAAAGAAGGCATGGTATGTTTATTTCACTCTTGGGTTGGTTTGAATTATGTTAGCTTTCTGTATATTGTGTTTCAAATTCTATCCGCGTGTCTGGTTTTTGAAGGGCCTTTCTAATGGCATCGCTGAAGATAAGAAAGGCAAAAAACGAGCCCATGCTGAGGAAAGGTTTGTTCTCATCTCTGCTTGTGCTTTTTTCCATATGGTTTTGCTTGCAGTGAAAAAAATTCTCAAAAAAATGGACAGAAAATCCTCTATTTTGAAAACTTTAATGGCATTTAATTGAAATCCTTTCTCTGAATCGAGGAAAGGGATATAGTCATCAAAATTATGTACTAAGCACATATACACCAATATTAGTCTTCTCTTATCAAATCGGTTGATGAATTGTGATTCTAAAATAAGGGTATTGCTGATTTTGCTAGAAATCGAGAAAATTATGTTAGTCAGTTCCAGGTGTTATATGGGCGTATCACATTTGTTTTAGGATTGGTCTCTCACTTTGGTTTTATAAAAATGCAGCTTCTTTACCTGGTTTAGTGACTCCGAGCATGAAGGTGATATTTTTGAGATTCACGATGAGGTATTTTCCTCGAGTAGAGGATATTTTATCTTTATTTTTATAAATTAGTGCTTTAGTCGAAACTAACACATTTCGAACTCTGATTCTTTATTAGGTGGCTGATATTATCAAGGAGGATCTGTGGCCGAATCCCCTCTCATACTTCAGCAATGTACCGTTTGTCTTGTTTTCTACATATTAATGGGCAACTCTACAATCTACATACATATTAATATAGTATACCTGCTTTATTGATTTTGTTCTTTGTGTTTTTTGCTGTAGGATCCTAGTGACGAAGATGAGCTTGAAATGGATGATGACGATGAGGTAATAAAAATACATAATCTGATTTGCATTACTTGAACTGTTGAACATGTTTCTTTATCCTAAAATGTCGCAAATTTTGTTGTTTTCTTTATTTTGCAAATAATAGATAGTTGCAAAATGCATGACTAATGTGGCTGTAGTTTTCAAAGTTAGCTGGGGTTTAAATGTAATCTATGATGTTCTTTCGTGCAGGAGAACGGCGTTGATGGGTCTGAAGATGATGAAGACGAAGAAGATTAAGAATGTTTAAGATTATTATCGAAAGTTCTCACTACATTAAGATAGAAAGTTATCGACTTTGTTATTATAGTCTGTATGGTGTCTCTTATTAGCATACTTTCAGACAGCTAAGAGCCCCTATATTTTTACTGTCTTCTTAAAATTTCAAGGGGCTGCTTATGTGGCATGATGCCGCCTTATGAGTGGATGATAAATATATAGCTATTATTTTTGGTATGGTATAGTTTCATCAATGATCCTTCTAATTAAACTTAAGATTCTGTTCTTTGAATTCAATAGACTTAAAAACTGAACTTATCTGAATAATTACAAAACAATCCCTGAAGTTTTGTGGTAATCACAATTTGTGTTTTCTATTCAGGTGATGACTTAACAATAAATTAAAGAGTGCAACTCACACGTTACCCCTAATCAGACTAGTCGAATCGAACCGAGCTTTTAGCAAAATCTTATATATTTACAAGTAAAAGTTACTACAGTATTATTTACTGGTATGTTACTAGCTAGTGTTTTAAGATTATTCCAGTACCACTCAATTGTTGTTGACCTGGGGTTGGGTCCCACGTCGACACCATTGTCTGTATGAAATGAATGATAAATAAAAGCATCTCACGTGGACTCTGAAACAAAAACTCTGTCCAACCACAATCAAAAAGGAAACAATATTACATGCAACAACAATCCTCCCTGTAGATAAATTCCAGTACACCACACCCGAATTTAATTTAATTTTTAATTATATTAAATATGCATAGTAGTAGTAAAACAATTCATTCATTCCTCACTTTTTTTAGGGCATTTCAACAAAGCTGTTTTTTTTATCAAATGGACATAAATGGAACTAACTGAAACTACAAAATGGTTAATTAATTAAAACTTATCATTCCATGCTCCATTATTGAAGGAAAATCAAAACACATGATGCACGAATGAATGGAATTACAGTTTTACAGAGTGCACCATTCCAAAAAGGAGACTGTTGTGCAAATGAAACTAAAATGATGTACTCCATCTAAAAATGTCATACTTTTATTTTTTTAGTGTCTGAAAATTTCACATTTTTTTTTGTGTTCTTATTAACATTTCTCACTTTTTTACTTTTAATGATTTCAATAATTATTAACTATTACAAATATTCACTTTATACATAAAATACATTTGTCGAAAAAATAAATAAATAAGACACCTTAAGGAATACGAAAGCGGGATGGATGGAGTATATTATATATAACTAGTAAACAATCTTCTAGACAAATTCCCATTCAGCTGTGTTAGCATAATCACTTCATTCACAAATTACAAAAAGAGAGAAAGAGGATATGTTATCATGTGTATTATTTTTAAATATACAATATACGATTGAGTATGTGTATTTATGTAATTATGTGTATCCACTTAAAGCTAATATTGAAATATCGACCATAGAGATGCTTACACGGTATGTACGTACTACTACTGTACATGCATGATGGAATTTTATATATAATATATTTATTTATTTATTAATACTATACGTATCAAAAGCAACTCCTCTATTATTAGTTGTGTATACATTTCAAAAGGAAAAGAAAAGGAGAGTTTGTGAGGTTTTATTTTCTTTTTCTATATGAAATTCATCTCTCTTCCTTGCTAGTGTAATCATGGAAGGAGGCGATGACGAGGATCATCTCCACCACCACCACCACGGCCGCAACCACCACCACCACCACCACAACTTCCCCTTCCAATTCCTCGAACGGAAAGAGGACGAAGCAGAGTCTTCATCTGCCGGATGCTCCTCAAACCCTAGCACAACCGCCGCCACCTCCTCCTCCGCAGCGGCGGAGCCCACCAAGAAGGCCCGACCTCCGACCAAGGACCGCCACACCAAAGTGGACGGCCGAGGGCGGCGCATCCGCATGCCGGTCCTCTGCGCGGCTAGGGTTTTCCAGCTGACCCGCGAGCTCGGCCACAAGTCCGACGGCGAGACCATCGAGTGGCTCCTCCAGCAGGCGGAACCCTCCGTCATAGCCGCCACCGGAACCGGCACGATCCCGGCCAACTTCACTTCCCTCAACCTCTCCCTCCGCAGATCCGGCCCCACCGCCTCTGCGCCGTCCCATCTGAGATCCGCGTTTCTCGGAACGAATCTCCAGCCGCGCGCGGCGGAGCAGCAGCAGCCGATCGGGAGCTACCTCGTGCAGACGAACGCCGGCGCCGTGACGGCGAGCCACGCTTCGGTCCCGGCGAACTTCTGGATGCTGGCGAACTCGAATAATAACAACCAGGGCATGACGGATCCAATATGGGCATTACCGTCTTTTAACAGCACGATGAATAATAATAATAATAATAATAATAATAATAATAATAATAATAATAATAATAATAATAATGGAGGACTGCCGACGTTTATGAATTTTCAACCCCCTATGGCGCTGCTGCCAGGTCAGCAACTCAGTGGCGGTGCCGATGGGCAATTCGGGGTTTTCACAGGGTTTAACCCTTATCGGACAAGCGGAGGTGGAGTCTCGGAATCTCCGACTGGTGCAGATGATCATCGGCCCCATGACACATCCCATTCTTGAGAGTAACATTTAATTATGAGCTTATTTAATCCATCAGAATATATACATATATATATTAATTAGTAAAGGTTGATTATTAATTGTTTTATTATTGATTTTCATCATGTGGTTCTATTTTTTTGATTTTTTGTGCTGTGTGATCAACGTGGAGTTGAGCATGAACTCGTTTTCTCTGATCGGGTTGTTAATTATATGAGTTGAGAATGTTTTTGTTGGTCTATATCTGTTGTACCGGTAGTAGCTAGGATCAAAAGCATATATAGCATATGGTATAGAGATAAATCGAATGAGCCATTGAGGGTACTATATAGTGTAGCATATTAAATTCTTGCTTCGATCGATCGATAGTCGACATGTGACTTTTAAGTGTAAATCGTGTGTGTGTGTGTGTGTGTGGGACATCGATGGAGGTACTATATATATATATATATATATATAGTGTTCATATATGTAATGGGGAAAGAAATCATACAGTCACACTATGATATATACATGTACGTAGTTACGTTGCAGCAGAAGCATCGAAAACTTATATCAGTGTGTACGTGTGTGTTACTGCATACTCTATAATTTACAGATGCGGGCCGAGATGTTGAGGCCGACGTACTGGAGATAAGGCATAGCTGGCGCTATGAGAAACGGTTTGTGGGTTTCGTTTAATTGGGCTCCAAGAACGGTTGTGGCCCACACAATATTTATGTAGGCCCATCCGTTGATGGGCTTATGGAATGACGACACTATCTTTCATTTGAAAATTGAAAGTATTATGTAGAGTATTTTCTTCCCACTTGTGACTTGTGTTGTGTAGTAACGATAGAGAGAGTTGTCTTATATTTTATGGGCATTTAATACTTATATATGTAGATCAAATAAGATGATTGAACAGGTGCGATGTCAGAAGATAAATGTCGGTTCAGCATTTAGATTCTAACATAAAATTATGACTACTGATTTCTACAAGCTACAACCATTTCACGAACATCCTTAGTTAACGAGCCCGGAATAGATTATAAGATTTTGAATTCATATCATATGAACTGAAATTTATAATTATATTATTAAGAACATGACACGTATTGGTTTCATAGTAATTCATAAAGTTGAAATCCGCTGAAAATACGTTGGAAGTGTGCAGTGAATTCTCACCACAACTTTTGTGTCTCTCACTGCACATCACAAACAACTTTTCTTTTCTCTTAGTATTTAATTTTTACTTTCTTCCATTTTTATTTTCATTAAAATTCACTCACTCAATTTATTTATTTACCCAGTTAGTACTGTGTAATTTTTTTGGAAATGGGATCTGGAGCCGCCAGCTTCTTTAAACTGCTTGCCAATAATTTCGATATAATTGTTGGGTAAACTAAATCTCTATATTTGCTTTTTAATTAATTGTTTTATTTATTTATTTATTATTATTGAAGTTGGGGTTCTGGTTAGTCTGAAAGCTTGGATTTTTATGTGTGCTGTTTTTTATATTTGTTTTCAGGCCTGTGGTTAGTCTTGTTTTTCCTCTGTAAGTGGGTCTATTTATTTTCTCTATTATTGCTTTGATTATTTATTTTTTCGGTTTTGAAATTGACTTAAATTTTTATAATTATTATATACGGAGTATGTGCCTATGTACTACTGATTTGTGCTGATAATATGGGGTTTTAACTTTTAATGGTGGTGGCATTTTGAGCTCCTGGGCAGATATGCCTCTATTAGGGCAATCGAGACCAAGTCGCCTGTGGATGATCAACAATGGCTTACTTACTGGGTTCTTTACTCCATGATCACCCTCTTTGAGCTTACTTTTGCCAAGCTTATTGAATGGTGAGTTTTCCCGGTTCTGATGCTGTTGATTTATATGTATTTTTGCCTCTTACAATTCATGTCTATATATATTAAAATCGACCATAGACCACAAGTTGTTGACTAGTTACTTTGAAGTGTGAGTGAGTATTATATGATCTCCTTGTATATACGTTTGACAAAATTTTAAGTTATAAATATGTTTGATTTATACGTGTTGCGACTTTCGCGAGAAAAGTTCTAAATATTACAGTAATAGATTTGGACTCGGCGATACGTTTTGAATACATTTCCATGTTTGAAATTGCTTTTCACAACCTTCACATCTCCGTTCCATTGTCCATTGCCATAAGCTAGATGTTTGCTAGAGATATTCTGAAATCGGTTTTGTACTGTAGGCTACCTTTCTGGTCATACGCGAAACTACTATTCACCTGCTGGTTGGTCATACCACAATTCAGTGGAGCTGCTTATGTGTACGAGCACTACGTGAGGCCTTACTTGGTTACGCGCCAAAAGACTGTCAATATCTGGTACGTCCCTAGGACTAAGGATATTTTCAGCAAGCCTGATGGCATTCTAACCGCCGCAGAAAAATATGTCCAGGAAAACGGGCCTGAAGCCTTTCAGAAGATGATTAACCGGGTATGTGATCTGAACATATTGCTTGAAACTTTTCTTTAGGGATAATAGTAAATAAATAAAATGTGAAGTGGGAGTATTTGATAATGAAGGGGGTAAATGTGAGACAAAGTATGATTTCAGTTTCAGGGGTATTTTTCATAATTTTGGAAGTTGCCTTGTATCATAAAATGTCAAGAGCTTTCTGATGTCTTAACTGTGTGCATAATACATTTGTTTTCTACAGTCTAGAGAAACTACTACGACAACCAAGGCTAGCAAGTACACGAGGCTATGCGGATGACTACATTTTCTGACGGTGGTAGGGATTTAGCGCTTTTTGTTAAGAGGGTCCTGTGACTTTATGATGTAACTTGAATACTTGATCATACATACCCCTTTTGCTGTAATATATTTCCTCCGACTTTGTTTTCTTGTGAAACTTGGTTAATTTATGTTATTGCCAGTCTGTGAGGTGGTGTTTGCTTCCTTCGGAGAGAAATTGGATTGCTTCCTCCACTCTAACAAACTGACAGGAAAAATGTCTTCTAAAAAAAACACTAGCTAGAACATTTTTAGTTTGCAGATAAAAATCATCATAAAACAGAAAAAAAAAACATTGCAATAATTAATTGGGGGGCATTCCGAGAATTGAACTCGGGACCTCTCGCACCCTAAGCGAGAATCATACCACTAGACCAAATGCCCGCTTGAAGAAATAAGTTGTAATTATGAATTATGTTCGTTCTATGGACGGGAAGAATTTCAATAATGTATTTTTAAGCTTTAAAGTTATGTAATTGATAATGAAATTTAAAAAATAAATAAATAAAGTAAAAATAAATTCATACTTTATTAAAGTAAAAAAATTAAAATATTTAGTGTATTTCATTTTTTTTCGAGTTACGCCAAGTGTTATGAAACATAAATAAATAAAAAAAAAAAACGAAAAATGGTTTTTGAGTAAATATTATTATACGATTTAAAATATTTGAAAAAAGGTGACCAAATTTTAGGCGAGGAAACTATAAAAAGAAACCCCGTCCATTTCTCTTCAGCAAGTTCCGTTACCATTTCATTCATTCGTTACATTTCGCCGAAAATTTCTGACTTCAATCGAGCTTCGCGAAGGTTGTTATCTCTCGTGAGTAATTATAAGGAATGATTGCGTATGTATTTCGTTTTATTTATAAACGTGGTTTAATTCGTATTCGATGGTGATGATTTTACTTGTGTTTTTTTTTTAAATTTATTTTCTGATATTTGCGTAAGCATTTCAACGATTTTGATATGTATGCTTGGGATTCGAACGAATAATTTCTACAAAGATCAACCTCCAGTGGCTTAGGTTTCTGGAAGTTAATTCTGCAGTTTAATTTGTTCGCATTTTATTCGATTGTGTAATCTCGTGAATGTGTGAAAATTTAGCGGTAAATGCAGGGATGTAGGATTCTCGATAGCTGCGAGTGGTTAATGCTCAGTGGCTTTGGAACGATGATGGAATTGGTGACCTGCATCTATTAAGCTTGGTTTTGTCGGTAGCATTTCATAATTGTGGAATCAGATGATGTCTTTTTATCCCGGTAGTTGTGACCGAGGAATACTGTATTAACTAAGCTGAATTTTCCTTATTTACAGTTCCCAGGTTGGGCATTGTCTAGATGATGGGCTTCGTCTTTTTTCATTTAGAGTTGACCAATTTTACAGCATGAATGCATGATGAGTACCCTACCATATAGTCCTGGGGATAGGGATACTGTGCTGTCTGTGCAGGTGTATAACACTTCAAATCTTCTTCTTGTAATTTATGTTTTGCAGAGCTCATTTCCGGTGAGACTCTAAACGATTACAGATTGTGCATAGGAAATTCGTATTAGCCATGTTTTCGCCATTATTATTTTTCGATCTTTTGCCCAATATTTGTCTGAGAATCAGAACGTTTGGTTACCTTAATTGATAAGTGTAAAATGATCTGATAGGGTTTCTAGTATATCTACGGGTTACTAATGTAAATGCGCTTGAAGAATATCTGAAGAATATCTACGGGTTTCTAGTTAACATTTCTTACTATCTGAAGAATATCTTGATAGAGAAGTAATATTTATTTATTTTTATAACCTAATGGTCTGGCTGTAGACTGTAGATTTCAGAATTCATATAACCATAATGACAACCTATTTCTTGAACCGTTCTGTTTTAGAAGCGTCAACATTTTAATCAGATTTTTTTCCATCAAGGAATAATGCATGTTCTATCTTATGTTTTTCTTACCCATGTTTGAGTTTATTAATATTGTTAGCTGATCTATATTGTCTGCTACAGGCCATTAATGCCTTAAAGAGAGGTTCTTATCTTCTGAAATATGGGCGTTGGGGGAAACCGAAGTTCTGCCCCTTCCAGCTCTCCAATGTCAGTGAGCTCCATTTCAGTATTTTTAGAACAGTGTATTGTGCTCCATGGTATTTAACATGCGGTATATATTTAGCAATGGACTTGGGTCCAACATTAGCCCTGTTTTAGATGCAGCTTTCAGAAAGCTAGTGCATTTGATGCATTTATTAGGCGAGCTGGATTAATTTAAACACACAAAAAAGGTTACAATACAGTTCTGTAAATGGTTGCTTGATCGTTTATGTTGTCACCTCTACATCACAAAATCATTTTTCCTCCAATTATTTTGGCCTCTTATTTCTCCCTATTTTATTTATCACGATCACAGGACGAGAAAACACTAACTTGGTATGCTGGAAAAGTGCAAAAACAGCTCCGACTAAGTCAAGTTTCAAGGGTTATACCTGGACAACGTACTGTAAGTTTTTTTGCTACTGGAACAGCACATTTACACTAGGATAATTATATACTTGTGTGGTTATGTACGCGTCACAGATTAAGTGAACAACTACTAGGGGTAGGAGTAGGACAGCTCGAACATTAATTATAGTGTTTTGTGTGTGTTTGCTGGAACATGGATCCAAAAATTCGTGTGCGTAACATGCAGAACCTTAATGTAGAAATTCCTAATTTATTTGTTTTGGTGTTTTACTATTCTGGTTCCATATTTTTCTTTTTGGATCATTAGGTAAGTCATAAGTGTGGTGCATATGGATTTTTTCCCATTTTGCTTGAGTTGAATATTAAATGCTGTCGTAATGCAGATTGACCCTGGAATTACTTTATATGCCTCAAGTAAATAGAACAAAACTATTGTATAAAGTATCCATGCCTTTTAATTTGGTCTTGTATACCATAAGTTCCTTAAAAAACAAATCAGGTATTCATTACTACTCCTATTATTAGTTACATTAATTATTTTTCTTAATGGACTCTAATTTCACATCCTATATTCATATTACCGGAAACTTCTGGAAAGATACTATTGCATATACAAGAGCTGATCATTATATAAGAAAGAGATTGACTGAATTCAATAGCTGTTTTCATTCTGTACCAACGCGTACGGAGATTTTCATGGTATTCCCATTGCCACTGCATTTCATGGACAGTTGAACATATCTTCTTCTTGTGGTGCACATACACTGTACATTACTTAGGCTTAATGGCATGCTTACTTTTATATTTTGAAATTGATAGACTGATTTGTGTGTGTATCATCACATGGATGTAAGCATGTACCAGTTAACTTGTTTTTATACCTTTTCATTATGAGGTGCACGTGAACTCAATGTAGGTTTACTCTACTCACAAATTTAATTGATCTGGACAACAAAACTTGAATTGATTTTTGGCAACATCTATGATCTGTTAATCAAATGCATTAGGTTATTTCTTGTGTTTATGCAGGCAATATTTCAGAGGTATCCTCAACCTGAGAAGGAATACCAGTCATTTTCTCTTATCTACGGCAGAAGATCATTGGATGTGGTACGTAATATTTATGGAGACAAACATGACACCTTTGAAGATGACTACCCTTGCCACTCAGTTGTTTGTATTTTAAGCTTGATTTCTGTTCCTGACTTCATTTAGTTTAACCAAATATTGATTGAACATAAAATTATATTCATAATAAGTACAAATGTATAATGGTTTACTAATATACACAAAAAGGTTAGCTGACAGTGTGTTGTTTTTAACAGATATGCAAAGACAAGTGTGAAGCAGAGACCTGGTTTGTGGCCTTAAGGGAATTAGTTTCAGGGGGTAACTGCCGAAAATGGGGAACCGAAACCAGGACAGACTGCTCATTTTCCGACTGTTCAAGTGATCAAACGGAAAGAAGTTCTCTGTCCATCATATCAAATAGCAGTGAAGATGCAACTCATGAGGTTTCTTCCTATGGTTCACATATATGCAACCCATGAACCTCTCCAAAATCTGTTATTTCATCTGATCCTGGTTAAATATATCTGCAGGGTAAACAGATCCATCAAATAATTGATCAGTCTTGTGATAGATTCCCTCAGAAAAGACTGGAGAAAGTTTTATCTGATGGTGCACTACTAAAAACTGCATCTCTACCATCTCCACAGAGAGAGTCTGGTCTCTATTCTGGCATTTCGCTACCAAATGAAAGTGTGGGTCCTAGAAACTCCGTAGATTCTTCTCGAATTAGTTTTTCCAGTGCTGTGAGTACATCTAGTCTGGAATCTTCTCCAGGAGATATTCCTTTAAGCATCATTTTCATCTGCGGGGAGGGAATCCAGGATGACCAGCTGGATGCATTTTCGCCAAAGGTTTTAGAATCTGCTTCTACACTTGATGCTCAAAATATTTCTTGTGGCAGTAGACATGCTGTACTAATCACAAGACAAGGGCAGCTCTTTAGTTGGGGAGACGGCACTGGTGGAAAGCTGGGTCATGGATCAGAAGCTGCTATGCTTAGTCCTCGGCTCATTAATGCTCTTTCGGGAATGAACATTGTATCAGTAGGATGTGGAGAATATCATACATGTGCAGTTACGATAACCGGAGATCTATACACATGGGGTGATGGAATCCATAACGTTGGCCTCCTCGGGCATGGCACCGGACTCAGTTACTGGACCCCAAGAAAAGTCGGGGGTCCAATGGAAGGCATCTGCATAACCTCCGTATCTTGTGGGCCCTGGCATTCAGCTGCTATCACATCACTAGGCCAGTTGTTTACGTTTGGAGATGGAGCTTTTGGTGCCCTAGGTCATGGGGATCGGTGTTGCACAATTATTCCAAAGGAAGTTTCGGCCTTGAAAGGACAAAAGACTGTGAGAATATCATGTGGGTTTTGGCATACTGCTGCAATAGTAGAGGTTTGTTCTGAGTCGCCAGGTGGAAGTAGCTCTCTAAATGGGAAGCTGTTCACTTGGGGAAATGGAGACGAAGGCCAACTTGGACACGGTGATAAAAATGTCCGACTATTACCATGCTTCGTGTCTATGCCAAGTGACAAGAATTTCTGTCAAGTAGCATGTGGCCAGAGCATTACAGTTGCTCTGACCATATGTGGACAAGTATACACAATGGGAGACATGCATACATTGCCTGTACGTACTGAAGGTAAACTCAAAAATTATTTCGTTAAAGAAATATCATGTGGCTCTCATCATGTTGTTGCTCTGACTTCTACGTCTGAAGTGTTCACATGGGGAAAGGGGAAAAATGGTCAATTAGGCCAAGGGGACAATGCTGACAGAGATTCTCCTACTCTAGTTAAAACCTTAGAGAGCAAACAGGTAAAGAGAATTGTTTGTGGAAATAATCTAACGGCAGCCATTTGTCTTCACCAATGGGTATGTTCGGTTGACTACTCAATTTGTTCTGGTTGTCGTAATTCGTTTAATTTCACACGCAAGCGCCATAACTGCTACAATTGTGGTCTTTTATTCTGCAAAGTGTGCACTAATAAGAGGTCTCTGGGTGCTTCTTTGGCTCTAAATCCAAACAAGTTATGTCGTGTGTGTGAAGACTGTTTTGCTAAACTGAGAAACGGCTTGGGTACTAGAGTCAACTCCCGGCCCCCGAAGTCGAGCAGTAACTCATGTGTACGTGTGGACCCTGTTTATGAATTGAAGAAAGAGTGTTCAAAATCTAAGAGACTTGGCATGCTTTCGAGACTATCGTCATTTGACTCGTTCAGGAGATCAACTGGCCAAGTTTCAAAGAAAAATCAAAAGCCGAATCCGAGCAGTGCTCCTAGTTCTCCATTCTGTGGTGGTGATCTGAGAAGTAATAGGTCTTTTGTGTCTAGTCCGTCCACGCCTATGTTTGACATCTATGAGAAGAACACTCGTTCTCTGTCACTTCCCTCGTCATTATGCAGTGTTCATGACCATGAAGAAGTTATGGATGAGGCTAACCAAACAAATGATAATGATCTCGCTGAAGAAATTTCATTTTTGAAGGAACAGGTAAATCACGTTCATACAACAATTCCATTTTCTTTCTCTGAATGTGACTAGTGCTGTCAGTTCTCCTTAGTTCTTACAGATTTGATTTCGAAGCTGAAACTGCAGGACTCATTAGTTTTAATCAGTATTCATAAATCGTGAATGCTACTTAATTTTTTCTATCAAATATTGAAGTTATTGGCCATAATGACTGGTGTTTTCTGCATTGATTGAAGTTTAGTTGTTATTTTTCATCCCTTGAGGATTATGGAATCAGTTTCCTCTTGCTCTTTTTTTGATATTCATTTTTCTTTACATATCAATACAATTGGCTTATCCATCACAGGTGGAAGTCCTGACTCACAAGACTCGGTTCCTAGCAAAAGAACTTGAGACAGCATCAAATCAATTAAATGAGGCGACTAGTTTGTTTCAGATTGAATCCGAGAAAAACAATGCTGCACAGGCCTCCATCAAATGCCTTACGAGTCAGGTAAGTGAATATATTACATCATTAGTATTTACTTAAAATTGCTCGCATTGTTGAGATCGCATGGATAGGTAGACAGAGTTATAATGAATCTGGCTGGGGTACATCATGATTTTATTTTTTCTGCTTTATATTCTATCCAGCACGCAATTAACATAGTTTAATTTCTATATTGCAAATGTTTTTTTCCTCAGTTGAATGAAATGACCGCAAGAGTATCTCAGGGAGCATCTTGTCGAGCATTTGATCCGTTTGGTGATACAATGTGGCATGTACTAAATACTGCTTCTACATGAAAGTCAGTCTGTTTGAGTTAGGTATCTGTAAATCTCCCTTTGTAGATCGTTATTCTTCAAGAAACATGTCCATTTAGTCTGTTCGAACCAACTGTGACATGGAAATGGATTGCGTTTTGGGTTGAAGGAAAGTACATACTTGTAATAAAATTAGGAACACTTCTTAGCTTAGGCAAACAAGGTTCTCTACGAATGAATTCATTACACCGTTACACAAGAATCTCGTGACGAGATAGTTTTGTTGCAAGAAAGATCAATTTACTTACCTATCACACTGTAAAGATACTATTCAGGTTCAAGTACTTGATAAAGGTTTCTGAAATTGAAAAATCCGCCTCATGGTGTCTACCAACCACATGATCAACACACACTAGAGGCAAGTTCATGGTTAATAGTATTTGCATGGTGAATTAATTAGATTATCTTAGCAGTAAGGAAACAGAATAATAAATAATAAATCACACATTAACATATCCTAAATGCAGATTTTCCTCAACACACTGCAGCCATAATAGTTTGATTCAAGATGTTACAATAACAAAACAGAAATGATGAATCTACCATATTTGTGGTATGTAACAACTAAAACATGACCAAATAATTTCCGAATTCTGGAGGTGGTAACAGACCACACAACATACAAGAAGTTCTCTGAACTAAAGGAATTCAGCCAACTCCTACAGTAAACTTTTCCTCATATGCGTGTGAGCATCCCATTTTTGAGTTAGTTTCAGTCATAATTATCTGAAGATCCGTGGATGGATCGGGACACTATTTCTTGAGCTTCTGCAAGAGCCGAATCATTCTCATCCGCGGCATATAATATCTTCTTAATTCCCATAGCCATCTGCAATATATATCAAGAAAATAACAGTTTTAATTTTTTTTGATGTCCACTTAAGTTGGGCCCTATTGTCATATCAAGATAAAACAAAAATATGAAGGTACATTTATTTTCAAAACTTCTCCCCCAAACATATGATGCATCAGATAGACGTGCCAGAAATGTATAATTAAAATGTACTAATAAATCCCCTTAAATACCAACGAGTTGCTCAAAATTTAAAATTTGATGCTCAATCATGAGTTCACTGTAGAGAGCATAAACAGAATCTTGAAGACAGTATATATCTTGAGAATATGTTAAATCGGCTGCAGTACACAGCTACAACTACTCTAACCAATAATAAATTTTTGAACAGGATAGTCAGGAATTCTTACCGGAATATTGTCCAACTCACGTGCCTCGCAAAGTATTTCTATGTCTCGCAGTTTGGCGAAGTAGAAATCTCTTTCCTTCTCCAAGTGATCAACAGAAAGCTTGAGTTCCGTAAGCTGGATATCACTTCTTATTGTAAGCATAATACTACAGCTTAAAATGAACTCTAAAGCCATTACAGAACGAACACATGATACTAAATGGTGAAAACAATCCTGATTAGTTTTATGCAACCAATTGAAAAACGATGGTCGAGGGGCTCAAAGAAAAATCAAATAAAGCAACACTATTATTACCTCCTTTGTTAATGTTTGAATCTCCATTGAGGACTCCATTCCAGCAGCCACACCGCCCGATTTCCCTTGTTTGATAACTGAAAATATTTATTATATATATAAGCAAAACAACAAAAGGTATTTGATATTGAACATTAAAAATATGCTTATGGCTCTTACCAGTAAGCCTATTATTTTCATTGGACAAACTAGAATTCATTGAGTTATTTGTTTGCAATGACTTAAAGTTCTTCTGAGAACCCTTCGAACTTCTATCCCTTCCACCTTTAGTTCTTCTCTCCATGGGATTGTAATTCCTGAAAAAACTCGCACACAGGTAATTATAGGGGCGAATGAAAGTTACACGAAAGTTTATCAGTGGAGGTAATATTATTACTCGTTCATCAGTCCTCCATTTATAGAATCACAGTATCTCTTCAGCCATTGCAGAAACTCCAAGTTATCCAGTGGCCTCCCTTTGACAAGTTTGTTGACCTCAATATACTGCAACAAACACAAATGATCAATGATCACAAAATTATGGGTTATTTACAAAAACTACCCATGAGACAAATACATTTTGAAATTACGAATAACCCCTTGAAGTTTGTATTTATCTTAAAACAGCGATCTCTTGACACCTATTGAGAGTGCACTTTAGTAAGGAAAAAATAAATGTCGGGCGATTATTCTTAATTTTGATAGACAACTGGATGCTGTTGTAATCATCCTTGAAATTATAACTGAGGTAAATAAGATGGTAATACATTAAGAAAAAAAGAGAGTAATACCTTTTCAATTTTGAGCTTGCTAAAAACATCTTGAAGTACTTTGTAGTTCTGGATCATATCATATTCAGTCTTTGCGTCAAAATTAACCTAAACAAGAAACTGATATATTTTAGAAATAACGGCATGATATATTGCATTATCAAACAAGGAAGTTCATACAATTAAAGTAGTGACCTTGTGCATGGGGACAACTCCCGGATTCGCCATATCCATCAATTGACATTGCACAGCCCCAGATGCCGCCTATCAATAGATAAAAAAAGGTCATAAATGGAACATCAGGGAAGTTTCAACTTTCAATCAACCTCAAGAGTTTAGCAGAAAACTTTGCATGACCGTAATACCCTTGGTGACAACCATAAGCCTAAGAAGCATTCTTAAACTATCTTCTTTCGGTATTTATATTATCGGAAAAACACCATTAAAAGAAGAAGAAATCTTGGGCAAAGCCCTGTTTGTTTGTTTTTGAATTGAAATTACAATTTTCATAGTCTTTATAGATCAAGAAAACACAAACGAAGTTAGGAGTATTATATTACAGTATAAGATATGAAAAAGACTGCCCCAGTTGAGATCAAAGGCAACGAAGTTAGGAGTAATATATTACAGTAGTATAAGATATGAAAAAGACTGCCCCAGTTGAGATCAAAGACAATAATATAAAATTGAATTCTTTCCCAAAAAATAATCAACATGTAAGCATTATTGTGTCCCCTGGAAAATAAAAAACCAAACTTTATCAAACCCAAAATAAAACATTGGAATAAAGAAAGGCACCCATCAATTACTTCTATTTACAAGATCACAAATATGAGAAATCTCATTAAAAGTAACTCACCCATTTAGAAATAAAATAATAAAACAATATAAAATTGGAATATATGTTTTGTTTTTGTTTAGGTACCTCTTCGACTCGAGAAAGATTAAGCTGAAGCCTGGCGTTGATCCAGCCAAGAATCTCATTCCTCCCCACAAAATATGCACCATCCATCATCCCGATGTTCGCCGCCATTGCTATCGAAAATCCTTTGATTTCTGAATATTTGATTTTCTTGGATTTTCTTCCGTTTTTAAAAGGGAGAGAGAGAGAGAAGGGGGGGAGAGCGAAATTGTGTAATTCAAATCTTTTTGATATTGTTACTGTTTTTTGGCCTTTAATTTAAAGTAGGGTGTGAGAGAGGGGGATATATAGAAACGGGAAGAAATTGGAGGTGTCAAATACAAATACAACCAAAATTTGAAAAAGTGATACTCCATTTAATTGCCCTGGAATCAATCAAGGTATAGTACTATACACTGCTAACATTTTTCTCTTATGGGTGATTAGTTCGACTCTTGATATCTATTATTAATAATCTATTTCAATTCAATTTGATGGTTTTAATTCAATTCCATATGTTACTTCAGATTAGGCATTTTAGCAACTGGTATGTTCAAAATTTATCAAGTGTACATTTGGATATTTGATAGCCAACGATCAAATATAAAAAAACCAAATAGAAATTACAAAGAGTGGAAAATGCAATATTGGAAAGGGAGTGTTAACCAGTTTTTATGCCTATACTATACAACAACACAATCAAAATCCATTTAATTTTAGGGCATTGTGAGCCCTAATTTCTTGAAAAGGCTTTGAATATTATTGAGAATTGCTAAGGTGTTGCTCGTGTACTCCTGGGACCTCTGTACCCTCACCCTAAACTCGCCCAGAGCCGTCGATCCCATCTCCGCCAGCCCATCCAGGCACGTCTCCTGATCCGTCATCGCCGCGCTGATCCACGTCTTCAAGTCGCCGATCCTCGCCTCCGTCAACACCTTCTCCCCGATCCCCACGCAGATCGACTCGGCCGACCGCCCGAGTTGACTCGCCGCGTCGTCGAATAGCTCTGCGCAGTCCTTCACCGCCGGATCGGCATCCGAACCGGAGATCCGGTCTTTGAGGTCCGAGACCTCGACCAGCCCGGCGTGGAGAGAGAGATTGAAGAAGGTCAGGGGGTTATTCGAGGGCGGCGCGTTGAGGGGAGAAATGGAGGAGAGGCAGGAGGCCGGGTACCGAGTCACGGCGCATACGGTTTTGAGCGACTCGCCCGATGACTCGGATTCTTCGGACTCCGTGATGAGAGCGGTGACGAGGGAAGCCACGATGAGGGTCAGGATGACGGCGAGAGAGGTGGCGACGATGATTGCGCGGCGGCGGTTTGGTGGAGGATCGGAGCGGCCTTCTAACTGGTTTATTTTGCCGTAGCCTTTGATTAAATTCATAGACTCCATGGGTTGGGGGTTTTTGAGTTTGTATCTCTCTCTGCGATTGAAGAAAGGCTGGAATTGAAAATGGAATTACTCACCGTTAGTAAGCGTCTAAATTTATCAGGTATTTCTCCACTTCTTTTTTTAAAGTCAAAATTAAGAGGGGTGTATTCGTTCAGAGTCTATAGGATTTTAATGGACTTTTAAAATCTTGGGTTATTCAATTCGGATTTTTAAAAGTCCAATAAAATCCGGAGGTATTCAATTAGGATTTTAAAAAGTCTTAAAAAATCTATAGGTATTCAACACTCTATGGATTTTAATGGATTTTAATAGTTGGTTGATTTTAATGGATTCTACTTCAAAATTATAACTAGATTTGACTTTTCAAAATCTCTCATAATTAGAAGAGATTTCGACGGACTTTTTTCCAACACGAAAACTCAAACACGTAAATAAAAAAAACAATCGTCATTTAACAAAAGTATTACACAAATCTACTATCTATATAAAATAATCAAAATTCTATTTAAGAATATTGATCTTATCAGTTTTCGTTAAATATAATTATTTATATATTATATTAATAATAAATTATTTTGTATTTATTATGTACAATAATATGTTTCTCAATAACAATCCAATGTAATAAATTTAATTATTAATATTATTATTAAATTTATTTAAAAATTTATTTATAATCATTTATTTACAATTGTATATTGTTTAATATAATAAATTTAATTATTAATATTATTATTAAATTTATTTAAAAATTTATTTATAATCATTTATTTACAATTGTATATTGTTTAATATTCGATAAAATATGATCAAAATTCACCATGTCTGACACCAATGAAGATTTTTTGAAAAAAATTGATATTTCAAAGTCAAATAACGAAAGTTGATAAAGGGAGAACACGTGTTGCTAAAACGATAGAGTTAAACAATGAGTTTCAAAATTCACCACGTCTCGACACCAATGAAGATTTTTTGAAAAAAATTGATATTTCAAAATCAAATAACGAAAGTTGATAAATGGAGAACACGTGTTGCTAAAACAATAGAGTTAAACAATGAGTTTCAAATATAGAAGTGATAAAAATAAAAATAAAATAATAATTTATTTATTTTATTTTTCTAAAAAAATTGATTTTTTTATATACAAGTATGTTATATAAAGTATTTCTAAAGCAATAGAGTTAACCAATGATTTTCAAATATAAAAGTGATAAAAATAAAACATAAAATAATAATATATTTATTTTAATTTTCTAAAAATATTGATTTTTATATAGAAGTATGTTATATACATTTGATAAATGGAGAACAAGTATTTCTAAAGCGAGAGAGGTAAATAATGAGTTTCAAGTATAAAAGTGATAAATATAAAAATTAAAAAAATAATTTATTTATTTTATGTTTCTAAAAAAATTTTGATTTTTTTAATAAAAGTATGTTTATATAAATTTGTATTTTAAAGTTTTTGAAAGTCTACGTAAATCAATAAAAAATATATTTTATAAATTTTTATATACAAGTATGTTATATAAAATCTATGAAAATCAATAGTAAAGTCAATCAAAAAATCAGTCAAACTCTGGATAGAGTCTATGGATTTTACAAATCCATAGACTTTTTAAAATCAATTAAAATTCTACAAACTCCTAAACGAATACACCATCCTAAGTTTCAGAAAATTAACCATTCGTAAGAAAATAATTGGGTTATTGTAAAAAATTGCAATCTAGGGATTGGTAAACCAATTGTTTGAACAATTTTTTTTATTAAAATATTATAAAGCTTGTACATCAGTTTTTACTGTGGGTTTGCGCGTAGCTTATATTAGACAATTTCGTTGACATCTCTACTATCTAGTAAGCACGAACATAACAAGAAGGTCATGATATTTTGTTGGATTAATCCTCACACGTCTAATAGTTAATGCTTTGAAAAAGTGAGATTAAAATATCAATTAGTACTACCTACAACGGAACTTAAAGAGTGTCCAGAACAAGAAGAACATGAACAGCAACTGCAAGCCTCCCACGCACATGAGAAACAGGCTTCTAAACATCATACCCCATTTTGCTACAAACTCAGCCCAGAACTTCTCCCAAACAACGTTGTACGTCATCACCAACAGATTCTCTCTGCAGCTCCTCAGATACTCCTTCACCCGAAGCACCTTCTCTCTCACCGCCACGTCACCCACACATGCCTCGAGATCCCCCTCCACTCCCATCATCCGCTCTACCGTCTCATCCATTTTCTCTCCAAAAAATAACGGGTTGATTCGGAAAATGGACTGGATTCGACTCGACAAACCCCTCAACGAGTCCGAACAGTTATTCAAAGCAGCCACAGCTGTTTTATCATCATCATCATCGATGCTTCAACAAAACATTCATAAATCATGAATTAAGAGAGCTTGATTAATATGCACGTGATTAATTAATTAATTATGTATATACGTACCTTTGTGAGGTGGCTCGGCCGTCGATCAAGGAAATGAGGTTCTCGAGATCTTCGATAGATTTCTGGAGGGTGAGCTGGAAAATACGGGCGGGGTCCATTACGTATTTGGTGGTGATGATAGTGTTGTACATTCTCCAACAGGGCGGAGCATTGCAAGGGGCAGAGTAGAAAATAACAGGATTGTCGCGGGGGGCCGATTTATCATCGGGCAGCTGAGTGTCTTCTTGGAAAAGGTAGGCGATTAAGGCACCTATGATCAGCGTTAGGCAGACGACCAAGGATGTTAAAACGATGATTGCCATTTTGTTTCTCTTCTTGAATCTTGATAACCTGTCATTGTTATTTTCAAGAACAGGTATTGTTGTTGTTGTCTTGAAGCTGTTGCTGCTGTTGAGTGATGCCATGACAAAGTGAGTAGCAGAAGGAGACAACAGATATGTATGTGTTGTTGTTGTGTATATTAGTATATATGAATTGGACTGAATTTCAATAACAGTTGAGCCCACAATAATAAATTCCAGATGACTTATGAAGTGCTATAATTTTCCACAAGTTGTGAATTGTGAAGTTTCATGGCACATGCTTTCTTGACTTTTTTTGGTTTATACTTTTAAAATACTATGTCATATTTGAGAGACAAGTCTGAATTTCAAATTCATACAATATATATCAAGTGGTTTTGAAGAACAAGAAATACAGCACACCCAAAAATATGTAGGCTAAAGAATACAAACCAACAATGAACCTATAATCAAAATAAGAATACGAATACGAATAACCATACAAATAATCATCATCATCAACAATCTGAGTGTAAGGATTGTAGAATTCATATAGAATGGTCTCCCTTTGATCCAGCAGCACAATGCTATTAACAATATACTTCCTTGCTTCCTCCACACCCGCTTTCACTTCCTCCACTACTCCATCAATCTTCTCTTCATTCAATGCCACTAAACATTGACCAGCGTCGCCCGCCGCAGACTTCAGATTGCCTATGTCCCCATAACTCAACGGCTCAAAATCCGACAGGAGGCCTAACGTTGACAACGACTTGTTGACTCGGGTCAACGAGTCTTGCACCCATGTTCCGCAATCGGACATCCTTGCCTCGATGTTTCGAGAAGTGTTGTTGTTGGTTCCTTTATTTATGGAAATCATGACGCTGTTGAGTTGGTTGATGGCGATTTTAAGGGAAGTCGAGAAAATTGGGCCCGGCCCGTTGTTGAGTGTTGCAGTGGTGTTTAAGACGGACGACATGGAGTCGTAACATAGTTTGCGGTAAACGGTGAGATGACAGAAATACCGGCCCGAGCCCGACTCGTAAGAATTGAGATGTTTGAGCTGTCTGTTCTTCCTCCTCTTATCTATGGAGGAGAGGATCGACATGGTCGCTGCTACGAGCAGGAGTAGAAGAAGCAAGGCCAGTAAGACGGTTTTTAGGTTCTTGTTTATTCTTCGAGTTTTCGGAGGGGGTGGAGGTTGTTCATCTTGGGCAAGCAAGGAGATGGTGAAGCTTTCAATATCAGGGCCCGAATCCATTTCACTTTGTGGAGATTTGTTTTTACATTCAACAAGTATTATTGGAAGTGAATGCAATATAGTGTAGTGTAGTGTAGTGTAGTGTGTGGTGCCAAAAGAAAAAGATGAGGTTGTGGAGGACTTTGAAGTCAACGGTTGCTTCTTAAAGTTTGAATATGTCAAATGTAGCAATTCACATTATTGGATTCTTGATGATAGACAAAATGAATAACATTGTTATTCATTTTAAAACTGGGATTTCGGGTTCCAAAATCGAACCGTGACTAGAAACTACTAGAACCAGAACTAGCGGTTTCAGAAATCGACGATTCGAAACCATTGAGCACGTCTACATTAACATGAGGTTAATAATAATAAAATACTGCAAAGCAATGCGCGGTTTTGTATATATATAATCGAAACATCATCATCAACGACGGAGTCTAAAGAGTGACCAAAACAAGCCAAAAATAAACAAAATTTGCAACCCAAACAACACGCCGCCGTGGTAAACAATATCGTTGACCATGCTAATCCTATAAAACTGACACATCAGCAAAACCCTGGCGTACTCTAGCAGAAACCTCCGGCTGCTGCTAACGTACACCTTCACTTCCTGAACCATCGCCGCAGTGGATGATTTCCCGACTCTCCCCATCTCATCGATGCACGAGTCCAGATTCTCCTCTGCCCCCGCGATCTTCTTCAGCATCGCAGCCCTCTGCCCGCTGCCCAAAAACGCGTGGGCCCGCAGCGCGGCCCGGATCCGACCCAGGCCGACCCGCAGCGAAACAGAGCAGTTCTTGAAGGCCGACGTGGCGTTGTTGTTGGATAGGAATGTGATGAGATTGACGATCTTGTCGTCCGCCGTTCGGAGGGAGAGGGTGAATATCTGATTAGGGTGGACGTTGTTATTGGTTCTTGAATTGAGAACCGTGAGGATGGCTCTGAAGCACGAGGGGGTACTCTCGGCAACTTCGCAGAAGGCGTTGACTGCAGAGTTGACCGCTCGGGGAGGGTAGGCGATCAGAGCGCCCAGTATGATGAGCGTGAGGGAGATCATGAAGAAGATGGAAATGATGATCAGGATTCGGTTTCTTTTTCGGAATGTAGATAGGTTGCGGTTGATTGAATCTTGGCGGCTGCAGGAGCTAACATCGTTGCTCGATTTCATGACACTAAAATTCATGAATAATTGGGGTGTTTTTTATGAGACTATAATACTATACTCATGTAACTGTACTTATGTAACGTACTCTTCCCAACAAAGATGGCAATATTTCATTTGTAAATTATAAAAGAAGTATTGCTTCTTTATTGAGACTGAGAAAATATATTTTATTAAAGTAAGACTATAATGCAATGTACTTTCTTTTTCTCATAATTAATAGGTGCACTATTTTTTTTGTTTTTCATAATAGTTCATACACTCCAAAATAAAAAATAAAAAATTCCATTTTTTTCACTTTAAAATACAATTTTACCTACTTTATTCATATATTTTATTTTTCTATTTAAAAATACATTTTTACACTTTAATTTTTATCAAAAAATAACATTTTTTTTTCTCTATGATCAAAAGAGTCTATCATGTATTGTGAAAGAGATGGAGTATATTTTATCGAAGCCTGTCACATTGGAAACCGCGGGGATATACTCCCAAATAAATTTGAGGTGTGACCGAGTCTTCCAATCGACAGCTCACATTGGTGTGGTTGTTGGCTTGTTGCAACAATAAAAATAATTAATAAATAATTAAAATTTTCTTGGAGTTTTCCTCTTGAGGGAGAGAGAGAGTGAGATTCCATGAGTTTTAATGAAAAAAAGTGGTATTCTATTGGATCCCATATTACAATTGCATTTGCATTTAGCCATCACGGGTTCCTAATTATTGTACATTTTCTGTTACACTGAAAATGTCTGTGTTACATTATTTTTTTTTTATAAGGAGGAGAGACGAGAAATTTCACTCCACTCGATCGGAGGTCCTTCGATCGGGTAGGATGTAAATCGAGGGATGTGCCGAGTAGCAGACACCTGTGCGAGAGAGCCAACAAGTTGAACCCCAGGACAAACCTTCATAGTATTTCAATGAAAATTTGTCCCACCCGAGGTTCGAACCGTGCGTCGCCGGGAATATCTCACCCACATCATCACAGACCTTACCACTCGGCTATGCCCCTGAGGACGTGTTACATTATTTTTTATTATATATAATGTAAGTGAGTCGGTCGTGGCGGGGTGTGAGTGGTGACGTTGAGGTGCAAGTTAGAGGATGCAATTAAATTTATGAGTTGAAGATAAAGGGTGTTAATTTGATTAAACCGAATCAAACTGAAAATCAAAACTAAATTATATTAGTTCGGCTCGATTTGGTTTAACCAAATTATTTCGAATTTTAATTTTTTGAAAATAGTTTAGTTCGGCTTTAATCGAAAATAGTTTGATTTTGATTTAATCAAATTATTTTGATTTGATTTGTTTAGGTTGGTTAACCAAATAGTTTGACACGTGTTCGGTAGGCTGTAGGTTTTATTTTTCATTTTAAATCGACCTGGTTCAATTTAATAATTTTTTATTTTACATTTTTTAATAAAAGTTTTTAGTAGAATAAAAATTAAGTTCAAAAGAAAGTCACACACACGTTGAGTTCGTCAACATCATTTGGTTCGGCAGAAGAAGAAACAGAGCAAGGCCAAGCACATGTACATGGCGGAATACAAACAAACCGTAAACCTATTCATAAAAAAATTAAACGGACCAGTGTCGTAGTTACGGAAATCGGACGAAGAAACACTGTGAGGATTGTCGTAGAAATCGTAAATAATGTACTCTCTCTTCTCCAACAACCCAACGCTAATCATCATGCACTTGATCGCTTTCTCCACTCCCAATCTCACTTCCTCCACTCCTATCGACGACGAACATTCCCTAGCACGATCGCCCGCTGCAGCCAGCCTCCAAGCCCTCGTGAAATTTTCCACCTCCACGGAAGTCAACGCCTCGATTGCAATAAGGTTGACTCCCAACAAAGAGTCGCGGGCCCACGTCCGGCAGAGCGACAGTTGAGAATTGTTGGAGCGGGCTATTTTGGTCATTACATCGTGGAGTTGGTCGGTGGAGACTTGAAAGGAAGTGGAGAAAATCGGGCCGGGCCCCGACTCTAGCGCTTTGGTGTTTATGATGGGCGACAACGAGTCGTAGCATTGGATGGGGTATGCGGTGAGGTCGCAGTAGTGACGAATCAGGATCGACTGGTAAGAAAATGCGTGTTTGGATCGACTGATTTCAAGAGGCAGGGAGGACAATGTTATGATGATTGTAGCTATGAGAAGGAGTGAAATAAGGAGTGCAATGAAGTAGAGTGGTTTTAGATTCTTATGTTTTGTGATTCTTGTTGG
This sequence comes from Euphrasia confusa, assembly GCA_954870475.1. Classification (NCBI taxonomy): domain Eukaryota; kingdom Viridiplantae; phylum Streptophyta; class Magnoliopsida; order Lamiales; family Orobanchaceae; genus Euphrasia; species Euphrasia confusa. Next base: position 3,039,542 of record OX940970.1, read on the forward strand.
TGAGGGGAGTTTTTGAAGGAGGGCGATTTCATTGATGGATGAATCCATTTTCTTGCTTTTCAATTTTGCTTAATTTATGTGAAGCTTTTGTGTGTATATTGATGACATTGGAGTCAACTCTCTTGCTCCTTGAAGATGAATAATCAATTAAACTAAACTAGTTTAATTAATTTGAATCAACTTTTATATTTTTTTAAATATAGGTCAATTTTAATGTTTCGAGTTCGAACTTTAATCTTTTCGATCCTCAATTTAACTGCTCAATTAACTAAGTTAACAACTCTTCAAACCCTTATTTTGAAACAGTCAAACATGAATAGTATTAATATAAAAGAAAATCATGAAGAATCAAATATTAATAGTAAAAATTAGTAAAGTAATTAAGAAAAACAATCTGTATTGTTTTTTGCTAAAATAAAAAAATAAAAATAAAATTACGTGTTTAAAATGAAAAAAAAAAATTATAATATACAAATCACAATTAATGAATTATCCGACATTGGATTATTCGAGCAAATTTCATCACCTATACCAAAACCACCCCAACCAGAGAAATCCGCCGCAACCAACGAGATGCTCAACGTCGATTACCAGCAGTCCGAGGTAAATATAGAAGCACGGAATCAATTTAACAACCATTTTTCTTGAATGAAGCTCTCAGTAAGTAAGTCTTGGTCTGATTTGATTTGCAGGAGAAAATGTACGACCATAGATTCCAGCGCACGGACCAGTGGATGCCGGTTTACGCTTGGCTCGAATCACTCGACACGGACGAGGTTATTAAGTCGAGAGACGTGATCGATTGGCTCACGGCTAACCCAGAAATCAGAGACCACTTGTACTCCCGCCACTCGCGCTACCACCTTATGCACTACATCAAGAAATGCCATGTCAAAATCTTGAAGCGCAAGGAAAAGCAGGTCCTTTTCTTCCTCATTTAGCTCAGATATTCTCTGTGTATGATCGCAATTGAAAAATGAATGTTGTGGGGTTTTGGGGTTTTCTTCCAATTTGGGAATTTAGGGTTTTTTGGGGGGTTTTCTTCGAATTGAAAAATGTACTGCCATTCACAATGTTATTGATTTCCAAATTGCCCGTTGTGGAGTAGCCGTGTATAGCAACTGGGAAGGCTCAATTTATCACTACGAATAGAGTTTGCAACTTGAATCTTTCTCCGATTATTAACGCAGTTTTGAATCTTATTTCTTTCCTACTGTTCTTTTTACGGTAACTCGAGTGTTCTGTTTCATTTTATTCCACGCCGATTAACTAATTTCTTGATGGTTACCTCCTATTGAGACACGCTTCATGCTTGCTTCAGGCCTTTTTTTTTTCACCCAAAGAGCCCACTTTGAAAACAATATGATATGTAGGAGCATGTGTAGCTGAGTGATAGATGAACAAAGAAAAAAAAGCATATATCTCTTGAATAACTTGTCTAATCGGTGAAATTCATTTTAATAACTACTCCATATAGTATCTGCTTAGTTTCTAGACATATAGGCTAATGATATTTTGATTTGGTTTTTGACACGTACTATTACCTCTTGAATAACTAGTCTGATTTTTTATTTATTTTGTGGAGTATAATGGCTTTAAGAAGATTAGACCTTAAACTCATTTTCCATTTCAATAAACACAGGGATTGATTATTGCTAAAATACCTTCAAAGGATGCTGAAGACAGAACTCCTGGTTCACCTAATGGTACTCATGGTTACACTCTCTCTATTGGCTCGTACAAAATTGTGATGAATACTGTATATTGTATATGGAATCTCAAGTAGTCAAGTTTTATTCTTTCGAGAAACAACAGAAACCATTTAAGCGAAATCACTCTTTAAAATTTTAGTACTGTATTAGATTTTAGAAACTCAGATTATATACTCCTTTCTCCTATTTCCCCTTTTCTTGTTATCTTTTCAATTTGTGGGACACCATATGTTCTAGTGTTGACAATTTCGGTCGATGATGATTTTGCCCCTAGTCAATTAGCGACCACGATATTTAAGTTGACTTGTAAATTTCGCACAGGCAACAACTTGAGCAGCATGCCTAAAGACAGTGAGCTATACAAAGCAAAACGGAGTGAGGCTCTGCGCAAATATGAGATGTAAGTTAAAAACCAATTATTATACATTTTTTTGAAGGTTGGGCCTGAAAATTGAATTTGTTCATTCTACTCTGCCTGTAAACTTGTGTTTTTTTTTCATCAGTTTAATCGAGTTTGAGAAGCAGCTTATGCCGCTCTTTGGAAAATGTGAAAACCGATAAACGCGAATATCTACCTCGCTGCAGCGAGTTTGCTCCGGTTTTCAAAATTTGTTGTTTAGCTGTTAAAAATGAAACTGTGGATGGAAGTATATAGAGTTGTAACTCTGTAATTTATGATGTTAATGTAAATTGTACAATACACAATGTAAAAATTGGTCTTATGAGAACTTGTCGTGATTAGAAATTTGGATCTTAGTAATCAATAACAAACATCAAAACATAATTGATATGTTAAGTAATAATAATAACCTCAGTCATTTGATTTTGCAAGATAAACAAATTATTACTGATATATTTTTTTTTGAAGTTTTTTTTTTATTGCACAGAAAAGTCTTTGTTTCTTTGAATAATACAGTATATGATTAAAAAAATATATTGTACCTAAATTTGAATATTGTTGGTAATGGTTTACCAATTAAAGAGTTCGTTGGCATTTCATAAAACCTCATTAATGGCCCATTAATTAGGGTTAATTGCTACTCGGACCTCTACCTAGCTAGTAGTTTATAAAAGGAAATGGAGGCCCTCTCGTGAAATGAATTGATAATGACGACAGTTTGTTTTTCAACTTTTATTATGAATAATAAATTCTCATTATTAGTATTATTATATTTTCAAAATACGAGAATCAATATTGGGACCAAAACATAGCAGCGTGATACTTGGATCCACAATAATGTTCTAGTCTGAAGTACTGAAATTTCTTGATGACAAATGACAAAAATGTCCTCATTCGGCACGGCTTATCCGGCCATTCAATCACCGATCATCTATTGTGGTCCACGGACGACAATAGATCTCACAACCCTTCGAGTTAATTGTAGTACTTATTTATAATTCAGCTCAAGATCCGTCTGATGGCACCAAACAGATCTACAATTAAAACGCTATTGCCTCAACTAATTAAACGATCAGGAATGATATGATCCAATTTTTTTATTCGATAATTTGTTTAATTTGTCATTATTCTATCACTACGTACGTAACTATATAATGAAACACCCCTCACCAAATTAAATACTATATACCATTAAATTCTATAAACTTATGAAAAAGGGTAGAATTGTATAATGAGACAAATATTAAGCAATATTATATCAATAATAATTAATAATTAACCGACACCATGCGCATACAAGACAAATACGGAGTATAAAAGAGCATGTTCGAATGCTAAACCCTAATTAACAAAGTACATACAATATATCATTAATTTATTTTTAGTTTAGATAATTGACGTGGAATTAATACTGGCTTGATTCAATTCAGTGCAGTTTTAGTCTTCTAGAATTGTCCTTATGATATCTGCATCAACGGCAGTGATCTCTCTGGACGCAAGAATTTGAGACAGTCTCCCGCTTAGATCATCAACCTCCCTCTGCAACTTCCTGATGTAATTGCACGTCTCTTTCAACACCTTTGACGACGATGAGGAGGAGGAAGAGGAGGAGGATACCTAACATTAAACAAATCATGCATGCGCACGTGTGCACATTCATATATTGTGTGAACCTTTTGGTTAGCAAACGTACCTACATTTTTTATTTGAATAAGTCCAATTTGTTAGAGTTTCATTTTTTTTTATTGACTTTACCAAATACTGAATTTTAGTTGTAGTAATTAATTTATACTCCTTCTGCCTCAACTATTTATGCACAATTTCTTTGTAATTTACAAAATAATTGTAGATAAATAATTGGGACAAAGAGGTAGTATATCAATTTCCCATGGAAAGATGAGTGTTTTAGAAACTAACTATCTAGCTCCGGCCGGCCACTCCCATTGAAAAAACAAAGAGTGTTTACATACCCTTTTATTATCCGGCAGCAATGCTTGTAATTTGAAGATGAGATCATTAACCACGTCTTTGTCTTCGATCACCAACGGCCTTGATTCCCTCCTGTTTGACATGATATATGTGTATACTTCAAGTGAGTAACACACAAAGCTCGATAAATGTCGTAAGCACGCGAAGGATGGATCAGAGGAGCATGGGTCCTTAAAAGGAAACTCAATGTGGTGGTTATATAGCTAGAAAGAGAGAGGCTATGTATTGTTTTGTTGTTCATTTGTTTGTTGCACACTAATTAATTAAGCAGTGTAGCCAATTGAATCCAGTGGGGCCAATAAGGATTATATATACTCTCTCGGTCCAAAGACAATTGTCATATTTTCTTTTTTGGGGTGTCCAACAATAGTTGACACACCCCAAAAAAAGAAATAATTATTCTAACTTTTTCATTTTAATATACAATTTTATTCAACTTTACCTCTACTATTATTTAAACTTTTCAATTAAAAAATACAAAAATAACAATTTTCTTAAACTCTGTGTCCAGAAAAGTATGACATCTATTAATGGCGGAGGAAGTAATACACAAGTTGGATTCTAAACGAATAAAACTAATTAATACACAAGTTGGATTCTAAACGAATAAAACTAATTAGTTTTAAGATTAAGAATAATGTTTAGGTAATATTATAAGGACTTTCTAAGAATCAAATCTATTTTTTTCTTTTTAATTTAATTGCGGATTCAATTTAATTTTAGTTCACTTCATTAATCAAAATCTTAAAAAATATATATAAAATAATTAAAATATATATATATATATATATATATATATATAATTAATATAACCAATCTAGTTAATATTAAAATAATATGTATAATTTTAAAATTTATTTTTATTGTAGTGTAAATTATTTTTGTTTTAATTATTATAAAATTTTAATTTAATTCTTTTTATTTCATGTCTATTCAATTTAAAATTCATTTTCTTTATGAAACACGAACACTTACATGCAGGGCCCATTTGTTTGCGCCGGACTGAATCGATCCATAATTTTTTGGCCTTTTTTATTATGTCATAAAGCTTAATTATATACCTTAAAGGTGTATACAAAAATACTCCATATTACTCTGTACTACTTCTTTCACCGTCTTTTTTCAATTTCTTTGTAAATATAAAAAAAAATGTAGGACGAAAGTAATAATATTTTAAGGGTTGTTAGCTCAGTTAAATGTCAAGAGTTGTTAGTTCAAGGGTTGTGAGTTGTTAGCTCAGTCCAAAGTTCGAACTCAAAACATTGCAATTGATCTAAAACAAAAAAAAAAAATTATTATAATATTTGTAAGACTAGTTAGAAATTACTTTTACTTTATTATTCCATTTTATTCAAATATTACACAAATTTGATCACACTAGCTATGTTAAGGGTTGTTAGCTCGGTCCAAGATTGAAACTCAAAAAATTGCAATTGACCTAAAATAAAATATATATAATTATTATAATATTTGTAAGACGAGTTAGAAATTACTTTTACTTTATTATTCCATTTTATTATTCCATTCAAATATTACACAAATTTTAATCACACTCGCTAATGGTGTCGAAAAAAACATTTAAAAGAGAGTAGCTTTCAACGGAAAGCGAGAGTACTAGAAAAACCAATTAAACCATGGCCCACCAGTCCTTGCGGCCTATTAATAATACACCCAACTTTGTCTCGGGCCGGGCCTTAACTTTCAATCGCAATTTTAGAAGTGGCAAAATGGAGTTGGGATTGGGCCCATGAGTATCGGACCATATTCGGCCCAGCTCAATTGTACCGAAGGGTTTAGGCTGACATGACTTTTGTCACGTGCTATAATATCTATTTGAAGGCTTAATTAGTGAGCGTATAGTTCAGTGGTTCACGAATTAATATTGAAGACTACAATCACATATCTAAGTGTTCGTTATTAGAGCAAATATTTAGTATTCATTATATTCCATTCAACACTTTTATTTTTTCTTATCTCAATGCAAAGTAACATTTCATTAACTATACTATACAAATAATTATAATCACACAAATTTACTTTACACAATCACAATTAATTAAGTACATTATTTTGTAGTTCTCTCTCTCTAGTAAAATCTGTGTGCTTTTTTGGAAAAGAGCAAAGCATATTAGGAGTATATTATATATAAACTTTAATTTTTTTGTAATGTTCGGTTATATATTGTCTCGCCTTGAATTTTTATGCAAAAAAGAAAAAAACTCATATTATACTATAACTTATAACTTATAAGTTATAAGCCTAAGAGCTATACTCTTTAGCACCAATTGATTATAGTAGTAGAACATAAAACGTTTATATGATTCGTTCACTCTAGCTCCTGTTTCTTACGCTTGACATGTGACCACACATGTTATCTCTAAATTTGCAAGATATCAAAACTTAAATAAGTTGTTGTATACTTGTGAAATTAAATAGAACTCGCGCGTTTTAGAACATACGAATTACTCCTATCATTGACGTGTGATTTTAAATATAATACATTAGTCAATAAAAAGTCTTATTAATAATCTATTTTGGAATGTATCGTTAGTTGAATCAATCATCGATCTCTATATATGTCTAATCAAATCCATCATAACATATGTGTTATGTGTAGTCCCCAGATTTAGGGCCCCATATACTGTATTACTCTCTCTCTCTCTCTCTCTCTCTCTCTCTCTCTATATATATATATATATATATATATATATATATATATATATATATATATATATATATATATATATATATATATATATATATATATATATATATATTACTGTCTCTCTCTGTGTATCTCTGTCATCCAAAACTTTTTTCTTTTGTCTTCTTTTACCGTTACTGTTCATAACTCACATGCATGGAGTAATGGCAAAACTCATAGTCATAGACTCATACGGAACGGTTGTTAAAGCTGACAACATGTTATGTTCTTCTCGTAATTGTTTGCATACTTTTTTCTTGGTAGATCGTTCAACCATAATCAGAGGCAGAGCCATACATTCAGGAGGCTTAATCCTCCTTAAAGTAATTTCATTTACTCATGATCTATATGTGTTAACAAAATTTTCACATTTGAACAAAATTAAAATTCCACAACCACAAATCTAGCCCACATAAAATACATTGTTTTTTCAATCTTCGTGCCTCAACGGTTTCAAGGGGATGGAGGTAATACATCATACATGAGGCCAGCCATCGAGCTCAACCTTAAAAAGTGTACGTACGAGAGACATGAAACAAGTTGTGCGTTCCTACAATCACCTAAGATAAATACAATTAACCTCTTTTCTTATTACAAAATTATGTAGTATATGCCGTGATTTTGACTTGACTACTCATGATAAAGTATTGAAAGTGAGTCTCCCTCGATCAAACGAAAATGAAAGCTTCGCGCAGCAATTAGTCGCTGTATCTGTGTCGACATAACACGACATCTGATATACGACACCTAAATACGTGTCATGAGATTATTGAAAATGGAAAAGGAGGAAAAAAAACGTACGGACGCCTTATAATTTATGACCACAGTGAAACGAGGAGGAGCGATATTATCAAGAGACCGTACGTTCATTTAGAGTAGTGATCGAGTGAATGAGAATAAGGATAAAGTACTTATACTCCATTAGTTGATGTATCATGTATATATATATATAGGAACTTTGTGTCTGAAATTTTGATTAGATTAATAGAGTAAATTGTACTCACTTCTAAATATGTTGTGGACAGAACGAAGAGGAGCCTCAAGCTTTAGTGCCACTAGTGTGTATTCAATTGAGATTTCATCGGATTTTTTTTTTACTTTACAATTTTCTTAGATTTGAAGAATTCATAAATTCCATACAATTTTCTTAGATTTAAAGAATTCATAAATTCCATAGAGAGTTTGACTGACTTTTTTATGATTTTATTCGGATTTTCATAAATTTTATTTGATTGAGGAAAATGTTTTTTTTATAAAGTTATAATGATTTTTATTGATTTTTGCGCGGTTGACACAAATATACTTTATAAAAAAAAATATTACACGATATTTTTCATTTGTTTTATATATATAATTTCAAATTTTATTACTATTTTTTATAATAATTAACTAATATAATTTTTAATAAACAAAAACAATTATAATGTTTTTATATAATTTTGAAAGTCTTATTATTTTTAATAATAATATAGTTTATTAGAAAAAAAATATAAAATGTAATTTTTTATATAATGTTTAAAATTTTATTTTTAATATTAATTTAATTTATTACAATGAAATCCGTGTAAATCTCTTCTCATTATGAAAGATTTTAAAGAGTTTGAATTCTTCATATTTTATTATTTTTAAAAGAAAATCCAATAAAATCAATTGAGTTTTAAAATTTAACAACTTTTGAATACTTATAGATTTTTAAAGATTTTTTAAAATCTTTATTGAATACTTCAAGATTTTTATTGACTTTAAAATTTTAAATTGAATACCCCTAAATTTTAAAAGTTTTAAAAAATTCTACAGACTCTTTAACCAATTACACACTCGTTATTCAGTGGTCCAAGCCCAGCACGGAATGGTTTCAGGCACAGACTGGGTTGCTGTCTGATCTTGAGTCCACAACCTAGTTCGGCCCAGTCCTCACTAACTCGGCCCACCCATCTATATAAAATATTAAAATGGTCATCTTTGCATAAAATAAGTAAATAATTAACACATGGACTAACTTTAATTTAAGAGTATTAATTAATTAAATCATAATTGGGTAAAAATAAAAAACATAAGAAAAACTCTTAAAAATATAGTATAAATTTTGTTTGAAATCTTCAAATTACACAAAACGTAAATATTCGTGTTTAGACAATCGCTCACATAACGAACAATACTTTAATTATTAAACATATATAGTACCCGTGAGCGCGCGTAACTAATAAAGAGATGTCACGTGCTTGAGTGTGTGATTAATTAGGATAATCAGTTCATTGGCAATTAATTACACGTTTAAATTATATATATGGAGTATCATTTAACTGCCACGTTCATTAAATTGTTAATTAATCAGTTCAATCACGCGATTAATTATTTTATTTATTTAATTAATTGTTTTCTAATTTCTTAATTAAGGTGAAAAATTGATCATCGGTGATGTCAGCCTTGCGTAATACTCCCGGGTTCTTAATAGTTGCATCTTTTCCTTTTTTTTTTTTTTTTTTTGGATGATTAATAAAATTTTACACATCCATAAATTGAAAATTATTTTAAACTTAATTCTTTTAATACTCATTTATTTACATAAATAATATTATTTTTTTATATAATTTATTTATTATTTATACAATCATACTTATTATAATATATACAAAAATAATATTTTTTAATTTATGTACAATTTTCTTTATGCAAACTTATATGAAGGGAGAGACTACAATTTCATGCTTGACCTGGTCAGAACTCAGATGGCCACGTGGCCCACGTGAACGCCAATATGTAAGACTCGGACAAAGGTAGTGTTACCAAATAAATATATATATGGACTATAGTCACAAATATTATTTAGTTAATTAATTAATCAAGTTATAAAAACAGGCATATAGTTTCAGAGATGTGACGAATTTTTCGGCTCACAAAAATTTGCACATCTCTGATCCCTCATTTTCTATCTCTCGGTCTCCCCCCCGGCCGTGCGGTGATGGCGGAGGAGAATTGAAAGGAGCTCAGAACGACGGAGATCACGATGATGCCGACGAAGAGAAGAAACATCGTTGTCGGAATATTATAGCATGGGCAATTGCATGCAAAAGAAAAGGCAACTTGTGCTGGAAAACGATGAATCTAAAAATGCCTCTCAGGAATATATCCGACGAAATCAAGACGCCGATGATGCTGTTGAATGCGATCGCAATATAGTTGTCGATTTTGACGATACTGATGCCAACCTCGTTGAATTCCGAAAACAAGGTACTCCTTAATTACATAGTATAATAAAAGATGGTTATTATAGTTTTGATCTTGAATATATATATTTCCTTAATTATATTTATGTTATAGGGTATACATTGTGATTATTGATTGTTTAAATTAAATTAATTATTGTATTAGAGAATATATTCAAATCACTGATATAATAAATATCAAGTTGTCAAATTTCTCTAACAGTTTTAAATGACGTGGTTTCTAACATTATATCAGATTTCATGGAAACAAACATTAACCGCAAGAGCCATCCGTTACCCACTCCGAAATCCGCGTCATGCAACCGACGAGATCACAACAAGAAGAAGGCTAGCGACTTGATCTATCCTTTGCCGAAGCCAGATCAATTACTATTATTAACTCGTATTAATCCTAATTATAAACCCAATTACCAAGAACCTAGTCCGATCACTATGGCGCTTCCGGCAGAGGCTTCTTGTAGGTTGCCAATCCCGACGTCGGAAAGTGAAATACTCTCATCCCCTTACCTCAAGTCATTTTCGCTCGACGAGCTTAGGAGGGCAACTTCAAATTTCAGCCAGGATAGTAAGGTTGGTGAAGGTGGGTTCGGGTGTGTGTATAAAGGATGGTTGGACGTCGAACACCTAACCGCCACAAGACCAGGAACCGGAACTGGAGCCGCCATCAAGAGGCTAATACCTTATGGCTTACAGGGTCATAAAGAGTGGTTGGTTAGTACTCAGCTTATATTCATTAATTAATTGTTTATTGTGTGTAGTGTGTTAATTAATAATCATAAATATTATTATATATAACGAATTAATTAATTAATTAATGCCACGTGCAGTCCGAAGTGAACTATTTAGGTCGACTCCGGCATCCAAATCTTGTAAAACTCATAGGATACTGCATTGAAGGCGAGGATCGGATTCTGGTCTACGAGTATATGTCCGGTGGCAGCTTGGAGAGACACTTGTTCGATAAAAGTAAGCATCTAATTATATATTTCACTGTTTTTTCAATTATATATAATGTATATGTTTTAAATTAAATTGTTTATAGTAGTAATTAATTTTGCATGCGCAGGGCATTCTCAAACTCTTTCGTGGGCAAGGAGGATTAAGGTTGCGGTGGGCGCAGCCCGTGGGTTGTGCTTTCTACATGAATCAAAGTCGCCAGTTATTTATCGCGACTTTAAGACATCTAATATATTGTTAGATTCGGTAAGCTAGCCCACGTAACAACAACGTTAATTTGGCTAATTAACTAATTAGGACGTGCATGGTTTAATATTTCACGGCCGGCGGTGTGCAGGAATTCAATGCAAAGCTGTCTGATTTTGGACTTGCAAAAGCTGGCCCGACCGAATCTCAAACTCATGTCTCTACGAGAGTGATGGGCACCGAAGGCTATTGCGATCCACGTTATCTTGCTACAGGTTTTATTTCATTTTGATTACATCTTTTAATTTATATATAGTGTATAGTATTGAAGGAATATTAATAGTTACTTACTTTTGTACTTATAGGAAAATTAACGTTGAAATGCGACGTTTATAGCTTCGGAGTAGTGCTGCTAGAGCTTCTAACGGGACGTCGTGTGATTGACGACACAAAGTGTCAGGAGGAGAAGAACCTGGTAGATTGGGTGAGGCTGCACGTGCTCGACAGCGGGAAGGTGTTCAGGATCATGGACACTAAGTTAGAGGGGCAGTATTGTAAAAGAAGCGCTTATGTTGCTGCAAATATCGCACTGCGTTGTGTTCATCACGAGCCCAAATATCGGCCTCCCATGACTTATATTTTGGAAATTCTTGAAAATCTTCCCTCAAATAAAAAACATCATCGTCAACCTTAATTTTTTTATAAATTACAAAATATGTCCACATGCAAGAAGTAAAAATATACTAGTAGTATATAATTGTAGATTTGATTTGCTGAAGGATTTTTTTTTTTCAAAAATATATATACTCTTATTAATTACAGAATTTATATTATTGCGCACGTAATAATTAATACAAGAAAATTAATACGCTAACAAAGTCAAATTAAAGATGTAACGTCTATAATTAGTTTTTGTCAGCATGTGATCTTCTTGGTCGATCACCGGCCGATTTGATTATGCGATATGCTTTGCTGTCACATGTCCTTAACATTCATATTTAATGTACTCGATCAATGCTTGCGCCGTCATCCATCAATGCTTGTAAAACACGCATGTATGGTACCTTTCAAAATTATACTATTTTCTTCACATACCAATGAATGATCACTAATAAGTAATATCTTTTGTACGTTCATCACGTTCTTATTAAATATATATATATATATATATATATATATATATATATATATATATATATATATATATATATATATATATATATATATATAACTTCCTTTTCAATTACATACTTTTTTCACAAAAAAAAAGTTTATGACAATTAAACAAGTTAATGTGATTTAATTAGTTTAATGAAAACATGTTCATCACGCACAACATTTTTCCCGGCTATATAATTAATCAAAGTCAAACATGGCCGCTCGTTTACAAACCCTTTTTTTTGTCGGATATGATTCTTCCATCTATTTAAGACAACCCGATTCATTACTTTCCTCACATTCTGAGTAACAAGTAAAAAACCAATGGCAAAACTCATCAGCCTCCTCCTCATCCTCGTAGCTGCGCTACTACCTTCGGCCTATCCTCAGTCGTCGCAAAAGCCGATCAAATTCCGTTTCTATCTCCAAGACAAATACACTCGGCCCGACCGAACCGTTTACCCGGTGGCCAGATCCGACATCACCAAGACGTCACCCACCTCCTTCGGTGAGGTCAGCGTAGTCAACGATCCGTTGACTTTGGAGCCTAACCACACTGCCGAGGTCGTCGGCTACGCTCAGGGCATAATCGCCTCGGCTGACCTCACAGTGCCGGGCATTCACGCCACCATAACCTTCTTCTTCACCGACGGCGCGTATAAAGGCAGCAGCTTCAACATGGTGGGTAGGAACAACTTGTTCCAGAAGCTTCGGAAGATACCCGTAGTCGGGGGGACAGAAGCATTTGAGCTGGCTCGGGGGATCATTACCACCCGAAATTATTCTTCCGACCCGGAGCTCGGCCGGGCAACTTTCCAGTACGACGTTACTATATATAGTAATGACTATTCCCTATCTAAGAATTATTATTAATTAATAATCGATCGTTATGAACTTATGATCGATACATGCATGTGTGTTATTTCTTTTGAGATTATTGGATGCAATTGTATTTCTAATTAATTTCTATATGATATTGTACGTCCTTTCCTGTTTTTTAATTGTAATATATATACGCGTACTTTAATATATTAATTTCAAAGCTTTTTTTGTCAAAATATCAGTAAAATAATGTTTTCTTTATAATGATATAATTACTTTTCTTAAAAAACACCTTCACCTTCTAATAGTAGATTTCTTAGACTTTAAAAAGTGATTTGGTGGATTTAAAAAATTCACAAAATTTATATAGAATTTAATTGATTTTGTATATTGATTTATATGGATTTTTATAAAGTTTGATTAACTTTTTTTAATTGATTTATATTAATTTTCATATTTTGTAATTAATTTTGAAATTCAAAATTCGATTTGATTAATTTTTTATATTGTTTTATATGGGTTTTCATATTGGTTTATATGGGTTTTCATAGAGTTTGAATAATTTTTTTATTGATTTATATTAATTTTCATATTATTTATTTAATTTTGAAATTAAAATCTTACTTTAAAATAAATCGGTTAAATTTTTTAAAAAATATCTATTCAGAAAAAATTAAAATTTTAATTTTCTACCAAATTCTATTTTTGAACTAGTAAATTCAAATATACATATATATATATATATACACACACACATATATATATATATATATATATATTATTTTTAAATTACAAAAAATAGTTATATTTTTTAAAAAACTATTTTTTAAATTAATATGATAAATAAATTTGTTTATTTTTACAATTGTTATACATGTATAAATTTTCACTAAATAAAAATTTATTAATATATTCAATAATTTTAATATTTATATATATATCAATCATATAATAATATATTATTTTTTATTTTTTATTTTTTTTTTAATTTTTTTTCTTCATGTTTTGTAATTGTATTATGTTTATTTATATATGAATATTTTTTATATTTATTATTTTTTAATAATAAATTAATCGATTAAAATAGAAATTTACAGAAATCTTACGTATTCGAGAGATATTTTAAAAAAAAGATTCCTTTTGTATTTTAGAGTATTCGAGAGATATTTTAAAAAAGAGATTCCTTTTGTATTTTAGAGATAAAATCAATTAAAATCCATCTACTTTTAAAATTCATTTACTTTTGAATATTGATAGATTTTTAAAAACCTTTTAAATTTCATATTAAATATCTCAAAATTTTAATAAATTTATAAAAATCCTTATTGAATACCCTTATAATTTAAAAGTTTATAAAAATACTATAGAGTCTTAATTTAATACAGACTCCTTTAATTTAATACCGACTCCTTTAATATCTTTTGTGTAGAGTGTTAGTTTCAATCAATACAATATGCATGCATAGTAATATATACGTAGATAATTGTAGATTTGATTTGTGCTGCGCTGGGTCTTTTTTTTTTCAAAAGAATTATATATACTCAGTATACTCTTAGAATGGATATAGATAGTCATTACTCATATATCCGTTTGTTAAGATGAAGTGTTGATGAAGTATGTATAGTTGTATAGTTGTAGCTTATGAATTTCATTAATTAATACTATTAGAAGGTGAATGTGTTTTTTAAGAAAATTAATTAATACTATTAGAAGGTGATGTTTTTCAAGAAAAGTAATTATATTTTTCTTTATTTTGTGCTAAAACATGTTGAAGGAATAAATTTGAACCGAACTTAATTGAACTCGAGTAAATTTTTAATAAAAAAATAATTTTTTTTACATTGTTAAATATTTTTTAAAATATTAATAATATTCTAACATTAACTAGATTATATACTCGTTCTAATTATTTTTATGTAATTTATTTTGAGATAAATTTTGAAACGGTTTGAACTCAAATAATAAATAAAATTAAATTCAAAATAACAAGTTGTTAGATTTTCATACTCTGATACCATTTATTATCTTTTGAGAAAGCTCATGATACGATTTAAGAGATATACCAAAAATTGAAAAAAAAAAATAACTCAACAATAATATGAAAATAATTACAAAAAATAGATACATTATCTAAAATATCTATCCTCTATATCTCTGTAATAGTGTATGCTGTTGTGTCATTGATCATTTAAAAATATAGAAAATTCGGAAAATTCACTATAATTAATATCACAATAATTACATAAAATAAATATACATTTTCTATTCTCTATAATCTCTTTGTTTAATTGCCTGATGAATATCTTAATTTATAGATGTAATAAATTTATAAATTAGATAACTAACAAGATTAGGAAAATATTTTTTTATAATATAACTCAATATCTTCTAACCAGATCATCTCCAAAACTTTTTCGTAATTAGGACTCTCGGCAACGAGCACGCCGGAAAACTTGAACTCAGCTAAAAACAGGCGGCGCTGCGGACGCATCACGCTGTACACCAAATCTCGTGTGCGCCGCGCTTTGATGCTTCGACCTGTTGGAGCCGCGCTCTAGCTAGTTCTTCACAGAAATGATCGCAGCGCGCTGCTTTTTTTCTAAATTTTTCTAAGTTTTAATCTTTAAACGATTTTGAATGATATTTCAACACAAGCCTAAGTCAAATTAAAAAATGTAATCGATCGACTAATAAGTTTTTGTCAACATGTGATCTGGATCTTGAGCACCGGCGGATCTGATTATGGTATACTTTGCTGTCACAGGTCCTATCATTCATATTTAATTTGTACTCTATCAACGTGCGGTGTGATCGATCGATCGAATATTATTCACTATTCATATAATATATATATAAAAATCTTATTAATAATGTTTGAAGTTCGCAATATCAATGATCATTAATTGTTAATTAATTACAAACAGTCTGATCAATGCAGTTCCGCTGAGGCCTCAATTGTCGAGATCGAGCAACTACGTACGATTTTAATTAGTTAATTACTAAATTAAGTCATTGCAACGCCACTAATTACCTGCTTTAATTAGTTAATCAGAATACGTTGATCACGCACAAATATTTAATCAAAGTCCAACATGGCTGCAGCCTGTTTCCAGACCATTTTTTGTCGGATTCTTCCATTAATTATTTAAGACATCGCCTAATTCATCACTTTCCTCACATTACTACAACAACAAAAAAAAATAAAATACACCACTACTTAGCTAATGGCAAAACTCATCAGCCTTGTCGTCGTCGTCCTCCTCGTAGCTGCGCTACTACCTTCGGCGTATTCCCGAACGAAAAAGCCGATCAAATTACGATTCTATCTCCAAGACAAATACACCCGCCCCGACCGAACCGTTTACCCGGTGGCCAGATCCGACATCACCAAGACGTCACCCACCTCCTTCGGTGAGGTCAGCGTGGTCAACGATCCGTTGACTTTGGAGCCTAACCATACTGCCGAGGTCGTCGGCTACGCTCAGGGCATAATCGCCTCGGCTGACCTCACAGTGCCCGGAGTTCACGCCACCATAACCTTCTTCTTCACGGGCGGCGCGTATAAAGGCAGCAGCTTCAACATGGTGGGTAGGAATAACTTGTTCCAGAAGCTTCGGAAGATACCCGTCGTCGGGGGGACAGAAGCTTTTGAGCTGGCTCGGGGGATCATTACCACCCGGAATTATTCTTCCGACCCGGAGCTCGGCCGGGCAACTTTCCAGTACGACGTTGCTATATATCGCTAGGATGGATTAATTAATTAATCGATCGTCATCATGTGTTTTAGTAGTATATATATACTCTTATGTATGATTTCGATCATTTTCATTTTATTGTGAAACGTTTCGTTTTTTGATATCCAATAAGATCGTTTCTTTCTTTACGAAATGGGACCGAAATATAATGCATTTTCTTTATGGCCATCCTCAGCTCGTTCAAAGTTAAGTGTGCTGGAGTAATTTTAAGATAAAAATGTCTCGAGTGCGCATGAATGAAGACAAAGTGTGCTATAGAAAAGACACTGTGTTGGTACATGGAACTATAATATCACTCTGCAAGCAATCATTGGTAACCGAGATGAGAGTTGGTCATCATTTTCCGATTTATTATTATTTATATTTATTTACTAAATTTTTCGTTTTTTTATATGTCAATTACAATATCTTGAGTTCGAACTTAAGAACTTTGATCTTCAATTCAAACGCTCAACCAACTGAGCTAAAACCCTTGACAATTGCGTATGTCACATGGGGATTTCTAAGTACCCTAATTTATTTTAAATTAAGTAATTTATGAAATACTGTAATTAAGTAATACGGTAAATATTATTTTAAAAAGACATTTTAGATAAAAGGAAATATTTAAAAAAAATTAGAATTAAATAACTTATTTTTGTCTTAATTATGAATAAAAACATTTTATTTATTAATATTATTTCAATTTTGTTAATTTAAACAACAATTATTAATTATTATTGATTATATAAATTATACATGACATTATTCTACAATTATAATCTTAAAACTATTTTAATTAATAAAAAATCTAAATAAATTGACCATTAAATTGTAAGTGAAAATTTATAAAATATAAATTATAATACATTCTTTCCTAAAAACTTCTATTTTAAATTTCTATTTTAAATGAAAACTATATGCCGTGAAGTCAAGTCTGGTCAACGATTCACTGACAAGTGACCACACTCCATTTCCGTTGGAATTTCATGATAATTCCCATATGAAAGACATCCACCGCCGTAACTCATAAAGCAGACCATAGTTTGTGTTTGGATTTTGGGCTCTCGGATTTTTTATGTATTTTGGGCCAAGAAAAATCACACGGAGGCTTTGGTAACCTGTGATTTGTTAATGGGAAGGTAACATGGACTGGGCTTTGCTTGGAAGACCCAATTACTTCAATATTTTGTGGCTTAACTAAAAATAATTGTAAAATATTAAATTATTAAAAAATGTAGAGTTTGATTTTTCTTTAAAAATATCCTAACATTATCTTATATATTATTTAGAATACTTTACATTATGTTATAATTTTTATAATTTTTCTTTAAAAATATACTAACGATTATCTTATATATTATTTAGAATACTTTACATTATCTTTTGATTACTTATCTAAAAAGTATTTAAAATAAATTGGTTTTGTAAAAAAGATAGAAATCAAATGACACACGTCGTGAATTAGACACCATTTCAGAACGGGTGGTCAATTAGTTTTAATGTGGCTTCAAATTTCTAGACAAGTTACGAATTTTTAGTCAACTTATTCAGACACTTAATCACTTTCAAACTATGGGCGGTTATTTAAAACTAGAATTTATATATAAATAAAAGATTGAAACTTAACTATTTTGATTTAATTATAAGAGTTATTCCCTATATTTTTTCAAAACTTATTTTGCTCCATTTTTGGCATGGATTGTCACGAGGCTGTTGATGATTATTGCGAAGTATGGCAATCCGATGGTCTCAAGATCCCCAAAGATATTCCTAACAATAATTCAGATCATTTTTTCATAGCACTCGAAGTTGAAATCACTTCTCCTATACCGGAGGAGGAGGAGGAGGAGGAGGAGGAGGAGGAGGAGGAGGAGGAGGAGGAGGTGGATGAAGCAGACGAAGAAAATAAGTTTATTCAAGTCGATGGCATTGATTGGTTCACGTTCTGGGCACCTTGCCCGAGAACCAAGCAGGGAAACTTGCCAATCGACATGATTTCAAGCATGCTGTCAAAGGCCCGATTGCCTCGGCACAAGCAAGAGTATATGGTGGATAGAATTATGTTGCGGGCCGACGAGATTGCAAATGCGGCCCTCAACAAGGAGAAAAGTGTTTTGCCAATGATGATTTCGATTAGCATGGTTGCGTGCATGTGTTACGGAGAGACGGTCGAAGATCCGGAATAGTCAATCAGGTAGATTTCCATTAGCGGCGTCAACATTTTCTTTTTTTCCAGCTTCCTCTGAATCAGTTTTATTTTTATTGTTTTTTCTGATGTTTCTAATTCAGCACTCAATAAAGTTGTTTCTTGAGTTTTTTTTATTAATGTATCGAAAATTATTTAAAATAATTTATAAATCGCTGCGCTGCGAATTATAATTACACGTTTCTAACGATCACAAAATACTTGAAAAAAATTAAAAGAGGATCCTATTTAATAATGAAATATTAGTAATTAAATGACAAAAAAAAAATAGATTTTTTATTAAATATATTATTTGTAAAATAAAGTACATTATACAAGAAAAATATATAATCGTGTAAAACTTTAACCACCTACCAAATTGACTCGTTCGCGCTAGAAGAATCTACAAAAGTTGTATAGGGGCTTCAATTTTATTTTTTTCTCATCACGAGAGTTTGGTGAATGCTTGAGCCCCTCTTGCAACCTTAATAAAGACATCCTCTAATGTCGTATCTGCCAGACCCCACGCCTGAACCGTGAATCTACTCTTTGCATTCTCGACCGCTTGAAAGACATCTGCTATTCTTATCCCTTGCTTTGGCAACTCGAACTTTTGTGTTCCCGAAATTTGGTATACCTTGGTAGCATTTGGTGAGAGGTGCTGCACTAGATTTTCTACTTCTTGCTCGTGACTTTCGGATGTAGTCATCGTGAATACATACGATCCCCCGTATCTAGCCTTGAGCTGTCATTTGTATATAATGCAAGGAGATGATCATCAGGAGGACATGGATAAAACAAACCAGACAACAGGACATTAAGTTGTTGGCAAACAGTGTTTATTACCTCTTTAGGGTTTCCAACACATTGCAAGCTGCCATCCACGAAAATCCCAAGCCGGTCGCATAAGTGCTCCGCCTCTTCCATTGAATGTGCTGAAAGATCAAACAAGCAACGCCAATTTATATATTAGCTCGTTTTAACTTTTAAGAATATGTCTGTTGTAAACGAAAAGTGCCAGTGTACACTACTGGTATAAAAGGAGAAGTTTACTGGTGAGAATAATTGCTCGGTTTTGTTTTGCGCGTTTCACGACATTCCACAACAGATTTCTAGAAGCGGGGTCCAGACCAGTACTCGGCTCATCCATGTATACCACCTTTGGATCTCCAATAAGTGAAATGGCAACGCTGAGTCTCCTCTTCATGCCTCCACTGTATTTACCCGATTGTTTGTCAGCCACCCCACCGTGAAATAAGTTGACACTCTTGAGAGATTCTTCAACGGCCTAAGTAACAAAATACATAAATTAACAAGTGTTACAAATCTGTACCACTTACGCGCAAAAATATCACCACTGTAATATTTATAAGGCATTTTTCTGGATAATTCTCAAATCAAACGAATTGGATATCTATTATGTGAACTCACTTGTGTTAGGGAGGCCCCTTTGAGATTCTTGAGCCTTCCATAGAAAAGTAGATGCTCCCTTCCCGTTAATGTTTCCCAGAGCAAGCTGCAAATAGTTTACAAAATGACTATTAACATATATACATAGAGGAATAGACTAAAATCCCAAAATTATATCTCATGGTAGCGGAGTGATAACGCTTACTCGTGCTGGGGACAAACACCCATGCTTGTGTAAATTCTATCCATGTCAGTCCGTATATCTAATCCTTGAACATATGCAGTTCCGGAGGTAGGCTTTGTAAGCCCAATCATCTACCAAGAAAAAAAAAATCAGAGTAGTCAATAATTGATCATTGAACCAAGGTTCCCAAGAAAAAAAGGGGCTAATTACAAAAAGTACCCTTGAGGTCTCAGCAAATTACTTAGAAAAACAACTAACTTTCAAAATTACAAAAAATACCGATGAGTCTTGAGCTTGTGTTAACTTCAAGGGGCTAGGTGTAATTCTCTTATGAATGTGAAAGGGGGTTGAAAAATTGGTTATGTAGGGGGCAAATTGTAAGAAAAATAATCTCAGGTTATTTTTGTAATTTATAAAGCTCGTTGATTTATTTTGTAATTTAGGCCAGACCCTGTAATTGGCTCGTACAAAAAAGGAAGAAACTAAGGAGGGTAAGATGACTTTTTCAGTTAAAGAAGAAAAATTGTTAACACTGACCATACTAATGAATGAAGTTTTTCCAGCACCGTTGGGACCAAGCATGCCAAAGCATTCTCCCTGTGGCAACGCAAGTGAAAGATCTCTCACTGCGAATTTCTCTGGATTTCCATCTCTAGCCGGATATACTTTTTTGAGTTCTTTGCATATGACGGCATGGCTAGTACTTGATTCGAGTAATAACTGTTCAACCCTCTCCCTCTAAGGGAAACACAAGAAAACAAACAGTGAGACAATACCGCCTAATCAAAATATCAAATAGCAGCTATAAAGAGCTACTCATGTATTCATAAATTACATGTAATTTTTAAAAGTCTATTTTTTTTTTCTTTTTTGTAATTAGGCCAAACCCAAGATTAGTTTTTGTAATTAAACCATAAATATTATGATTATCCCTCTTCTACACATCAATTTACCTCTTGTTGCACGTCAAGTTTATCAATTTGAACAAACACTTTTGAACCCTGTTTTCGCAAGCTAGGTTTCCGGAAGGATGATGCGACGTTCTTCTTTTGTCTCCTTAAGAAAAATAGAGGACTCTTACCGGAAGACACGACTTGATCTACATAATACGCAACACCAAGAACAACTACCCATTCCAATGCCATGATGATCAAGACATCTTTCATTCCATTGTTGGTATCAGATAAATCTCTCCACCGCATGCCATCTGTTCCCATATAACTTCCTACAAATGAATATTGTGAAAACTCGTACAACCCACGGTAAAGGGCAAATCCAGGAAATAATTCCATAGCAATTATCCCAGCTTCTGCAATATTGGAAGGGTGACTATAAGGAAAATGAGAAGGATGAATGATCAATAAATAAATAAATAAACTAAACCAATCTTTAACATTTTGTTAAACTGGTAGTCATGCTATTTTAATCTTAAATGGGTTGACTTAAGTATTTTGGCTACTTCATTACTTCTTACATTAGGTTGATTACTAATTGGTTTAATTGTTAAACAAATACTAAAACAATAATTAGGAGACTTTATTAACACCTCTTAAAACCTATAACTAATAAGGTAATTATCCCCACTTTAAATATTAAATAAATACTATATTTTTCCTGAATTCAATAAACTCGGTTCATTAACCCAAGAACAAAATATGAAAACGAAAATGAAGTAACTGGGAATGAATCTAGAAAATGCTTATGCTATGAATCTTACTTGAGAATGAAGAATCTTGGAGAAAGAACTGGAAAAGGAAGCCACCCAAGAGCCCAGATCCAAATACCATGATATAGCCCACAACTGTGAATTGTGGATTTAGAAGAATAACAAAAATAACAACGAGACTGTAGAACGATAAAGATTGTTATAATGTAGTCAAACCTGTAGTAGTCTTCACGCTTGAAAACAAATTGGCCACAAGAAAAGCCAAAGCGATTTGCAAGTTTATGTAGATGAAATAAAACACAAACTGGATGCCATAATCATTTAGTCTAAAGAAGTTTAACCCTGAAAAACAAATATTTCAGTCAAATAATGGTGGGTGGAGGAGGAGATTATATAACTGTCTTATTTCTGTTGTTTAAGCAGTTTTACCTATGGCGGAACCAAACATCACAAAGCATAACATGTAGATTGTGGATATAAGTAGAAAATACGCATAAGATATCATCCAATAAGGTCCATCACCAAGCCCGTGCATTTTCATCATAATTCTTAGTCTGTATTCTTTCTCATAAACCAAGGCTATTAGCACGACCTGCAAGGAAGAGAATAAGAATGGTAATCGCCTAATCAGGCACCCTGTAGCTTACACAGCTTGCTTAAACTCTTGAAATTGTAAATATTAAACAATTTAAAATACAAATTTATAGAGAACAGTGCCAGTTAAGAATTTATTGTAATTTTATCAACTTTTTTCCGGCGTGCGGGTATATCACATTTATGATTAGATTAATTACTTTATATTGTCATAGACTTTCCAGAAAGAGATATGCATAGACAGGAAAGGTACTATCTACTGAACTATTTCAAGATTTAGTATATAATATGTGCAGTTGAAGTTTGCATGAACCTATTGTTGCTAGGAATATTAATACAACGACAACAGCATTAACTAGACTAATTTAGAATATATAGTATTGATATGATTTGAAGAAAAAAAAGGCCGCAATATCGAGGGAACTTAATTTCATCAAACTTACTGGGAACAGCTGAACGACAACCCATGTAAAGAAGAGTGGCCCAAGGAGAGATGAAAAATCCAGCCTGATTCTTGTTTCAGGCTTTGGCATCTCTTTAACAAACTCGAAAAGCATTTTTGCAGTTGGCCCAAGCAGAAATTCGAGATAAGCATTTGATGCCTGTACATGCATACACTCTCAATCAAGATGATTTCATTTTTATTTGGCACACAATAGTAACTCTTGACAAAGCTTTTTACCTGAGCTTATCATGCTAAAAATAGTAATTTAATAATGTGGTGGTTGTGAACCACTTAAAGAACAAATTATGCATGTGATTAAAAAAAGCTCAATAGAAATTGAACATAGTGTGGGAAAATTGAAGCAATGATACCAAGTGAAGATTTACCAAATTCACTGACCGAGGCACTCGCATCAAGCCAAGAGGCTGATTGCCCGTGTCATTTCTATATGTTGAATTGTACCAGACGGTAACATTGAATAGATTTGCATCTGAATTCATAAGATCATAGGCTGTGAAACAAAAGTGAATAACAAATTAGGTAATTCACATAAAGGTAATTTTATTGCACAATGCTATAGTACTCTTGGTACCTGTTACAATCTCATTAATCTGTCCTTCTGAATTCCCTCTGCGGTAACCCTTATACAGATTATCATTAATCTCTGAAGAACTATTACGCCATAAACCTAGTCCTTGAACACAACGTATGTCTGAAATATTATGCAAAAAATTAGAATAAATAAATATACCTCATTTAGCATTCAAACTTTGATTTCGAAACCCGAAAGTAACTTTCATGCAAATATACCTTGTTGTAATGTAACAGAACCTAACTGGAGGGGAAAGGGAAATTGAGAGTTGGATGTGCATTGAGGTTGAATAAAGTCAACCGCGTTTAAGAAAAAGGCTTCATCAATGAAATTGGTTGACCGGGTCATTGTTTCTGATCCCTGAAAACCCAGAATATGATATGTAAGTCAAATACCATACTAAATTTATTAATCTACAAAGTGTGAACCACATGTGTAGAAATTCATCATTGAAAGTAGGAGAAAAAGTAGAAAGAAAAACAACTAACCAAGGCAGCATCCGCTAAACTGTGCAGTATGTCGGAGGAATTTATACTTAATTGTCTTGCAAACATGTTTCGAGTAAAACCTATAAAGTCACAAGATAAATACCAAACATTAGCTTAACCAACAGAAGGTGCAAAATAAGGCCAATGCAACCTCAAGGGTGAGTTTCATAATTTTCAAAGTTAGCTGTTTCCCTTTTTGTTTTTATATAATTTTGGTCAAAATCCTAAGGGTACTTTTCCATAATTATCCCATTATTTAAAAAAAAAAAAGTGGTTTCATACTTTGTCCAAATGTTTGGTTATTCCCGGTAACAAGCAAAGTCACTGGACAGGAACCAGCCCTCTTGCATGAAGCATCAGGCAAATCTCCCTCCGACATGAAATCAGTTCTCACTGCACGATGCTGCTGGGCGGGTATCTGTAGTAAAGGAGGCCATTGCGGAGGATGAGGTATGGGACATGTGAAGACTTGGTCCAAATCTGAGTACTCGACCCCACACCTTCTTTCACATTGGCCATTCCCGGTGTCAACACATACACACCCACATCTGTTGGCGGGCTTATCCAATTCAGTGTTCACCAACTGTTGGATGAGAACAAGCAACGCACAGAGGATGATTGGGAATAGAATGAGTTGTATATTCGTCTTGATATTCCGTTTCTGTGATTGTGAAAAGGAGAACACACGAAAAAAAGGGAGTCCAGTTAGGATTGCATTCCCCTAGTTTACAAACGACTAGTATAAAAACCAAACTGTTGGGAACGCTTTGATTCCTCGAAAATGAAACAAAATACTCAAAATCCTTCAATCACTACCTCAATTGAGATACATATTGTCCCATCAATTGTTACAATATTTTTCGACCATTCATCGATAATATCAATTTGCATCCTACAATCATTACCTCGTTTGAGATACATATTGTTCCATCACTAAATCATATTTCAGCACAAAACCAAGTCCATCCATAATAGCTTCACAATTCCTATCTCGAAACAGAGAATAAAAAGCTCGAAACATATTTTAATCGGATAATTTCATAATGCATCGAAGGGTAGGCAACAAATTCACAGCAGAAAAAAAACGATTCACAAAAATGTAAGTATGATTGAGCTTAAACTGGATAAATTATAGAAATGAACTCGCCTGAAAAATCAGATTCTTCCTCAGCAGAGCGTTCGCCTGAGTCCAGGAACTCGACGGCCCATTTGACGAATCCGCCATTATTATTATTATTATTATATTTCTTCAGATTATTCTACAAGGTTTTGCATTTTATTTCTGTGTAAAGTTCGAAAATGAATTTGTGTTGCACTCCGAGTACACGTTATATAGTCCGTATAGTTTAACAAAGACGATGCAGCCCTTCCATTACTTAGGGAATTTGAGGGATTTATTGAACTGAAATGACTATAATGCCCTTGCACGTTCTCTTAGACCTGTTGCATTTGACTTTTCTTGAGGATCTAATTTCTATGCAATTTCGTAAATCGTAATACTTGAAATGAAGATATTCATGTGGACAATGTTTATTATTGTGTGTGGATCATAATACATTTCCCGCACCACATTTATTTTTGATTAATTAATCTTATACTCCTAGTTTTACAATTGTGTTTGACTAATTGCGGTGAGTCTGTTTCAAGATTGATATTTAGATAGTTGACTAATCGTTAATTAACTAACTAGTCGGGTCCCATTCTGTGAATTTACCAAATTGCCCTTCACCAATATTCAAATCTCCGTATATTGACCAAAACACCATTTTTCCTGCTCTTAAATTTATTTCACTATTTTGCAGACTATTCTGCACAGTAATTTATTTCACGCGTATCTAATATAATAACCAACCTTATTTAGTAAGTTACCCAACAACGCCAATCACATGCGTCATGCGTGGGTGGAGTTAGAAAAACTTATTAGGAAGAGTTGAATGTACTGCTCTTTTACAATTTTCAATCAATTCATGCATGTAATTCACACTTTCGAAAAACTAATAACATATGACAGACACTATATATTTCTAAGTTGACCGACAAATTTCGCGGACATTTCCAGAAAAGTAAATCAAATTTCATTGACCAACAGATTAACAGATTACTTCGTCGTTAATCAAAAGAACATGGGCAAAATAGTAAAAACATTATCCATGCGATTTTCAGCACGACATGGAATACGTTTTTCTGTAAAAACTGTTATAATGTGACTCGAATCAAAAGGAAAACGAATTAAGAACGCAGCTGCAAATTCACTCCATGACCCATATTGGCTAGTTCATTCACGGCTAATTAATTATGTGCTGTTGTGATGATGCATATGGAAGAATTAATTCAAATGGAATGGAGAGTGGGTGCTGGGACGGTGAATACTTTGTCGACCGAGGGTGCACGAGTACAAATGTATGATTTAAGTTTCGGTCCGATTTGTTTTAGTTTCTTTGAAAATATAATTATATTCCTTAAAATTTGTTTTAGTTTCTTTGAATATATAGTTATATTCCTTAAAAATTTTAGATTCCGATTTGATAGGTTTGCTACACCTGAATTATTGTAACCTTAACGATATACTAGTGAATAGAGTTTTCATTCTTATGGTTTTTCTCGTGTTTTGAGTTTCCATGTAAATTGTGTGTTCATCTCTTTCGTATATCTTATTCTTAGCTATCTTATATATATATATTCTTGAGCTGTGTACGATTTAGTGTTCAATAATCAAAACAAAAACAATTTAAATTTTTATAAAACTTTGTAAGTTAAAGCATGTCATGTTCGACTATATATAAAAAGTGCACAATACCAACAACACTATAAAATCATGTAACAATCCATGGTTTCAATTTTATGTATTCTTTATCAGGAGAGTTTGGTGAATGCTTGAGCCCCTTTTGCAACCTTAATGAATACATCCTCTAGTGTTGTATCCGCCAGACCCCACGCCTGAACCATGAATCGTCTCTTTGCTTTCTCCACAGCTTGAAAGACATCTGCTATTCTTATCTCTTGCTTCGGCAGCTCGAACTTTTGTGTTCCCGAAATGTGGTATATCTTGGCAGCGTTTGGTGACAGGCGTCGTACTAGACTTTCAACTTCTTCCTCGTGATTTCCGGATGTAGTCATCGTGAAAACATACGACCCTCCATATCTAGCCTTCAGCTGTCATTGGTGAATAATGTAACGAAATAATCACTAAAAACTCTGTTCAATGTGGCCATTCACTTCCAACCGTTATTCATTATACTCTAAAAATATTGAAACTTGTTGACAAACATTATAGTATTACCTCTTTAGGGTTTCCGACACATTGCAAGCTGCCATCCACGAAAATCCCAAGCCGGTCGCATAATTGCTCCGCTTCTTCCATTGAATGTGCTGAAAGATCAAACAAGGCACACCTATTTATACAGTAGCTCGTTTTAAGACTATGCCTATTGTAAATGAAGAAGATCTTTACTGGTGAGAATTATTGCTCGGTTTTGTTTCGCGCGTTTCACAACATTCCACAACAAATTTCTAGAAGCGGGATCCAGACCAGTACTCGGCTCATCCATGTAAACCACCTTTGGATCTCCAATAAGTGAAATGGCAACACTAAGCCTCCTCTTCATGCCTCCACTGTATTTACCCGCTTGTTTGTCAGCCACCCCACCCTGAAATAAGTTGACACTCTTAAGAGACTCTTCGACTGCCTGTTGTAACACAATATAGAAATTAATAAAGTTACAAATCAGCCCACGATTACGTGAAAAATTAAACAAAGTGAATGTCGTTATATAAACTCACTTGTGTTAAAGAGGCCCCTTTGAGATTCTTAAGCCTTCCATAGAACATTAGATGTTCTCTTCCTGTTAAAGTTTCCCAGAGTAAGCTGCAATAGTTTACAAAAAAAATATTCATAGAGGAAAAAAAATCCCAAATTTATTATATCCATATGGTTGCATAGTGATAAGGCTTACTCGTGCTGGGGACAAACACCCATGCTTGTGTATATTCTATCCATGTCGGTCCGTATATCTAGTCCTTGAACATATGCAGTTCCAGAGCTCGGCTTTGTAAGCCCAATCATCTACCAAAACAAGAAACAGTGTAGGCAACAATTGATCGTTGAGCCATCGAGGACTAATCTAATTACCAAGAAAACCAGTTTAACTTTCAATATTACAAATTATAGTATACCCATGAGCTGTGATCTAAGATCTAAAAGTGTAATATATATTGTAAGAAAAAATAAGATCTCAGGAGTATTTTTGTAATTTTTATAATTGGTTGATATTTGTAATTAGGCAGACCTCAAGGGTACTCTTTGACCCGGACTAAAAAGACGAACTAGGAAATAATTGGTTGATATTACAAATTAACATGACAATGAACCTTTTTTGCAGTAAAAGAACAAAATGTGCTTAACACTGACCATACTAAGAAATGATGTTTTTCCAGCACCGTTGGGACCAAGCATGCCAAAGCATTCCCCCTGTGGCAATGCAAGTGAAATATCTCTCACTGCAATTTTCTCTGGATTTCCATCTCTAGCCGGATATACTTTTTTGAGTTCGTCGCATATGACGGCATGGCTAGTACTTGAATCGAGTAATAACTGTTCAACCCTCTCTCTCTACGAGAAACACAATAAAGCAAACAATAAAAACCAATCGCATAAAGCCTATAAAGAGCTACTCATGCATGTTAAACATTAATTACATCAAGTAAATATAAATACCCCTTTACTTCACACCAGTTTACCTCTTGTTGAACGTCAAGTTTATCCATTTGAACGAAAACTTTAGAACCCTGCCTTCGCAAGCTAGGTTTCTGGGAGGATGGTGAAAGGTTGTTCTTGCGCCTCCTTAAGAAAAGTAGAGGACTTTTACCAGACGACACAACTTGATCTGTATAGTACGCTGCGCCAAGAACAACTACCCATTCCAATGCCATGACGATCAAGACATCTCTCATTCCATTGTTGCTACCAGTTAAATCACTCCATTGCATGCCTTTGGTTCCCATATAATTTCCGTTATAAGCATATTGTGAAAACTCGTA
The DNA here is from genome assembly GCA_954870475.1 of Euphrasia confusa. NCBI lineage: Eukaryota > Viridiplantae > Streptophyta > Magnoliopsida > Lamiales > Orobanchaceae > Euphrasia > Euphrasia confusa. The sequence continues at coordinate 3,069,035 of OX940970.1, forward strand.
CAACCCATGGTAAAGGGCAAATCCGGGAAATAACTCCATAGCAATTATCCCAGCTCCTGCAATATTGGAAGGTGGCTATAAGGAAAAATGAGGAGGATTAATGATAGATAGTATAAAGAACTAAACATAATTTTCGATTTTTTAAATAGCCTATCTTTTAAATAGTCTATTCAAATAAGTCTGAAGTCGGTTGGTGAATCTTTCAAAATAGTCACTCTTCTCATATTGATGGAAACATAACCAAATAATAACTAGATCGGTTGGCGAGTTTTTGCAATATATGGAAATGAATATGATGTAATTAGATCCTTATAATCTAGACAGTTTGTTAGAAAATGCTTTTGCTAAAAATCTTACTTGGAAATGAAGAATCCTGAAGAAAGGACTGGAAAAGGAAGCCACCCAAGAGACCCGATCCAAACACCATGATATAGCCGACAACTGCGAATTATGGGTTTAGTGGAATAAAATATTATTATAAATAAAACATAAATCAATCAAATAATAACATGACCATGGAACGAGAAATATTGTTATGATGTAGTCAAACCTGTAGCCGTCTTCACGCTTGAAAACATATTGGCCACAAGAAAAGCCAAAGCGATTTGCAGGTTTATGTAGATGAAATAAAACACAAACTGGATGCTATAAGCATTTATGCTAAAGAAGTTCAACCCTGAAAATCAAATATATCAGTTAAATAATGGGGGTGGATAATTATATATCTGTCAGTCGTTAAGTAGTACTTACCTATGGCTGCACCAAATATTACAAAGCATAACATGTAGATTGAGGATATAAGTAGAAAATAAGCATAAGATATCATCCAATAAGGTCCGTCACCAAGCCCATGCATTTTCATCATAATTCTTAGTCTGTTCTCTTTCTCATAAACTAAGGCTATCAGTACGACCTGCACGAGAATAAGAATGATAATCGATCATCCTGTAGCTTATGCATCTTGCTTAAACTCATGAAATTGGAATAATAAAACAATTTAAAATATATGAATTCTTTTAGAGCCTCTTATGGCTTATGCCACTTTTTAATTTATGGTGATTTTATCGACCTTTCATCGTACTTACTGGGAACAACTCTACGATAACCCACGTGAAGAAGAGTGGCCCAAGGAGAGAAGACAAATCCAGCCTGAATGTTGTTTCAGGCTTTGGCATTTCTTTGACAAACTCGAAAAGCATTTTTGTGGCAGGCCCAAGCAGAAATTCGAGATACGCATTTGATGCCTGGACATGCATATATTGAATCAGCATTTTTTCATTTTTATTAACAAGCTTATTACTTGAGCTTATCATGCTAAAAAGTGTACTTCGAAATGCGGTTGTATGAACCCTATAAAGAGCAAATGTGCACATGTGATAAAAGTAAAATAGAGTTTGTGATCAAATAAGTTAAAACTCTATTTGGAAACATCAAAGTGACTACTTCTTATTTAAAATTTAAAATTGAAAATCAATAGTAATGGAACATAGTGTTGACAAACAATAAGAGTCGAGATTTACCAAATTCACCGAACGAGGCACTCGAGTCAAGCGAATAGGCTGATTGCCCATGTCATTCCTATACGTTGAATTGTACCATACAGTAACATTGAATAGATTCTCCTTTGAATTACTAAAATCATAGGCTGGAAAACAAAAGTGAACAATGAACTAGGCCATTCATGTAACAACGGTAATTTTATTGAACAAATATCGTAGAATTCTTCGTACCTCCCAAAAACTCATTAATCTGTCCATCTGAATTTCCTCTACGGTAACCCTTGTACAGATTATCATTAATCTCTGCAGAACTATTACGCCATAATCCTAGTCCTTGAACACAACGTCCCTCTGAAGTTTCATGCAAAAAAAAAAGTGACTTGTTTAGTTTCAGAAGTTAATATGAAACCCATAGTAATTTTCATTTAAAACTACCTTGTTGTGATGTTACAGAACCAAGCGGTAGGGGGAATGGAAATTGTCCCTTGGATTTGCATTGGAGTTGAATAAAGTCCACCACGCTCGAGGAGAAGGCTTCATCGATGAAATTGGTTTCCCCAGTGATTGTGTCCGATCCCTGAAAATCCAGAATTCAATATGTAAGTCACTTACCATGCACTAGAATTATTAAGCTGCGAAATGTGAACCATTCGTATGTAGATGTAAAGTGAAAGAAATACAACTAACCAAAGCACCATTCGCTAAGCTTTGCAGTACATCCGAGGAATTTATATTTAATTGTCTTGCAAACATATTCCGAGTCACACCTACAAGTCACAAGATCCAAAAATTATTTCATGCTTTCCATACCAAAAAAGAAGAGGTTTTGGTGATGTTCACATTTTGTCCACACAAATAAGCTAATTTGAAAATTAGCTTTTTTTTTTTTTTTTGTAATTTTCATAAAAAAACAAGGGGTAGTTTTTGTAATTATTCCATAATTACTAAAAAAGGGTTGGCATAATACTTTGTCCAAATGTCTGGTTATTCCCGGTAACAAGCATAGTCACCGGACATGAACCCGTCCTCCGGCATGAACCATCAGGCAAATCTCCATACGGTAGGAAATCAGTTCTCACTGCACGATCCTTCTGGGCGGGTATCTGTAGTACTGGAGGCCATTGTGGAGGATGAGGTATGGGACATGTTAAGGCTTGGTCCAAATCCGAGTTCTTGACCCCACACTTGTTTGAGGACTTGTCCAATTCATTATTCACCAACTCTTGGATGAGAACGAGCAATAAACAGAGAATTACTGGGAATAGAATGAGCTGAATATTCGTCCGGATGTTCCGTTTCTGTGAGAAGGAAAAACACACGAAAAAGGGAGTCCGATCATGATTGCATTCCCATACAGTACACAACACCACTAGAAAAACCAAAATGTTGTTACGAATGCTTCGATTCCTAAAAAATGGAACCAAATATTCAAAAGCCTTTTTTCGGTTTTATTCCCCCAATCAGTAAACCTAACCATTAGTATACACATTGTATCTGTGTTCCGATTATTACTAATTTACGAGAACACAGACACCAATTATATATATTTACATGCTCCGATCATTGCCCCACCTGAAATACGCCTAAATATTTTTCATCACGGGCTTTAAATAATCGAACAGAGTAATGAAATTTACTTTCTTTCATAGGTACATTGCATTTTTTCAGCTTCTACATACTCACTGTTCACTCAAATAAATTCAACATAAATTCAAACCATACGCAAAACCCTTAAACCTTCAGAAATCCTATTTCGAAACAGAAAACAAAACGCTTGAAACAGATTTTAATCGGATAATTTCATAATACCTCGAACGGTAACGGGTAACAGAAATTAAAAGCAGAAAAAAAAGGACGATTAACAAAAAATGTAAATACATTTAAAACATCAAAACGGAAAATTCCATCACAAATAAATAACAGAATATTTTTTTTATAGAAATGAACTCGCCTGAAAAATCAGATTCTTCCTCAGTAAAGCGTTCGCCTGAGTCCAGGAACTCGACGACTCCGCCATTCTCAGATTCTCTTCCTCGAAATATTCAGAATTTTATTTTTATTTTCTTCAATTTACTTTCAAATTTTGCATTTGTTTACAGTTTCAGAAAATGCTTTGTGTGTGTTCAGTGTGGCGCTCAGTTATCAGCATACACGGTACGTTATAAATGAAAATTTCTCCGGCTCGATAAAAAAAAGCCCGTGGTTGAAATTACAACACTGCCCTAATTCGCGGAATTTATTCACATTGGAAGTTACTGTAATTTGCCCCTCGGGGTCTTGGTTAACTTAATCGTGTTAATTTATGGCAAACTTAATCGTGTTAATTTATCAGATCAACTGAATTTGGAACGTAATTTATTAGGGTATCTCGATTATCAACTATCAGATTTTGTGTGTTTTGACTAAAAATTAAAATCAGGGAATTTATCCAAAAGTGTGAGAAATTTAATTATAGACAGTGTACTGAATTTATAATAAAATCCCACCTTTATATATTTTTACTTTTTAGAAAGAGTAAATTAATTAAATTAAAATTAATAAATATTAATACAAGATTTATAAATTGAATGTACATTCGTATTAAACTTAAATTTCTTTGATTTGGGAAAATCCAAATATAAAAGCAAAATTTTGTTCCGTTTATTATAGCAAAGTTTGATTCCATAATTTACCTTTTTTCACATTAAAAAAAATCTACAAATACGTAAATTTATGAAATACGCTAATGTTCGATTTTTATATGATGGAACAAATACTTGAGAATTATTTCAATGCAACAGTATTACAAATTTGAACATGTACAAATTTTGGTCAAAATTTATATGTGCGGAAATCACATACGTACCCATATACAATTCTCCGTGATCTACTCCACTCGTTTATGCGGAAAATTCCCAGAAAATAATAATAAATCAAAATTCCATTGACCAACTAAAAGAGAGGGGTAATCTCGTAAAACACCACACTCCGTCGCGCCTTTCAACTGCCGAAACTTGCAATTACAGTATATAAATATACCCTCTCGCAAATAAAAACAAACAAAATAAAAAATCCCCCAAAAAAATGGAGTTGCGGAGCGGCGTTCCCCTGTTGGCGCAGCAGTACAGAGCTCTGTTCGTGAAGAATCTGCTGCTGTCGTGGCGGAACAAGCGGTCCACATTCCTCCAGCTATTCTCCTCGATTTTCTTCATTCTTCTCATCTTCCTTATCCAGCAAGCGATCCAGTCGCGGTACAGCAACTCCTCCTCTTTCGAGAGAGTTACCGATCCGGCGCCGCTGGTGGCGCCGCCTATTCCGCCGTGCGAGGACAAGTTCTACGTCAAATTGCCGTGCTTCGACTTCGTCTGGAGCGGGAACGGCAGCGCCAGGGTCACAGAAATCGTGCGGAGGATTAGGGAGAATAATCCCGGCAGACCTATTCCTGAGGGGAAGGTGCGTTGCTTTTCGCGTGTGTGCGATTTATTTCAGTTGACTTTATTGACTCGATTACAGTATCCTATTTTATATGTTGCGATTTTAATATCATTTAAACTAAATCGTGACAACAAGTATCTTTAATCTTTTAATATTGTGTGTGTCACTCTAATTCACTAATGATGATGTATGCCTTTTACTAATCATCTACCATTATATATGTAGTGATTTTTTTAGTTAATATAAAAATTACCTATTTCTAAGTAATTAGTAGGAAAATCTTATCATTATAAATTGATACTTTGTGTTCTTTAGTGAAATGATGAATAAATGTGATAAAACCGAGAGGGAATGAAACAGGAAGATCATGGTTTTGTCAAATATCTTGTGACTGGCATCACAGAAAAGTGAAAACTGATTGCTGAAACTTAAATTGAAACTTGTCCTTTGCTTGAGAGTGTTTTAAAAAAAAAGTATGCAATGAGCAGGTTAGATCGTTCGGAAATCAAATTGAAACAGACGATTGGCTGGCCAGCCGGCCAATGTCTTGTCCGGGAGCTCTTCATTTCGTAGATAGAAATGCTACTGTGATTAGCTATGGCCTACAAACAAATTCTACCCCACTTGCTAGCCGGGGTACTTTTGAAGACCCAACCTTTAAATTTCAAATTCCCCTTCAACTCGCGGCCGAGCGTGAAATTGCAAGATTTCTTATCGGAGGTACGATATTTAACACTGTATGATTTTTATTAGTTGATTGCTTGATGTTAATTACTACTTTTAATTATATGGGTGCATGCACGTATTTCAGATCCAAGCTTTAGTTGGGTTGTCAATCTAAAGGAATATGCGCACCCGGCGCTCGAGATTTTCTCTGCTATTCAGACTGCAGGACCCGTTTTTTTCCTTGCTATTGCCATGTTTTCTTTTGTCTTCCAAATCAGTTCTCTAGTAACAGAGAAAGAACTCAAACTTCGCCAGGTATTTAAATGCTTTGTGTAGTGTATTGACTTGAAGTACACATAAATTAAATTATGAGCTTGGCATCTCGGATTGAGTGTTTTTTTTCACACACTATTTTTTCATGGACAGGCCATGACTATGATGGGTCTTTATGATACTGCGTATTGGTTATCTTGGCTCACATGGGAGGGAATAATCGTGCTTATTTCGTCCCTTTTCACAGTTCTTTTCGGAATGATGTTCCAATTTGATTTCTTTCTGCACAACAGTTTTGGAGTGGTCTTCCTCTTGTTTTTTCTTTTTCAACTGAATATGGTAGGTTTCCTCATCTCGTGACATATTATCATTTTTTTATTAGGGTTAATTGCAAAAAGTATCCTTGAAGTTTGGCCTAATTGAAAAAAACATTCTCAAAAAAAAATTGTCAAATAAGGTCAGACCAGACCACAAAGGTCCTTTTGTATTTTTTTTTCTTGAAATACAGAATTCATATGGAGATTTTACTTGGTGGAATTGTTTGTTTCATTTCCAGACAGGATTCGCATTTATGCTGTCTGCCTTTGTTTCCAAGTCTTCCTCATCCACCACTCTGGGTTTCTTCATTTTCATTATCGGTTTTGTTAGTCAGGTTTGTATCTCCATCTCTCTTGATGATGGGCTGATTTCTTACCACCACGTGGGGAAAGCTATAACTCTATTCATTTCTTTTACAGCTTGTTACAACATTTGGATTTCCTTACAGTCAGACCTATTCCAATACGTACCGAACTGTGTGGTCGTTCTTTCCACCTAATCTGTTTGCCGGTGGTTTGAACTTGCTTTCCGGCGCAACTGCAACCCCTCAAGATCCGGGTATCAGTTGGAATGGTAGGACGAAATGTGCACCAAATGACACAGAATGCGTCATAAAAATGGTACGTCCAACATTAAAAACTCAGTTATTTGGATAGTTACAAAATGACCCATGAGGTTTGAAGTATTTACAAAATAAAAAAGCTTTCTTTGAGAATTACAAAAACTGGCCTTGAGGTTTGGATCCGTTTACATTTTGCCGGAACTGTTAGTTGACCTAACACAAGATCCTCACATTTACGGTTAAACCCGTAAAAAATCATAATTCAAATAACCCAAACTTTTTGAAAAAATTGAGGGATGTAATTCTAAAAATATTTTCTGATGTCAGCCATTTCTGTAAATAGCAGGTGCAACATGTAATTTGGTTAAAACCCAATGGTATTTTTTGTTACCATCTCAATTTTATATATGAACCCATTTTTATGCTGCTGTCATTGAATTAAAGCCCTTATTTGTTTTTTTTTCTTTCAGAATGATGTTTATATATGGCTTGTTTCCACGGCCTGTTTGTGGTTTCTTTTGGCCATCTACTTTGACAATATTATTCCAAATACATCGGGCGTGAGAAAATCACTGCTATATTTCTTGCATCCTGGGTATTGGATCGGGAAAGGTGGAAACAAGTCGGAAGGTAATCAATATAATATTATGATTTTTGTTGTATAATCGTGTGCTTTGATTCATTTCGATGGTTGTAATACTTTGAAAATGCCTTTTTAATTTTTAGAGGGGAGCATTTGCAGCTGTGTGGGTTCAGTTCCACCTACAGAAAATATTGTTCCGGATGATGAAGACGTAAGAGAAGAGGAAGGCATAGTAAAACAACAAGCGACAGAAGGCGTTGTCAGTCCAAGCATCGCAGTTCAAATACGTGGTCTGGTGAAAACTTATTCTGGGACAACTAAGATTGGTTGCTGCAAATGCAGGAGGACCCCACCTTACCATGCTCTCAAGGTGGAGCTCATTTTATTCATATTCACACACGCGCAACAAAATACAAATTGACAAAAACACCCCTGAGATTTGGTTTAGTCTAACAATTAACCCCCTTCAATAACAAGAAACATTTTAAAGCCTCCTTTTCACATTTATAAAATAGTACGGCGGTAGCCCCTTAAATTTGAAAACTGCATCCAACCTCAGGGGTATATTCTTAATTTGAAAGGTAGCTATCTGGGTTTTTGTATTCTTAAACGCAGGGCTAATCTAATGTTTTCTTATAGTGCATTTTATGAATATTGTATGTGCAGGGTATATGGCTGAACTTTCCTAAGGATCAGCTATTTTGTCTTCTTGGACCCAATGGAGCTGGGAAGACTACTGCAATTAATTGCTTGACCGGGATTACGCCAGTGACTGGTGGAGACGGTGAGTTTTGTTTTTGTTTTTGTTTTTTAATAAAGTTATTTGATTGCCCTTTGAACGATACGAAGACTCGTAACTCTGTAATGTGGAATATATTGACAGCATTGGTTTATGGATACTCCATCCGAAGCTCTACTGGGATGTCAAACATTCGAAGGATGATAGGAGTTTGTCCTCAGGTTCTTATATAGTTTGTCATTTCTTATTGGGTTGATCCAACTTATTTAACTTAACTAGTAAAATACAGTTCTCAACTGGTGTAATTTAAAAAAAAAAAAAGGCATTTTATTCCATTTCTCTCTAGTTTACTTGTATAGCTTTGCTCCTTCGACTTTTATTTTTATTTTAATTTTTAAATGCTGATTTTTCACAGTTTGATATCCTGTGGGATGCATTGTCTGGTCAAGAGCACCTTTCCCTGTTTGCCAGCATCAAAGGTTTATATCCTGCTTCGGTTAAGTCGGTACGAACTATACAGACCAATATTTAATTGTTATATGTATATTAATCTATGCCTGTTTATGAGATTGTTCTGGTAATGATAATAAGTTTCAACCTTTCTAATCAAGTAACATAAAATTATTTATTTGTTTCTAACTACAGGTTGCACATAAATTATTAGCGGAAGTTAAACTTACTGATGATGCCAAAGTGAGATCGGGTAGCTATAGTGGAGGAATGAAACGCCGCCTTAGTGTTGCTATTGCCTTAATTGGAGAACCAAAACTGCTTATTTTGGATGAGCCGGTGAGTTGACTGAATTATCCTTTCCCTGTATAGCAAATTTTCAAAGTTCGCATTTTTTGTTGTAAATACGCCATACCTCAGGTGTAGTTTTTATATAATTGCTTCGTATATGCTTCATTACCCCTAGTTCATATTTCATGGAGATTAATTTTGAAACACAGACAACGGGTATGGACCCAATAACTCGAAGACACGTCTGGGATGTGATTGAGAACGCTAAGAAGGGGCGTGCGATTATTCTAACAACACATTCTATGGAAGAGGCTGACATCTTAAGTGACAGAATAGGGATCATGGCGAAGGGAAGGCTTCGATGTCTTGGTACTTCAATAAGGTTAAAGTCACGATTTGGGACGGGTTTTATTGCCAATATAAGCTTTGCAGGGGATGTTTCTAATACAGCTCCACATGTAGCTGTGAAGGAATTTTTTAAATCTGTAAGTTAAATATCAGCCAATGCTAATTACTTTTTCATGGAAACATACAAGAATTGTGACTGTTTAATTTATTGTTGCAGAATTTAGATGTTTTACCTAAAGAGGAGAGCAAGTCCTTCCTCACCTTTGTTATCCCACATGAAAAAGAGAAGCTACTGAAGGTAAATAGTCTACAGCAAATTAGTTGTTTATTGAAAATTGTTTATCTGAAATTATTACTGACCTAACCGAAATTATTTTCCTGTGCTCAGTACTTCTTTGCTGAGCTCCAGGATAGAGAAAAAGAATTTTGCATAGCCGACATCCAACTCGGCCTAACGACCCTGGAAGAAGTGTTTCTAAACATAGCTAAGAAGGCAGAGTTAGAAAGTGCTGTGGCCGAAGGAACCCTTGCAACTCTTGTTCTCAACTCTGGAGTTTCTGTTCAAGTAAGTACCATTTGCTTCATTGCACACAAGTTGTTTCAATAATTTCAAAGCTAATATTGTGTTTTGCAGGTCCCTATAGGAGCACGGTTTATAGGCATTCCAGGAACTGAATCCTCAGCAAATCCGAGGGGCATAATGGTCGAAGCATATTGGCAGACAGACGATTCTGGGGCACTCTGCATCTCTGGTAACTCGGACGAGATGCCAATACCCCCTCATGTGCAGCTGGAAACTTCTTCTACACCGGCTTCTCAAAGAAATAATGCACGCCGACAAAGGATGATTCGTGGAATTGTGATAGATCCTTCACAGATTGCTGAATCATAATTCGGATTGCCACAATTTGACTGCAAGATATGAAGCATTTATATAATTAATTCTATGATTAGAAATTTGATCCAGAAAATTTTCCAGCTCTTTACACATTTTATTGTTTCACTGTTAAAATTTTTACCTTGTTATTCTGTGATTGGGATTTTAGTTGAGAGATCCTTTTGCAGTGTACATGAAGAATAAGGAAAAGAAAGAAATAATGCATTTTAGCATACTTGTATTACACACTGTTTGGAAAACGTATTGTACACACTACACACATTATCATTCACAATACATTCATGTATATGATTAACAATTCAATTATACAGTAATATTAAATTCAATCATTTTTGTAAAATTAGGCCAAAATTATGACATATTCTTTGTGTTTTTCTTATTTTAAAAAAAAGTCAAAAACACCAATTTTTCTTTTTAACTCTGGATACAATCCAAAGTGTACTGAATTACTAGACAATAATAATCAGTTGGTAATATTTCCGAGCATAAATTTTCATAACTTAATTAAAATAAATAAATCTTGTACTGAATTAGATCATAATCAGTTGGTAATATTTGTTAGAATATACATTTTCCTTAACTTCAAAATAAATACAGTATACAATTGAAAGTGAAAGTGAAAAATAGGTCCCAGCAAGAAGCCGTTAATTGCATAATTGGCCCTTTTTTATTTTATTTTTTATTTTAAATTTGAGCAAGACCTATATTTTCCCGCCCAGTAAACACATCCCACACGCTCCAATATATAAACACTAAACAAGCCGCAAGCCCTTATCATTTATCCCAAATCTCCATTTCGTATATTCAATTTCTCTTTCTACCAGTTTTTTTCAGAAGAAATGTCAGTTGTCATGGAAGATTCTGCCTCGCAGGACCAATCCTCCGCCTCTGGTAACGTTTTCAATTTTATTTTTTTTAATTTTATTTTAGGGATTCAATTTGTGTACGGTTTTTCGTATCTCGTTTAATGTTTTCGGATTGTTTTCTGGAAACAGGAAGATCAACATCAAGGCTTCTCCGTTATCCGCTCCGATCTGCTGCGAGATCGAAGGAAGAGAAGCCGCCGCTCGCCGACCCCTCCAACTTCAACTCCGCCACTAAAAGGTTCTGTGTCTTTTAATTGATCGGGCTTTTGATCTTCTTAATCTAATGTATATATAGTGTTTCCCTGAATGTTGGTTTTGTGAATTGTGGAATGAGTTCGTCATGCCTAGTTCAATTCCGATGAAGTTTTGGGCTGATTTTTGTCAGATTCCTCGATCTTCTGAACAAATCCTTTATCGATTTTGACACTTACTTTTTTCCCTTCTATTCAGGGGAAAACTTCCACCTAGTGTGAGCAAGAGTGTAAGTGTGCTTGATCTCTCTGGTAAGGACAAGTCTGCCAAGCCACCTAGACGGCTCTCGGGTCCTTCCAAGTCGAATATGACCCTGACTCCAAAATCTGTTGGCAACATCACTCCCATTTCCGATGCAAGATCAAAGAGGTCCGCCATCAGTCAGGGAAAAAGTGATACACCTGTTTCTGATGTCTCCAAGTCATCTGCTAGGAAAAAATTCAGCGCAATAACTTCGGCATCTTATTGGTTGTCCCAGATTAAGCTTTCTGAATCCGCTGTGAAGCACTCGATCTCTCTTGGTTTCTTTAAGCTTGCCCTGGAGGCTGGATGTGAGGTATAGGCAATTAGGCACCATATATGCATAAGCTATTCAACTAGTCTTGTTCTTGATTTTCATAATTATTTTCATCCATGTCGTCACAAAGAATATAACATGCCCAGCAAAGTCCTCGCGTACTTTTAAACACACAATCGAACTTTGTATATATATCGGGATTATCTTGTAAACTCTTGTACTGCAGTTACTTTAGAAGCATGGTTTCATTATATAGAGAAATTAGTTTCGATTAAGATTGGGAAATTTATTAATGATGATTTTAATTTTTAAATGATATGTGCAGCCTATCCATCGAATGACAGATGAACTAAAGTCATATGTGCGGCGTCATGACCTTACTGAATTTGGAGAACTAGTGAAAGAACTTTTTGAAGCCTATAAGATTCCTGACAACTTTGAAGTCTCTGGGAACTGTTCGCAAGTGCCTTCCGAAGGCTATCAGTTATCTGATGATGATGTCAAAAGCTCCTCGTCGTCCATAACAGATGTGGAGAAGGTCAAGCTGAAAAAGTCACCGGACGTAGTGATTGCTGAGAAGGATAATGACTCTGTGAAGATGATGACCAGGAAATCCGTGCCCAGTCGGGCGGTTGCTAGCTCTAATAAGAAGTCTGATAATGAAGTTAAGCGTCGTAGTGTGCAAAAGAAACCGCAGAAACCGGTCAAGCAAGAATCCGGTCAGGATAAAAACAGAAAAGTGAAGAAGCAGATGAAGAAATCTGCTAGTGAGGAAGGTAATGCAACAGTTTCCAAAATTAATCTTTTACCCAAATTACTTGAATTAAACCTTTTACCTTCTTAAGCAAACGTCGGGTTTCAAACATCTCCTTTGTACTTCACTTACATTTCACACACATGATCAAATCTCTGATTTAGTTTTTTTTTTTTTTTTTTTTTTGAAACTTTCTCCTTATCCCTCCATTTTTATGCAACTGCCTCGTACCCCTGGGGTATTTTTGTAATTTTATATTGTTTAGATGTTGGCACTTGACAGTTGACTGTTCTTGTTAATGTTGTAGGACTTCCTACCTCTCCTCCATCAGAGGAAAATCATGAAGAAAACAAAGAGAACGTAGTGAGTGATTCCCCGTAAATGTGAATTTTAAACTTGAATTCAAAATGTATCGGATTCTTTAAAATTAATGTTTTTCCCGAAATTTCTTGTACACATCGTCACATGTACATTTTGTTTTAATGTTTTTAGGTTGCATCCGAGATGGTCGAAGTTGGATTAGCAGAAGTTTAGACAACCATCTTCTTGATCAGTTTCAAAACTTGTGCTTTGGTTGTTTTTTTTTTTTTTCAATTAAGCACTTTTTTTTATTGTATAGGCTACATAACATTGTGGTGTGTGAAACTATCTTTGGTTTCTTTGCTGTTGGTTTTACTATTATGATAAATTTTACTATGATTTTATGCTTTTCGTATTTCAAACACACTTATATATTAGCAGTATTAAATCATAATACTGTGTTTTCGTCCCATAAAATTATTCGCAGTATTAAATTATAATTTTGATTTTATTTTCTTACTTATTTTAAAATAACGTCTTAAAATATAATTTTGGGTTGTGTAACCAAAAAAATAAAAATCAAAAATATTAAAGGTGAAAAACGATTACTATGCATTAAGAGTCCTCACAAGCGCCTGGAGTCGAAGTGACCGTCTGATAGTACTTCAAATTGAGTAGACCGTGACCGAGCAATTTCCGGAGAAGCTCGACGGTAAATTAAATGGGCCGAGTAACTCCGACAAGAAACCTCGGTCAGCCTTTAATCAATCTTCTCAGACTGAACGGAGTTCCGATTCTGGATCAATTGCATTTGGAAGAGAGATTGCTCAGAACCACGCCTGATAATTGGTGCATCTTCAATGACGGAACAATCGACCCCACCATTGTCATGGGTATCTCTGGGTAAGTAAATAAATATCTGCGTGACCTAATTTCTCTGGTATAAATTAATTAATTCATGGCGAGTTTCTTAATATATTTCGTAGTTTGTTTTGATTCTTCGAACTCGAATCGATTTTATTATTTGGCGGGCTTGCTCTTCCAATAGAACAGATTTTATATGAATTCTGAAAGTGGAATATGGAAGATTCAAGAAGTTGATGTGTGCTCATGAATATATGTGTTAGGAAACCTAAGGAACTTGTTGAAATTGAGTCTGTTTTACGAGACGATATTCCAGTCATTCGGAGGTTCACGGGAGGTGGTACTGTTGTTGTTGATCAGGGCACCATCTTCGTGACTTTTATATGCAACAAGGATGCTGTTCCCGGTTTACAATCGTACCCTCAACCTATCATGTCATGGAGCAGCCTATTATATAAGAAAGTATTCCAAGGAATCGGAGATTTCAGGCTCCGAGAGAATGGTTTGTATGGTTTGATGTTTCATGTAATCCTGTTATATCGTGGTATTAATGTACTTTTGTGTTCTAGCTAGAATGGAAGAAGATAAAGATTCTGTTTGTGCTTCTTGTATGGAGTTGCTTATAGCATTTATGCTTTAGGAAAACCTCTTAAATTAATACTCCTTCCGTCCCATGATAATTTCTTGTCTTAGAAGATTTTACACTAATTTAGATTTATTACAAAGTGATTGAACATCCCTCATTTCGGGTAAATTCGTGTAATTTATAGGCCCCTAACACATTAATTTCTATAACTACACTTGTTTTGGGTCTAAAAACAGAGGCAGCTAAAAGACTTTTTTTTGGAATATTCATCAATTTATAGACTGTATGTAGAATTCAATAAATATTGATTTAGTTATATTGCACTGCTTTATACTTTCAGATTACGTGCTTGGAGACCGCAAGTTTGGAGGGAATGCACAATCTATCACCAAAAATAGGTGGGTGCACCATACGTCATTTTTATGGGATTATGAGATCAGTAACATGGGTTATCTTAAGCTTCCCAAACGAGCTCCTGAATATCGGCAGGTGTGCTTAGAGTAATTTCCATATTCTAACACTAACAGTGGGAAAAAACAAAATCATTGATTCATTGATGAAAAATTCTGTCTGATATTTGTGCAGTCATTTACTGTTTTACAAGTGCTGTGATCTTTGTCTGGTTCATTTTGTCTAGGCAAGGGATCATCTGGATTTTATATGCCGCATGAAGGACTACATTACATCAAGGTCGGATTTCGTTGATAGAACTATTGATGCTGTTGGCAGCCAGTTTCTTCCGATATCAACCGAGCTACAGGAGGTTAAGTCATCTTTGGATTCGAACTATGAACCCTCCAGTAGGCTACTGACGAGACAGGAATTGGGGGAAGTCATTTTTGAGTCCCCGAGAGCTGATGGGTTCTCCGAGTCGATATGATTGCAGAATTTTGTTACAGCCTTTGCTGACATGACCAGCATCTCTTATTTTTATTGAAAATTATAATTCTTCGATTGATTGATAGAGTGAAATGATTGTGTATCCTTGTTCATCGCATCTTGTCTTGGCGTTGTTTTCTCCTATTTTCTACAGTAATTGTTTTTGCACATTTCTATTAAGTATACTTCTATTTTGGTTCACAGAAGTATTTTTATTTTATTATCATTTCATATTTTCGTTAGTTGTGTTAAGATGGATATTGGATACCATTAGGCATTAGCTGAACTTATTGTTATTGGCTGCAAATGGGTAAATATAATTACTGTTTTATTATTTAAGCAACCAGGGGTGGTGGCGCAGTTGGCTAGCGCGTAGGTCTCATAGCTTAGTTGAGTGATCCTGAGGTCGAGAGTTCGAGCCTCTCTCACCCCATGTATAATTTTTAATTAATTTTACTCATCTTAATTGATTAAAAAATAGTCTAATTATACGGAGTATTTTGTTTCTTTGATCTTCTTCATTTCATCTCAACACACACATCACAAGAGAAGACTTCATTCACTCAGAGGTTCCCTCTCATCGCTAAATTGAATCACCATCTCTTTTTCTGATTTATATTCATTCTTGTATATGTGTGTAAATTGAATTCATCTTCAAAACTCAGATTTTTTTAGTTTTTTTTTTTTTTTTTTGCACTTGGTAATTCAGTGTTCTTCTTTCCCAAAGCTAACAATGAAAAATTGCAGCTGATTATTATTACCTTTTCCCGAACAAGAACTTTAATTTTTAGGCGATTTGTATTTTTAGGACCCTTAATCCTCTTCAGACGATTAGGGTTTCCATTATTTGAAAAGTAAGTATTGGGTTGATTGATTTAATTTGGCTATCGATGCAATTGTGATCTTGTAGGGTCTTAAAATGTCAACTCCAGCTCGGAAGAGATTGATGAGGGACTTCAAGAGGTTGCAGCAGGACCCACCCGCAGGTATTAGTGGTGCTCCGCAAGAGAATAATATTATGCTCTGGAACGCAGTTATATTCGGGTGCGTACACGATTATTATTTTTTTTATTGTTTTCGCATTTTGTGTTTTGTGATAAATTTCACTTATTCAAATATCTATACAGGTAACTGGATTAAAAACTTGTGATTTTGTTTTGTTTTGTTTTGGATTGCAGTCCTGAGGATACACCTTGGGATGGAGGTGAGTTCATTCTCAGGCATAATTTGGGAATTTAACACTTTACGTTTTCTCGTGTATTACCGTTACTTGTTGATTTTGTTCACGCGTCGTGTTGGCTTGCTGGTAGGATACTCGTGTGTTTCCATTATAAAATAGTAGGAAAATGCTTATACAACTCGGTATAACCATTTCAAGCATTACTAAGTTCGTTAATTGAAATTTGGCCGACATTCTATTCAGTATTTATTTCGTTTTAATGTATAGTTTGCCTTTGATTTTAGAATTTACGGAAAAAGGCCTCTTATAGAAATCATTAGATTCATTTCAATGAAACACAATATTTATGTTCAAAGAGAGAGCTTATATTTTGCTTCCACTAAATTCATAGATAAAGGATAAAATTACCTATTACTCCAACAAAATGTAATTCAACTTATATATTATATTTTAACTTAATGTCATGGTCTCATGGATATGTTTGGAGTGTTACCAGGCACGTTCAAACTGTCACTTCAGTTCGTAGAAGATTATCCAAACAAGCCACCAATTGTTCGATTTGTTTCTCGGATGTTCCATCCAAATAGTAAGCTGATGCATAAATTAAATGCCTTGGATTTGTTGGATAAATTTTTGTATACTAATGATGATTAAAAAAAAACTTTTGACTAGTCTACGCCGATGGAAGTATATGTCTTGACATCCTTCAAAATCAGTGGAGTCCTATATATGATGCTGCAGCTATACTTACATCTATTCAGGTATACACCCCATTATCTTTTGGGTTGAGCATGTGACGTTTTATGAAATATCAATGAAGTAGAGACTATTAGTATACTGATTGGTGTTTTTGTCGCTTAGTTGTGAATTGGTGAATTTATGGATTCCTTTTCTCGACATGTTGATGGAAAAAGTAAATAGTCAGAAGTTAAAATTTCATGTGTATTTATATATATGGCTTTGACCTTGGAAGTTGGAAGAAAGACGCCCTTTTTGAAGAGAAATATTTTGATTGTGTCATATCTGTCGGGGCCTAAATCTAAGAACCGTTTAATTTGAACTTTCCAGTCACCTATTAATTATTACAGTAATCTCCCACATGACTGTATACCACCATTTTATTGAAAATATGGCATTGCGTTAATGTTCTTTTATTTTGAGATCTGGAAATTGTCTATTGTTAAATTGCAAACTTGTGGTTGACTTGATTTGCAGTCATTGTTGTTCGACCCGAATCCAAACTCTCCTGCGAATTCTGAGGCTGCACGGATGTATAATGAGAACAAGAGAGAATACAATCGTAGGGTGAGGCAAGTTGTGGAGCAAAGCTGGACGGCTGATTAACTAACCTCTGTGATCAAAACAAACTTTTGCCCCTTGTGCTACTTGTTGGGCGTGTTGTATGTGGTTTTTGTTGTTTTCTTTTGTTTTTTTCTTAAGGAGGCCCTTCTATGATGTGAAGGGTTTTTAAGACAGCTGTAAGTCTGTATCACTGTATGTAGTCTTTTATTTTTTTGGTCTTTGTATCATGTAAAATATAAATTGATTTGTTTCTGCCTTTATTTGTTTTTAAATAAAACGAACAATATTCAATGATACTTATGTTGTGTTTATAATAATGTTTTGAAAAATGAATTTGTAATTAAAAAAATTGTTGTAAATAAACCCAATCGTTAATTTCTTTATTTGTTTTTAAATAAAACGAACAATATTGCAAAAGATACATCGACCTGTGCTCGGACATCCATTAGGTCTATTACAATTCAAAAACAAACCCAGCAAATATTCAAATATATTACACCAACTATATTACAGCACATAAAAGATAGCCTAACATTCAAACATAAGTGCCACACTACCCATAGGTGGCACAAAGATACATCTGCCGGTCCTGAGGGGCATTTATAGCAAGGTTAGGCTCCCGGCTGTGGCCCCAAAGGTTTAGTCGGCGATCCAGCTTTGCTCCACAACTTCCTTTACTCTACGATTGTATTCACGTTTACTCGTATCGAACAATCGAGCAGCTTCAGAATTTGCAGGAGAATTTGGATTCGGGTCGCACAACAATGACTGCAACAAAAATGTGAATTAACAATAGATGAAACACAAAATTATTGGAAGGATTTTCCGAAGTTACTACACACTAAGAACAGTAGCAACCCAAGGTAGATGTCAGTCATTACACACCATGAGACCCCATCCATCAAATCCACTAATGATTGGGAAAATGTAAGAAAAATTGAACCCCAACAGTTTTTGTTTTTTTTGTCATTTTTGTAAGATAAAATGTATCTAGATATAGCAAAAACAACTTACATATGTTATTTTAAAACGCATTAAAAGAATGGTGTTGTGTACCTGGATAGATGTAAGAATAGCAGCAACATCATAGATAGGACTCCACTGATTTTGAAGGATGTCCAAACAGATACTCCCATCCGCATATACTGATTTACAAGTTTATATTCATTATTTAACAATCGAGCTAAGGATGTTAATCGCAATAAATTGATATAATCTAATGCATTCGTCTTACTATTTGGATGGAACATTCTAGAAACAAACCGAACAGTCGGTGGCTTGTTTGGATAATCTTCTGTGAACTGGATTGCCAATTTGAACGTACCTGAACACTTAAAGCATAACCCATGAGGATGTAGTTGCCCAATGACTAATGAATGTTATTAATAATTAAAAAGAAATCAAAATATAAGAGCACAAGATATTTATTGAAAAGGTAAATTGCCACTTAGCCCAGTCTCGCAAAATTATCCGCATTAAGCCCAAGTGCCCAACAACAGAGATCTCATTCGGTATATAATAATTTTCCTAATTATATTTTTGCAAATCTCATTCCGGAATTCGAATTAAAGACAGATAATAGTTTGGCATCATTTTCCTTGGTAATAAAAAATATATAAGGATTACAAAAAATTAAAATTCCCAACTATCTGGCAGTGAGTGTGCAGGGAGTTTTAGGAAAATTAACATATATTCCATTAATAGAGGAACCTAAAACGAATGAACCTAAACCAAATTTCTACATTCATAAATATTTTAAATTCCTAAAACGAATGAACCTGATTAGTGAGAACTGATTGGCTCACCTCCATCCCAAGGTGTATCATCCGGACTGCAATCCAACATGAGAAAAGAAACGACGAATAAAATTGCCTTACACAACTGTATTGAATTTTTTTCCATAACTACAGACATTAAACATATAAACCCATTAGTATTACCCGAATATAACCGCATTCCAGAGCATAATATTACTGTCTTGTGGGGCCCCACTGACGCCTGCCGGTGGGTCCTGCTGCAGCCTCTTGAAGTCCCTCATGAGCCTCTTACGAGCCGGAGTTGACATCTTTGAATCCTTGTTGAATGATCATTTCAAATTAATTTGATAGAATAGGCGAAAACTGACATTATATAGCTAAAAAAAATCTGATAATTAATCCATATTTGAACAACTCAGCATGTTTAGCAGGAATTTGGGCAACAAAATCTGAAATTAGGGTTATGCGGAATTAGCTATAATTCTATGAAAATTCGCTTCATTTTCTAATCATCTAAATATAACATTTGATCACTCCGAAATACAGAATTCATCTTCATCTCATAACAGAAATCAGTAGCTAAAAAAATAAATCTTAATAATCAATATTCTGAATGATTTATTTTCATGAATCAAAGTAAGATAAATTTCTATATCAACAAAAAAAAAATCACGAACGTAAGAACCTGGATCATAAATTCAGAAAAAAAAAATAGTTGAATTTACCTGTGATGACTTTTTTTACTGTGAATTTTCCTTGGAAGAAAGGGACGAGGACTGTGAAGCGGACAATAAAGAAGTAAGATATTTTTTGTAAAAGGTTATATATGAAATTTCAGTCCGATCCCCACAACTATTTTTCATAGCTCTTTGCCCTCTCAAAATACAACTATAGACATTTCAGTCCTCATGGTTTAGGAAACTCAAATTAGGGCCGAAAAGTTCTAACGAGATAATATCTCACATACCTATTATTTTTATTATTTTAATAGTTCACTTTAATTCATTTTAAAATCTTGAAAATAATAATAATAATTATTATTATTATTATTAATATTAAAATAAATAATTTCATTTAAAAAACTCAATCTCATATTTATAATAGTATTTATAATTTTTAATAATAATATATTAATGTATAAAATATTATTTTTATTTATTTTTAGTTAAATTCATTTTAATCTCGTTGAATTCAATTCAAGCTTATTGAGTTAATTTCAGTGGATTCCAAATTTATTACTATATTAATAATAAAAATAAATATTTTAATTTATATCAAATGAGATAAGTCTAGATAATATTTTTTTTATGTTTATGTTAATTTATTATTATTATTTTTTTTTTTTTGCAAATTACAAAATTAAATGTTACAACTAGTAATATAATTGTTTTGAAGGAAAAATAAATGGTCATTCTTGTTCAAGTTAAAAATTGATTCTTTTGGACTTATTTTTAGTTTGGTTTCGATTTATTAAGTTCAATTCAATTCAATTCAAACACTAAAAAATAGGTTATTATCCGACAAGAATATATATTTTTCACTTGCAATATATGCACAACTTAATTTGTTGATCATGCCACGTCGATCATTCAATTAAAAAAAAAAAAAAAAAAAAAAACAAATTTAAAATATTAATCCATGCATGCACAACTTGAACTTGTTCGTATCATCACGATCATGTCACCTGATCCTAAACTGAACATCACTAAACAGTCTAAACCGAACACAGAATCCATCAATGAACTAATCAAGCAGCGTGATCCCTGTTGTGATCGCCCGGGGAGTTAGACTTCCGACGCTTGGTGTTAGAAAACGGAGGAGGCGAAAGAAACATCCCCCCATCAGCCTGCAGATGTGCAGAACTCGTTGTAGACGACGGCTTATTGTTCATATAGTTCGGCGCACACAATTTATTCGTATTCGAAGACGACGACGACGGGAAGCTAGACAGAATAGGAAACGGCGGCTCGCTACTCTTCGCATCGCCTTCATTCTGCTGCTTACCGCCGTTAGTTCCACCGATGATCGACGAAAGTGCAGCGGCTAATGCCGACTGGAAGCTAGGGTCCGATGTTATAGCTTTAGTAGCTGCTGCGATTGTGTCTGGATTTACCGATTGTTGGCTTGTGTTCTTTTGCAAGTAGGATTGATAAAGCGTACTTTGATCGTAGGGTTGCGGTCCGAAGCTGAGCGAATTGCTCGTGGTTTGATTCTTTTGGATGTGGGACCCGTAGTTTAGCATCCCGTTGCTCCAAGAAATCGGGAGAGAGTTCGAGGTCGACGACTCCAAGGAGCTGAAGTTGAGGTTGGTGGACGTCGAGTACTGTCTCGAAGGAATGATGTTGTTGTTGTTGTTAGCTAGTCGGCTCAAGTGAGAGGACATGGTGGAGGAGGAAGAGGTCGAGGTGAGGTCGAGAGTGATGGTTGGGAAAGAAGGGTTCGATGAGATCGATGAGTTATGTAAGAAAAAGGGCTTTGATCTCGAGTTGTTGTTGTTGTCGGAGAGGTAGAAGTTCAGACCGTTTAGGGTTTCGCTGCCCGGGGCGGATGCCGAGCTTGATGAGCCGGTGAGTAGCATGGAGGCGGCCGCCGAAGTGGTGGAGGCCATGGCGGTGGCCGAGATCGGGAGCGGATGGCTGTGTGTTCCTTCATACGTTGTGATAAGGATCGACATGTCCTCGGCACATCTTTGTACCTTCACGTCAAGAAAACAATACGTATACATCTCTTAGGTTTTATTTAAAAATATGTATTCAACTTCTCTAACAGTTTTAGCTGTTTTAATAATAAATATTCAAAAGTCATGGATCGTCGTACCTGTTTCCTAACGGGACACGATGGTGCGACGGTGCAACGATAGTATGCTCGGGGGCACGGGTTCCCCTTGGAGATCTTCTGTCCGTATTTCCTCCATTGGCATCCATCATTCATCTAAATCAAATCAAAATAGAATATTTACTACATATAATTATTACTAGTATAATATAATTTGAGAGAAAAAGAAAAAAAAATCATAATTAATTATTACCGTTGGTGTGTCACATCTGACTCTAACAGAAACCCTAGCTCTCTTAACAGGGTTTTGCTGAGTAATTTCATCAACATCTCCGCTCTCCCTCTCCGTATCCTTATCGTCCGTTTTAGGCTGCCATGTCTCTCCTTCTTCTTTACCTTCCACGTCGACGCTATTATCGGGGCTGTGGTTCGGAGTTGACTTTTTATCGTCGGGAACTCGGAATTTGCAATCGAGCCCTAATGTCAACCCTTCTTCTCTATCGTCGGCATGCTCGTTTCTCAGTGGAGGTTGTTTACGCTCTTCGACCTTTGTCCTGTCACTTGGACTGCTTCTTCCTAAGCTGAGGGCGAAAAGTTCGTCGGGTTGTTCCGGATCGGGGCGGAGAGGCGGCCTAGTAGAGTGTTCTTGTTGAACAACGTCTTGGTATTGCATTTCTAGGGTTCTGTAGTCCTTGAGGATCCGGTCCAAGTAAGTCTTGAGTCGTTGATTTTCTTCCATGACTTGGTCTAGCTCCGCTTTCGATGATCCGATGAGTTGATCGTCCATCTGCGCAACGTATGCGTCATGATCCGATAAGTTGATCGATCGTACGTATAAATATACTACATATTCATGTAGTAATTAATTAATTAACCTGTTTTCTTTTGGCAGATGAAGATGATCTTGATTCAGATTCAGGTGATGATCTCTCAATCTTGGTTCCGGTGGGGCCCTGCAGTTAGAAATTCAAATTAATTCATTTTAATTAATTAGGTATATGTTATGTAATGTAGATAATGTAATTAAGATATAATGACATACAGTATTAGAAAGTACTCCATTATTAATTAATTACGTGGTCCAAAATTTTAATTAGAGTATTAACTAACAACTTGCATTTATCGATCGATCGATCTGTGTTTTTAATTTACATAATGGTCAACGGTTTTAAAAGGGTTGCCAGCTAGCTATGCAAATTTAGCCGACGAAGACTACGACTTTGAAATTAACATACATTTAATTTATTTATTTATATATATCGTCTCATGCATTAATAGGGTTTGAAAAAATCTCGTATGATTAATTTTAATTTTTATTTAATTTTTAAAAATCAAGCTAGTAATTTATTTAATTGTAATGAATTGTTTGAGAGCATAATTATAATAAAATAAATCTCATGCATGGAATAATAAAATGTATCTAGATTACAATATATGAATGTAAACCTAATTCGTGAATATATAATATATTTAAAACAAATTGTATAACATACATGATGATCATGGCTCTGCAGGTCGCTGCTACCACAATCCATGAAATTCTTGAGATCGTGCGATGTTGCTTTCCTTTCGTCACAAACGACATGTTTTCTTGTGGCGCCGTGTTCAGTATCATCTTGGGCTTGTTTTCTAGCTCCAACCTAAATTGGATCATTCATTATAACGTACGTATATTAATTATATATATAACAACAAATCAAACAGTACTTTTTTCATTCATTTTTTTAAGTAATAGTACTATATATATACCTGAAGAAGGAGGTGATGATCGACGCAACTGCTTTCTTCATCAGAGCCGCCTCTGCTCTCCTCCTTGATAAAAGAATTTGTAGTCGTCTCCATATGCATATGTATGTTTTTGTGTCGTCTGAATTTTTTGTTTAATTGTGAATTTAGTTTATAAGATCATGAGCAAACAAATAAATAAGAGGGTGTCCTTTTTTTATAAGAGGGAGGAGGGGCAGCAGTATTTGACTTGATTAAAATAATTCAAATTAAATTAATGTGCTTCTTCAATTCAATTCAATTTATACATACAGCTGCACACACTAGTACAAAAAAATGTCAATGCCCCAATTGCACTTACTATATACTTCATAGGAGTATACATATATATTTATTACAAATATGAATATATATACTCTATGAGACCCTTTAAAGAATAATTTTATGCACTGTCACGCTCCATGTATAAATAAATAATACTTGAAGAATTCAACTTCAACGTCGTTTAAGTCTTTGAGGGACATATATTTATATATATACACACACAAAGAGAGGGAGAGATCTAGAGAGGGGTGTTTAAGCAGTGAATGTAGCTATACATATTTCCCTATCCCTATTACATGATAATATATACACACATATTATTATTACATTGTGAAGAGAATAATGATAAAAATCAGTAGAGGTTATATATATCATCACTTGATGTGAAATGATGATCGAAGTCGGTTAAAATTTGTGTGTTGATCGATTGATCAGCTATTCAGCTATATATTGTGTTAATTGGTTATGTTCTTTGTGAATTGTTTATTTGATTCATACATCAATCAATCGATCTATTGATAGTAAAGGAAGTAGAAATACTATTTTCAGACAGAAATAATACTAATGTATTTTAGCAGTGTGTTCAGTGTTCACTGATCAATTAAAAATTATTTTGAATTTTTGTCAAGAGTTGGGAACTGGGATGACTTACATACAATACCTATATCATACTTCTGAAAGTACAATATAAATAGTGCTTCCATCTTTTAAAATATAAAAATTATCATTTAATAATTAAGAAATCTTACGTGTGTTTACATTAAGATACACAATTAATAGATCGACATTTGGCAATTAATTCAACTAAAGCTAAAGCCCTATGTATGAATATATGATGTTTGGTATAAATTGCAAAAGTCGCATGGTCAAATCGGCTACCGGTCAAACTTGTCCCACATATTGCTTGATTTTGATGGCACGTCATTATGTACTTGCTCTCTCCATTTCATTATATATATTAGGAAGGATATGTTCTTTTAGATTTAATTTCATTTAGTTCAACCGCTTCAGTTCAGATCGCTTTAGTTCAGATCGCTTCAGTTTAGTTCAGTTCGTTTCAAAATAAATTAAAATAAAATAAATAAATAAATCAATTCAGTTCAGATCTTCAATTTAGTTCAGATCTCGCTTAAGTCCAGTTCAATTCAATTGATTCAGTTCAATTGAGCCGGTTTTCGTCCAAAATAAAGTACATAAAGTACTATTTTGTCTCAAATTAAAAAACATTTGCATAATTATTTAAAATAAATTTAAAAGTAGTATTTATAAAAACTTATGTTAAAATTTTTATTGTTTTTCTTATTTTATGGTTAATTAGGACTCTCCCTGTTCCGCTGACTCGCTTATTTAAAAGCAGTATTCCGCTGCAAGAAATATATTTTAAGTAATATCGTCGGTTAGTGTTAGTTCATATGTGACCTCATGGTAAACCATTGGACAACAAAAAGTTTGGCTGACTCGCGTCGAATCACATCAGTACTTCGTATGGTTTGTACGTATTCCTTGTTTTTTCTTCATTTACGCCATTAATTGACATTTGTTTTCAATAATTGACATTTGTTTTCAATAAACAAATTTGAAAATATATGCCTGGACATCATGACTAAATTAAGCAAATCGAAAGTAATTAATTAGGTCGGTTCCTAAGTATTGATGACAACTATATTTGAAACTATTGTAAAAGCGTTTATACATGTAGGTATAACCATTGACATATTTTTTTTATACTCATAGGGCACAAAGAATGTGAGCGGGATTCAAAGTAATTTCCGAGCAATTAATCGCAAATGAGTTGATATATATATATATATAGTGAGAGAAAAATACAGTATACAACAATTATGACGAATGTCATAGTAATGTATATAGGTAAGTTAATTAATGACTAGTTTAATTTCCTACCTATTTAAAAAAAAATGTAATTATTACAAATTCGTAGTTGCAATTCAAATGTGAATGGAAATATTAAGAACATTAGCTAGGAAAAATTTCATACGTGCACCTTACTTTCGTCGAGCAAACTTAGGTAAAAATAAAAAGGCAATAAAAAAGATGTTTCATTTGAATTGCGAATTATAAAAAACAGGTCAGCAATTATATCTTATTTCCATTTGATTTATTAAAAGTGGGAAAGAAGAAAAAGTCAACTTGTAAACGTATAATATTCAACGCATAAGACTATGTCCATGCCAATACGCCTTGGATGTACTCCATCCCTCCTCTCGTACTAAGGAGAGTGTATTGGATTGAGAGTTTATAGGATTTCATTGGATTTTAAAAGTTGAGAGGTATTTAATCTAGACTTTTAAAAGTCCATAAAAATCTAGGGTATTCATTACGGATTTTAAAAAGTCTTAAAAAATACATAGGTATTCAAAAGTCTATGGATTTTAATAGACTATAAATTTTGATGGACTTCACTAAAATATTAATAAAAATAATAAAACTTATAAAAATTATTATATTAAAATAATAATACTCATTAACATAAATAAAAATAATAAAACTTATCAAAATTAATTTATAAAAATAGTAATACTCATTTTTTTCTAATGAAATAAATTATTAAAAATAATAAAATTTTATAAATTATATTAATTTTTTAATTAGTTAAATTATTATTAAAATAATAAAACTTGAAAAATTATGTTAAAAAAAATTTAGTTGAAGTGAACGATGAAAAGAGTAAACAACAAACAAAATGAGAAGTAAAAGTAAAAAAATTCAAATGTTTCACGCTATTTTTAAACAACAATTGTACTTTAATCATCATACTTGAGTTTTTATTATACTTGAGTTTTTATTTTTTATTTTATAATTATGTTATTTACATTGAGTAATTTATTAATTAATTAATGTAATTATTTTTGAAAACTTATATTTATAAATTTTATTTTATTATTATTTGATCATATCTTTATTTTATAAAAATGATAAAAAAAATAGAATAATAATAGTGAATAATAATTTATCTTTTTAAATAATTTTTTTTTCGTAAATTAGTTGAATATATATTTTTATAGTAGTAAATTCATATATATACACATTAAAAAATATTTTAAACAATCCATTGAACTCTATAGAAATTCGTATAAATCAACAAAAAAGTAAGTCAAACTCTCTATAGACTCTATGGATTTTTTAAATCCATAGACTTTTTAAAGTCTTAAAAAATCCAATGAAATCTGAATCCAATACACCCTCCTAATTATCACTAGGTTAAGAAATACTATTATTAATTATATTGTTATTCATTAAAGTTAAAGGATATTGTGGTCTTTTTTTAGTGAAATAATAATAACTTTTATCAAGTAAAAGTAATCATATTTTAATAATATTATATTGTTTTAAAATTATACTGTAAATTAATAGTAAATCAATAATAATAATAATAATATTGTGTTCACACTATCGATTATAAATAAAAAAATTATAAATTATAAATAATAATATTATTAAGTATATTTAAATTATTATATATAAATTTTAAATAGTATTTTGAAATTATATATTTTTAGTAATAATAATTAATCATTATCTTAAATATATAAATTTTTATTTCTTTTCTCTAAATTCTTTTTTATTTTATTAATATTAATTTAATTTCGATATCTCATAAAAATTAAAATTTTTAAGTATATTATTTTTTCTTACTATAATATGGCTTCGTATGCCCTGGCTTCGTATACACTTTTTTATTTTTCTGAACATTGAATCGATTGACATGTATACGTTCTTCTATTCATTCATTTTTTTCCTTATTTTTTTAATTTTATGTATTAATTATGATTTTTTCGCATATTCCATAATCAAATTGTCGAGGAATTAATTATGTTCGACTAATTTTTTATTTTATTTTTAGTTTATCTCTAATTAAATTTCTTTTGCAGGTTAACATACGCTATATTAAAATATAATTGCATTTTTGCCGTCTCATCTTCTTCACGTTCACCAAGTAAATTCAATTTTTTTATATTTATATTTATTTTTCAATTTTATAATTTTTATTTTCCATTTATTTTGATTTTCTCATAGCGGTTTTAGGTATTTGTTGGATGCATGTGACACTCGAGAAATGCATAGACGAGAAACTCCTCTTCCACCAGATTTTAGGTATTTGTTGGATGCATTTGAAACTCGAGAAATGCATAAGTATTTATTGGATGCATTTGACACTCGAGAAATGCATGGACGAGAAACTCCTCTTCTACCAGATTTTAGGTATTTGTTGGATGCATTTGACACTCGAGAAATGCATAGACGAGAAACTTCTCTTCCACCAGATCAGAGGCTACTCGATCGGGTATGATGTAAATCGAGGGATGCGCCCGAGATCGAGTAGCAGACACATGTGGGAGAGAGCCAATAGGTCTCATATCCCTCGATCGAGTAGCAGACACATGTGGGAGAGAGCCAATAGGTCTCATCCAAGGATTAACTTCATAATATTTAAATAAAAATTTGTCATATTCGAGATTTGAAATCTGCGTCGTCGTCGGGGAATTACACCAATATCACCACAAACTTTACCACTCGGCTATTCCCAAGAAGCTTATATAGTATAAATTACATCAAACATGCGTAGTCTTTGAAAATAATAAAATTTTCATAATTGATATAACGGTTAATAATGAGATTAATACAAATTTACAAATTTAAGTGAGAGTTCGATTATTAAATAAAATAATTTGTTAGTCCTTTAATAAATTTTTGGTCGTTGGAAATTAAATAAAATTTTAGATTATTTCAAACAAATAAATCACGTGCATCGCACGGGAAGTGATACTAGTTTCATGTTAATTTGATAATGATGATGATTATTTTTCCAAATATTTATTATTTATACAAGTTTATAAATTAATATAATTAAATGTTATCTCTTGCGTTAAATAAAATTAAGATGAAAAAAATTTAAGTAGTTAAAAATATTTTCTTGCGTTAAATAAAATTAAGATGAAAAAAATTTAAGTAGTTAAAAATATTTAATTTTAAAAAGACAAAAAGGTGAATTGAATAATAAAAGAAATATTTTGATTTAAATGTGAAATTTTATTTGAAAAAAAAAATTGAATTTAAATTATTTATCAAATAATATATTAGTGGAAAAATAAAAAATATTTAAAAGATATAAATAATTAATATTTATTTAAATTTACTTTCAAATGTTATATAATAAAATTATTTTGTATTAATTAATAAGTAGTACATGGATCATTATAATTAATGGATTATTATCTTAATTAATAATAGATAAAATTAATGGATCATATATTATCTTTAAGAGTTGATATTTTGTTATTATTAATTAATTTGTTATTATTAATTAATTGTATTAATTAAATAATAGCGTAAATATAAACTTAAACTAAGAGTTGTGCATTAGTTCAAGCGTAAATTTGTTTATTGTTTTAAGGGTTCCGTTAAATGGGCAGAATCTCCATTGACAGAAAACTTAAAAAAAAATTATTTTATAAATTTAAATAATAGTTTATTTATATTTAGATATGAATTAATATTAGTTATACCATTATTAATTTATTTAGTGTAAAAAAATTAAAAATATAATTTTTTAAATAAAAATATCACATATTTTGATATTTTAGTATAAAAAAATGTTAAATAGAAATATATGTTTTAATATATAAAAATAATAAGTGAAATTATTATTTTTACATATATATTAAGTAAATTATATAATTTATTTTATAAAAAAAAAAAAAAAAAAAAAAAAAAGTTAATGTAAAATCAAGTTTCTGTCCGTGAGCAGAATCTGCCCACGAAGAATTGCCAGTTGTTTTAATATTCTGTATTTATATTATGAGTCTGCTATTTGGGCTGAATATGTTCAAGGCAGAATTTACTTAAAAAAATTATTTTATTAATTTTATTAATAATTTATTTATATTTAGATATGAATTAATGTATGTTATACTATTATTAATTTATTCAATTTAAAAAAACTAAAAATATAATTTTTTAATTAAAAATATTACATATTTTAATATTTTAGTTTAAAAAAACAGTTAAATAGAAAAAAAATATTTTAATATATAAAAATAATAAGTAAAAAAATTATTTTTATATATATATTAAGTAAATTATATTGTTAACTTTATAAAAAAAGAAACAAAAAAAATAATGGAAAAATCAAATTCTGTCCATGGACATATTCTGCCCATGAAGAATTACCGTTATATTATTATAGATACAAGGTACTATACATATCTATCCTTGAAAAAAACAAAATGATCACTTTTTTTAAGTGTGCAGAATCAATATTCGAAATTGATGTGAAATTTAGGGAAACATGTGGCACGGCGCCGCCTTACGAAAATATTACTACTAATTAATTTGGATTAATTAATTATTAATTCCTTGTGACCAATAACAATTAAAATTCAACTTTCATGTCAATTTAAATAATAATTTATAAAAAAACAAGTTGAAGACGAGTGATAATTGGCCCCTTTTGAGGAAGACTTTTTTTTAGCATGGATGACTAATTGACTACAACATGTGTGATACCAATTAACTAAAGTATTTAGTTGATCATCATGCTTAAACACAATTTATAATTAATATCAATAGTTTAATGCAAAATAAAACTTTATTTGAAAAATCATTAGTCCTTAATATATTTTTCTTCACATAATTACTCTACTTACAATCGCCATAAAACGCTCAAAATTGAATTGATCGAGTTTAGCTCGATCTATTCGAATGTCTCCACGGTTAACACTTAACACTACACATATTAATAGTTAACTTAATTTGGCATAATACGGTGTAAAAATTAAATAATGTATATTGTTTAACCTAATCAAAAGTGTAATAAAAGTGTAAGAAAATTAAATTAAGAATTTTTGGAAGTGTCACCTAGCTAATATTTATTTAATAGGATAGTTGATGACTTAGCTAGTTTCCAACAAGTCATATATGTATACGACCTTTATGTAGGAGTATTATTTAATTTAACTATTTTACTTAATCATAAATAATTATTACATGGTCCATTGCTTCCATATATTTATGGAAAGTCCTAATTTTAATTTTGAATTAAATTGAGCCAAATGGTGGTATTATTAAACTCAACATAAGGTCAATGGTTTTCATGGACATTTTGATGATTGACTATTATCCACTTTATATTTATTTTTGTTCGGAATCTTATTGAATTATTAATCTATCCCTTTAACATGAAATGGGACATTGTAAATTGTAATTAAGGACATTAATTAAAATTAATTATTTTCCGTTTTTTTATTAGAGTAATTAGCTTAATTAATATATACCCACTTGCCAAGTAAGATATTACTCACGAATAATTTTATAAATTACTCCGTATAAGTTAGTGTCACAAAAACCAAACAACAAAAACAGGATGTCATGTTTTTATATATTAATCACAATTAAGACCTTCTATATGTATAAATTAACTATAATCCAATTCTTAATTAAGCCGACACCTAAATTTCAACTCTTTACAATTTTTTAACACAACTCCCCTATTTTAATTTTATTTTTTTCCTTGCGTGGACGATTCAAACAAGTAAAAAATAAATCGAATTATGCGTGTGTTAGCGCATAACTGGAATTTAATTTGGATGATTTAATCACAAAATATTTCAAGAATTGTAGAAATTAAATTTTAAACAAGTTATTTTGTATGTATAATTGACATGGTGTGTGTTTTCATGTATTGTGTCTGAAAATTACTCAATGTTCTAATCAATAAATTGAAGCCAATAATTTAATAGCTTGACTTGTTGAAGCTTCAAATAGTTGCTCAATACACTCTCTTTCTCATGTTATATTTAATTGATCGTATTTTTTACCAGTTAAGAAAATGTAAAATATTTAATAGACATCTAAAATAGAAAAAATGTATATATTTTTACGTAGAAACGATAATACTAATATACTACTACAAATTTGTTCATTACTTATAGCCGTCCATCATCAAAATTAAGAATAAATTTTGAAATTAAGATTTTTGGCCTCGAATAATCGGATAATTCAAAATTGTCAAACATGTGAATAATCAATTTAATGGAAAAAGACCATGGACTTTCAATGTTTCAAAATCTATATTTAAAAATGAATGTGGTACAGATTCATTGGATTATGTAGCAAATTTGTCTTCGCGGTGCAAAGTCAAAATTGTTGAACTTGTAAACACAGATTTGATTGGTTTATGTTAAGCCCATTGTTCTTCTATTTGATCCAATTCTTATGGGCCACATAATTGGGCTATAGTGGGCAGGCAGATTGTATTTAAGGTCAGTTTCATATAAATTTAGGGAGATGCAATCGTGTCAAAGGTTAATGAGTTTTCTTTTGGATTTAATTTAGGGTTTATTACATTGTAAACCTCAAGATTTTTCACTTTGCAACCTCAACCAAAATATTCGACAGAATATTCCGAGAGATTCAGAATCACGCTCCAACGAGCGTGTGATTGTACATTTTCTCTAAAGCTGGAGGGGTATTAATGTACTTACCAATAATTAATTATTTTTAATTAATATCAAAACTATAATTCGAAATTCCAGATGTTCCGTCCCTTAGCTCAAAAATCTCAAATTCTCAAGAAACCTAAATTCCACCACTTCCAGAAATTCAAAAACGAAATCAACAAAATCTTTAAAAATCGACCGAAATTGTTCATTCCTCTGTGCTCCGTCAAGAACCCTAACACAGAAATCCCCAAACCCATAAAGCGAGATGCGCTGAAATTGCGGCTCGATTCTGCAAAATCAAAGAAATCTACCCGGGGCTGAAGGACCACCTGAACCACGCAGTTCCGAAGTCGATAGCGAACAAGGAGTATGGCGCGCAGTTCTGAAGTCGATAGCGAACAAGGAGTATGGTTACGGCGGGATGATTTGCCTGGACATGGAGACCGATCGAACCACGAAGTTCTGATAGCGGTTAGCTTGGGGTATTCCGAGAAGATGATGTCGTGCTTGAGTAGCAGCACGAGCAGCGAGATGAACGAGGAGGAGAGGGAGCTGGCCGGGATTTTGCCGGGTTGTTCCGGAGGAGAGGGAGCTGGCCGGGATTTTGCCGGGTTGTTCCGAATATCGATCGGCTACACGAATTTCGTCTCTCTCTTAGGATTTATAAATTTTGTTTTTTCTTTTTGTTTTAATTTTAATAAAAAAAAAATTGATTTATAAATTAGGATTTATAAAATTTGTTTTTGTTTTTGTTTTAATTTTAATAAAAAAATTTGATTTATAAAGTTTTTTTTTTAATTTTAATAAAAAAAAAATTGACCAGAGTTAAATATGTAATCAGTCAATTTGATATATGTTTTATTACCCTGGAATATTCTATAAAACCCGCAAAGATGAGGTTGCAAAGTGTAACGAAATTTCGATTAGGTTGGAAAGGGTAAAAAATCCAATACATAGATTGAAAAAATGTAATAAATCCTTTAATTTATTATTAATATATTTTTAAAAATATTTAATAATTTATAAAAATTAGTAAATATTTTTATAAAAAAATCAATTTAGTTTAATTTATAAACTATTAAATATTTTAATTTTAATAATAAAAGACAAAAATATTCATAAAATTATATTTCTTTTCGATAATTTATTCGGGAAACAAAACGATAACCAGAAGTCTGGACCCTCTCCATCTCGACCCATCAAGGTCCCATCCCATGCCCCAAAAAACAATCATTTAATGCTTTTCCACACCCAGATTTTATAAAATTTTAAATTCAACGACAGTACAGATTTGGTATATCGCTCTATTTGTATTCGTGTTGTAGATAAATTGAATATTTTATTTTTCCTACCTTTGTATTCGTCAAAATCTTACCTAATGTAAGTAGCCTTCCATTTCTCAAAGGTTGTTAATCTAATCTAAGCAAACCCTTTTTATAGTGTTTGTTTTTGCGAGTGAGAGATCATCATTCACCATTCACCATGTCCGGATTAACTGCTTTTAGGCATCTGAAAAACAGGGGCGGCCACCTCGCTTCCTTCACTCGCCTCAGCTCTACTGACTTTTCGAGGTAATTACGATTTTTTTCCGATTTCTGCCGTCTCTTAGAGATTCAGGGGTTTGTTTGTTTTTTCTCGGTTTGAACTGAGTGGGGATCGGTGATTTGACTGTACTGCATTTTGGTGATCAGTTTTCGAAAAAAAGGTTTGATCTTGATGTGCCATTTGACACTATGCTGCACAAGTTCTTGGTTAAGATGGAATTAGACGTCGTCGTAAATTGGGTTCCTTTTTTAGTTTATTGTTGTGTGTAAAATTGTAATGCAGGTTGGTTCATTCATTGCCTTTTGCGACCGTGAAAGCCGAGCAAATATCGGGATCTCAGCCAGCCGAAGTTCTGAATTTAGGTACTTTGCTCAAATTCTTTAAGCTTATCAATCTAGTTTGCGATTAGAAAGGCAGCCTGATCATTAATACCGAAGAATTTACGATTTTTTCTTACATCAGAAAAAGTCAAATAAAAAATCGAAATGAAATATTAGCCTTTAGCTAGTGTGATGGATTTGTTTGAATGAAAAACGGGAACGAATGATTAATAGCCTTATATCAAGTGCATGAATGCATGATTTTTTTTTTTACTTTTGTGGCTCTATAGTGCAGGGCAACTGGACAAAATCTTCTAATTGGAACACCATTCCGGATCCTTTGAATGGCGAACCATTTATCAAGGTTTCCGAGGTTGATGAGAAGGGAATACAGGTATATGGATCACCATTTCAGATTCTTGTTGCATCCTAATAAAATCTCTCTAACTGGTCATAATTTTTATGCAGCCTTTTGTGGAGAGCTTGTCCCAGTGTCCCAAACATGGTTTGCACAACCCGTTTAAAGCACCCGAAAGGTTATTTTTTCCCGCTCGTTTTTGTTTGTTTTGTCTTGTTTACAAGTATTTACTTTAACATAAAAAGTTAGTCAAATTTGTGCGATTTTTATTTGAATTAATTAACAAAGAGTACCCACAAACTTCTCACTTTACAATCTTTAAATATTTTGCAATCAAATACTCTAACTTCCAACTTGTTTTTCAAATATAGTTTTTGGCCATCATTGGAAAGTGGCTGAATCCATTTTTGGAACAAAAGTTAAGAGTAACTGTAAATGTTTAGTAATTGAGCCGAATTGTGAAAAGGTGAAAAAGATTTTTAGTATTCATTTGAATTAACTCTATTTTTATGTAGTATTAAAGATTTGGCTTTTTAGTTGTATTTTAACCTCACAAAGAAAGACCCATGTTTCAGATACCTCATGCTTGGAGATGTAACAACAAAAGCAGCACATAAGCTTTCGTTGCCTGAGGTGAAGTGTTGTATTGGGGACGGTCTTTCTTTCTTTTTCGTTTTTTTTGTAGAAATTAACTTGGCGGAATGTATCATTATTTGTGTTTTGCTTCTAGGTTTCTGACTTCTTTGCCAAGCTGATACAAAGAGTTTCTCCAAAGAGTTACCAACAGGCTTTCGGTGAAGTTTACGTCACGCAGAAGTTTCTGGAAAATTTCTGTGGTGATCAGGTAATGCATTCAAATTTGATGTTGCCTTATATTTTTCTAATTGCATTTTGCTCAGATGAGATGGAATAATATTAAACGTAGGATTAACTCGAAGCTTTTGGGGTTTGACGAATATTAAGTTAGTTAGAGTTCTTTCTTGTTACATATTTTCAAATATGGCACTAATTCTTCATCTCAAGTCATCTGGCAGGTTCGTTTTTTGGCTAGGTCATTTGCAGTTCCTGGAAATCATTTGGGCCAGCAGAGCCATGGTTTTCGGTGGCCTTATGGCCCGGTAAGTTAATACTTCAGAAAAAGGCCTTAGATTTCACCAAGAATAAATCAAAAAACGTTTATTCTGTGAATGCTACTATATTCTTTAATTTGTCGACTGAAATTGTTTTTTCCCTCTATTCCTGTTAGGTTACGATTATTACTCCTTTCAATTTTCCTTTAGAGATCCCATTGCTCCAGCTGATGGGTGCTCTTTATATGGGGAATAAGCCGCTACTTAAAGTTGACAGTAAGGTAAGTTTTATTTATCCATATTGTTTTCCGTGTGGCCTAGTCCTAACTTCCATACGTAACAACCTATATTTTAATCGCTTTCTGCATATCAGTTTTACCCGGCTTGATTGCTTTGTCTAATAAATTATACCATTATGTATTTGACATTCAAATTATACCATTATGTATTTGACATTCAAAGGTGTCTGTGGTTATGGAACAAATGCTTCGATTACTCCACGAGTGCGGGCTGCCTCTAGAGGATGTTGATTTCATCAACTCTGATGGGAAAACCATGAACAAACTTCTTTTGGAGGTCAGTTACATATTTATGTCCTTAGTGCTCTGTGATCTGTATATGACTATGTAAACCGATTTACTGAAACTCAAATCTAAACATCCATCGCTAGAGTTTACAGAGTTTCGAATCGACTCATCTGAATCAATCATTGGTCGACTTATTTGACTTTGCTTTCCTAAGGTTTAGAGTTGAGCCTTAGGCCCTTAAGTGAGAGTAGAGTTTTCTCTATTTCGACCTTTTGTGTGTGAATCCTTTTTAAGGTTGGGATAACTATTTTGCAACATGATGTACTGCATATTTAAGAAATGAAAAATCAACCCCTGCTAAAACCCAATAGGCCCTAGGCGGTATTTTTAAGGGTAAAAAAATTCAAAATTTTGGTGGCCGTAAAAAAAAGGAGGGCTGGGCTAATGTAACAAATATTTCACTTTCAAACTAACATTCGTTACTAAATACGTCTTGTCCTTTTTCACAAGATTAATTAATTTAAGTATATTCTGACAAAATTTAGCATTATTATATTTATATCATCAGGCACAACCACGCATGACTCTCTTCACTGGCAGTTCCAAAGTTGCGGAGAAGTTGTCCCTTGATCTCAATGGTCGTATCAAGCTTGAGGATGCCGGGTTTGACTGGAAGATTCTTGGGCCTGATGTCCACGAGGTTTATAATATATGCTTTATGCTTGCGAAAGTTATTAGCCTTTCAGTCTTCACATTTTTTAAAGCATACTGTTTTTTTTTCTATCTATTTTTCCCATAGGAGGATTATGTTGCTTGGGTTTGTGATCAAGATGCGTATGCATGTAGTGGTCAAAAGTGCTCCGCTCAATCGCTGCTATTCATGCATGAGGTAAAAGCTCTACGACTCTCGTGTTAAAAGATTCTTCTTGGAACTCATGCAATTTTTTTAATTTTTTTTGAGTATTTATTTTGGGATAATTACAAATACTACCCCCAAGGTTTGGGGTAGTTAAGAAAGCCACATAAGTTTCAAAATTACAAAAACAGAAAAACTAGGAAGTTTGATTCTGTCTCAAATGTGAGGGGTTAATTGTAATGCTTTTATGAGTGTACAGTATTTTCTTGTAATTTTGATACTTGTATGTATCTTTTTGTAAGTACCCAAAACCTCAGCTGTAGTTTTTGTAAGCAAGCCATTTATTTATTCATCTTGAGTTGATGGTTTCGGACTATTTACGCT
Source organism: Euphrasia confusa (assembly GCA_954870475.1). Taxonomy (NCBI): domain Eukaryota; kingdom Viridiplantae; phylum Streptophyta; class Magnoliopsida; order Lamiales; family Orobanchaceae; genus Euphrasia; species Euphrasia confusa. The sequence continues at coordinate 3,106,676 of OX940970.1, forward strand.
TCTGCAGAACTGGAGTAGAAGTTCGCTCGTACAAAAGTTATCTGGTCTTGCTGCTAGAAGAAAGCTGGATGATCTGACCATTGGTCCTGTTCTTACTGTATGTTCCGATTTCCCCCCATATTTATTCAGCGATCAACTGTATAAAATTGACATCAATTTGCTACTTAAGGCTATCTTTTAATTTCTGACCCATTTCCTTATATTTAAGGAAATTTTAACGTACTGTACAATTTATGATACAAAAATCGATTCCCGTCTTTTCTTCCACAGGTCACTACTGAAGCAATGCTGGGGCACATGAAGAAATTGCTCGAGATTAAAGGATCAAAGCTTCTATTTGGTGGTGAAGCTTTACAAAACCATTCTATTCCAGCAGTCTATGGTGCCATTAAACCTACTGCTGTTTTTGTTCCACTAGAAGAAATACTGAAGGAGGATAACTATGAGCTCGTAACAAAAGAAATCTTCGGACCATTCCAGGCAAGTGGGGTCCTAAAATAAAATTACTTAGAATTTCATCAGGTTCGCTTACAATACGCAACGCGACTAACTAGTTTTTGATACATGGCATTCATCAGATTATCACAGAGTACAAACACAGCCAGCTTCCGTTGGTTCTGAGTGTGCTTGAAAAAATGCACGCACATTTAACAGCTGCGGTGGTTTCAAACGATCCTTTGTTCGTACAGGTAAAAAGACTAAACAACTTGCACCTTTTCTCGGAAAATAAGCTTATGAGGTTTTGAATTTCGTTAATGTCTTTTTTGTAGGAGGTTATTGGGAATTCGGTAAATGGAACTACTTATGCTGGATTGAGAGCAAGAACAACCGGAGCTCCACAAAATCATTGGTGAGTACAAATCAGAACTCGATTTTCATCTTCTTTTCTGTTTTCATCTGAATCTTAAACTTACGGTTTATTGGAACTGAACTTATGACAATATTACAGGTTTGGCCCTGCCGGAGATCCAAGAGGAGCGGGGATAGGGACTCCGGAAGCAATTCGGCTTGTGTGGTCGTGCCATAGAGAGGTCATTTATGATGTCGGCCCGGTGCCACGAAACTGGACAACTCCCGCGTCGACTTGATTTGTTTTCGAGGAATAAGATTTGTGCTGATGTTTTTCTGTTGCAAGAATAGTGTGTACATTTACAACAAACAATTCAATAAAAATGCACACAATTCTCTCTGCCAAACATTGTACTGTACCTTAAATCATTATCAGACCAGCAGACATGGAAAATAAATCGATATTAATAAAACAACATACTAATAATATTTTCATTTAAAAAATTATTTTAGTTTTAATTTAACAATACATATTACTCTTTTGTTCCAAAAAAGGGAAATAATTTTTTTTTTCTCACTAAAATCTTTTTTTTAAATTTTTTTATTCAAAATCAAATTAATTTTTCAATTTTAAAATAAAATTTTAACTTTACTTCTTATAAAAAAATAAAAAAATGGTAGTAGTACTTTTTTTTGTTAAAATTAAAAAATAGTAGTATTTTTTTTTCTGTGCAATAATAATTACCCTGCATAAACCCTGGTTGCATAAACGGATATCAATGGCGTCTCCAATGGATTCAAAATCAATAGATTCGAAGCAGAAAAAGAAGAAGAAGAAAGCCTCGGAAGAGGAGCTTCGGATAGAAGGATACTCAATCGACGGCTTGTCGATCGCCGGACACGAGACTTGCGTCATTTTGCCCACTCTCAATTTGGCTTTCGACATCGGCAAGTGTCCTCAACGCGCCGTCTCCCAACAGTTCCTCTTCATCTCCCATGGCCACATGGACCATATCGTAACCTCTCTTCCTCCCTTTCTCTATAAGCAGATGAAATTATATGTTTTTTTATAATTAATCTACTTTCAATTTTTATAATTTTTTGTTACTCCGATATTATTTTTTTCCCTAATTAATTTTCATTTGTAGATTTTAGTTTTAGTGGATTTAGAAGCCTAATGTGAGATGATGAGAAATATGCTATTCTAACACTGTCTCTCAGGGTGGATTACCCATGTATGTTGCTACTCGTGGCTTGTATCGAATGTCGCCCCCGACGATTTTCGTTCCAAAAATCATCAAGGAAAACGTCGAAAAGATATTCGAAGCACACAGAGCAATGGATCAGTCCGAGCTTAAGCACACTCTTGTTGGTCTGGATGTGGGTAATACTTAATATAGAACCAACACTTCTGTCGTTTGTTCATTCTTTTGCAAAAATAAATTACGAAGGTAAAAAATATACGCTCTCACAAAGGCTCTACTTGACTGTCATTTGTAGGTGAAGAGTTTAGTTTAAGAAGAGACCTTAAAGTGAGAGCATTTAAAACTTATCATGTCGTTCCGAGCCAGGTCATCATATCGAGACTCTCTAGATTGTGTTTTGCTGACATACAATTTCTTTTGAAGAACATTGATGATGAGAAGAATATCATTTATTTTTCTTCATAGGGATATATAGTTTATTCAGTGAGGCAGAAATTAAAGCAGGAATTTGTTGGGCTTCCTGGGGCTGAGATAAAAAATTTGAAAATATCAGGCGTAGAGGTACATTTATATAGCAATCCAAACTTGTACCAGACATTAATCTCAATGTGATCTTGGCAAATTTTCATTTTGTTTAAGTCGTTTTCCTTGTAATGCAGCCTTGAAAATTTTGGCTTATATGAAAAAATAATCGACGGTGGAATTTCGTATTTGATGATGAAATTTTCATGCTATTGGCAGATTACAGATACATATACATCACCTGAAATTGCTTTTACGGGAGACACTACGTCAGACTTCATTACTGATACAGACAATGCTGATGTTTTGAGTGCAAAGATTCTCATTATGGAGGTATCAATAATATCCACTTCATATTTTGTAATTGCTTTCTGATGGGCAACTTCAAATTCCTAATACTTGAAACTTGTAGGAAAAATGAAAATAATTGAAGTCTCCAAACACCTGATATGCATGTAGAGATTATGTCCAGTTATGAATTTCAGATAATTACAAATAATTTTATTTGGTCTTACATTTACCTTTCATAGGCAAAAACAATTCCAATACGGATACCCCTCCACATTTGTAATATATTACGACTAGACTCTTATTTTGTTACTAAATTAAAACATCAGGGGTATTTGAAATTTGTTTTTTTGGTGGAATGAACAAAATCCTCACATGGTTAGATCACAACAAAAATTGAACTGCAAAAATGTCCGTTTGTTATTGGTCGAGAAGTTTTTGCATTTCTTGTTAATTTTGACTTATCTCCAACTCTAATATCCGTATTTTTTTTTACTAAATTCTTCATGTAGAGTACCTTCGTTGAGAGTTCAACTACAGTGGGAGATGCAAGAGAGTATGGGCACACTCATTTGTCTGAGGTCAATAATGTTCAAATGCCCTTCTAATTTCCGTCTTTCACATCTGCTATTATTTCTGCCAAAATTGTTATCTACGGACCGGGACTTGAATTATGTGTGATTTATTGTACCACACAGATTGTTGGTCATGCGGATAGGTTTCACAACAAAGCAGTTCTTCTGATTCACTTTTCCGCCCGCTATCAATTAGACGTAAGAAGCTCTAATTTTCACACAATATACATATTTGCTCGTATGTTATAAAAAAATATTCATCAGGAAGTTTTGGTACAAAATACCTTATGTCGAAATCTCATCAGTTGCAATTAGGAGATGAGTAGTGCATGTATAAAATATTTTTAATTTATATTCACTTTTTTTGGTTTATAATTCCGTAACATTCACGATATCCCAATTTCTAGTGTTGAAAATGAATACCGAGAACTTATGAGGCACTGGTTAAGATGTCTGAATTTCCATGTTCGGAAATGAAAGTGTTAGCATACTAAGCATTGTAGTTTTCTTTTCCTGACAGATTTGTGTGGTTGTAGTTAAAAGTTGTATGCTTACGAGATAATTTTTCAAAGTGTTTACACATATATTGTGTGATTGTAATAGAAAATTGTTACTCGTTTTTTTCGGAATAGTTGATCATTTTCCGTACATATCTTAAATTCCGTTAAAAGAGGATATGGCTCTCGAAAACTCAACTGTCATCGTTAACTCTTGGTAGCATATTATTTGACATTTTAATACTCCTTATTATCATTATAGAGCTAACTTTGGTGCGTAATCACGTTGTCAGGTAATTGAAAATGCCATTTCTGCATTGCCAGCTCCTTTGGCAGGAAGAGTGTTTGCCCTCACGAAAGGTTTTTGAGCAACCACTCGTTTTGAATGTCGTCCATACCTTGCTATCATGGACCTGGTTTTGAAGGGTACTTTTGTCTGATCCTGATCTAGTTTTAACTGTTGATACTTTGAATATTCTCAAAATATTTATAGTAAAAAACTGTAGTTGTGAAATCGAAAGTCATAGTGTGGTGGAAGAGAGTGTCGCCAATAGAGGTCTAGAACGAAGCTTAAAGGCGTCGAGAACTGTAAATGGCAGTCTACATCTAGGTCTCATCCATAGCATAGTCGTGAAGGTATCTTTATCACACTACGTATGATTGAGTGCTTTTCGTTTTTTCGTACGAGTCATTTGAATTCTCATAGTAAACATTTGTGAATAATTTATTTGGATTGTGCAGCTGTGAACAAACATATCAGAATTGATTGATTAATTGATTGTAACTATTTGGGAGTGAAGCATGTGTAATGGATTAAAATATGATTCAAGTCTTCATAATTACTAATTAATCTATTGACAGATCACATTTTCATTTATTAATTGGAAAGCCTTGCACATGCTCGATTTTTTAATCAAGCTGACGAAATAAATGTTTTCCATGTTTAGTTTAATAATGCAATTATGTACTACCGTTTTCTTTCACAAAATACAAAGGAAATATATCTGTTTCACTAATTTTTTACGGAAGTGTGAATTTGTATAATTGTAATTATTTATTTGTTAGTAAATGAAATGTAATTTTTATACAATAAAGAATGAAAATGTAACACATAAAAATTACAAAAAAATTAGCAATGGTATTTTTTTTTATTCAAAGGGCATATTGTTCTTTTAAATTTATATCCAATTCGGTTGAGTTCAGGCAAATTCATCTCGATTAAATTCATTCAATAAAAATTAAAAACCGAAATAAAATACCTTTCGGATGAATAATTTGATTAAAACAATCTAATTACTCATGCTAGATAAATTCAATTTGTTTTAGTTCAACTTATTAGTTTCATATTCAACAAGTTCAATTCAGCCGAATTGAGTAAAAAAAATCCCAATCAGACAGATTTGGTCCAGAAAAGAGTGTCTTCTTGGGAATAAGTTTTGTTACTCATTTCAGTTTAGAACATTTAATCTGTGTGTGGTACCGTATGAACATTTATAAAGAATGATTATAAACCATTTTGAAATGTGTGTAATTATTATGGTCAACCTTTACAAGATAGATCAAAATTATTAACAAAATCAATTGGGTGTAGTATACATATTTCTCGGTGTCGATTTCAATAAATAGAGAATTAAATTATTGTACGACTCAACCCATAATTTCGTGACTATAAATAACTTCCCATGTTTATTGCCCATAACCCATTACACACACAACACACAACACACATTACACATATGGCTTCTTCAACTACAGAGCAAATTTTCAATCCTACAAATTGTTTCAAACACAACATTATTATCAACTCCAAGAAATGCCTTTCTCCAATTGCAAAATCATCTCTTCATTTCTCCAATCATCATGTAAGAATCTTGTAACACATTTTGTATTTACACTTTGTAAATAAAACTATACTGGAGTATAAACAAAACAGAACCTATGTTGTTATTATTGGTCCACTCTTGGGCAGTCCACGTAAGCACACTTTCCATTTTTTATTTTTTTGTGTGATAGAAATATCGACAACTTTGTCCGCTGTCAATGGACGGTTGTAGGGGTGACCCGAGAGCACCCCTAGGAACCGTCGAGACCCGGAGGCTCCCGATCGCCCCGACGCCGGCACAGGCGGCCGACCGCCTCAACTCCGCCATCCACCACCTCAAGTCCAATGCCCCGTCTTTTGATTCCGGGATTATTCGGATCGAGGCAAGTGTTTATTAGTTTCTTGGTTTTTGTTTTTACTTCAAGTTATTAGTACTAAAGGAATGAGTTGAATTCTTTGCGGTGTAGTATATGATCATGTTTGTTGTGTAACAACAATGGTACTGATATATCATGCAAGAATGTTGATGATGAAGATGAATTCCAAATTTCAAACTCTGTTTTTTGTTCTTCATTTTTTGGTATACATTATGTGCCACGTGGTTGGTTGAGATGTGATGATTTGTTAGTCCAATTTTGTTCCCTTATCCTAGCTACAAGTTCTTTGTAAAATGAATGAATTTAAGATTTTTCTTTTTTTTTTTTAAATAAATCGAATAATCGTGATATGGAATGGTGTTTGGTTGAAGGTGCCGATACAGCAACAGATAGATTCCCTCGACTGGCTTCGTTCGCAGAGCCTCCACGCGCATCCTCGCTGTTATTTCTCCGGTCGAGACGATTGCATCGCGAATGACATCAATGGAAACGGTAATGGAAATGCCCACTCGGAACATCAACATCAGAAGAAGCTTGTCAGCATTGCCGGCATCGGCTCTGCTGTCTCCTTCAGCCATCTCGACCCGTTCTCTTTCAACGACTGGCAATCCATCAAAAGGTTCTTGTCCAAATCGTGCCCGTTGATTCGTGCTTATGGTGCGATCCGCTTCGACGGGAGGTCCCACATAGCCCCCGAGTGGAAGCCTTTCGGTTCATTTTACTTTATGGTCCCTCAGGTCATGACTAGCTAGCTCGTTGTTTTTACCTCAGTTGGAATCGGACAAATTTATAATTAATACGACTTTACAGGTTGAGTTTGATGAGTTTGAAGGAAGTTCAATTTTAGCTGCAACTGTTGCATGGGACAATCGTCTCTCAAACTCTTACGAACAAGCCATCGCTGCGCTCGAAGCTACGATGTGCGAGGTCTGAATTTGTTTCGATTTTTTGTTCAAATTTAGGATTTTTTTTTTGGTCTCAATCAATTCATCGTACGTATATACAGATTTCATCAGTCGTCCGGAGATTAAATGGCAGCGCTCGTCATGCTAATTTACTTCACCAGACTCATGTTCCCGACAAGGCGTCATGGGATTCGGCTGTTCACCAAGCCTTGGACTTGATAAGCAAGAAAAACTCGCCTCTTGTGAAGGTTCTTTATCTATTTTCTTGTAATTTTTGAAAAATAAATTGTTTTTTTTTTCTTGAATAATTATGTTTTTGTTTGTTTTGGAAACTGTAGGTTGTTCTTGCACGTAGCAGCAGAGTGCTGACCACGGTTGAGATCGATCCTTTAGAGTGGTTAACGACCCTGCAGGTTCGTTACTTTCTCGACAACTGATATGTAAACATGGTGTGATTTATAACACACGTTTCTTCGTATCCTTTGTAGGCTGAAGGCTCTAACTCTTACCAGTTCTGTCTCCAGCCGCCGGAATCATCTGCATTCATCGGAAACACTGTAACTATTTTTTTAACTGTTTAGTACACAATGTTTAATATAAATCTGGTTGTAATGTTTCTTCTTTTAACAATACAGCCCGAGAGACTATTCTATCGGGACCGGCTGAGCGTATTCAGCGAGGCTTTGGCTGCAACACGAGCTAGAGGTCGGACCGACTCGTTGGATTTACAGATAGGAAACGATTTGCTCTCCAGGTAATTTACGCTCCGTCGTCTTCTCACAACGGAAAGGACTTCACTTGTTTATTTTTCGTCTTTTCTTAATACACTGGCAGTGAAAAAGACCATCATGAATTTGCTGTGGTGAGAGAGAGCATAAGAAGAAAGTTAGAGGTAAGTGACTCTAATTGCAACCATTTCAATTCCTTCTTGATTCGGTTTCTGAATTTTTCCGATTTTTTTCTTTTCAGAACGTGTGCTCCAGGACAGTAGTCGAACCAAGCAAATCTCTGAGGAAGCTTCCGCGCATTCAACATCTTTACGCTAAGCTGAGGGGCACATTGCAGACAGAAGACGACGAGGTTTGACCTTTACTCGTCAGAGTTAGTTTTTCAACTGCTAGCTGCTGATTGGACTAATATCGTAACGGTTTTCAGTTTGAGATTCTATCTGCACTTCATCCCACTCCTGCTGTTTGCGGGCTTCCTACTGAAGATGCACGCGTCTTGATATCGGAAACTGGTAACGTGTGATGTTCGTTTATGATAGAAATTAGTCGGCCATTGATCGATATTAATATATGCGATGCAGAAATGTTTGACCGCGGAATGTATGCTGGACCTGTTGGGTGGTTTGGTGGCGCCGAGAGCGAGTTTGCTGTCGGAATAAGATCAGCATTAGTTGGGAAGGTCAGGATAACTTTCTATAAATATTTTAGGGATAATTACAAAATCGCCCCAAAAATCGGGCTTTCAAGAACCTTTAAGTACTATTTAATTTGTATCGTGTAAAAAGGGTGCTGAGGCATTGCTGTATGCTGGAACCGGGATAGTGCAAGGAAGCAAGTCTGCCCTAGAATGGCAGGAACTCGAGCTCAAGACATCACAGGTTTGTTATTCGTCTGTCGTGTTTTTTATCCTCGGTTTAACATTTGCAAAATGAAGTGTGATTTCTTATAAATATATTTTTGTCCTGTTTTATACGTAGTTCACAAAATTGATGAAGTTAGAGGCCCCTATTCCGGCTATGAGGCAGTAAATCGAACTGTAACTTAAAAGGATATGACCCATTGTATATACACGCATATCTAGAACCGAGCAAGTGAAGGAGTTGGTTTCTTTACAAAGTGTGCATTCTTTACATACATTTGTAATTTGTTTGATTCCTACTGTGATATATTATGTTAGAATTTACAGAAGAATAATGTAATGGCACTCAGCAGAAGCATTTTTGTGTTGTATTTTCTTGCTTATGAGTTCTCGGCTCTCTACTTAATAATTCTGCACTTAATTTTGAAAATCGAGTGAGCTTACTTTCCAGCGTCTCCAGGATTTGGGTCCGGTCCTATCAATGTTTTCTGCTATAATTGCTTAGGACTAAATCTCCATGTCCGGTTCCTACATACATGCGCTGTCTGGTGCATCAGTGCAAGGGACTTTTTTAAACTTTAGAGGATCTGATTTCAGAAACACAAACTCAACTACTTCACAAAAGGTGAAAATATAGCTAATAAGGATCAAGAAGAATCTTGTTAATGAAACTAATTCAACAATAATCCACCATTGTAATTTGTATGTGATCTCAGAAGGAAAACCGAAAATCAGATTACGACAAGTAAAATGTGCCAATCCCTACCTAGTTCTTCAAGGCAACCGATCAAATCACCTCACATATAACTTCTTCTCAAAGGCAGAAATCACACGGTTTAGTGTGAATTTAAGTTCTAACCAAATTATGTAATCAATAAAGAGACAGACTAGTTTAGCTGATGAAATTAATGACCTTGGCAAAAAAAAATTCTTTTCGAAGAATAAGAACCTGGAGATGAAGAAAGGAAGATGCTTTTACACAACTTTTGTTACATAAATATTGTTGCTGGAAACTTTGGGAAAAAAGAGAGGATAAATGTGCTTCTGGGAGCATCTTAATCGCTAAATGAAATCGAAGGGTGCAGTTTTAGTCAATAATTTCTATACAAGGAAAACCCGATAAAATATATGCAAAGTAGGAGATCATAATCTCTGGTTAGTGAAGAATATATGCTCTGCTTTTGAGTTGAAAATAAAAAAAGAGAGGAAAGCATCATATACTCAAGAAAGCAGATTGGCCCAACACAGCAAGAACGTTTATACCATGAACACTAAGTACATTTACATTCGACTTTTCGCGTAATATATAGTTTGCATTCTTCTTAATCAAAGAATAATCTGATCTTAAAAACTTAAAAAATACTGTTTTGAGCATAACTTGAGACAAAATCCAAGTCTTAATCTCCACAGCCTTTTCAAACTCAAACCAAACCAAAACAAAACAAAACAAAACAAAACAAAACAAAGAACTTCAAAATAAAATAATTACATTTCAGTCCATGACTATTTAAAAATAACAATTTTAATGGCAAGTGTAAACCAAAAAGGGGTACAAAACAAAAAGTTGGGGGATAGAAAAATGAAAAGAAAGAAAACTTGATTATAGAGAATGGAATCCAACCTCTTCTCTCTCTGCCTCACACACAAAAACACGCACTGAGTGTGCACGAACAAATTCACCACCAAACAAGGATAGCAGAACAAACCCCATATACCTAAAAAAGAGAGCCTCCACTATGAAACCATGACCACGCCGGCCGACAACCCTCCGCCGTCCTCCGAGCAGCAGAAGCCGCCGCCGCCGCCGGCCACCGTCCGCAAGCTAATCGTCGAAGTGGTAGAGGCGCGGGACCTCCTGCCGAAGGACGGGCAGGGCAGCTCCAGCCCGTACGTGGTGGCGGACTTCGACGGGCAGAAGAGGCGGACGTCGACGGTGCAGAGGAATCTGAATCCCGTATGGAACGAGGCGCTGGACTTCGTGGTCACCGATCCGAACACCATGGACTACGAGGAGCTCAACGTCGAGGTCTTCAACGACAAGAAGCTCAGCAACGGGAACGCCAGGAAGAACCATTTCCTCGGGAGGGTGAAGCTCTACGGCTCGCAGTTCATCCGGAGAGGGGAAGAGGGTTTGGTGTATTTCGCGCTCGAGAAGAAGAGCGTCTTCAGCTGGATTAGAGGCGAGTTGGGGCTGAAGATTTATTACTACGATGAGATTTCGGAAGAGGACCACCCGCCGCCACCGCCGCAAGAGGACGCGCCTCCGCCGCCGCAGCAGGAGCCGGAAGAAATTAGAAAGCAGCCGGTGATGGTGGTTATGGAGGAGCCACCGCCCTCGATTCCGATGCCGATGCCGATGCAAACCCATGTGGTTATGGAGCCGCGGGAGTACTCGCCGCCTGTGGTTCGATTCCACGAGCCTCAGCCTCAGCCGGAGAATGGGCCTCCGCCGGAGAATGCCCCGCCGCCTGGGTTCTCGCCGGACATAAGGAAAATGCAAATGGGGAACGGAATGAGTGGCCACATGGCGGCGGCCGGAGAGAGGGTAAAAGTGGCGCGGCGTCCGCAGAACGGAGAGTACTCGCCGAGGACAATCCCAGGGAAGGTCGCCGGCGATACGTCGGAGAGGGCCCAAGCGTTCGGTTTGGTCGAGCCGATGCAGTACCTATTCGTGAAAATAGTTAAAGCCCGCGGGCTCGGCCCGAACGAAAACCCACACGTGAAGGTCCGCACTTCGGGGCATTTCGCCAAATCGAAGCCCGCCGTTATCCCTCCGGGAAGCGACTCGTCCGCGAACCCCGAGTGGAACCAAGTGTTCGCCCTAGGCCACAACAAAGAAACATCCGCAAGCTCCACGCTCGAAATCTCCGTTTGGGACGGCGGCGCGTCCGAGAGATTCCTCGGCGGCGCGTGCTTCGATCTATCCGACGTTCCGGTGCGGGATCCACCCGACAGCCCCTTGGCACCTCAGTGGTACCACCTGGAAGGCGGCGCCGGCGACGACCAGAACGGCGTCTCCGGGGATCTGCAGCTGTCGGTCTGGATCGGCACGCAGGCCGACGAGGCGTTCCCGGAGTCGTGGAGTGCCGATTCGCCCCAGCCTTTCGTGTCCTACACTCGATCGAAGGTGTACCAAGCGCCTAAACTGTGGTATCTCAGGCTCACCGTCATCGAAGCTCAAGATCTTCACATAATCCCCAATCTGCCACCGTTGACCGCCCCCGAAATCCGGATAAAGGGTCAGCTCGGGTTTCAATCGGCCCGGACCCGGAGAGGGTCCATGAGCCACGAGACCTCCGCGTTTCACTGGAACGAGGATTTAATCTTCGTCGCCGGCGAACCACTCGAGGACAGCCTCATTTTGCTAGTGGAGGATCGCACGGGGAAAGATCCAGTGCTACTCGGCCACGTCCTAATCCCCGTGGGGTCCATCGATCAGCGACTCGACGAGCGCCACGTCGCCGCCAAGTGGTACGGTCTGGAAGGTGGTCCCGGCGGAGATGGGCCCTACAGCGGGAGGCTCCATTTAAGGATTTGCTTAGAGGGAGGGTACCATGTTCTTGACGAGGCGGCCCATCTCTGTAGCGATTTCAGGCCCACCGCAAAACAGCTATGGAAACCTCCGGTCGGAATCTTGGAGCTCGGGATTCTGGGTGCCCGGAGCTTGTTGCCTATGAAGTCCAAGGGCCATGGAAAAGGGTCCACCGATGCTTACTGTGTGGCCAAGTACGGCAAGAAGTGGGTACGTACCCGAACCGTCATGGACAGCTTCGACCCGAGATGGAACGAGCAGTACACGTGGCAAGTTTACGATCCCTGCACAGTCTTAACAATATCGGTCTTCGACAACTGGCGAATGTTTTCCGAGCCCGGTAAGGAGAGGCCCGACGCCCGTATCGGGAAAGTCCGTCTTCGCGTGTCCACGCTCGAAACAAACAAGGTCTACATGAACTCGTACCCACTGATGGTGCTGGGCCGGAGCGGGTTGAAGAAAATGGGCGAGATCGAGCTAGCAGTCCGATTCGCCTGCCCGTCTCTACTGCCCGATACGTGTGGCGTTTACGGGCAGCCCTTGTTGCCACGTATGCACTACCTCCGCCCCCTCGGGGTGGCCCAGCAGGAGGCGCTGCGTGGGGCCGCCACCAGGATCGTGGCTGCCTGGCTGGCTAGGTCCGAGCCACCGTTAGGGTCGGAGGTGGTTCAATACATGCTGGACTCAGACTCACACAACTGGAGCATGAGGAAAAGCAAGGCGAATTGGTTCAGGATAGTCTCGGTTTTGGCTTGGGCAGTCGGGTTGGCCAAGTGGTTGGATCATATACGCAGATGGAGAAACCCCGTTACGACAGTGTTAGTCCATGTTCTGTACTTGGTCCTTGTTTGGTACCCGGACCTGATCGTCCCTACAGGGTTTCTATACGTGTTTCTGATTGGCGTTTGGTATTATCGATTCAAGCCTAAAATACCTGCGGGAATCGACATTAAGCTCTCACATGCGGATACTGTCGATTCAGAGGAATTGGACGAGGAGTTCGACACGTTTCCGAGTTCGAGGCCGCCGGATGTTGTGCGGGCCCGGTACGATAGGTTGAGGATTTTGGCGGCAAGGGTACAAACGGTTTTAGGTGATTTTGCGACGCAAGGGGAGAGACTTCAGGCCTTGGTTAGCTGGAGGGACCCGAGAGCAACAAAATTGTTCATAGGGGTGTGCCTTGCAATTACTATAATTATGTACGCGGTGCCGCCAAAGATGGTGGCAGTGGCGCTTGGATTCTACTTCCTTCGACACCCGATGTTTCGTGACCCGATGCCGCCGGCTAGCTTGAGTTTTTTCAGAAGGCTTCCCGGGTTGTCTGATAGGTTACTATAGAATATTAGCTTATAAGTTTATTTAGTTGGATGAGGAAAGGGAAAACATGAATTCAAGAAATTGTGGGGAAGGACTTTTGAGGCAAATGAAATGTTTTTGTTGGCCCTATTTTGAGGAAAAGGGTGAGAGATCAAATAACATTGGGAGAAGTGAAAAGTGGAGAATTTGTGTTTTTTTCCATTGACCAAATTATTGATTCATATAGGGTCACGAGTGATGAAGAAAAATCGAGCTCAGATTTGAAATGGCTATAATTTTGTCGTGAAAAGTATAGACGCGTACTCTTATAAACTAGTAATTTAGTGGAATTTGTGGTCGTGTTTTTTCCATTAGCACCAACAAAATGTGTTTACTTTCTGTTTCTTTTGATCATATTCATACTTCAATCCCAAACTCAATTCCTTTGATAGGATTTGCAACATTGTTTTCATTTTTTATATCAACAAAAACGGTCTTTTATTTATTTTTGCAAAGTCTAAAAAGGATAATTCTCAACTTCTGGTTATGATCATATGGTGCGACTGTGAGTAGAAAGAAATCACTTCACAAGTAATAATAGCATTCGTTAAGATAAAGAAGACCAAAAGATGAAGGATGACTAAAACAAGAAACTGTGAGTAGAAAGAAATCACTTCACAAGTAATAATAGCATTCGTTAAGATAAAGAAGACCAAAAGATGAAGGATGACTAAAACAAGAAATTTAGGACGAGATCACAAGAACAAGAAGAAACCCAAATTCGAATTCAAAATCTGCCTTCTCACAGTACCAGTTACTTGAAAGATATACACATACGATTTATAATTTCATTCTAATTGAATTGAATGAGAAAGCAAAAAAGAGAATTTTCAAGGACCAGTACCAAAAACATAACAATCTTATGCACAATATTACTTGAGCAGCCAATGTTGCCAATTTCAGTCTCCCATAAAAAAAAAACTTATTTCTCAGAACATACCCAAAGAAGTTTCAAGATACAGAGGAACCTTGAAGAAGCCCATCACGAATCTGAGCAGCCACATCACGAACGGCACCAGGCCCATGAGGGATGAAGACAGCTGATGACTTGGAAGAAGCACCAATCTCCTTCATAGTGTCAAAGTATTGGGTCACGAGGACCATATCCATCACGTCCTTTGCGGTGGTTCCGGGTACATTAATGGAAAAGCCCAGCACGCTGTCTCTCAGCCCATCCACAATGGCCTGACGCTGACGGGCTATACCCAAACCCGAGAGGTACTTGGCCTCAGCCTCACCTTCAGCCCGCTTGATCTGCAGAATCTTCTCAGCTTCAGCCTTTTCATTAGCTGCCACCCTCATCCTAGCAGCTGTTAAAGTTGAAAACAGTTACAACTGGATCACAGAAAAATAAGTTTCAAACCTAAAACAAATACCCCTGAGGTTAATAAACTAAGGATTGCAACTGGCCTTCTTAGAGTCCCTCAATAACCAAGGCACGAGATATTTCTAAATTCAACATCATGGATTTACAATATATCAACAGTGAGTAAGAATCAGAAATGGGCTGAAATCTTGAGGTTTGATTCCGTATTACACTTTTATCCCCTTGCATTTATATCAATATTACAATTAACACCTTGTATTTAACACATAATCATAGAGATTTTTTTTTGTAATCAAGCATGTCTTGCGTTTTTTGTAGCCAAAACCTCAGGATAGTTATTGTAATTATACTATAAACTTACCAGCATTAATCTCATTCATGGCCCTTTTCACATGCTCGTCTGGCTCTATGTCAACAATCAGAGTCTGAACAATCTCGTACCCATAGGCAGACATAGCCTGCAAACAGCAGAAAAAATATAAGATTAAAATTTCTCATCCACTCTAATACTCATCAATACAATTAAATGGATTTCAAATTTACCTTTTCAAGTTCATCTTCAACAGCCTTAGCAATATCATTTTTCTGCTCAAAAGTGTCGTCAAGGTTCAGCTTCGGAACAGTGGCTCTTATCACTGGATAACAAAAATTCCCATCGGATTGGATAAATTTAGTTCAAAAATGAACTCATGAGCCATAACATTTTCAAGTGGTAAAGAATGGAAATGTATTGTACCGTCGAAGACATAGGCCTGGATTTGACTTCTTGTGTTGCTGAGCTTGTAAAAAGCATCACTCGCCTTATCTGCAAGGGCACGGTACTGAATCGATGCAACCACATTCACAAACACATTGTCCTGAGAAGTAACCAAAAATATTTAAACCGGGAAATGAGCATCGACACAGTGATCTTCAAAAGGATCGGGTTAATGAAGCCAAAACAAGTCCCCTTCCAAAAATTCAAGGGGATATTTTGTAATTATTGACAGCTATCCGATTTCCATTATCGTAATCAGATCAACCCTCACATGTTTTTCAGTTTGTAATTAATGATCCCTCGACATCATCCTCAGAGATTTACGTATAGTTCTATTAACATAGCATCACAAATAATGAATACACAGTCATGTCTTCCAATAGAGATAGGTCCAGAATCAGAATATATTATCCACACATAAACTGATCAGATTATCCTAAGTGTAAAATAAATTGTGCGGAGAAAGGTAACCTTGGTCTTGGTCTCACAGCGGACGTCCAGTTGCTGCAGCCGGAGAGTGAGATGACCGGCGAGATTCCGTCCGAGAAACCACGGAAGACAGTGGCACCCTGGTTCTAGGACTTCGTCGAATTTCCCAAAAGTCTCCTTGATAGCGACGGTCGATTGGTCCACTTGAACGCAGCAGAGTAAGTTCCCCATATCCTTCTTCCTACACAGATACAGATAAATATCACGACGTACGACGAATCGGAAATCAGATTTCAAAACCCTAAAACCGATCGACCGACGTGTAATCGGAGAAAATAAAAACAGATGCACACACAAAAGAGGGTAAAATCATTCAAGAATAATAATTCGATTTTACGGTTAGAGATAAGTTACTTACAGTTGATTCAGGGTTTTCAAGGAATCTGAAATTGGGTGTGATGAGAGGAAGAAGAATTTCAGTAGTACTGCAGTTGATTTATATAGGGCAGTGCCGAAGGACTCCTCGACGTGTAACGTATTGCTTGAGAAACAATCAGCTTAATCCACGAAATTGCAATAAACACCATTCATCTTACCATATTTAGAATTAATTAAAACATACTAATACAGTATATTATATTTAGTGATTACTCTGTATATTTTAATTATTTATTTAAAATAATACAGTATGATTGCTTATGTTAATTTTACGAGGTCAAGAGAGTTTATATGAATACTACGAAAAGTCAACTAAAATAGGAAATGAAATATTAATAAAAGGGAATGAATACTACTATTATCAAGTGAATATTACGATGATAATAAATTAATAATATCGTCCGGATAGTAACGAGTGGTGGGGTGGGCCCCAAAGTTAATGAAACCGTGTGAGTGGAAAAGACATTTCATATTTATCCATTGTTAACAAAATTGCTCCTCAATCCGTTAGGGAATTACCCAGAAATTTCAGTAGAATTGACCTACGCGTAGATCTTATTTTTTAATACGGAGTATAATTTTTTGAATTCTACTCCCTAGGTTTGCCAATAAAAATTTTCTAATTGTTTTTTAAAAAAATACTCCCTCTGTCCCATTGGAATAGGCAGAGGTGAGTGGGCACGATTCTTAAGAAACACTGACTTGTGGACTTTAAACACTGAAATGTTAGGGGTAAAGGAGTCTTTTATTATTTATTAGATAAAACTTAATTAATATTTAATCATAAAGAACTCTAATTAAAGAAATTACAATGAAAAAAACACAAACAATTACAGAAATATTTACAATTAAAAATTACAGTTCCTTGGTTTAAAAAGTAAAATTAATTTGTGTTATCCATGTTCTTCCATATCTTCAAATGGTTCTTGTTGCCGTAAAAATCTGCAAAAAAACACTTATTAGATCAATTAATAATTACTGTAAAAATAACATCAAATCTAAAATTAATCTTGTGTGAACTCACGCAAAAACAACGGATTTAAGATCATTTTGGATCTAAAATTGAACACAGAAATTCTAGATCTAAATTTTCACTGGTTAAAAATTTCAAATCTACAAAAAGCAAACACAAATAACTATAAAAAAATACATAAATACCTCTCTAAATCTTGAGATCGTGACAAAAAATCCAAGAAATTGATTAATCGTCTCAGATCTGTGAATCCGAACAAGTCTCAGGAACAAAATTGTAAATCATCAAAAGAGAGATTGTGGAGAAGTACAAATTTGAATGGATAATACTATGAGGGGACGAGTTTCGGATTTACCAAAAAAATGTTTTTCGAACATGGAGAAAAACATGAATTGTTGGAGGATGGAGATGCGATGATGGTGAAGGAGAGAAGGATGAGGAGATGAAGAGAGATTGAAGGTCGGTAGTGAATGAATAATTTAAGTTTTTTTGTATAATTATTTAGGCTAGTTAGAATTTGGAAAGGTGAAATGTTGTGATTAATTTGGTGTTTTTAAGTGTGTAAGATGTAATTAGTAATTAGAATTAAAGAATTTTTAATTAAAATTAATGTTTGATTGTAATTGCGGTATTTATGGTATAAATTATTTACATTTAAGGGGTGTGACTATTATTATGGGACAACAAAAAAGGGCAAGTGTGACTATATCAATGGGACGGAGGGAGTAGTCAATAAAAAATTTTGAATAGTTAAAAAAATTTGTTGAATAATATAAAGTATTAGTCTTTTAATTAAATAAAAAAAATTAGTTTAAAAATTAGTATTGTGAGAATAATGTTATAAAAAACTTTTTATTTTAAGGGTGTAAAATTATTGAAAAAAAAAAAATCTCATACTATTGTTGAAGAGAGGGAATAACATTTTATTTATAAAATACTAACAATTAATTACATAAACTTTGTAAAGTTAATTGTATAATTGCTGAATTTGTGACAAAGTTAAACGGGTTTGGACTTATTTATCAACACAATCTGATACATTGCCATTGGGTAGTAACTTGTAGAGAGCCCAAATAAAATATGGGCCGTGCATGTGAATAGATAATTAAAAATTGGAGATGCGGGGTATCGATCCCCGTACCTCTCGCATGCTAAGCGAGCGCTCTACCATCTGAGCTACATCCCCGAGATGTTAGAATATTATTTATGTTTTATTAATTCTCTTAAAGAGGGTTTTATCACAGATTATTCTACAAAAGTGAAAAGAATACAAACACGGTGAATTATTCTTTGCGTACGAGAAATTTCAGAAATTATTGAATCGACAAAACCCAGACATGCATAGATAGACATCCATCATAACACACACACACACACACATATATATATAGGCCTTCAGTTTTGATTACACTTTGGGCCTTTTCTCGGGTCCTCCTCCATTCTCAGGGTCACCTTGTTCGATTTGTCTCTTGCTCGACATCACAATTGCAGCTGGTTTCGGGTCAGTCCCATCGTTTGGGGCCTTCAAGAACTTGGCGAACCACTTGGCTGAATCCTTGGGGTGTCTAGTGTAATTGTTCTGGTAGTCAACATACATTAGACCAAATCTAACTGTGTATCCTTCATTCCACTCGAAATTATCACACCACGACCAAGTGAAATACCCCTTCACATCCACATTGTGATCGCTGCAAATAAGTAATCCGCCACAATAAGTACGTAGTTATTTTCAAGTGTACTAGAGATGAGTGCATTTATATATATATGCTTATAAATTACTTCATTGCTTTGAGAATGTAGAAGAGATGATCTTTGATATAGTTGACCCTTATTAGGTCCGAGCAAGCAGCACTTGCTGTGAGCGATACGTCGGCAGCCTCGGAAACTCCTGTACATTACGAATTCTCATCATATCCATCGATCCGTACACATAATATACAGTATACACAAGCACGAATTGAATAATTATATATATATATTACCGTTTTCTGTGATGTACACAGGAGGCAAGAGTTCCTTGTACTTTTCCTTGAGATATTTCAAGTGTTCATATATACCCTTTGGGACTATGTGCAGCCATGTCGAACCACTCTAATAAATTATATACCAATCGTTAAATTAATATAGTAGTACAACAAGGCGATCGAGACAAAATTAAAAAAAAATATATATATATATATATATAATCTTACGTACCGGAGGTCCTATTGACTCGCCATCTATATTCACAGCTGCATAAAACTCGAGAGGCATAATATTATATTATTGATCAAATTTCCATGTTTTCAACCATATATAATTAATATCGTAGCTACTTACACGAAAAGAAAACTCTTTGATCGACATCGTAGCCTTCTTCTCCTGCGGGGTGAGGTAGATCGTCATTCTGAACAAAATTTGCAGTGTAATAATTGAAGCCCAAATAGTCAATTGAGCCTTTGAGTTTATCGATTTCAGATGGTGTAAATGGAGCCAGATTCTCCGGTGGAACATTGTCGATCATACTTTGTGGGTAATGGCCCAACAGAATCGGATCCAGAAACCTACATTAATTACATGAAAAAAACTTAATTAATTACTACTATAAGTTAAGCCAATACATATATACATATACATACCATCCCAACATAAAATCGATAGCTCTTTTAGCAGCATGCTTATCATCGTCCGATTTTTTATCGAACGGGACAGCCCAATTGGAGTCGAGCACGATCCCTATTTGGCCTTGCTGCATCTCCTGGAACAATGTTCTGTAGGAATGAACGGCTGCTGAGTGAGCGAGAAGCATGTTTCTCGCTGCAACGTACACATCTTTGGCTGGATCGGACTTGTCGTACTTTACATCCGAATAGGTCCTGCTCAAGGGAACTGTTCGTTCGGGGAGCTGAACGGTTCTGTAAGCCGGGAGTGTTTTCAAAACTCGACTAGGTGGGGCCGCCACCTTGCCAGGCGGGAAAGTTCCTCTGACGTATCCGAGGACCGTGTAAGAGTGCGGCTCGTTGAAGGTGGTCCAGAATTTGACTCTATCCCCGAATTCCCAGAAACACAACTCCGCGTACGCACGGAAATCATCGCTACAAATTAACACATACTCATATCATATGCATGTTGTGTGAAAAATTTAATTGTAAGGAATTGAATTGGAAATGGACTTACATTATGTGCCTACTTAAAAACCCTTCATACTCCTTTTCCAAGCAATACGGAGTATCCCAGTGAAATAGAGTCGCCACCGGTTTCAACCCTGATAGATCCAACCAACAAATTTATTATAATTATTTAATTTACAAAGAAAATGTAACTATTACGTCATAAATGTACATAGTACCGTTGGCTATGAGAGTGTCGATAAGATCATTATAAAAATCAATCCCTTCTCTGTTTATTCCAGCACAAATTTTGCCGCCTGTATAGAAACCACAATTAATTAATTAATAATATATATATATATATATATATATATATATATATATATATATATATATATATATATATACTCGGTGTGAATTGATTAGGTAATTACCCGGTAATATTCTTGACCATGAAATTGAAAATCTGTATCCGCCAAACCCCATGTTCTTCATCGTCCTAATATCCTCCTGCATTAATTAATTAATTAATGCAAAAAATAATTTGGAATATTAATGAATGAAATGAAATACGCACCTTATATCTATGGTACATATCACACGCAACATTCCCATTAGTTCCACCCACTATCCTACCTGCAGGGCAGAATTAATTCGAGTTATGTATATAATTAATAATTAATGTATAACTTAATTAACTAATTAAGACTATTTAAAGGCAATATGCGCGCAGTTTATAATAATAAGTTAATGACCAGGATTCCTCAAGGTGAAATCATCCCACACGTTGATGCCTTTACCACCTATTGCAGCAGCTCCATCAACCTATATATATATATATATATATATATATATATATATATATATATTTGTAATAATGATTCAATTCATGTAGTACGAATATAGCCCATGCACATTATTCTTGAACGATTCGCAAAAAAATGCATATGAATATTGCTCCGAGATGGAGAAAGTACCTGATACGTGGATGTACCGGATCCAAAGATAAAATCGTCCGGGAACTGACTGCGCTTAATGTGCCTGTGATCTTGATTCAGAGGAGCTGAATCTGTTAGAGGAGTAGCAATCACAACACTATTTCCAGACTCCATTATTAATATTATATATATATATATAATTAGCTGATGCGACGAGGATGATCGATCGACCAAACAGTCCTGCGCCTATTTATAGCTGCCATGTCAATGTGTGGGAAAAAAAAATATTGAAGTGTCATGTAGCATCATACCGAAAAATATCGAATTTTTGCTACTCTATGATACCGTATCGATATTTATCGATATATATCAACATTTTATGTATATCGAAAGTTCGGTAAAATATCAGTATGCGTTTTTTCAATATCGAAATTTCAAGTGACGACATTCAGACATTTAGTAAGAAATTCTTTTTATATCAATTTGTAATGGTTGAGTAAATAACACTTTAAAAGACCTTGTTAAGGTGATAAAGTTGTCCAACTTATATGTGAGCATATCTTAACACTCACCCTCTCGACGACACGAGTAAGCAGAAAATTTAAATTTTATCAAAATTACTCGTGATCGGAAATTCCATCGAGAGAGACGCCTACAGTCGATAATTACATCGACCGAGGTCAATAACACTTTAAAATGCTTTTTTAAAATAATAAAATTATCCAATTTATACGTGATCGAGCCCAAACTAATTAAACTAATTATAAGATAAGATCATTTTTCATACAAATTTAATTGTGGAACAAGAACTTGATCATCACTAGCTAATATTTCAATACAATTTTAATACTTCATTCTTCTCAAACTAATGATCACATTTATTTATAAATTACAAAATGAATGTGATCATTACTTCAGGTAAAAGTGTGTTGAATTTTTTACTTGCGAGTCCTAAACAAATTATAATTAGTTCTAAAACGTAACTATGTAGGAATCGAAAGTGTACACATGTGAATTCGATCTCATGTTTAGCACTCGAAAAAAAAAGGCTGTCAATATTAAGGAAGTTAATTTCATCTTAATACCCCAATTAAAACTCTATGTTATGTAGTTAGAAATTGTCACATTTTTCTTTTAAGGCGGTCTCATATTAGTTGTCGCACAAAAAAAAAAAGATTATTACACTCTATATCTTTAAAATAACACAATATTTTTAAATTATCATCACTTTTACCTAACAAATTAAAAGTTTATTTCCCACTAAAAAGACCACAATACCAATTTACTTTGATCAACAACAATATAATAGTATTATTTCTTAATATCCATAACCATGCTAATTAATGTGAAGGAGATAATAATAATTATATGAATATGTTCTTTTAAACTGAAATTAGTTGAAGTGAACCGACTGTGTTTGAACTAAAGTGTATTGAATTATTTTTTTATAAAAATAATAGTAGTAATAATTTTTATACATTTTTTAATATATATTTTTTAAAAGTTATTTTATTATTTATTTATGTAGATACTTAGTTAGTATTTTTTTTATTTATTTTGAATTGAACTAAATTTAGTTAAACTAACTGAGTGTATAATTGAATTGAAATTAAGTCTAAAAATACATACAAGTCTCGGAACTTAATTATAAAATGGACTCTCTTTTTGTTTTACAAATTCTATGGAAATTATTTGACAAGTCAACATTCATAGTACAACTCTTAATTAATATAATTTGACTTTTATATAAAATTATCTTCTTCTTGTTGTAATTTCTCCTCCATGGAATCCCATGTGCACAATGAAAACAATTCAATAGATATATGTGGTGAAGAGGTTCATAAAGAAAGAAGAACATGCATGGATAAATGGTATGCAAATGAGATCGAGTGGCATCTTATAGTATATTATCTTCCTGTATATAATATACTCCATATATATAATTTTTAATATTCCTAAATTATAAACACACGAATGAAATGTGCACAAAAGTTCAAATGTGTCGCGTCCCGAAAGAAACAGCGAATATGTTCTTCTCGATGAAGTCAAATAAATCGCCGTCGACTGTTTATCGCAAACAAAAAAAATTGAATCAAGTGATTTTTCCGCCCCACAAAAATGGTTACAATTTATTTTGTTAACATTGTCTCGTAAAAAGGATTACACTTTCCATTTTTAAACGAACACAAACAGCGGACAAGAAAATTTTCAGATACAAAGTTCTGAAATTATTGAATCGACGACACAAATACATCATGACCTCATAATGGCTTATATGCAATTTCATTAGACTCTCGGCCTTTTCTCGGGTCCTCCATTCTCTGAGTCACCTTGTTCGATTTGTCTCTTGCTCGACAGAGCAAGTTGTTTAGGGTTAGTCTCGTCTTTTGGGGCATTTAAGAACTTGGCGAACCACTTGGCCGAATCCTTTGGGTGTCTAGTGTAATTGTTGTTGTAGTCAATATAGGTTAGACCAAATCTGACCTTGTATCCTTCCGACCACTCGAAATTATCACACCACGACCATGCGAAATACCCCCTCACATCCACATTTTGCTCGCTGCAATTAAATACGACCAATCACTTGTTTTAAAATGCAGTAGCTAGCTAGGGGGTTTGATTAATTAGAAACCGGAAGAAAAAAAAAGAATCGTACGCACTTCATTGCTAGAAGAATGTTGGCTAGGTGATCTTGGAGATACTTGACCCTGATTGGGTCCGAGCAAGAAGCACTTGCTGGGAGTGTTTCGTCGTCAAGCTCAGAAACTCCTATACATTACAAATTAATATATATGCTTAGGAGTAATTAAATCGATGACGATAAGTATATTATTACATATATATATATATATACTGTCGATACCGTTTTCTGTGATGTACACAGGAGGCAAGCTGTCTTTATACGTATCCTTGAGATATTTCAAGTGCTCGTATATAGCCCATGGGACAATGTGCAGCCATGTCGAACCACTCTGAAAACCGATCAAAAATTAAAGTGTGATGTATAACATAAAATTGGGCTTAATTAGCTAATTTGGAATTTATATATAATCTTACCGGAGGTCCTATTAATTCTTCATCGACATTCGTAGCTGCAATATGCATATATAAAACCCAATTAAGAGGCATATATAATTAATATATGCATGTAGAGTATAGTATTGGTAGTTTGAAATGTACGTAACACCTGCATGCACTTACACGAAAATAAAAGCTTTTGATCTGCATCGTAGCCTTCTCCCGTGGGGTGAGGGTTGTATTGAACATAATTTGCAGTGTAAAAATTGAAGCCCAAATAGTCGATTGAGCCCTTGAGTAATTCGATTTCACGGTTTGTAAATGGAGCCAGATTCTCAGGTGGAACGTTGTCGATCATACTCTGTGGGTAACGGCCAACGAGAATCGGGTCCAAAAACCTATATATATATACCAATTAATAATTAAAAGTTGCAATTAATTAGCAATTAACATATTATACTACATACCATCCTAACATAAAATCGACAGCTCTTTTAGCAGCGTGCTTATCGTCGTCAGAGTTTTTATCGAAGGGGACAGCCCAATTGGAGCAGAGCACGATCCCGATCTGACCTTTTTGCATGTCCTTGAATTTAGTTCTGTAAGAATGAACGGCTGCTGCATGGGCGAGGAGCATGTTTCTGGCGACGACGTAAGCGTCTTTGGCTGGATCGGACTTGTCGTACTTGACGTCCGAATAGGTTCGGGTCAACGGAACAGTTTTCTCTGGGATCTGAACGGTTCTGTAAGCCGGGAGAGTGGTCAACACTTGAGCCGGAGAGGCCGAAGTCTTGCCGGGAGGGAAAGTGCCTCGAACGTATCCCGGTACTGCGTACGTGTGAGGTTCGTTGAACGTGGTCCACCATTTCACTCTATCTCCGAATTCCCAAAAGCACAACTCCGCGTAAGCACGGAAATCATCGCTACAACAAATTAATTAAACAACCTTATAATTAAGATATATATATGCATGCATGCATGTTTGATACATAGCTAGATTGAACTCACATTATTTTCTTACTCAAGAACCCTTCATACTCCTTTTCCAAGGTATACGGAGTATCCCAGTGAAACAGAGTCGCGTACGGTTTCATGCCGTTGGCTATGAGGGTGTCGATAAGATCGTTATAGTAAGCAATCCCTTCTCTGTTGATTCCAGAACAAATGTTTCCACCTGTATTAATTAATTAATTGTAAATGTTAAATGAGGTAGCTAGGGTAATTAATGTAATTATTACTACGTACGTACCTGGTAATATTCTTGGCCATGAAATTGAAAATCTGTACCCGTCAAACCCCATATTCTTCATCGTCCTAATATCCTCCTGCATTAATTAATTAATGATTAATGAATAATTTGGAATGTTGTTAATTAATGAATGAAAAATGAAATACACGTTATACGCACCTTATATCTGTTGTACATATCACAAGCAACATTCCCATTGGTTCCACCCAGTATCTTACCTGCATTATAATTGAGTACTTATATAATTTATTAATTAATGGAATGCAGTTAATCAGTTATAATTAATTAATCACCAGGAGTCCTCCAGGTGAAGTCATCCCACACGCTTATCCCTTTACCGCCTTCTTTAGCAGCTCCTTCAACCTATATATATACACACATATTATTATATATTAATTGTTAATTAATTAATTAATTATAAATAGGCCATGCATGCGCATTAATTAATGTCGTTGTTCGATCAACAACGTCTCCTCTCGTAAAAAAAAAAACTATACAGCTATATATATGAATATCCGGACAGGAGAGAGTAAAAGTACCTGATAAGCGGATGTACCGGTTCCAAAGATGAAATCGGGTGGGAACTGGCTGCGCTTAATGTTACTGTTATCTTGAGTCAGAGGAGCTGAATCGGTTAGAGGAGTAGCAATCACAATGCTATTTCCAGACTCCATTATTCTTTTACTTATAATTATATTGGTATTTGGTGCGATGAGGATGATCGATCTCACCAAACAGTCCTGCACCTATTTATAGCTGCCATGCCGAGTGTCGCTTACTCAAAATTAAATAATCAAGTGGTACGTCAACTGAGTTTATAATAATACTGTAGTGATATGATAATTCAACTTATATATAAGTTTAAAGTTATTTTTTCAATGGATTGAGGTAAGATATTTACTACTATTAGTATTCAATTTTTTTATATTAAAATATAATTTTACTTATATTTTATTATATATATATATATATATATATATATATATATATATATATATATATTACTCACAATTAATTTATTTTTTAACTTAAAAATATTTTTTTATCACCAATTTAAGAAAATTGTATTTATATTAGAAATTCTCATGTGTGGTATCAATGCATTTTTTATGTTTGTATATCAAATTTGATAATCGTACGTTAAGAATTAACAATGCACGAAATTTATTTAAATTTTTTGGATAATTTATATATATATATAGTAAGTTGGAACCAGGTAACAAGTACAAATAGTAACTATTTTCATTAAACATTATATATATAAATATATTCATTCTTTATTTTTTGTCATTATTTCTCCTCCATTATTTAATTTGGAATCCCATGTGCACAACGATAACAATATGGGGCGAAAAGGTTGATAGAGAAAGAACATACAGTAATATAAGATTTTTTTTTTATATGGAGTACTATTTGTTATGGAAATTAGAAAGAACACAGTTTGTAATATTTCTTCTTCCGTTTTATTATACAAGTTTCAATTTTATTTTTATTATGAGATCGAGAAGATATTTGTTCACCGATTTTGGTTATTAAAGTAATCAATTTAGTTCGTATCCCTTAAGTTTAGTTAAGATTTTCAAATCCATTTAAGTTTAGTGGTTCATTTCATTCATTCATTCATTTACTTTTAATTTTATTTTTTAATATTATTATTTCAATATATTTAAAATAAATTAAATTAAACTTAATTTTATTTCATTTTAGTTCAATACCTATTAAGTTAGTTCAATTTAGCTAATTTCAGTAAAGAAGAACAAATCTAACAAGAAAACCTTGATTAAGTTTAATTACTTTGTACGCTAATTTAACAAGGAAAGTGTGAAGTTAACTGAGTACACTCAAAAATAAAATTATTAAAATGAACATGTCAAAATTGAATTAATAACACATTAAAAAATATTATTAAGGTGATAAGGTAAGTCAACTTATGTGAGTCAAAAGTTTTATATCAAATTGATGTGAGATATTTAACACTCCCTTCACGAGTAGGCCGGAAATTTCATATGCTCTACTCTATTGCCGAAAATAGTATCGGTGGGGGACCCGTCGTCGTGTTGTGTCCGCTCTGATTCCATGTCTAAGTTGAGTCAATAACACTTTAAAAAATCTTTTAAGATGTTATTAATCCAACGGTTAGTACATGGACATAGAATATTTTTTTTGCATTAGCTGGTGCAGTGTATCTAGTACATATGATTTTTAATTTTAAATTAAAATCATATGAAAAATTATATAGGGAGGAATTATTATATTGGAACGAACGATAGGTTGGTCCCAATCTATAAGCATGTGACATGCGGCGATAAAAAAAGTGGCAGAATTTTCTTCATGTTGGGACCAATGCATATCATCATAAAATAATTGTATTTAATGACAATTTTAGAGTTTGAAGGAAGAATCAAATTTTTTGTATATGGACCAGACCGATAGACATTATAATAAGCACACAAAAGAAATGTGTATAAAAGTTATAATGGGACTCTGACAGAAAGAAACCGCGAATATTTTCTTATCGATTAAGTCAAATAAAAATGGCCTTGGACGGTTTGTCACCATAAAAAAGAATGAAATACGTAGTAGTATAAAATACTCTACCGTTTCAAACAAATTTTCTAATATAAATAATTGTTCTCAAATTTTGCACTTTAATATATAATATTATATTTGTTTTTCTAATTTTACTAACAAATATTATCGTCATCCACAAGTAATAAACACATATTTTTGTGAAAATACAAATACAATTTTCAATTGCTTATGGATAGAAGTAATATTTTATTTCACTTTTATACTCATGTTTTTGACATTTTGCTATTAATCGGGAAAATTTGTTCTGACAACTATTGAAATATGATGATTTTGCATTTTGCTACTTGGATGGAATTGTAATATTCCAATAAATATTCTCATCATACTGTCTTCACATGTGATTTGTAAAAGATTAAAATATAATTTTTTCCATTCTCTCTCTCTTTTTTTTTTTACTTAAAATTAAATAAAAAATGAATTAGATATAAAAAATAGAAAGACTTCTTAAAAAAATCTTCGCGGCAGTAGTGCAAAATCATCAATTTTTTAGCAATCGTCAAAAGAAATTTTCCGATTGTGCGTCAAAACGCTTGAACCTCTGTTAGCAAAGTGCAATGCCTAAAAAATACGTATATTTTCAGTCAGTCTCAAAGAAGTTGCAAAAGAAAATTTCCAAATCCTATTAAATAAAAAAAAAATCATTTTTATTGTTTTTTTTATCAAAATATCTAAATATAACATTTTTTTAATTTAGTGCTAAAAAATATATACTCCACTGATTTCTATGGAATTGATGAAGTAGTACACTAATACTCCGTAGTCTAGTACCACTAGAGCTGGGCCGAAAAAAATGTGAAGTTAATTTGAAAACACTTGTTGATGAAATTGCAAAGTTGGGTTAATTCAAATTTCAATAAATAAAACACAAACGAATTCATAACAAAATGCTTCATTCATTCTTACATGAATGCAGCTAATATACAGTACTATATCAGGCTAGCACACTTGTTTTCCATCAACACCTATCAGACTGAGACTCGTAAAATTCGCTCGTGTAAGGGGACATCATCGTCTCTTGCTCCAGGAACTCCACGACCTCCTGCATCGATGGTCGCTCGTCCGGATTCGCATCGGTGCATCTTGTGGCTATTTCAACCACCACTTCCAACACCTCTACTTCCGCATCTGGACACTTTTTGTCGACTATGTCCTCCAGTCGGTTGTCTCTCAAAAGGGTGTTCATCTATTAGAACAAAAAAAAAAAAAATGTACGAAAAAACATAAGTAGTGTTCACTTCAATTCACGCACATTATCGAATAGTGTAGATGACATTACTTACCCAGCCAACAACGTTTAATCCTCTCTTAACAAAAGTCGGATCGGTTGGTCTTTTTCCGGTCACGAGTTCTAAGAGAAGGACTCCGAAGCTATACACGTCGGACATCTCTGTTGCTCTACCACTCTGCAAGTACTCTGCACACCAAACCAAAAACAAAACAAACGAATGAACGACTTTGGAGTTAAGGCCCGAACGATAAAGACTTTTGGTATCTTATTTATGGGACTAACCTGGAGCCAGATAACCAAACGTGCCCGCAACAACAGTGGTGACATGTGCATCCCCATCGACCAATAGTTTGGCGAGGCCAAAGTCCGAAACACGAGGCATGAGATTCTCGTCAAGAAGTATGTTGCTCGACTTTATATCCCGATGGACTATTGTAGGATAGCAGTCGTGATGCAGGTAAGCCAATCCCCTAGCCGAACCAATAGCTATTCTCAAACGGTCGTTCCAGTTAAGCAAACAGTCTTCCGACGAACTGTCTGATTAATAAAAAAATAATTTCTTTTAAATGAGAATAACGATTAATATATGACGAATGGATTTTCGAAGAAGAAAAGTACCATGCAAGAAATAATCCAAGCTGCCCTTGGCTAAGAAGTCGTATATGAGGAGCCTGGCCGTAGGAAGCCGACAGTAACCTCTCAAGTTCACCAGATTCATATGCTTCACACTACCCAAGATTTCCAACTCCCTTTCGAACAGTTGGTCGGATCCTTCCCTTGACCGGTCAATCTTCTTGACAGCAAAAGTTGCAGAGTCGTTCATAACCATTCTATAAACCGTACCATATCCTCCAGCCCCGACTATGTCCTCCTCATCAAGGGATTCGATTTTCTCCACAAGCTCGCAAGAGGTGTACGGAAGATCACCGTGGAAAGTGATCAGCTTGGCTCCTGACACGACAATTGAAAACGATAAAGAAAAAAGGAATTATTCAAAATTCCAGAAAACCTTATAGTTAAATGGTTTTTTTTACTTGGCTCTTGGTGTACTTGTTGTTTCTTCACTTCCGTGTAACTCTTAACAGCTCTTTCCTTCTTTGTCCTCAGCCAAATGAAGAGAAATCCGACAAGCAACAACATGGAAAACCCCAGCATTGACATGGCACCGATAACTAATCCTTTGATATAATGAGAGGATTTCTTGTGGCCTGCCGAACCTACAGACATCATTCGAAATGTTAATTTCTCCAGATCACATCTCGGCAGATCACTTAACAGTGTGAACTCTTGTTGCAACAGAAGAACAATAGTGCGTACTTGGGGCTTCGTCACTATGATCAGGATGAGGCAACACGGCAGGGAATCCGAGCGAGTTTTGTTTACACGGCCTGTTCACTTGCAGGCCACAGAGTTTTGAATTACCAATAAACCTACACATAAATAAGCATTGGCACTTCAGAATAGTCTCTAAACAAATTGATCCAAATAAAAGCTCGTCAATGAAAATTACGCCATATATCCAAAGTTGCTTATTGCTCCAACATGCGGGATTTCACCAGACAACGAGTTTACTGACAAATTTCTGAAAGAACAAAAATAAAAAATTCAAACAATCTGCATAAGGTATGTTCAAATTCCTACGAAGCAAAATGCATAGAAAAATGTGAAAAGAATGTGATCACTTGACTTACAGATATTTTAAATGAGTCAAACCCTCGAGAGTAGGAGGTATAACACCTTGAAGTGAATTACTTGATAAATCCCTGTGCAAATATTAACAGAGAAATTTATTACACCGAATAGCAGGTAATATATTCAAACATATCAAGTAACTGAGTCTTACAAAATGGTTAATTTAGAAAGGTTCCCAATAGTAGGCGGTATGTCTCCTTGCAAATAGTTGCTTCGGAGATACCTACATGCAAGATGTTACGAATTCAAATAAATACGATAGTTACAAGAATTTGAATGGATTGCCTGATTTCCACTTACATGGCTCTTAAATCCGAACATTGTGCAATTTCCGGCGGGATGGGGCCGTGAAGACTATTCTGGTGAAGTGCACTGATTTCATACAATATAACAAGAAAATTAAGTAAGCAAATAATAAGCTCGGGCGATTCCCGATAACAAATGGGACTTACAGTCGTTGTAATCTACTGAGTTTAGAAATGTTTGGGGATATCATTCCTGCTAGCTGCATGTATGGCAAATTTCTACAGACAACCCAGTAAAGATTCAATCAAAAGACATGTAAGAATCTCTCTCACGCACACACAAAACTCACATACATAGATATGACTCTTTGGTCCTGTGGGCTGCAAGTGATACCAGTCCATTGACAAGGAGTTTCATCACTGTAAATCCAGTTACTGAGAGAGTTTTTACTGTCATTCAAACTGCTTTTCACTTCCAACAACGCAACACCTAGGTGGTAAATAGAGAAAATACATTTTCAAAAAAGGTACATTTAGGCTTAAAGACTGAATTTTTTTCATCCAATTTTTTCAAAGATTTGATTTTTCACTTTTGAATGCTAATAATAATATTAAAACAGTGATAATAAAGTATACCTACCATCATCAGTGAGAGCAAGAGAGCAACATCCGAAAAGGGTTACCGCCATAGCTGCTAAAATCACCAATAACGAAGCACCGATTTTCATGTTCTTGCTTCCAGCTAGGGTTTGACTGAATGAACCTTCAAGATCAGATTTTTATTTTTTTTATTTTGCTATTGAAAAAACAGAGTAAAGAGAAACAGATGAAAAGGGGAAGTTGGTGCTGCTGATTACAAAAAAAACCTTTATTATCACCTTCTCAAGTAGTGAAGAACTCTGAAGCTGAGATCAATACGACGCCGTGTCGCACCGGAGTAAATGAATCTGAATCTCGACAAAGTGTGAGTAGAAAGCTTCGGTTTGAAAGAGGGCATGGATATCTGTGCACCGAGATGTAGCCGTTGTTGATGGTGTTCGGGAAGGGGTTGTGAGAATGTGATTTCGCACTCCAAAGCGCGTGGTTTACAGTCGCGTATCGAAAGGCCCAAGTGCGTCGATTGATCGCGTGGCGGCGTGTCCGGTTTAGAGGCGCGTCAATCCATGATGTGTTGGCAGAAAAAGTCCAAAGTTGCACTGCCCGAGTGAGCAGAAGATTTGAAGAAATAGTTTTGAAATTCGTAAACGTATTTCACGCGCCCAAATTTAAAGCTTTATTTTGCTTAAAAATTAGGAACCTCGAAAATACCTTTTTTTAGGTTAAAATGTCGAAATTGTTTCTCTGTAATTGGTCAAAACATCGTCTCATGGTTAATTAATAAATGCAATACTGTTTTTTTGCAAATAAATTAGTAAAAAAAATATTATTTTTGACTTTTTGATTAAAAAAATAAAAGGTAAAAATGTATTTTTAAATTAAAAAATTAGGTAATTATTAATAGAGTATATAAAGTATGTGAATAAAATAAAGAGTAAAATTATATTTTTAAGTAAAAAAATATGAATATTTATTGAATATACATTTTATTTAGATTTTTCACAATATCATACAGGAATTATACGTTGTTAATTACAAATCAACAGAAATCATCAATGAATTGAACTCCTATTCATCACTGCTATCATCATTTTACTCAGGTATCTGCTCTACTAATTTCGACATATTCTCGCATCAAAAAATTGACTCGACTATGGTTTCCAACCCAATCGAACCGTTTACTCAGTGTGGTTAGATCGGACATCACTCCAAGCTCATAAATTGCGTTATAATATAATAATAATATAAAGAAAACATATTAAACTTGAGAACATGTTGTTTGGTCTCATTTGCTAAGTTGAGTTCTTTTATAACAAGTGTCCTGAAAAATATTGAAAACAATTGTGTGATTCGCCACGTACGTGATTTCTTCATTTTGAATATTTTTCTAATGATAGATATATAAACTTGATTAATCAATCAATTTAATTAGTGGGTGTAACCAACTAATGACATACACCAAATCTTTCAATTTGATTATGTTACATGCGTGTGCAAAAATAATAGGGGCCTAATAAAAAAAAGTGAAACAAGAACAACAAATATTTAGAATTCCAAATAAAAATAATTCCTTATACGACCAAGAGTGTCCCTATAACATTTCCTAACACCCACGCACACCACACGTTTTTTTTGTCTTCTTCTTTGTATTATAAGTCAACTATGACAATTTTCAGCTTCCATCCCCATCCAAATTAGCCAACTCTCTCGACTGTTCAATTCGATTTATTGTGGCTTTAAATAATACAGTAGTATGAAATTTTATATCTAGATTCATATTCACTATTTTTTTCTCATCAAAACAATAATCACTCCAATAAATATTTGTTTTTTAATTTTAAAATTCAATTATACTCTTCTTTCAGTACTCCAAATTATCTGTTATGCTTTGGCCTTTGAGTGGTTGGAATCTTACCACATGTTCATAATATTATTATTATGATACCTAAGTATGAGGGTGGGCAAACCAAGACTCTAATAATAGTATTCCGAGATTTTGTTTGAACGCACACATTTCATAAATGTTAAATTTTGATTTTTTGCAATGAAAAATAACCGGTAAAAATATATTTTAACATAAAAAATAAAGTAAGTATGTACGAGTAAAGTTTAAGAGCATCTCCAACCGATACCAAAAACTTATTTTGGAGTAGGGGAGATGCTCCAACCAATACTAAAACAGGAACCTATTATTGGTTTATAGGTGGGACCCACACAAAAAATACTTATATTTACGTTTACCGTAAACTCAAACCAAAAACTATTTTTTATTTATAAAATGATTATTTTTTTTACAAATTAATAAAAATAACTTATCAATTATTTTTTAGTATCTTATTTAATATCTTTTGTAATGTAATTTTTTTAATAATTATATAATTAATAATTAAAATAAATTTTAATAAAAATATTTTTAATAATGAAATAAAAATACATATCACAATATGAAATATAATTAAATAATTAAATTATATAATTAACATTAAAAATAAAATAATAATAAACAAGATATTTAAAAAAATGCTACCAATTACAAAAACAAAAATAATTAATAATTAGTTTTTTTGTGTTTTTTAATGTAATTTTTTTAATAATTAAATAATATTTTATTTAGAATTATTTATATTTATTATGTTTGAAAATTTAAATTGAAAATAATATTAATTATATTTTTTAATTTAAAAAATTATGAGATAAAATTGTAAATTTGTAAAGATGTTGATTATTTATATAAATAGTATATATAATTATATAAGAAGAATATTTAAAAAAATTTATTTTAAGTTAGAGTATTAGTTTCTCGGTTGGAGTAAAATTACTGTAAACGTAAACT
The DNA here is from genome assembly GCA_954870475.1 of Euphrasia confusa. Lineage (NCBI taxonomy): Eukaryota > Viridiplantae > Streptophyta > Magnoliopsida > Lamiales > Orobanchaceae > Euphrasia > Euphrasia confusa. The sequence continues at coordinate 3,141,536 of OX940970.1, forward strand.
TAAACTAATTTTGAGTTCGGTTGGAGTCAAATTACTGTAAACTTAAAATAAAACTTATTTTTGAGTTTGAGTTTTTGTGTTCGGTTGGAGATGGCCTAATAAGTGAGTGAATAAAAAGTTAGAATATTTATTTATATTTTAAAATTTATATTGGACATTTAAAAAATATGTTATGAAAAGAAGGGAGTAGTTATCTGAAAGAGAAAATATAAAACCATGCTTTCAAATAATTGAAGATAATATTATACCAACAAAACTATATAACAACCAAGCAACATTAATTCCTCCTTCAATCCTGCAACAATGGATACTACACAGGATGTTGCTGGCATCAAGAAAGAGCCGAATTACAGAGGCGTCAAGGCCCTGCCTTTCATTTTAGGTAACAATCAATCTTTCTTACCCCATCTCTGTTCGATTCGATTCGACTCAACTCGACTCAATCGATCAATATATATGTACAGGAAACGAGACGTTCGAGAAGCTGGGGACAATCGGAACCTCGTCCAATCTCTTAGTCTACCTCACAACCGTATTCAACATGAAATCCATAACCGCCGCAACCCTTCTCAACGCCTTCAACGGAACCTGCACCCTCGGCACCCTCTTCGGCGCTTTCATCTGCGACACCTACCTCGGTCGATACAAGACCATCGGCATTGCTTCCATTTCATCTTTCCTGGTACATATATATTTATTTATTCTCCACACATAATTATTATTTTTGTGTTCTGCTCAAACTAACCGATCCAGCCATAGGGAATGCTGGTCTTAACACTGACAGCAACATTCCCCCAACTCCACCCTCCCAAGTGCGGGTCCCAAGACCAGACCGATTGCGACGGGGCTTCCCTCGGGCAGCTCGCTTTTCTCTACACCTCGTTCGTGCTCCTCATAATCGGAGCCAGCGGGATAAGGCCGTGCAACTTGGCCTTCGGGGTTGACCAGTTCAACCCCAACACCGAATCGGGGAAACGAGGCATCAACAGCTTCTTCAACTGGTACTACTTCACCTACACCTTCGCCATGATCCTCTCCCTCACCGTCATCGTCTACGTCCAATCCAACATGAGCTGGGCCATCGGCCTAGGCATACCGACTTTCCTCATGCTCTTGTCCTGCACTTTCTTCTTCGTCGGCACGAGGATCTACGTCAAGGTCTTGCCCGAGGGCAGCCCGTTGACCGGCATAGTCCAGACGCTGGTGGTCGCCTTCAAGAAAAGGAAATCGAAACTGCCCGAGCAGCCCTGGAGTTCTCTGTTCAACCACGTTCCAGAAGATTCCATCAACTCCAAACTCGCCTACACAGATCAACTCAGGTTCGTTTATGTTAGAAGCTGCATCATCTAAAAACTCGAACTGATAGATAAATTGGGCAACTTGACAATTTATATGAGTGAATCGAACTCTGCAGGTTCTTAAACAAGGCGGCGATCCGAACAGAGGAGGACGAGACGAACTCGGACGGATCAGCAGCCGACCCGTGGAAGCTTCGGAGCGTACAACAAGTCGAAGAGGTGAAATGCGTCGTGAAAGTATTGCCCGTATGGATATCCGGGATCCTTTACTACATAGTCCTCGTCATAATCCAAAACTACGCAGTGTTCCAAGCCCTCCAATCGAACAGGGCACTCGGAACAGGCAGCTTCCAGATTCCCGCCGCCAGCTACAACGTATACACGATGATAACACTCACAGTTTGGATCCCAATATACGACAGGCTCCTCGTCCCGTTTTTAAGGAGGTTCACGGGTCGAGAAGAAGGGATCACGGTGCTTCAAAGGGTCGGGATCGGAATATTATTTGGGGTGGTGACCATGATAGTTTCTGGGTACGTGGAGCATCATAGGAGAGTGGTCGCTTTCACTAGGCCCACGTTGGGGTTTGTCTCGAGGAAAGGGGCGATCTCGTCGATGTCTGGGAATTGGCTCGTCTTGCCGCTTGTTTTGGCGGGGTTGTCGGAGGGGTTTGCGATAATTGGGTACGTGGAGTTTTTTTACAAGCAGTTTCCGGAGAATATGAGGAGTTTGGGGCCGGCGATATTGCTTTGTGGGTTTGCGGTGTCGAGTTACTTGAGCAATTTGTTGATATCGGTGGTGAATCAGACGACTGAAAGGCGCGACGGGGAGAGTTGGTTGGCGGAGGATCTGAATAAGGGGAGGTTGGATTACTTTTACTATCTGATTGCCGGTATGGAGGTTGTCAACTTGGGGTATTTTCTTGTGTGTGCTAAGTGGTACGAGTACCGGAAAACCTCCGACGCACAAACGAAGAACGATGATGCGTCGTCGTCCGTCGATAAAAAATGAATCGAAATTATTACGGCTTTCGTCTGTCTTCGTCCTTGAAACGAAACATCTATCTGTGCAAATTATGAGTAATTTTCATATCATTCTCAAAAAAAAATTAATTTGTAGATGTGCAAAACTTTGTTCTTTGGTTTTTTTTAGAGATATAAAAGTATTTTCATAATGTAAGTGTGTAAACGAGAGGAAGTAACCAAATAAGTCAATAAAAAATGTGAAATGTGTTTAATTTTAAAATTTTAGAAAGGAGTAAATAGTTTTTGTAGTGTGGTGGACTAATAAATTTGACGGGTAATTCTGGAAATAATATTCCCCATAGTCATAGACAGGTAATCAGTAATGGATGAGCTGGGAGTGACTAGGCACAAATTGTTGAGGCTTTTGCTGGCTTTTTTTTTTCTGGACAAGAATTGAAAATAGGACAAAAAGACAGCACACACGATCACAAAAAAGATATGACCGTCGGTATATTGTTGGAGAATTATCGAGGGATTAATTTTGTGGTCGATCGTGTATTGTATGTTTGTGTGTGTGAATGCATGAGATTACGGTATCACACAGTAACTAAGAAGTCACTTGTATAGATGAATAAAGACAGTTTTTTTAGATAACAAAAAAAATATAGACTAGGGGGTGGTTGTAGGTTGGGTACACAGAGTAACTAAGAAGTCACTTGCATAGATGATTACAGACAATTTTTTTTAGATAACAAAAAAAAAAAATTATGATAATTTCGCTTGGACAGATACTACCGTGAGCAGAATTATCATTTTAAATATATATTATATTATTTTTATATTATAAAAATTATATAATTTTATATATTAGATTATAGATAAATATTACTTTATTTTTTTATTTTTTTGTTATTATATATCAATTATTTTAATTATTTTAATATAATAATGAAATATTTGATATATTTTAATTAAAATTTTGTTTTTATGTAAAATAAATAAATATAAAATCAAATATATATAAAAATATATTTAATACAAACTTTTATAATAAATAAAATAATATAAATAATTTTTTATAAATAAAATTTTGATTTTTTGGGATTTTCTGCCATGGGCATATTCTCGATTCTGCCCATTTAGCAGTTTCCAAAAAATTAGATTAAGACGTACCTTTCATCTGAAAATTTAAATTGAAAGCAAGTGGATAATTAATTCTCGAACTGTTCTTCCTCAAGGGAAGGCCCAACAGGTGGAGTCGTCATGGCGGGAGTTGAACTCAAGACCTCGTCATGGCGGGAGTTGAACCCAAGACCTACCACAAGATTAAACTCTGATACCATGTTAGAAACTGTTTCATCTAAAAGTTCGAACTGTTAAAAAAATTGGAATACTAAACATTTATAGTTGGCCGAATATATATTTCAATAGTTACTCTCTCCGACCTTTTTTAATGATCTCACTATTTAATTAAGAAGATACAAATTATGTTACCCCGAATTATTATCGAGATCATATACACGATTTAAGGAATATACGGGCATGGTAGGTGAAAGGTAATTTTAAAAATATATTTTTTAAAATAATGAAGTACTTCAACAACAACCAACTATTATCATATTGTTGTCGTCATTAGAAAACTACAAAAAAATATGAGTTTTTAATGTGAATTATTTCTCTTGTTCATATACTGTACAAATGATCAATGTTTTTGAATTTTGAATATCAAAGTTGTGAATCTTATTATACCACCTAAAACTGTAATTCTGAGCCTAATTAATTATATTTTATAATTTATTTTTTAATATATTTATATAAATAAAATTAAATGTGAACCGTGGTTGATTTACTAAAGTAAAAATTGTACCGGAATAATGTATGTATTCCTTTCCTACGTTTAATTGTCATTTTTTTTTTATTTGTAAAAGTGATCATGATCTGGACAAATTGAAGATGATGTAAAACCTAATTAATAATCTCCATTTTATGGGAGCCGCTTTGTCCAAATCTAGGTTATATTATGCAAATAGGGTGGCACCAATTGTCATCGTCATAATTTGGGATATTCTTTTAATTATAAAATAATAATTAGGAATTCGCTTTTTTAAATTACCAATAGAAATAGGAACAGTGTCACGCATGCTTGAATATTCATGTTTTTTCTTTTTCATATATAGTTTATAGACAATGATCAACACCGACTGTCCTTGGGGTATCCATTTATACGTGTAGGGATTATCAAGTGAAAAAAGACAAATCAATTAATTACATAGTGGAAAGCGGGTATATATATATATATAAATATAAAATCCCACAAACGCGTATTCATCTTTTCTACTACATCTACATGATTATAAATTTGGGCTCTTCACTTCAATATTGGGATTGGGAGTTCACATCAATTCATGATATATATCCTTTTGGTGGTTGGCTTTGAAGCTAAACCCCATATCGTAATGGATCATCCACCATTGAAAAATAACAAGATAATTTGTGACAATTATTATATAGTAATTGGATATCATGTCAAAGTTTGATCAGTAACACATCATGTTTTTTTGGACTAAACCGGCTGAACTGAACTCATTAAGCGATATGAACTGAATTGAACTGAATTTAAGCGATCTGAACTGATTGAATTTTTTATAAAAATAATAATAATTTTTATAAATCATTATATATATTTTTTAAAATATAGCGATCTAAAGAGCTGAAGGATACTGAACTGAACTAGACTGTAATTAATTCCAAAAGAACAGGTCATAAGAACATGTAGATCGGTTCAGCTCAGGTCGCTTCAGTTCACTTCAGTTCAGTTCAGATCGCAGTTCAGTTCATTTCAGTTCAATTCGTTTCAAAATAAATTAAAATAAAATAAATAAAAAATAATTTCAATTTACAATTTTAAATATAAAATCTAAAGCGATCTGAAGATTTGAAGGATCTGAACTGAACTAGACTGTAATTAAGTCCAAAAGAACAGGTCATAAAGAACATGTTCTTTTGGACTTAATTTTAGTCAGCTCAAGTCGCTTCAGTTCACTTCAGTTCATCGCTTCAGTTCAGTTCACTTCACTTCAATTCGTTTCAAAATAAATTAAAATAAAATAAATAAAAAATAATTTCAATTTACAATTTTAAATATAAAATCTAGTTACTGTTATAATATTATTTTTTTAAAAAAATATTAATAATTTATAAAAATTATTATTATTTTTATAAAAAAATTAATTTCAGTTAAGATTGCGTTCAGTTCAGTCGATTTCAGTAAAAGAGTCATTAAATATCTTATTAATGTAATAAAGTAATCCAACTTATACACTAACATGTAATATTCTTTTTCATTCGTCTCATATCAATAATCATAATTCTAATTCACAAGCCAAGCCACGTACCCTGGTTCGATCGATCCGAGCTCTACTACCCGACCTAACGTAGCAAGTACCGATCAGTGTGCCGATGCGTACGTTAGTGGATGACTCTGAGGGATAAGGTCTTTTAATGTAATTATTTGATACTCCACCATGTTTTTTCAACTACCTCTATCAAATCATTGGGCACTGTGTACACAAAATATCATCAACCCGATCAATTGTCCTGCATTCATTAAAAACAGTTATATAATACCACTGTCAGTTCTAATTATTAACATGGAATCGAATTGAACTTACGACCTCAACTTCTTATGACTCACACTTTTAGTAATCCTTAGTTTAAGAAGGAAAAACAACCCAGTTAGAGATGTTTTTCGACAAATACTATATGCAATATTAATCTTATAGTAGTAATCTAAACGTGTGATCATCGTACACCTTTGGCATGAGGAAATACATATAATGGATGACATACATCACAATCCAATACGTCGTATACATATACGAGAGAGATTGCGTCTAATTATGGACATCTCAATTCTCATGAATTGTGGACGGAATTTCTTGTGGTGTGCATTCATTCCAAGCTCGATCATGTGATTGGTTTGTATTAGTGCACGTGATCGGTATATGTCTACAATAATAATATGCGCATGCTATTTCCGCATCAATCGATTGACCCCTAAAAAAGGTTTACAAAAACATACTCCGTATAACAAAAAAACGTTATACCGACTAACAACATTCTTCCCTCATCGATCAATACACAACTTAAGTAGAAGAGTGTAGAGACAAAATCGCTTTCAGAGTATAGAGCGATATATTATATAAAACCGAATTCTATAATTATTGGCATCCTTAAAGTGACGTTCCACACTGCACATTTATTATACAACACATACTTTTCGTAATATGCATATCAATATCATCACATAATCATTCATTTATATTACATTGTTCACCAGTCATTTTATATATATTACATTACATAATATACATATGATTTGAGGTGATCATATATATAATATATTTATCTCTTCTTCTTCGTACACCGTTGTCATAGTTTGCTTCCACAACTACTGAGTTTCACCATGGGAACTATCGAGGAGAACGCGATCATCGAAAAAGACGACGAAGAACCCGAGATCAATTACAGAGGAATCAAAGCCATGCCTTTTATTATAGGTAACAAATACATCCATACATCTATATACACAACAAGCTAAGCTCTTATACATGATTAATCAACACTACTATATATCAAATTCAAGGGAATGAGACCTTCGAGAAGCTGGGAGCCTTGGGCACGCTCATCAATCTCCAGATCTACTTAACCACCGTCTTCAACATGAAACGAATCAACGCGACTACGCTCCTCAACGTATTTAACGGCACCACCAATATCGCCACCTTACCCGTCGCCTACCTTTGCGACACTTACTTCGGTCGATACAACACCCTCGGATTCGGCTCCATGGCATCCTTTCTGGTAAATATTACTTTTTCAGTCCCTGAACTGTTTGCCAGCTCTTTTTTTTTATATATAAATTTACAAAGAACCTGACAAACAGTTCAGAAACTGAGAAAGTAAGTATACACTATTAATAATTTTACTCGACTAATTGAAGGGCTTGCTATTGATCGCCTTGACGGCCACGTTCAAGAACTTGCACCCGCCCCATTGCGGGCCCGAAGAGGCCCACTGCGTCGGCCCAACTCCGGCCCAAACAACATTCCTCCTAGCCGGATTCGGGATGATGATACTAGGGGCCGGGGCCATCCGCCCCTGCAACCTAGCGTTTGCGGTTGACCAGTTCAACCCGAACACGAGCTCCGGGAAGAGGGGAATCGACAGCTTCTTCAACTGGTACTTCTTCACGCTCGCGTTTGCTCAGATGATCTCTGTCACACTCGTCGTTTACGTGCAGTCCAACGTCAGCTGGTCGATCGGCCTCGGGATTCCCGCGGCTTTCATGTTGTTTTCGTGTTTCCTTTTTTTTGTCGGAACGAAGATATACGTGATTGTGGCGCCGGAGGGTAGCCCGTTCAGGAGCATAGCGCAGGTGGCGGTGGTGGCCGCCCGGAAGCGGCGACTGAGGGCTCCGCAGCAGCCGTGGCTCAGCCTGTTTAACTATACGCCGGTTAAGTCCATGAACTCTAGGCTCCCGTATACAGAGCAATTCAGGCAAGTGGTATATTTGTTTATGTTTCTCATTTAATAATTTACTTTATTTTTATTTCATACTAATAATAATATTTATTTTTTAATAATAATAATAATAATAATATCACTTTCCCCTGTATTACAATCGTGAATAATAATAATAATAATAAAAATAAAAATATCGATCCCTTTCCCCTGTATTTTTAAATGATACTTATAATAATTTTATTTCAAATTACTCTTATTTTTTTTTTTATCAAAATAATATAAAATATATTTTTCCCAAATTTAAAAACCATGTGTTGCCACTGGCCAAACAGTATAAGTTGTATAACGTAGTGGGCGCAGTGGTCCCAACAGAGCATTAAATTTTGCCATATGTTTGATAAACAATAAAAATAAAAATAAAAATAAAAGTATGATTGGCGAAAGTAGCAGCTCTAAATTTTAAATGATTTCCCAACTACCACCAAAAAATCATTTCGCACAAAACAAAGATTTTTATTTTAATTTCGCTACAACTATAATAAAATAAAATAAAATAAAAAACAGTACTGACGTGGCCAGTTCGGTATCCTAACAGATTCCTAGATAAGGCAGCAATCGTGACCCCCGAAGACCGGATCAACCCGGACGGGTCGGCGGGCGACCCGTGGCGGCTGTGCAGCATGCAGCAGGTGGAGGAAGTGAAATGCATCCTCCGCGTGCTCCCCATATGGGCCGCCGCGATCCTCTACCACGTTGGCGCCCGACAGCAGTACGTGGTCTTCCAGGCCATGCAGTCCGACCGCCACCTCGGGCCCACCACCTTCCAGATCCCACCGGCCACCTACAGCATGTTCACCATGCTCACCCTCAGCCTGTGGGTCCCGATCTACGACCGCCTCATCGTCCCGTCCCTCCGGCGCGTCACCGGAAAACCCGGCGGCATCACCGTCCTCCAGCGGATGGGATTCGGGATGGCGCTCACGGTGGTCGAGTCGCTGCTGTCGGCTTACGTGGAGGACCGGAGGCGGGCCGCGAGGCCCGTGCCGGGGGCCCGTTCGGCCCGGGGGGAGGTGTCGTCGATGTCGGCCATGTGGCTCGTCCCGCAGCTGTCGCTGGCCGGGCTGGCGGAGGCGTTCTGCGAGATAGGGCAGGTCGAGTTTTTCTACAAGCAGTTTCCGGAGAACATGAGGAGCATAGCCGGGTCGTTTTTTTTCCTCGCGTTTGCCGCGGCGAACTACACGAACAGCTTCTTGATATCGGTGGTGCACCGGGCGACGGAGGGGTCGGCGGCCGGGAACTGGCTGCCGGAGGATCTGAATAAGGGGAGGTTGGATTATTTCTATTATCTTGTGGCGGGGTTGTGTTTGTTCAATTTTTGCTACTTCCTTGTTTGTGCGAGGTGGTATAGGTACAAGGGGACGAGTGGGAGTGTCATTAGTGTCGAAATGGAGGGTGGTAAAGAATTCGACAAAAGGGTTGTCTAGCTAATTTGAAGCTAAATTAATTAATCATGGATTTTTAATAATTAAGAGCTTTAGATTATTATTAATAATGGTATTGGTAGGTACGTCCATTCGAATTATATATTTGTGGCACTTCATTTCATGTTATCAACTAGAATGCACGTACCTAAAGTCTTATATACCTTTACTTAATTTAATTATATTTTTTATATACTTAATTTAATTATATTTTTTTGATTTGATTTATAAAATATTTTAAAAAAATTTAACGGGATTTATATACTAAATTTAAATATTTTTTATAATTTTTTTTTTTATAAATTTATATATTTGTTTGATTTGGTTTATAAAATAAAATAAAATAGTTTATTTTTTTACAAATTTTATTAAATTAAAAATAACAATTGAATTCAATTAGAAAATTCAAAATATAAATTCCAATTACAAATAACAATTGAATTCAATTAGAAAGTCCAAAATATACATCCAAACGTATAAAACAAGCCATTAAATTAATAGACAATTCAATTTAAAAAAAAAAAAAAATTGTTTTCTGCACTTGGTCAAAAGTTGACCAAGTGCACTTGGCCGCTCGGTGACCGAGGGCCGAGTACTATCCGGTCCCTTGGCCGAGCTATCCGGTCACCGAGGGCCGAGAAATTCCCGGTCACTTGGCCGGTTGACCGAGGGCCCTCGGCCAAAATTCTCGACCGAGGGCTCAAGAACCCAGTAGCCCTCGGTCGTCCCCTCGGTCACATTTTCGACCGAGGGCCAAAAAAGCAGTCCGGAAAAAAAAAAAAAAAACGGGGAATACTTGCGTGCAACGTACCTTTTTCCCGTCGAAAGCAGCTCTTTTCAAGTAGATTCCGACCGAGCTTGCTTTTATTTAGAGAGAAATGAGAGCTTTTTTTTTTTTGAAATGGGTTTGGTTTGAGTTATGGAAAGTTTGAGGTGTTAGAAGGATATGCATTCATGCATGCATTTACACCCCCACCAATCTCAAAAAATCTGATTTGTGTAAAGGTGGGCCCTACAGAAATTCTTTTTGTTTTTTTAAAATGTATTTTAATTGATTTTTTGTTATTAAAAGAGAGAATAAAAAAGTAAGGGTATATAAGACTTTTCATTTTCATTTTGTATAGAATGGGTGTAGTTTTATATGTGGGGTTAAAAAGAGTAGATGTTTTATATTTGTGAATGAAAAGTGATATTCCCACTTAATATTATGACTATTATGACGCACAATACTACGTATTCTTCAAAATTCAAATTAAAGTGTTTTATCTAAGCAAATAAAGAAGACATTCAAAAGAAAATCAAACACAAATCTTAACGCAATTATTGAAATTCGGAAGTCTGTGGAAAATGTGGTTTCACAGTTGCTAAAATAAAATAATTTATTTTGTAAAATACAAATGACTGAGTCATATTATAATAGAACTAAAGGGCAGATACTACGTATAATAAAACAACATTTTTCTGAACAAATATATGACTATCTGAAATTAGAGAGGGTAACATTAATTAAATTTTCCGTAAAGATTTGGTGGGAGTATCTTACAATCATTATTGCCCTAGCTAAATCTTGGAGGGTGAAGACTCTAATATATATAGGCTTAAGAGGGAGTGATCATAACCGTACCCGCATCTCATCTTCTCCAATACTAATTAAACTATATATGGAAGCTTCCAATAATCACAACACAGTAACTATGGAAAAAGATGGCGATGATGATGAAGTTGAGCCTCAGATCAATTACAGAGGAGTCAAAGCTATGCCCTTCATCATAGGTAACAAATACAGTATATATCAAGTTTTTGTATTAATCTTTTACCTTTTTTTTTATTATATATATTTGCATTAAATATTTTTTTCAACTGTGTTTCAATTTCACTAATTAGTTATTTATTGGTGAAATAAAAAAAAAAAAAAAGGCAATGAGACTTTTGAGAAGCTTGGATCCAGCGGAACACGAGCCAATCTGCAGGTCTACTTGACGACGGTCTTCAACATGAATCGAATCAAGGCAGCCACTCTTCTCGACATTCTCCACGGCACCACCAACTTGGCAACCTTGCTTGGCGCATTTCTTTGCGACACTTACTTTGGTCGCTACAAGACTCTCGCATTCGGCTCCATTGCTTCTTTTCTGGTAAATTAATTAATTTATTAATGATGTAATTAATATATGTATTTTTTGTAAAATACAAAAAAATTGTGTGTCTATAAGTCTGTGACAGAGAAAATGATTAAATAGAAACAAGGAGGATCGATCTCTGACTTCTCACACCTCAAACTAGTAAAAATTTACAATTTAGCAACTGAGCTAGCTAACTAAAATGTTTTAAAACAACTAACAATTATTTACTTGTAGGGTTTGCTAGTGATAACCCTAACGGCCACTTTCAAGAAGTTGCACCCGCCCCATTGCGGGGACGAAGACGCCCACTGCGTGGGCCCCACGTCGGGACAAATGATGTTCATACTCTCCGGGTTCGGCCTATTGATCGTAGGCGCCGGCGCCATACGGCCTTGCAACCTAGCGTTTGCGGCCGATCAGTTCAACCCAAACACGGAGGCCGGAAAGAGGATTCTCGACAGCTTCTTCAATTGGTACTTTTTCATGAATACGTTTGCGCATTTGGTCGCACTCACCGTGATCGTGTACGTCCAATCCGACGTCAGCTGGTCGATCGGACTAGGGATTCCGGCGCTCTTCATGTTGATTTCGTGCTTCCTTTTCTTCGTCGGGAAAAAGATTTACGTGATCGTGGCGCCCGAGGGTAGCCCATTGACCAGTGTAGCACAGGTGGCGGTGGTGGCCGCCCGGAAAAAGGGGCTGAGGGCCCCACACCAGCCGTGGCTCCGCCTCTTCAACTATACCCCGGCTAAGTCCATCAACTCTAGGCTTCCATATACCCACCAATTCAGGTGTGATTTTAAATTTACTTACAATTACTTTTATATTTTCACCTTAATTTTAATTTTCAGGTCAAAAAATTGTAAATTAAATCTATACTTCATTTACCCAAATTAATTATTTATCAACACTTTTAATTTCTTTTTTATATTTCTCAACTAATAATTTTGTTTTTTCACTTTAAAATACGATCTTATAACTCTTATTTGTTTTACCTACTCTTTTAACTTTACTTACAAATATTTTATTTTTTAACTTAAAAATACATTTTTACCCTCAATTTGTTAGTCAACTAATAAAAAATAACATTTTTCTTAATCTACGTGCCGATCAACCAGTGTTTAAATAGTAAACTCATAAACAAGTTAATACATTGTTGAATCTTGTTGATTAGGTTTCTAGACAAAGCAGCGATTTTGAGACCCGAAGACGGGATCAAGGCCGACGGCTCCCCGGCAGAGCCGTGGCGGCTCTGCACCATGCAACAAGTCGAAGAAGCGAAATGCATCCTCCGCGTGCTCCCCATATGGATCTCCACCGTCCTCTACCACATCGGAGAAAAGACGCACTTCACGGTCTTCCAGGCCATGCAATCCGACCGCCACCTCGGCCCCACCACTTTCCAAATCCCTCCGGCGACCTACTCCGTCTTCTCCTTGCTCACTCTCACCCTTTGGGTCCCCATCTACGACAGAGCCGTCGTCCCTTTACTAAGAAAGCTAACCGGTAAGCCCGGGGGCATAACCGTCCTCCAGAGGATCGGGATCGGCATCTTTCTAACCGTCGTCGAGTCTTTAATTTCCGCTTTCGTCGAGGAGCGTAGGAGGGCTATAGCCCTATCGAACCCGATGGATGGAGTGCATTCGAAGAGAGGTGACGTGTCATCCATGTCAGCAATGTGGCTCGTCCCCCAGCTGTCGTTGACCGGATTGGCCGAGGCTTTTGCGGCGATCGGGCAGCTGGAGTTTTTCTACAAGCAGTTTCCGGAGAACATGAGGAGCATCGCGGGGTCTTTTTACTTTCTTACGATGGCGGTGGCTAGTTACTTGAACGGGTTCTTGATATCGGTCGTGCACGGGGCGACGGAGGGGTCGGCTTCTGGGAACTGGTTGCCGGAGGATTTGAATAAGGGGAGGTTGGATTATTACTATTGTCTTGTGGCGGGTCTGGGTACGTTGAATCTGGGATACTTTGTTGTGTGTTCAAAGTGGTATAGGTACAAAGGGAGCGGTGAGAGCTTGAATATTATTAATGTTGTTGAAAGGGATGATGGTATTGGTAACGAAGTTGACAAGACTAGGGTTGATGTTTAATTAGGGTTTTGGAGTTTCTATAGTAATTATATATTTTAAATAAAAAAATTGAACTCACTTTTTCAAAAACTAGAGTGTACATTTAAAATCATTATACATTTGAATTCATTGATAATGATTCTTTTTTACAGTTTTAATATTTTTAATTAAAACTGAAAACATCAATTGAATTATAATTAAATTCAAAACATGCATAAGCCATATGTGTGAATTGTGATGAGTAAATAAAATTGTCACTTTTTTTTTACTTGTAATTAATTTGGGCAAAACTTGAGTCTAAAATGGAAATACCAAATATATTATTAGGATCAATACGCGTACATAGCAAAGCATTTCCAATACAATTCTTACGTAGCATATATCTATCAATATATAAATCCAGGCTTTTTTCATACAGGTGGACCAATGGAATTGCTAGAAAAAATGACTATGTTCACACTACGTGGCATTTATAAATCAATATTAATTTTTCTTTAAAAATTAATCATTTTGTGAATATTTTAAAAATTCATAAATAAATATTAATATTAAGTAATTAATATTAATGTTCTACTAATTATTACATTCCATTAATTTCGATTCCTTAAATTACTCTAAATCTTTACATTCCATATGAAAAATTATATTTATGGTATTTCTATTGATTAAACATGGTTAATATCTTTATTTATAGCTATTATATATAAAAAATTATATTTATGGTATTTCTATTGATTAAACATGGTTAATATCTTTATTTATAGCTATTATATATAAAAAATTATATTTATGGTATTTCTATTGATTAAACATGGTTAATATCTTTATTTATAGCTATTATATATATATATATAATATAAAATAATATTAATATATAAACGGTAATATTTATTTATGATTATCATTAAAATATTTATTAAAAACATTTTCATATTTATCCAAAATAATTTCAATAATATAATATTAATATATAAATTGTATTATTTATTTATAATTATCATTAAATTATTTATTAAAAACATGTTAATATTTTTAATTTATTAAATCGTGTTAAATATTTCTAATTTAACACACATTAGTTATTTTCATATAAAAACGTTAAATATTGTAAATTCTATTAATAATTATTAATTAGGTCCATAAAATATTATTGATTTGTTGAATAATAATTATATTTATGGTAATTTAAATTTTGAACAAGAATAATGATTATAGATAATTCAAATTAATCATAAATCAAACTATATATAATACATAATAATTACATTAATAATTCGTTCATTTTTAACATTTTTTATTTATTAATATTAATAAAAATCAAAAAGTTTTCAAGTTAATTAAAATATGATTATAATATTATATTGAATTTTTATATATTTTGTTAGATTAGTAAGTTTATATATTAATTTTTTTTAGATTAACACACTAATTAAATTATTAACTACTTAAAACATAAATATTAATATTCCAATTTTATGAGATTAATAATAATTTACAATTATTTAAATATTCACAATCAATATATTTACCATATATATGATAACCAAAAATAGAATAGATTATCAATATTTATTCAATAACCAAATCATAGTTCAAAATTGTGGGGTTTGACTAAATATTTAATTAATTAATTGAGAATTATTATGGTAAATCAATACAAAGTTTCAAAAAATTCATTATAAAATGTCATTTTCATTCATTCTCTCTTATTTATTCGCGTAATAATTCTTTTCAAGTATCACGGTAAGAATTTTTTAAATTTTTTAGTTTTATTTTGATTCACGATAAAATTATATTATTTTGTTTGAATCATAATTCTTCATATTTGTTTTATTTGTATTTTTGTGCAGCACTCAATGTAAGTATTTCGATTAATGTTTTATCTTTGTTTCTCTTTTTAATTATTTTCCGTTTAAATATTTGTTTATATGTTGTTGTCATATTTGTTTTGTTTGTACAACACTCAATTCAAATATTTCAATTAATATTCTAGGTGTTTTGTTTCTCTTTTCAATTATTTCATATTTAGATATTTGTTTATATGTTGTTATAATATTTGTTTTGTTTGTATCTTTTGTAGAAAATAATTGTAAGTATCTCGAATCATTTACTATATTTCGTTTTTAGTTGAACGTGTAAAAATTTTGTATTTTTGCAAGTCTATATTGTAACGATAGGTGATTGACCATAAAATATTTAAATTGTATACTTTTTTTTGTATTTATACTCCAAACAATCATTAAATAATTTTTGTATTTATACTCCAAACAATCATTAAATAAAAAAAAAATTTATTCAACCACATTAAGAATCATAAAATATCAGTATAAAATTTATTTTATACTGCGTTAGTTATATTTACACTCGCAAAATGTATTTTAATTGTATTTTTCTCAATCGTTTAATTATTTATTTATTTACGCTTATTATACCCTTTTATATTTAATATATATAAATATAAATTTAAATAATTTGCGTGTATTAATTATTGTCCAAAAATAAATATGGAAAAAATATTCATATTGTCAAATAATCACCTATCTTTCAAAATTCTATCTTCTCTACGTTTTATTAATAGAAAAAAATATTGATATTACTATTTTTATATATTTTCCTAGATAAATACAAAGAATCATATCTTTAAGCTGAGTTTAATTTCTTCAAAAACAAAGAATTTCGGTGTTATTATTTTTATATATTTTAATATTTGAATAAAAAGTATCCTAAATCTAAATGAGTTTAATATATTAAAAATAAATAATGACATTATTTCTCAATTAATTTTAAAATTAAATCTCCGTAATTCAATATATCTCATTTATTTCCATAACGTAATTATTTTCATACTATATATTCTGCTATAATATCAGAATAGTTATTTTCCTAAAATTTTATTATTGAAAATATAGTTTACAATATCTCTCTATATATCTATATATCTATATATCTATATATATATATATATATATATATTTAATTTCAATTATTATATTAAAAAATATAATAACATAACATTTATTTAAAAAAAATAATAACAATAACAATTCAAGTTTCAAGTTATTTATCATTTCACTCATAAATAATAAAATAAATAAACAATTTACAATAAAAATAGTAATAACCAAAATATTTAAAGATGAAAAAATAAATATATGAATTATGAGAGATTATTCACATTCTCATATGAATGATATTATTTTATGGAAATTTCCAATTTCAAACAAGGATAATCAATCCACAGTCAATTTATATAATTCAAATCAAAGCTTAATTATATTCCTAAATTAATTAAGAATAATATAAGGGAAAATATTAAAAAAAATACTTATTTATTAAAAATCAATCAGATTAATCCTTTTAATTTATCTAGATAAATAAAATCTATTTCATATATACACATTTAGAATAATTACAAATCTTATTAATCTTATCAGTATTATAAAATAATAAGTAATTTATTAATATTAACGATTTAAAATTTTCACATTTTCCTAATTTTACTAACTAATTAATTTATTTTAAGACTTTTAATGGAGAATTCAATAAAATCTTTATTATTTCTAATTTAATTTTCTATGCATATATAATATTTATATATGAGCATATTTTTTCTTTCATATTGCATATTTATTATTATATTAAATAAATAAATAAATAACTCTTTTTGTTCTTGGAAAATGAATCAATATTTATTGGTTCCTAAGTAATGCTTATATAGTTATAATATATTGACTAAAAAACTTAAATATGACAACTTCTCCCTTAATATTCAAATCTTACATTAATATTCATTAGAATTTTTCCATAAATTAATTTTATTTATTTATTTATTTTTATGAATATTAATATATTTACTAATGATTCTCACAATATATTTTTTGTAGGAACTTTATTTATTATTTTTTTTATTTCTTAATTTTATTATATTGTATATTTTTTAGGAATTTTCATCACTGTATTTTTAATATGTTTTTTTACTATTGTATATTTTATTACATGATAATTATTGTTTAAATTTTTTGCATCAAAGTACTTTTATTGCGTTTTTCTACTGTATTTTATTGATTTTTCCATATTTTTTTATCTTTAGAATTTATTATTATTAGCGATTTTCATTTAAATGTTTTTTTAAAGGTTTTTTGATAATGCACTTTTGAATCTTCTAATTTTTTAATCTCCTACATGTTGGTGCAGCACCATCATCAATACAATTTAGCAGCACTGGACCGACAAATCGTCATGCAAGTCATAATATAGCAGTAGAAGTTCATGAAGAGCTACGGATGATAAATTCAAAGTAAAGAATAAAAGTATTAGGTCACGTGTCCAATATAGAATACATGTCATTGTGAATGTTATTCACAATTGTTAGTTTATTAATAATGTAGTTAGGATTCTTAAAATAAAGATTTAGACTTTAGAGTACCTATTTTGCCGGATTATTATTTATAATATTTTTTTTAGATTTATAATGTATCATTTTTTTTTTCACTTAATATATAATATAATTTAATTTATACATAAAAAGTCTTTTTACGGATAAATAATTTTAAAAACAATTAAACACACAAAATAATGTCTTACATTTTTTAAATCTCTGTAAAAATAATGTATTTACTTTCGTTTTCTATTCATTAATTAATGTTATAGTAATAGAGATTAATAAAATGATGATAATTATTTTTGAAAAATAAATCAATTAATATTTTATTTTCTTTATATTAATAATCAATTAAATAATAATAAATTAATAAAAGATATAATTAAAATTCAAATAAAATAATTACTGAATAATTTAGTTTTATTAGTTCTACCACCATTCAATTTTTATAATTCACACTGAGTTATATATTACAAAAGATAAAAAAAATCGATAATAATTATATATGATTAACACTTTTAAAAAAGATTTTAAATAAAAAATATCATAAAATTAAATTAATAAAAATATAGAGAAGAGAGATAATTGACAAAAAAATTATACACAATTTAATTTTATAAACTATACAACCATTCACAATTTATAATTTACACGGAGTTATATGTTACAAAAGATTAATAAAAACGATAATAATTAACAATTTAATTTTATAAGTTATACAACCATTCACATTTTTATAATTTACACGTGTTATATGTTAAAAAATATTTTTGGAAAACAATTTCAACACACATTTTGTATTTTTTTATCATAAATATAATACAAGTAAATTAACAACAGAAATGAGAAGAAAAATAATTTAAACAAACAAAATAATTATTCAATAATTTATTTTTATTAATTATATAACAATTCATTAGGGTTATATTCATTCAATAACTACCGTAAACGCTAAAACATATTATTGAAAAACACTTTAATATATGATCACACGATCAATTTATGTAACGAGACTCGATTTGTAAATTACTACTCTGTCCCGAACTAATGGCCCTACTTCCTTTGTAAATTACAAAGAAAGTAAGACCATTAGTTCGGGACAGAGAGAGTATGTTATTAAAAATGTTCAAGAGATAGTTATTTCTTTAATAATAACTATTATGATCTATTTTTTTGAAATTATATTCAATTTAGTTCAGTTTATACTCATTCAATTAAGTTCAATTCAAACTAATTGAGTTCATTTCATTCATTCATTTATTCTTCTTCTTCTTCTTCTTCTTCTTCTTCTTCTTCTTCTTATTATTCTTATTATTATTATTATTATTATTATTATTATTATTATTATTATTATTATTATTACTATTTATTATTATTATTATCATTATTATTATTATTATTATTATTATTATTATTATTATTATTATTATTATTATTATATTATTATTATTATTATTATTATTATTATTATAAATAATAAATATAATTATTTTATAATAATAATAATTATTATTATTTTATTATTATTATTATATAAAAATTAATTTTTTATAAAAATATGTATATTACAATAAATATTGAAATATAAATTAATATTTCATTATTTTAAAATTTAATTCTATTTATTGAACTTAATTTCAGTTCAATTCACACTCATTCAGTTCAATTCAATTCAGATCAGTTCAGTCCGTCCAAAAGAACAAGCCGTGTTAATCTTACAATCACTAAATGCCGAAAAAAAATTTAAATTTTATTTCTAACTTACTAAAAAAAGATATAATTTTGTTCCGTGCATTGCACGGGCAGTGTTTACTAGTAAATTGTAATTAGAGATACATCATTCGACTCAAGTTTTGATATTTGGGTGTCTATAATTAATGAGTGGATTCTACATGCATAAAAATAAATAATTTTTACTCACGTCATTGAGAAGTTAATTAAGGTACAAATGGATATGTGTAAATTATATGTGATGTATCAAATGACATGTTATTAAATTTATACATACATACGTGGTACACAATATTATTTGTTATTTGTACCTAGTAAAAAAAATCTAATTAATAGTAATATATATGTCTTACTCTTCTCCTAATAACTATATTTTTTATGTTGCAAAAATTTACAATTTTTTTACTTTATGACTTTTTTGATTAAGAAATAAATAATTAATTAAATATATTTTTAAGTTGAAAAGTAAATTAAATAGGTATGAATATGTTTAAAAAATTGACTAATAAAATTGTATTTCAAGTAAATAAAGTTAAAAAAATTATTTACTAATTCTTCAGGACAAAAATATAATAATTAAATTGTATTTTAAAATAAATAAAATAATATATATATAATTGAGTAAGCATAAGTAGTAGCTAGGGGGGATAGACTATGTTGCAAACAATCATATCCCTCATGTTTTCATAATTCAAAGTAAATGTAAAAAAAATAAAATTAGATAATCAAAATAAAAGCATTCAAAGTAAAAGATTATACATAATTTTTACTTAATTATAGAAGATACATGGTTTGAAAATCTGGTTTCTCCTCCCTTAAATTATTTTTTACTTCCATCTCAACTAATTATCTACATTTTTTTGGATGTCTTAGTTAATTATGTACACTTCTAAAAAAGAAATAAGATTTACTTTTTTATTTTAAAATTACCATTTTACTCTTACTTTTTTCACCTATTTTTTATACTTTAGAATACATTTTTACCCTTAATTTTTTGATCTACTTTCATTTTTAAATTTAAAAATATATTTTTACTTTTGATTTTTTGATTTAAGTACTTTAATTTTTAAATTTAAAAATAAATTTTTATTCTTAATTTTTTATAGTCAAATATTCCAAAAACAACATTTTTCTCGATTTAATTCTTGTAATATAAAATTTGGAGAAAAGAGTAGTTGTTTATTTATTGGTAAAGAAAGACTTGTACCAGTTCAAAACTAGATATTTTCATTTTTCACACTTTGCAATTTTTTCAAAAGGATTTCGCTATTGAAGTTATTGTCACATGAAAACGACTAATTGGAAATGCGATTTAATATCAAAGGCGCCGTTCTTTTTAATTTACGAGTATTATTAAGGAATTCAAAAAGTAAAAAATTAAATTAATAAAGTATTTTGTTTCCTATTAATAGCCAAACTTTTATTTCCTGTTTGTTTCGAATGGTCATAAAAAAAAACATTTTTTTTAAAGACATAACCTCAACTATGCTTTATTAATTTAAAATTATATATATTTTTATTTTAAATAATAATAATTTTTTAATCAAAAAATTAACAAAATAATGTATTTTTTTAATTTTTATGTTTGTCACACGTAACCATTATTGTAAAACAAAAAAAGGGTAATCAAATTCAACAAATATTTATATTCAAAAAGAGTAAAATTTTATTTAATAACTAAAAACATCTCCAACCGTACACAAAAACATAAACTCAAAAATAAATTTTATTTTAAGTTTACAGTAATTTGACTCCAACCGAGATTCCAATACTCTAACTTAAAAGAATATTCTCAAATTATTCTTCTTATACAATTTTTATAAATAACCAATATCTTTACAAATTTATTATTTAACCCCATAACTTTTGACATTAAATTTAAAAAATTTAATAAATATTATTTTTAATTTAAAATTTCAAAAATAATAAATATAAAAGATAAAAAATAAAATATTAATTAAATATGATAAAATTGCGTAAACATAATTTTTTTAATATTTAATTATAAATATTTATTTTTATTTTTTAAATAAAAATTTTATTTTAATTATTAATTATATGATTATTAAAAAAAATTACATTACAAAATATATTAAATAAAAAATTAAAATAAAAGGTTAATAGTTTTTTTTTGTTAATTTGTATAATAAAAAGATTATTTTATAAATAATAAATAGTTTTTGATTTAAGTTTAAGGTAAACGTAAATCTAACTATTTTTTATGTGGATCCCACCATAAAATCTATAATAAATTTATGTTTTGGTATCGGCACTTATTCCAAAATAAGTTTTTGGTATCGGTCGGATGAAGACGCTCTAAATAAGTAAATAAATTCCTCCCGTATTAAAAATATTATTTCAAATCAAATATAATAAAAAACGACATAACAACTGACGTCATTACCGTGTGACAATAATGCACTTATATTATGTTGTCTCACTTTAAAAAAAAAAAACACTTTTAAACTATTTTAGACAAATTATTATGCAGTACATTTTTATTGAACTTTCGGTAAAAGAATGTTTTTTCTATAATTAATAAGTTAATTCTGATTAAAATTTTACTAAAAAATTAGCGAGATTCTTTTAAGGATAAAAATATTTTTTTGTGTGAGAAAAATAAAATAATTATTTTTTTAAAATAGAGTGTGACCGATTATATAAAAAAAAGTAAAAGAAATGAAAAAAAATGTATGACTATACGTTAGAACAATTATATTTAGAAGTATTTAAAAAAATTGGGTTTTATTAATTTATATTTCAATTTTCATAAAATAAACTTTTTAATTAAGAATAGTTTTTTAATCATTTTTATTAATTAGGTATAATTGATTTATAATTATAAAATAAGTAAATTTTAAAAATACTAATTACTATAATACTTTTACTATAATCACCCAACCCATGTATAATAATATAATTTTAGAATATTATACAAATTTATAATTAAGAAAAAGTAATATCTTAAATTGCATACAAATTTTTAAAATTATTCTATTATGAAAATCACCTAATATTTATGAAAAGATCTTGAGGCATTAATATATATAAAATTATATACTAGACATACACATCTCTAGCTCTCGTCATCTTCGATTTCCTATCCTGCATACCAATTAATTTCTAAACTATGGAAACTGCAAATCAAAACACAGTTACAACTGTGGAGAAACATGGTGATGATGATGATGAGCCTCAGATCAATTACAGAGGAGTCAAAGCTATGCCTTTCATCATAGGTAATGGAATTATATATATTTATCAAATTTTTTTTTTTTTTTTTTTTTGCTTTTTATGTACTTTACATTAATAGTATTTTTGGTGGAAAAAAAAAGGAAATGAGACTTTTGAGAAGCTTGGAGCCATTGGAACACTAGCCAATCTGCAGGTATACTTGACGGCGTTCTTCAACATGAATCGAACCAACGCAACCACTCTCCTCAACGTTTTCAACGGCACCACCAACTTGGCCACCTTACTCGGCGCATTTCTCTGCGACACTTACTTTGGTCGCTACAACACCCTCGCGTTTGGCTCCATCGCTTCCTTCCTGGTAATCCCTATACGAATATCACACATAAAAACGATGACAATTGTTTTATTTTACGCATGATTCATCTGTTCATTTTAGTCATGTTCTTTGCGTGTTTAAATTCATCATATTTTTTTTTATAATCCATCTTTTTAGTCATCAGGTTAAAATTCAATGCTTTACCAACTGAGCTATACACATGTTGTCATTCTTCGTTTCTAATAAAATCCAATGCTCTACCAACTGAGCTATTACACATGTAGTAAGCATGATAATTGTCATTAATTCTTACTTTATAAATTGTAGGGGTTGCTAGTGATAACCCTAACGGCCACGATCAAGAACTTGCACCCACCCCACTGCAGTGCGGAAGACTCCCACTGCGTGGGCCCCACGTCAGGACAAACGTTGTTCCTGCTCTTTGGGTTCGGCCTATTGGTCCTAGGGGCCGGCGCCATCCGACCTTGCAACCTACCCTTCGGGGCCGACCAGTTCAATCCGAAGACGGAATCCGGGAAGAGGGGAATCGACAGCTTCTTCAATTGGTACTTTTTCACGCTTACGTTTGCGCAGTTGGTGGCGGTTACTCTGGTCGTGTACGTGCAGTCGAACATCAGCTGGTCGATCGGACTAGGGATTCCGGCGCTCTTCATGTTGATTTCGTGTTTCCTTTTCTTTTTCGGGAAAAAGATTTATGTGATCGTGGCGCCGGAGGGTAGCCCCTTGACTAGCTTAGCGCAGGTGGCGGTGGTGGCTGCCCGGAAGAAGGGGCTGAGGGCCCCACACCAGCCGTGGCTCAGCCTGTTCAACTACACGCCGGCAAAGTCCATCAACTCTAGGCTTTCCTATACCCACCAATTCAGGTAATTAAAAATAATCAACTATACTTTTAAAAAATTTAGGTTCTTCAGATTTTTAAAAGTAACTAAAATCTATATGTCATTGAATCTCAAGATGTTAAAAAGTCTTACAAAAATCTATAGTTCAAAATTCAAATGAATTTTAAAAGTTTATAATTTTATATTGATTTTACATCAAAAAAATAAATTTAATTGCATTCTTTGAAATGTCTTTTTTATTCGTTTATTTTTTGGTAGGATTCAAATATCTATAAATTTATAAATATTCATTTAAATCAATAAAAAAATGTAATTACATTTTACTTACAAATTATAAAAAATTATATAAATTAATTAAAAAAAACAATAAAACTCGAATTATAAAAATATATACTATAAATCAATAAAAAAATACTACATAAATTATGAATTTTCTAAATTCATTAATTCCATAAACTTCTTAAATACTAAATATATACTATAAATCAATAAAAAAATACTACATAAATTATGAATTTTCTAAATTCATTAATTCCATAAACTTCTTAAATACTAAAAATATCGATAAAATCACAATTAATTATGGGTGTTCATTGGTCCAAAACTGGATCGAACAGGACCGAAACCAGATTTGACCGAATTCGGAATCATGAAAAACCATGAATCAGAAATTGGACCGTAATAATACCGATTCAGACCGAACCGGACCGGTAAATTTGAGTCCCGTACAGTTTTGGACCAAATAAAACTGAAATAATTTAAAATTTTAATAAACTATATATAAAATAACAACTAAAATTAATTTTATATTTATAAATTATAAATTTTATTTAATAAAAATAAAATATCTTTTTTAAGTAAATAAAATATTTAAAAAATTAAAAAATATATTTTTTTATTTATAGATTATTTTGTTATACTATTATATTGAGTATTAATCATTTAATATATAGTGAAATTTTTAGTTAATAAAAAAATTATATTTGATAAGTAGAATAATTTTTAAATTAAAAAAATAATTTATCAAGTTTTTTTTTAAATATGACAATTTATATATATATATATATATATATATATATATATAATTTTTAATTTTTAATAGCATAAAATAAATTCTGGTTAAATAACTGAATTTTATTGATTTTAAATCAAAATCGATTTTAGTTGAACAGAAAACCGATTCGATTTCCCGGATTATTTTATGAACACCCCTACAATTGAATACATTATCCTCAAAAGGAAACAATTCTAAAGCACACTATTAATTGGGTTAATATGCATTGAAAATTAAATATGTAGACTAACAATGAAAAATAATTAGTTAAAAAAACACATCTACATAGAAAATTGAAAAAGTTTATGAATAAACTTAATTTTATTATTTAATATACAAAAACATTATCTAAATTTCAAAAAAATTGAAAAGTCAAAACATCATCTAAATAAATTAGGAGAAAATATTAAAAATCAAAAGTCCATTGAAAATAAGTAGACATTGTCGGGCGTGGTCCATGACCCGGGTGCAACACAATCACGACTCGATCTGATTAATTATGTAAATAACAGTATTGGTCTTCATTCAGCATTCAATTTTCCAACACGACTGTCAAAAATTATTTTCTGAAGGAGAAAAATATGGTAACTAAACAATCATCCCTACATCTTTAAAAATATAGTACTAGTGTACCACTAGTACTTTTTAATTATTATAGCGAAAAATAAGTACTTTATACACTGTATTTCGTAAATTACAAAAAACTGCATAATTAGGACGAGAGAATAACAAAAAATATGTTAAATACCAATTTACCCTTCGTTTCTAATTTAATTACAATATTAGTATAAATTATTTTTTTTTGTTAAGAAAAATATGACAGTACAAATTTTAATAAAAAAATATTATGTATTTTTTAAAGTACTTTTCTTAGAAAAAAAAAGCATTTGAAAATTTAATAGATACTATTCTGGGTCTAAAGACAGTTGACATATTTTTTAGTTGTTGACAAAATGAGTCCCAAAAAATGAAATAATTATTTTTATTTTTTTTATTTTAATATACAATTTTATTCTACTTTATTTAACTATTTTTTAAATTTTACTAGCAAATAATTTACATTTTATTTTAAAAATACATTTTTATCATTTAATTTTTAATTAAAAAAAAACAATTTTGTGACAAAAACACATGACATCTTCTATCGCGAAGGAATATTATAATTAATTTTACTTTTACATTTTAAATTACCAGATTACACTTACTCATCGTTTTTACGAAAGTAATTATAATTTATAACAGAATTACAGACTACAATATATTTTTTTTTAATTCTTATAATAATTTATTTTTAAATTATGCAATTTATGTTAAACCATTGTTGAATATAGGTTTCTAGACAAAGCAGCAATTCCGAGACCCGAAGACGTGATCAATCCCGACGGCTCTCCGGCCAACCCGTGGCGGCTCTGCTCCATGCAACGAGTCGAAGAAGTGAAATGCATCCTCCGCGTGCTCCCCATATGGATCGCCACCATCATCTACCACGTCGGAGAAAAACAACAGTACGTAGTCTTCCAAGCCATGCAATCCGACCGCCACCTGGGCCCCACCACCTTCCAAATCCCTCCGGCGACCTACTCCGTCTTCTCCATGCTCACCCTCACCCTCTGGGTCCCCATCTACGACCGAGCCGTCGTCCCTTTGCTCAGAAAGCTGACCGGAAAGCCCGGGGGCATAACCGTCCTCCAGAGGATCGGGATCGGCATCTTTCTAACCGTCGTCGAGTCTTTAATTTCCGCTTTCGTCGAGGAGCGTAGGAGGGCTATAGCCTTATCGAACCCGATGGACGGAGTGCGTTCGAAGAGAGGTGACGTGTCGTCCATGTCAGCAATGTGGCTCGTCCCGCAGCTGTCGCTGGCCGGGTTGGCGGAGGCTTTTGCGGCGATCGGGCAGGTGGAGTTTTTCTACAAGCAGTTTCCGGAGAACATGAGGAGCTTTGCCGGTTCGTTTTTCTTTCTAGGGTTGGCGGCGGCGAATTACTTGAACGGGTTCTTGATATCGACCGTGCACGGGGCGACGGAGGGGTCGGCGGCCGGGAACTGGCTGCCGGAGGATCTGAATAAGGGGAGGTTGGATTATTTCTATTATCTTGTGACGGGTCTTTGTTCGTTGAATCTGGGATACTTCGTTGCTTGTGCCAAGTGGTATAGGTACAAGGGGAGCGGCGAGAGCGCGAATAATTAACGACGTTGTTGAAACGGAGGAAGATCGATCGATGATCGTCGTGAAATCGACAAGATTCTAGCTTTATCAGTCTATAGTACTACTAATTTGAAGGAATAAATGGTGTGTTTTGAGCGCAGTAGAATCTTTGTAATCATTTGAAACATGCACGTACAATTCCTTAAAAATGCATTAATAAAACTAAATGTTCAGACTAATTAATTGAGTTCAATTCAATTAATTTTATTACAAAATAAATTAAAAAGTAGTAATTCGAATCACTAGTTTTAGCAATAATATTTATGTTTTAATAGTCTAATACCCCGCTCTCTTGCTCAAGAAACAAACTCGGTTAGCTTTCTGCTGGGTGACATCGTTAATTAATATTTTTGTATAGGAAATGTAAATAATCATCATTAATTAATTAATTAATCCTTACTCCTTAAATATTGTAAATATATGTAAGGAGTGCGGGTGCATGACATGAGCGAAGATATTACGTAATTAATTAACTAATTAATATTAATTAATTTCAAAAAGTAAAAATGTAGAACGTCCCGTGATTGAATTACTTTTTTTTTCTTTGTGAAAAATATGCAGACAAAAGATCACATGGAGTAATATTATACTCCATTATTTAATTACAATAATATTTCACATAATATACTAGTAATATTCTCATCGTATCGATCGAATCTCAAGAAAATTAATGAAGTAGTACTGTAGTATTTAAAGGGTCACAGAGATATTTCCTTAATTTGTACTGTGAAGACTTCTTTTTCGATCACATTAAATAGTATAGTTGCACTTGCAGAGAGTCTGGAAATGGAGGTAACACCATCTGCAGCTGCTGCAACAACTGACATTCATGATGATCAAGAACATGGAGATAAGATCAATTACAGAGGACTCAAAACCATGCCTTTCATAATTGGTCAGCTCCCATATATAATATTATATTTATGAATTCTTCAATTAATTTTACTAGTACTAATTTTACTCATGTTTATATTTAAAGGGAATGAAACCTTTGAAAAGCTGGGAGCCATCGGAACCATAGCAAACCTGGCGATCTATCTCACGGCCGTTTTCAACATGTCTCGAATCTCCGCAACAAAGCTCCTCAACGTCTTCAACGGCACCTCCAACATGGCCACCCTCGTCGGAGCCTTCCTCTCCGACACCTACTTCGGCCGTTACAAGACTCTCGGCTTCGCCTCCGTCGCTTCTCTATTGGTGCGAGATACAATATTTTAAATATTGTAAAATTTTTATAAATTAATATTCAATAAATTAATAACTTCTCTAAAATATTCAGGGCTTGCTGGCGGTGAACCTGACCGCGGTATTCAAGAACCTGCACCCGGCCCGCTGCGACCCTACGGGCCACAGCCCATGCATCGGGCCGGACGCGGGCCAAATGGCATTCCTGTTATTCGGGTTCGGGCTGATGGTGATCGGGGCGGGCGGGATCAGGCCGTGCAACCTGGCGTTCGGGGCTGATCAGTTCGACCCCGACACCGACGGAGGGAAAAGGGGCATCGACAGCTTCTTCAATTGGTACTATTTCACAATCACCTTCTCGATAATTGTGTCCGTCACTCTCGTCGTGTACGTGCAGTCCAACGTAAGCTGGTCGATCGGCCTAGCCATTCCCGTTGCTTTTATGTTCCTGTCGTGCCTATTGTACTTTGTGGGTAACAAGTTGTACGTCAAGGCCAAGCCCGAAGGGAGCCCGTTCGCTAGCTTGGGGCAGGTGATGGTCGCTGCGTTCAGGAAGAGGAAGATGGACCTGCCCGATCAGCCGTGGACCAAGCTCTTCGATTACGACTCGCCTAAGTCCATCAATTCTAAGTTGCCTTATACCGACCAATTCAGGTACGTTATTAAATTACTCTCTCCCTCTCGAAATTATAGCATTTACAAAACAAATGTTAATACTAAGATTTATGACGCTTGTACATACGTCACACGAAATTTTGTGAAGAATTTCACATAACTTATTATACATTTGACTTAAATCGATTAATCACGGATTAGTGTTTGACTAATAAAATCTAATTGAAATAAATCCATTAATCACGGATTAGTTTTGACTAATGCGATTGAAAATAATTTCGTCCTTGTGTATAAATAATAAATCAAATCTTTATTTTAATTTCTCCTGATATTATGTTGACCAGAAGGACCATATAATCATAACTGTGGAGTATTACACGTACTCCTATATACTATGAACATAATAATTCCTAAAAAATCTTCCAAAGATCCAACAATTACTTAGAGGACCCACACCGAGATTTCCTTCACACAAAATCAAAATATAGACAAAACTGAAATGACTACTTACATAATTACAAGAACAACCCTGGAGTTTGATTAATTAATCACACACCACACACATAATAAAAAAATATTGCAAAAGTCATCGATATTTTATAATTATAATAAAAGACTATATTACCCCTCATAACAAATACTCATTTCGATTGATCGTTTCAGATTCTTGGACAAAGCCGCGATCGTAAGCCCAGACGACGAAATAAAACCCGACGGGTCAGCTGGCAACCCATGGACCCTCTGCACGACCCAACAAGTGGAGGAGGCGAAATGCATCCTCCGCGTGATTCCCATCTCCCTGACGGCCATCCTCTACCACATCGGGGCCCAGCCGCAGTACCTCGTCTTCCAAGCCCTCCAATCGGACCGCCGCCTCGGCTCCACCGGCTTCCAGATTCCGGCGGCCACCTACAGCATCTTCGCCATGATCACCCTCTCCCTCTGGATCCCCCTCTACGACCGTTGGATCGTCCCCTTCATGCGAAGGGCAAGCAAAAACGGTGGAGGCATCACGGTCCTCACCAGGATCGGGATCGGCCTCTTCATCACCATCGTCGAGTCCCTCGTAGGGGGGATCGTGGAGGAGCGTAGGCGGGCCCAAGCCCTGCGAAACGGGACTGTGGTCTCGCCCATGTCGTCCATGTGGCTGGTCCCACAGCTCGTCCTGGCTGGGCTGGCCGAGGCGTTCAACGCTATCGGGCAGCTCGAGTTTTACTACAAGCAGTTCCCGGAGAACATGAGGGGCATGGCCGGAGCGTTTTTCTTCTGCGGAAATGCAGTTTCGAGCTTTGCGTATAGTTACTTGATCACGTTCGTGCATGGGGTGACCGGGCAGGGACCGTCGACCGGGAACTGGCTGCCCGAGGATCTCAACAAGGGGAGGCTCGATTATTTTTACTACCTCGTTGCGGTGTTGTGCGTTTTCAATTTCGGGTATTTCCTGCTGTGTGCTAGCTGGTATAGGTACAAGGGGAGTGGTGATGCTAGAGTTGACGGAGTCGAGATGAAGGCGAAAAATCCGGAGGATTATTCGGCTTGAAATCGAGGTGCCCATTTTCCTTGACCTTCTATATATGTAACTCAACGCTGTTCGCTTGTCCGTGACATCATTAATTAATTAATCCTTATACGGTATATGTAAGGAGTGTGGGTGCATGAGCAAGATATTACGTAATTAACTAATTAATTAATACTCCTTCTATTACAACACAATAGATTGTCTTGATAATTGAAATAGAGTGAGTATTAATTAATTTCAAATACTAAGAAATTTAGAACCTCACATGATTGAATTACTTCTGTTTTCTTTGTGAAGATTATGCAGACAAAATATCACAATGGAGTAATATTATACTCAATTATTTAATTAAAATAATATATCACATAATATACTTAGTAATATTCTCAAGAAAATTAATACACTTCTCTCCCGTACAAAATGTCACGTTTCACCTTTTTTTGTTATTTCATAGTAATAGTCACAGCAGCTGTTGGGATTTGCGCTCAAATTCATCGAACACACACGAGAAACGTACAAAATCAAAAGCAAAAATAAAGGACACAAGAAATTTATAGTGGTTGACCCATTAACGAGGGCTACGTTCAGTGCCGTTGCAGATCACACTAAAATATTCAATAATCGACTCCAAAGAGTTTATAAACGCACACCCGTTGCAGATCACATTAGCATACTCAATAATCGACTTCATGGAGTTTACAAACGCGCATCATCACACTAGAATACTCAATAATCGACTTCAGGAAGTTTACAAACACGCACCTATTGCAGATCACACTAGAATACTCATGGAGTACGTTACAAACGCATACGCGTATCTCAGTATCGACTATTTTATGACTTTAGTGTGTTTCTCGATGATAAAATGATTTTTGGAAATCTCTATTTATAGGTAGAAACCTAAAACCCTAATCATAAAATCATAAAGCGCATCATTACACTAGAATACTCAATAATCGACTTCAGGAAGTTTACAAATACGCACCCGTTGGCCGCTGCAGATCACATTAATCTATGACTAGTATTTTTCTCAATAATAAAATAATTTTTTGAAATCTCTTATAGGCAGAAACCTAAAAATCTACTCATAAAATAAGTAGAAATTCAAATCAAGAAATAAATCTAGAATCTTGTCTTTGGACAGAAGTTCCACAAAACCAATTCACGCTTGCTTTTCAACGGAAAATGCTACATTAACTACAGGTGTAGAGAGACTTTCTACACCGCCAATAAAATTTTGACATATGGCATTATTGATTAAAATATTTGTTATTATTTTTGATAGAATATCTATAAATTTGGTAGTACAAATCAAATCAAACTTTGTTTAATTTTCTTCCATTTTTAAATTTAACGAGAATATTTTAATTATTATAAGTTTGAAAGTAAATTAATTTATTTAATACAATCATGTTTTTTTGTGAAGTTGGTGTAAATACAATCATGTTTTTTTGTCTAAAGTGCATTAATATTCTCGATCATGGTAATTAATTTGTACAATATTAAAATGATGTGAATTGCATATGTACTA
Organism: Euphrasia confusa; assembly: GCA_954870475.1. Lineage (NCBI taxonomy): Eukaryota > Viridiplantae > Streptophyta > Magnoliopsida > Lamiales > Orobanchaceae > Euphrasia > Euphrasia confusa. The sequence continues at coordinate 3,173,593 of OX940970.1, forward strand.
CAATTTTTGGTTCATTCGGTGCGAGTATATCCTATAATTTGATTAAATAATATGAAAATTAATACAATAATATTGGAAATAATTACTTGATTCAATTTTAAAATAAATTATTCAAATAAATTAATTTAATGGAATGTAATGAAATTATGGTTATATAAAAATGCATTAATCATATAGAAAAATATTGATCATAAAATAATTAATTTTAATTTTTAATATAACATTTTAATATAATAATATTGATCATAATTAAATAGTCATTTTTTAAAAAATTGAATCAACGAAAATTATTTTTATCTGAATTAATACTTTAGTTGGAATATGCAAATTGTATAATTTGATTTTTTTTTTATGTAAAATTTTAAAATCTTAATAATTAATATATAGCTTAGATAATTTAGATTTAATTTAAAAATAATATTTTAACTTATTAACTCATATAATATGAAAGTCTTATAATTAACTTGGATTATAAATATAATTAAAATTTTAATTTTTAATTAATTAGTTTAATTTAAATTATAATTTTAATTAATCAATTGAATTGAATTGATATGTAGAACTTTATTAATTAAATTTTCATATTAATCAAATTGATAAATTTTATATTTTAATTAATCAATTAAAATAATTAATTTATTTTTAAATTTTTAGTAACTAAAATATTTTTACTAAATTAAATAATGGAAAGAAATTAAATAAAATTTAATTTGATTTTTATTACCAAATTTATAGATATCATATCAAAACTAATAATAAATATTTTAATAAATAATGCCAAATATTAAAATTTTATTAGCGGTGTAGAGAGACTTTTCTACGACTGGTGTTAATGTAGCGTCTTCCTTTTCCAACACCCAAACAAATAACATAAATGGGCTTTAGTTGACCCAAATATATTGGGTTGACCAACAATTCGAACAGGCTTCAGGCTTCGATATTATTTCGTTCTAGTCGTCCAGGCTTCCGTATGCATGGGCTGAGGCCCAACTGCCATCTCCAGCCACCTCTGTTGACCCAAATACGCATTAAATCACGCATCGCAAGTGACGAACCTGTAAGTCGATGTTTCCTGTCTCCTTTCCGTTCTACTCCGTTTAATTTCGTTTCACTTCATTTCGATTTGACTCCACGTTCAAACAACAACTTCCTTCATTTATAAGCTTTAAACTATAAAAAATACTTTTATATATCTCAAACAAACCAAAAAAATAAAAAAGAGTATATTTCTTAAAAATCATATACCCTATGCCAATTTCTTTGGGAAGGAGGGAGTATCAGCTATATAGTACGGTAGTATTTAAAGGGTCACATAGACATTTCCTTAATTTATACTGTGAAAGCTTCTTTTTCGATCACATTAATTAGTATAGTCCTGAAATGGAGGAGGTAACATCAGCTGCAAATATTCATGATGATGATCAAGAACATGCAGATCAGATCAATTACAGAGGACTCAAAACCATGCCTTTCATAATTGGTCAGCTCCCATATATACGAGTTGTTGAATACAGTATTTTAATGTAGTAGTATTCTGATATTCATCTCTATTACTAATAATATTTACAGGGAATGAAACCTTTGAGAAGCTGGGAGCCATGGGCACCATATCCAACCTGGCGATCTATCTCACCTCTGTTTTCAACATGTCTCGAATCTCTGCAACAAAGCTCCTTAACGTCTTCACCGGCACCTCCAACATGGCCACCCTCGTCGGAGCCTTCCTCTCCGACACCTACTTCGGCCGTTACAAAACTCTCGGCTTCGCCTCCGTCGCTTCTCTATTGGTGCGAGATACAATATTTAAAATATTGTAAAATCTCTATAAATTAATAATCAATAAATTAATAACTTCTCTAAAATATTCAGGGCTTGCTGGTGGTGAGCCTCACCGCGGTATTCAAGAACCTGCACCCGGCCCACTGCGACCCTGCGGGCCACGGCGCCTGTGTCGGGCCGGACGCGGGCCAGATGGCATTCCTGTTGTTCGGGTTCGGGCTGATGGTGATCGGGGCGGGCGGGATCAGGCCGTGCAACCTGGCGTTCGGGGCTGATCAGTTCGACCCCGACACCGACGGAGGGAAAAGGGGCATCGACAGCTTCTTCAATTGGTACTATTTCACAATCACCTTCTCGATAATTGTGTCCGTCACGCTCGTCGTGTACGTGCAGTCAAACGTAAGCTGGTCGATCGGCCTAGCCATCCCGGTCGGCTTTATGTTCCTGTCGTGCCTATTGTACTTTGTGGGTAACAAGTTGTACGTCAAGGCCAAGCCCCAAGGGAGCCCATTTGCCAGCTTGGGGCAGGTGACGGTCGCCGCGTTCAGGAAGAGGAAGATGGACCTGCCAGATCAGCCGTGGACCGAGCTCTTCGATTACTCTCCGCCTAAGTCCATCAATTCTAAGTTGCCGTATACCGACCAATTCAGGTAATTCAATTATATTTTTTCAAAACAAATGTTAATTCCTAAAAAAATCTTCTAAAAGATCCAACAATACAAAAACAAACCTGGAGTTTGGATTAATTAATCACACACCACACAGATAATCACATATTGCACTTTACCCCTCTTTAAGGTGAAGTTTCTCGTCTCTTCTCATGACTCATAACGATGAGAACAAATATGATACGATGAGAACAAATATGATATGTAATAAGAGAATTGGAAAGGTTTATCACATAAAGGAAAATAGCATAAGGAGGAGAATCAATTTAGTCAATATTTTCTTTATTTATTCCTTAAATTAGTATTAGGCATTTATTTCATTTCTTAGTAAGCTTATAAATTAGGAGGTTAGTTTTGAAGAGGGATATAAAAAAAAAAGTTATTTCTTTTGAAATATAATGTCTACAGAGTTTTTTTGCTGATTGCTAGGATAATAAGACTTTTGTCTTGAATTGCTAGAATTACCTCTTTTTTTGCTGGTTTCTAAGATGATAAGACCTTTGTCTTGAGTTGCTAGAATTACCTCTCTAGATCTTCAGGTTCTCATCACATAATTTCAAAATCATCAAGACGAGTAAGGTGAAAAAGAAAAAAATTTGCACTTGTTATTGTTCGATGAAAAAGTACCCTGAAAACATTCAATGATCTTTTCAGATTCTGGGACAAAGCGGCAATCGTAAGCCCACATGACAAAATAAAGCCGGACGGGTCAGCGTCCAACCCGTGGAGCCTCTGCACGACCCAACAAGTGGAGGAGGCGAAATGCATCCTCCGCGTGATCCCCATCTCCCTCACCGCCATCATCTACCACATTGGGGCCCAGCCGCAGTACCTCGTCTTCCAAGCCCTCCAATCGGACCGCCACCTCAGCTCCACCGGCTTCAGGATTCCGGCGGCCACCTACAGCATCTTCGCCATGATCACCATCTCCCTCTGGATCCCCCTCTACGACCGCTTGATCGTCCCCTTCATGCGTAGGGCCACCAAAAACGGGGGAGGGATCACGATCCTCACGAGGATCGGAATCGGCCTCTTCATCACCATCGTCGAGTCCCTCGTAGGGGCGTTTGTGGAAGATTGGAGACGAACCCAAGCCCTGCAGAACAGGACCATGGTCTCACCCATGTCGTCCATGTGGCTGGTCCCACAGCTCGTCCTGGCTGGGCTAGCTGAGGCGTTCAATGCGATCGGGCAGCTCGAGTTCTACTACAAGCAGTTCCCGGAGAACATGAGGGGCATGGCCGGAGCGTTTTTCTTCTGCGGGAATGCAGTTTCGAGCTTTGTGTACAGTTACTTGATCACGTTCGTGCATGGGGTGACCGGGCAAGGATCGTCGACCGGGAACTGGCTGCCCGAGGATCTCAACAAGGGGAGGCTCGATTATTTTTACTACCTCGTTGCAGTTCTCTGTGTTTTCAATTTCGGGTATTTCCTGTTGTGTGCTAGCTGGTATAGGTACAAGGGGAGTGGTGATGCCAGAGTTGGCGGAGTCGAGATGATGGCGAAAAATCCGGAGGATTATTCGGCTTGAAATCAGGAGCATAGACTGTTTTCTATTTTAATTTTACTTCTCTGTGAGAGAGATCGAATGTGGTTTTGCAGAAATCGAAAGAATCACAAGTAATGCAAGTTCATTTAAACGTCGCTTTTAACATGTACTATATCGATGTGAAGAGAGAGGACATAAGATCACACAATGAAAAATTACAACAAAGATGCAAGTTTATAACCGACCAGAGCTTTTGCCGCATCTAGTATGTACTCATAATTACTATCGGAGACGTACCTCAAATCCAATCCAGAGTTTAATATCCAACTTAGGTTACCATCTCTAACTCATACGGTGTAGGCTTGCTGAATCGTATCTATATCGAGACCCTTCAGCCTCACGACAGACTCAACGTGACCTTTCAGCGTGTGCAGCTCCCTTAACCTGTGTATAGATGGTGTTTATGAATGGTATTTCGAAGCAAGAAAGATGTCTATTCATTTATAAAAAACGAAAACGTTACCTAGCGATCTCGGCTCTCCTTTTTGCTTCCTCGGCCAATTGATTAAGTTCAGAGAAATTGTTAGTTTCGTTGAACATTTTGGTGTCGGGTACTTCCAGACCGTGAAGGGTCCTCTGTGCATGGGCCCACTTGAGCTCGCGCTGCTCTTTCCCAAAGTCCTTTTGTCTGGTGAACGCAATCTGCAAACAAACAAAAAACCCATTCAGGTAAAAAGGAAATCGAGCATGAGAAGTTAACGAGCAATATATAATGATCCGATTGATTCAATTTACCCTTTTCTCAATTACAAGATCCCAAGCCCTTCCACTAAGAGTGTATCTTGTCAAGAATTTAATGATATCAAGTGGAATATAGAAAATGATGTTGTAAAGCCAAATCACACCGGCCCAGCCCCAACCGATTCCTTCGATTGCTGCAAAGCTCCAATTTGCATAAACCGCAATCAAAGTAGCTACCTGCTTCCAATGAAGTAATGAAGATCAATAAGGTGTTTGGTAAAAAAACTAAAACTATTTAAGATAGGTAGCATAATTAATATTTCAGTAAATGGCAGTATTAAGTTACTGACCAGTTGAGCGATTACAAAGGCAGCCACAAGCAACAAACCCGGACGCTCGACGTATGACCAGCTTCGGGATCTCGTGACGAATATTAGGGCCTGGCTGATAGTGCTCACCTGAAGATATATTGCCGAGGCAAGCTTTCTAAAGTCATCGTGGGCAGTCTTCTCAAGGGTCGACACCCCAAATACATGCTGGAAATTTAGTAAAAAATTAACCCCGAGAATCAACAGTATTTACTCTAAGGTGCCGTATGTATATTATATATTCCCTACCGGAAAGAAGTTTGTTTTGTAAGCTGCCCAGAAGAATATGACGGTCATCATTGCCAAGTAACCACCAAGAACCACTCCGGTTGCGAAAATCTCGGCAAGCTTCCAGCTGTCGGGCAGAGGAGATGGTTTCACTCTATCTTTTGATATCGTCATGATTGTACCTTCATCACGCGGAAGTTGCAAGAAAAGTGTCAAAGAAGCAATAAGCTGGATCGTCAAAAAATATCTATTAAACAATAAGTTGGGGAGCAAACCATCATTGAGAATTGCAATGATCAGCACCATAAAAGGCGGGAAGTCAAACTGCCATATGAGGGCTAACAACATGAAACCCACCTGACACACGAACAAACGAAGGGGTAAATGTACGTAAACATAAAACCTCACACGTATTAACAATGAATTTACAAAATAGCAGTTTTTCTTCTGTACAATGGTGGGGAAAAAAAAACTTACCACGATACGAATCGTAATTGAAACAGCATAAATCTGCCCAAAACATAGAAAAACACAAATGAGTTCATGCAACCTTTAAACATTATTATAACTCAAAAAGAAAATAGATACCGTGTAATTCTTCATCCTTTGAAAAATCGCACGACTGGTCAATACGGCGCTAATAATAACACTAAGGCCAGGTTCCGTAAGAACAATGTCAGAGGCACTGCGAGCTGCATCGGTAGCATCAGCCACAGCAATTCCGATATCGGCCTTCTTCAAAGCGGGAGCATCATTTACTCCATCACCAGTCATTCCACATATGTGCTTCAAAGCTTGTAGACGCTTTACTATTTCATATTTGTGCTCTGACCAATTAAGCACATAAATAAAATTTAGATTCTGAGAGTCCATCAATTGGTCGGAATAGAGTAAATTTCTCAATCAAACCAAAATTTAAATGTAACTACTTAGAGAACTCATTGAATTAAAAAATTAAAAATACCAGGGAATACACCGGCAAAACCATCGGCTTTCTCTATAAGCTCGTCAATCGGTAGAGAAGCAATTGATTCATCCTTGTTCTGTCCCAGCAAAGCCGATGAAGGATACATGTTAGTACCCATGCCTAACCTCCGTCCGATTTCTTTTCCGATTGCGAGTTGATCCCCTGTTACCAAAAGCAATTAATAAGAATACTGATGTCTTTTGAAGTATTCTGCACGAGAAACACCAAATTATGAAAGATAGATTCAGCATCATGCATGTCATATTAGCAGAGTTTTTGAATGTGAAATCATTACAGCTTTGCAAAAAAATCAATCTGGGTTTATTTATACTTAGTAGGACCTCAAGGGTAGTTTAGTAATTATGCCTATTGTTGCCTAAAGATGGACAGTGAGTTGTACCAGTTATCATTTTGACATTCACTCCAAGATTTAAAGCCCTTCTTATAGTTTCTGCACTGTCGTGTCTTGGGGGATCAAAGAGTGGCATCAGACCAATGAACTGCCATGGCCCTCCCGGACTCTCTTTTGTTCCTTCTGGAACTTCCTGCAAAAAACAAAAGACAATTACAGAAAAATCCTCAGGTTTAGTTTAATTACAAGAAAAATCAGTTATCATTCTTTTCTTACAAAAGTAAACCCTCAAAAGTTGGGATGTGTAAAGTTAAATAAAACCTCAATATGGGGTTATTTGGAGTTGTTTAATCATTATTGGATTTCTATAATTAGACTAATATTTGGGTAGTTTTGTAATTAACACATACTACTACTGTACCTGGTATGCCACCGCAAGTGATCTCAGACCACGTTCAGCAAACTTGTCAATCACAGCATGAACCCTCCGCTCTATGTCCGACTTATTGTGCGACATGTTCAGGATCTAAAATTACATTTCGCAGACGACGTTAGCATCACATTTGGAAAACACGCACTCAAGCACATAAATAATCAATGTCATATTTTTTTTTACCTGCTCCGGTGCACCTTTACTGACCCTGTGCCATTTTCCTTGACCATCTATGTAAGTCAACGCTGTTCGCTTGTCGGTGGGGTTGAAAGGAAGGAAGTGTATTTCTCGAACGCCAGCTCGTGCCTGTTCATGAGTATTGTTAAGTAAAATAATCACAAATTTAGTCGAAAATAGTATTATCCATAATGAGACACTAAAAAGTTTTAAAAAAATACCTCTTTGGGATCAGCCAACATCCCAACTATAGCAGCATCTATTGCATCTTGATTTTCGGTCCTGGAAGCTCGAGCTGCCATTAAAACAACTGTATCTGCATCGACTCCTTTGGCGAAAACCTATGCAAGAGTTGATGGAGATGTTAAAAAGCTGAAAATCACTTTTTCAAAGCTTTCTCGAACGATCTCTAGAGTATGACAATGCGATAGTAATCATAGGAAATCAACGAGCTCACAAACCTCAATGAGATTCTTGTCAACAGTAAGCTTGTTCAGTGTCAAAGTCCCCGTCTTATCACTGCACAGTACATCCATCCCTGCCATCTCCTCTATAGCCGTCATTCTCTTTGTAATAGCTCCCTACATAATATATTATAAGCCATTACGTGCCTCGGCAAATTAATACTAATAGAATATAATTACAAGAATAAATAATCAAACCTGTTGAGCCAGACGATGTGAACCGATGGCCATCGTAACTGAAAGAACAGTCGGCATTGCAATGGGAATCCCTCCAATGAGGAGCACCAGAAGATTGTCGATTCCGGGACGATAATCCCTGTGTTGAATAGGGTACATCACGACTATCTCTATCACCATCCCCACCGCAATTGAGCAAATGCAGAAGTTTCCGATTGCCGTCAGCACCTAGTCGGAACAATAGTGAAATAAATTAAAAAAATATAAATACTCCAGTACTACAATCAACTCAAGAATATCTAACCCAGGACAAGCTCAAATAATCATACAAGTGTAATATAAATACAAAAAATAAAATACGTATTATCTTCTCTTGAAATAAATGTACGAATTATTTTTGTGATATTTAAAAAATGAAAAATATACTAATATATAGCTCACATTTCAAATATCACATAAATGTAACAAAAACATGAAAACTGTATATCATCATATTTCACATTGCAAATGTCACTTGCCTTTTGGAAGTGCCCCACTTGATTAGTGCTATCGACAAGATGTGCTGCCTTTCCGAAGAAGGTGTGGACCCCTGTGGCAATCACAATAGCCTCGATTTCTCCTTGTTTGCATGTCGAACCAGAATAGACGCCGTCTCCTGGCCCTTTTGTTACAGGAAGGGACTCGCCCGTCAAAGCAGACTGCGCATCAAATCAAGATTTCAGCAAATAAACTAAACAACAATCTTAATAATTTAAAAAAGAAATTGAACCTGATCGATTTTCAGGGGATCACCCTCGAGCAAACGAGCATCAGCTGGAATTATATCCCCTAGTTTGATACTGACTATATCACCAGGCACTAAAATGGACGATTCTTCTTCACTCCACCTTCCATCTCTAAGAACCTTCATACAAACCACCGTTAATCAGATTATAACAACAAAAACAAATACGGAGAACGTAGGAAACTACGAAAATAGAATAATAATAATGTACTTTGGCTTTCGGGGCAAGTCGGGCCATGAGAGCAGCAGCTGCATTACCGGCATTATTCTCCTCGATGAAACTAATAGTTGAGTTTATCACGAGTAGAGTGATGATACCCACAAAGTCCTGCCAATCGGGTGGCTTGCCCTGAATAAATTCAATCGAGATCAGGACTCGTGTTAATTTATTTTTCAAGAAAAGAAGGGTCAGAAAGCATTTAGTGGAGAAAACGTGTCCTTACTCCTCCGTTGGCGAGTGCGATCGCCATAATAGCAGCAGCTTCCATAACCCATGAAAGGGGGTTCCACATAAACCCCAAAAACTTGAAGAATTTGCTCTCCTGAGAAAAATCATTCGAAAATCCAGGAACATAAGATACAAGCTTCACCAAAAATCTCGAGGCCTTTTTAAAACATCAAATTTTGGTTAAAAATAAGAACTCAATTAGCTGAATAAAGAGACCTTTTTAAAACATCATAGCAAACATTACTCTTTTAAAATCATTAAATTCGTGAAAGAAAACAGAAATTCTCAGTTCAGAAAAATGAAGATACCTTCTTTTCCTCAAGCTTGTTGTGTCCAAAAATAGTTAATCTCTCCTCTGCAGCCTCACTTGAAAGACCCTCTTTCGTGCATCTCAGATTCTCAAACACTTCCTCAATAGGAATATTCTCCTGCGAAATTAAAGACAAGAACAACACTTCCATCAAAATATATTAAAAAAACAAAAAAAAAAAAAAAAAACAAAAAAAAAAACGAGATCACATACCAAATCCACAGTCTCCTTCAAAACAGCATCCAAAACTTCAGGCTTCTCCCCCATTTCAGAAAGCTGCAAACTTTAATTCTGCCCAACAAACAATTATGGCTCAAAAATCAAAACCCACCAAAAATATTTAATAAAAAAAAAGTAACGAAATTGGGGTCGAAGAAGATAAAAACAATGGAGGCACTTACTTACAGAAGTGAAACCGCTGTGGTGGCAGTTACAGTAGGCCAAAACCTTTTGCATTTCCCATCATTAATTTATACACACAAAGAAACCCCTTTCTGTTTTTTGGGCTTTTTCCCTTTTTTATTTCTTGGCCTTTTGAAGAAAAAAAAGGAGAGATTACCAAGTTTCACTGTGCTTATCAGGTTTTGTTTGGCGTTTTAGGTGGATATTTGAATTGTACCATCACGCCTAAATGTTTGTACCTTTCTCACACACTCACTCAGTTCAGCACAGAAAATAAAGACTGGTTTTTTAGCAATTGAAAAAAAGAAATAAAAATGGAGAAAGTTATGGGTTGCAATAAAGATTGAATCTTTTTTGATTCTTGGTATGTCGTTGGTATTATCGTGGTATGAAAAGCACCGCACATGGCCTCTCAGCCGGCAGCCCTACTCTCTTTAATATACAACATGTTCTCCATCCTCCCTTTTGTGTGTATTTAATATTTTCGGCCAAATTCATTCAGTTCCAAAGAAAATGAGTAGAAAAACTCTGTTTTCATTTTTGGGTTATTCTATTTTTGGTTTTTTCATTTCTATTTTTAGTTATTTAAATAATTATGTAAACAACAATCATACAAATTATTTACACAGATACTCCATGTGTTCTTCAATAAATAACACACTTCTTTTGTTATATTTTACAAAAAAAAAAAAAAAAAGTGGGTAAGAGATTAATGAACAAACAGAATAGTTACTACATGTCATGATTTTTATATTATAATGTAATTTGTTAAATTAATTAATCCGGTTTTAGTATAGATCGACGTGGCCTCAACCTAAACGGCTTTATGAAATTGATTGATAGATACACAATATATTTTTATAAAATTATACTAGTAGTATTGTACTATGAGAAACGCATACGACTTTTTCAAGGAGGGGTCGTATTTGCTGATGTATATTTTTCTCATACTTTGACTCGCAAGTGTATTTTAACCATTGTTTTTATAACTTATTTATTCATATTCTTTTTTTATATTTATTATTGAAATTGTTCCTTTAAAATTATTAGTTGGTGTTTATCCTATAGCTTATTCGAAGAGAAATATTAATATTTAAATTGAGAAATAATTGGTGACGACAAAGACATGGCATCTGTATGTTTTCCTTCTTTCCCGAATAGGTTAAAAGTACAGCTATGATGCTTTGAAAGTGACCTAATCCAATTCTAAATAGGACGATGAGTCTACGTGCTCACCACCCCTCAATCGTACGTAATTATAAATTATTATACCAACTTTTACTCAAGATTATATATGTCCAAAGTTCATTCTTTAGAGCTGTACTTACTGTCGAGTGAACAACATATTTCATGTTTTTTTTTTTATTTTTTTATTATAAGGAGGAGAGACGAGAAACTCCACCTCACTCGATCGGAGGTCCATCGATCGGGTAGGATGTAAATCGAGGGATGTGCCCGAGTAGCAGACACCTGTGCGAGAGAGCCAACAGGTCGAACCCCAGGACAAAACTTCATAATATTTCATTATTATAAAAGTAATTTATGTGATTAAAATAGATAAATGGTGTTATATAAATTTGCATTTTTTATTAAGACCAAGAAGCTAAGCTATAAATCAAGTACGGTACTACTTTTATATTGCAACATTATAGTTCAGCTTTTTGAGATTCTATTTCATACGTATATACAGCGTTACAAGTTCGGTAAAAGCTTATTTAAAGAAAATAAAAGTTTGGTAGAATTAGTTAAAGGCACAGTATTCATTAATCATGCATCCACCACAAATACCTAAAATTAGTATATAATAATTATTAAAAATAAAAAACATATAAGACACTTTTTGGAGTAAGAAACATATTATATTCATGGATAAGATGATTATTGTTGTATTCTCTTCTTTTTACTTTTTAAAAAAACAAAAACAAAATTATAAAAATTTATTTTTTAGATTGAAAAATAATATAGATGTGAGTAATTAAAAATAAATTGTATTTTAAAATAAAAATAAGAATTATTATACTATATATATAATACCATATATATAAAATTACAAAATTAGAATTGGAAAAATTATTTTGGTAATTTTGTGGTGGGAATATTTTAGTCAATTAAAACGAATTTAAATTTCACTCGCGCACGACAAAGACACCCCATATTCATACACACCAAGTTTTCGAAATTCCTTGAAACATATGTAACAAACTTTGATCATTTCTAATTAATCAAAGCTCATTCCAAGTGCATGTGATTAGGATTAGGTGGAGATGACTCGATCTTCTTCACTTGGCAATTGTGATCAATTTAATTAATGGTTAAAAATGCAACGCAGATGGGATATATCCGTTTTATATGCTCGATCAAATCTTTCTCAATACTTCTTAAAGTTTGAATCCAACCAAGCTCATACGCAAGCCATTTCGACCATGAAGAAGAAGCATCAGTAGTCCCATTTTGTTTTAATCTTTTCCGAAAATGGCTAATCTAAGAAAAACATTTTTACATGTACATGTATGTATAGCATTATTGTTAGTTAGATAGGGTTTAAATGTTTAAATGTTGTGGACAACAATTCGTGCATGTGGCACATGTATACGTACGTACCCCTTTATATATCCCATTAAGTACATCATCCGTACATTTAAGTACTCTCATAATGCCTGTTTTTATGGCAATATATAAAACGACAAAACAAAATGCGGTATAACCAAGTTAGGTACAAATTGTTGTCACACAAAAATTGAATGTATCATTTACTAAATTGTTTCTTTTATAGTAATATTTACATTTACCAAAAAAATAAAATAAAAATAATTCTGTATTCAAAAGTAGTTGATTGGGGGAATGCAGCCTTTAATACACTACTCCATTGTCCGTCCACACACGATTCAATGAAAATGGATAAGGTGTTATAATTGCATTTGATCCATCAATGAATAACTTCCAACTAACAAAGACAGCTACACAAGGTTAAGTTTCCATTCCAACAGTATTCATACTTTTCAAGCAGATAAAGACTAAGCAATATGGTTAAATAGTAACAAATTATCAGTTACAAAGCAAAAGCCAATTAAAAGAATGGTAGACTTAGAGAAGGTGCATGCATTATGCATAAAGGATTCAGCAACTAAGGATGATTCCAAATCAAGGAAACTAAAATCGTTCAACTTAATCTAGTTTACAAGCAACGAAAAAACTTTAAGGAATCCCTTGAAGAAATCAATAAATAATTGAGCCAGCAATAATATGAGCTACAACCCAGAAAACTCGTACCAAGTGTCAGCCGTCTGTCTGCCCCGTCGAACTCAAACGCTCTCCAATAATAACACATTTAATAGCATGCATCTTCCTTATTTACAACCGAGCCCTGCATATAAACTATACCCATGCTTGATATCTTATAGCTTCTGAAAACATTATCATGATATTCCTCCCAAGACCCTCCTTAGGTCATACTTTTGCGACTCAGTCAGCCTTTTCGGGTACCTCACGTCGATTTGAATCCTCAGATTTCCCTTTTTCCTAGGATCCTTGGAAACGGGCATGCCTTCATTAGGGACAGAGATCTCGTGCCCGGGTTTGACAATTTCGGTTAAGGGGACCGATATATTCCTGTTGTCTAGTGTGGTGAGCTCGAGTGTCTTTCCTGTGAGGGACTCGAGGAGTGTGATCTCCTGTTTGACCAACAAATCATTACCATCCCTCGTGTAGAGCGGATGGGGTTTTTCGTCCAACACAAAAATGAGGTCAGCTGGAATTATGCCAGGTTCTTCGTTGCCCTTTTCCGGGAAAGTTATTTTTGTGCCCTTCTTCCAACCGGGTTTTATGTCGATGGTTAAGATCTCCTCTAACACTCGGAGCTTGCTGCAAGATAGAAAAGGAAGAGGGGGAGGGGGGTGTCCATTAAATTACAAATCTGAATTAAAATTATTTAAAGTAAATAAATATTACCCGTGAGACCTTGAATGTTTTTAATTATTATTATTAGACTAAACCTCAAGGGTAATATTTGCAAGTATCCCTTACTATAGTAACATATGAATTCGCCAAATACTATATCACACAACATCTAATTCCACTTCATTAGATAAATCATATGGATCTTCAGAGAAGATACCACAAATCTTAGAAAACCAATATATATATATATATATATATATATATATATATATATATATATATATATATATATATATATATATATATATATATATATATATATATATATATATACATATATACTAAAACTGCATTTTCCCGATTTATTTTACTTGACAATTACACTAAAGATTCAACAAGCAGTCACCAACGCTGCCTGTCTGAACTTGGGAACTTCCCAATTGCTAAGCAAAACTGCAATTAAGGCCATTACCAACTAAGTAAATAGTTGGCATAATCAGATCATCAAAAGCTAATGAGATCCCCTTTTCAGATCCCCGCGAAAGAGAATGGTTGAATAAGTTACTGAATATATAGCTATATTTCCATTTTCAGCACATGATAATAAAAGTTAAAATATAAAACACAGAAACCACATCTCATGCAAGTTTTTTCTCTTCTGTATCGGATATTTTATATATAAAAAATGGAGTTATATCTGAAAACTATACACTTGATTGTTTTGTTGGAACTTGGATCATTCAAAAATCTCAGTCATTATGACTAATTTATCCATAAATAAGCTACTAATCAGTAAAATTAACTGGAAAATCTACGTAGTAAACCTACACTGGATAATTAATTATATGATTATCACTCACTCTATCTATATGATGAAAAAGAGAAACTTAATGATGCAAACAATCACATTTGGAGAAACAAGTGGTTTACACAGAAGGCATCTCATGATTATATATGTTAAGCAAGCCACATACACTAACTAGAGTATTTCTTGGGGTCTTATATATGTTATGTAACCATATAATTGGAGATTTAAACTATTGACCATCCTAGTGGACATGTACACTAAGCTCCAATATGTTCTATTAACTCCAAAGGCTCTAGATTACACTAGTCCCAACGTAAAAGTTTCCACATTAAACGTCGGCAGTTAACTCCATCTCTACATGAAGGAATGTGTAAGAACAATACAGCTAAAGCAACAACCAGCAAATATAGGACAAAAGTATGTCATAATTATGCTCGATCACGAGTCAAACTAACCTTACATCACAGCTATAATCATTTTATATAGAGTAAAAAGCAATTATTGCAACCTTTTGACATTTATAACAAATTGATTCTGAAAAACTAGATAGCTCCAGCCACTCAATGTCAATGGAAAAACAATATTTTCAAAGTCCAGGCTGGTTATAAGAAGCCACCTAAGAGTAATAATAATTGCGCTTGTTCTTCCCACCGATATTCCACGGTGAGAAATTTGACACTCCAAATCCAAGAGAAAAAGCAAATGAAGAAAGAAAAAGGTCTAAGCGTAAGTGAGACAATAAAATGAGAAGACACGGTTTCACTTTGAGGGGAAAAAATCAACGACCCGTAATTTCACAAGTAAACATGGCATTAATGAAGAAATTCAAAATGACCAAAGAAACAATTGATTCAAACTGGAATAACAAAATTCACAAGGTGGGTATCATAAGTTAAGAGATTGCTAGAATGTAGCACTGCGGAAAAACGAAATCTTGAGCTGAATCCATGCAAGAATCGTATTTTACAAAATGACAAATCAATACTTGAATGCAAACAAAATAAATTACCAAAAAAGTATAACAGTTTATGATCTCAGAACAGCACAGTTGAAAAAGGAAACACATTGATGCGTAGAGAGAAAATCACATACCCATGAGAATCAAGAACATTCCTTGAAATCTTCATCTTCCGAGTAGAGCCCGTATACAAATCCTCCAAGCTACACCTCAGCACATTCTCCACCGGCAGCGCCTTCCTCGACCCCCCACCTCCGCCCGAGAACTCTGTCCCTCCGCCACCATTCATTGTAGTGCCTCTGAAATGCCCATCTCTCCTACCCCCACCGCTACTGGCATTGCCATTGCTGTTCTCCCCGAAAATCTCGGCATAGATATCATCCGCGTTCCTAGGATTGAATCGAAAGTTAGGGTTCGGGTGCTGCTGGTGGTTGTAGTAAAACCCCTGGTTTTGGGCCCGCGAGCTGCGCGGCGGGGGCGGGAACTGGCCCGATTTGAGGCCCTCCTCGCCGTATAGATCGTAGATCTGGCGCTTCTGAGGGTCGCTCAAGACGTCGTAGGCTTCTGAAATCTGCTTGAATTTCGCCTCGGCCTCTTGCTTGTTGGCGTTCTTGTCGGGATGCCAAATCATGGCCAGCCGGCGGTAGGCTTTCTTCAGGTCTTCCTCGCTTGCGTTGCGGTTGACCTTCAGGATGTTGTAGTAATCAACCCCCATTTTCTTCGGCTCTCCGAATAATCAAAATTTTCCTTTTTTTTACAGAGTGATTGTAGAAATGTGTAACTGAAGATTAAGAAAAAGGGATAATAATAAGAATTTGAATTTTGAATCCGGAACAGAAATTTATTCCTGGTTAAATTGCTTTGATGGCGAGAAAAGGAGGGAGGCGACGGTGTGAGAATTTGGGGAAGGTGGTGGTGGAATCGGTACGCGGAGGATTTAGTGGGGGCCACATCTCGGGAAAATTAGGGATTTGAACAGGGGTATTTCTGTCATTTACTAATATATAATTTTAAGATATATTTAAGGAAAAATAGTAGTTTTTAGCGTAATCATATAATTATAGTTATTTACTAAATAACCTTTATTAAAAAATAACTACTCAATGAATGTGAGAATTACTATTTTACTCTGTTAAAAAATAATTAATTAATAAATTACTATTTTACCTGTTAAAAAATAACTAATCAATAAACTCAAAAAAGTAAAATAAGCCATAGACTATTTTTATAATTAAGAAAAATTAAATTATTTAATTATAAATAAATTTATTTATTTAATATCCAAAATTTCAACAAACTTAAATATTTACTTAATATCCAAAATTTCCAATGTAATTACTCGATTATCGTGCGCACGACCCATTTTTTGGCCATTAATTGAAATCATCCATAATTAATTGAAGGAATGACAAAAAAAATAATATTTCAATTCCAACCAACAAATTCAACAATGGTCCTGGTCCCTGTGTTGAGTCAACGCACATGTACAACACAACAACACAATATGAAAACAAATACATATGCATCACAAAAAATATACAAAGAGAACGAAAAAAAAGAGGCATGGAGATCTATGAAGTAATTAATACTCTTATCAACAAAAATTGAAAAAGAAATGGCATCCCATTACTCGTCTCATCGAAAGGCCGATATTAACCGCCCATAGGAAGGCATACCTCAAGCTACTTCACTTGAGAGGCTTCATCGTCGAGAATACTATAGTCATCTCACCTTGAATTAATGGAGGGCAAAAACGAAGTTGATATAGACAGTATTATAGGCATTAGAAAATTTTAAACAACAACAGTTTGACCGGTAAACCCATCCTGGAGCTGCAAAGAGCCATCTTTCATCAGATTAAGGCTCAAGCTCTTGAACCTCTCTCTTGAATACTGACGTGATGCCTTTCTCCAGTCGGTTCCAGTTTTCATCATCGCCACAAACTCATCGTAACTAACTTGGCCATCCTGAAATAATGAAATTTTGATGATGAGTCGATTGTGTTCTTATTTCTGCAGGAAGAGAAAAAAAGGCTGCAAATGGGGAAGGTAATGGTTTATCGTGATGGACTATGGTAATAAACTAATAAAGTAGTCAGCCAGATAGCTTCAGCCTTCAAGATTAACTTCTCAGCAAACAAAATTATAATGGTAGGGGTTATTACAAACTCGGTAAATTGCAGTACTAGTTCCGTTACTTTTGGGAGTTAAATTTTTTGGTCCCTCAACTTATTTGAATTGGCAATTTCGATCTCAATAACTTATATTAAGAATAATGAAAACTATTGGGTCAAAACTTGTACCAGCTTGTAACTTATTGGTTAAACTAACACTAGTGATTTTCATAATGTTATTTTGACTACTGAAAAATGATTCAGTCATACCTTGTCAGTATCAACTTCGCGCATAATGTCGTTAATCACGTCAAGATCGGCTTCACCTGATTCGTCTACTAAAGCTACCCGCAGTTCATCCAGCTCTATGTACCCACTCCCGTCTTTGTCAAAGAACATAAATGCTCTTCGGAAATGCTCATCATTCTCCATCCTCTGTAAGTGTATGGTGACTGCAACAAACTCCCCATAGTCCAAAACTCCATTTCCGTCCACATCAGCCTATTCAAATATCCTTCTGTTAGGAGATAGTAACAAACACTCTAGGTTGTGTATGACCATTACTTAAGCAAGTTGAGAACTAAAAAGAATATTCCAAATATAATCAATAGAAAAATAACAATGATGGTACCAGCATTTTGGGGGAAAATCAATTCCTATAAAATTGAAGAATCTGTAGCTCCTAATAATAACATACATTTAACTGAAGAATATATAGGCAGAATAATAAAATGGGATAATAGCAAAAATATCCTTAAGGTTTGATCAAATTGCAGAAGGGAAAACAGCGATATTTGAAAATTGCTCAAACTGCCTTTGAAGTTAAAATGGCCTCCTGTTTTACATGTTGTAAATGGATGGATGGATATATCTAATGGAAATTGTTGATGTTATCAAATATGTTTGCATTTTTAACTGATAACCCAAAATATTTCTTTTATATTTTGCATTTAAATACCTGATTTTTCATAAATATATTATATAAATGGTCAGATGAGAAGTTGGGCTATTTGTAAACATGAGGGGTGCAATTGTAAAATACTTGATGATTTCTGACAATTATGTCGGTCAACTACAATTAACTCAACACGTAAGCAAGACACAATCTCAAGAGTGCTTTTTGTAGTTTCAAAAATCAAAATGAGCTAGTATTTTTGTGTATTCTCCAAGCCATAGAGGTATCTTTTTTTAAGGATAACAATAATTATCATAATTATAATAATAGTATAAAATATATAAAAAATACTAATAATAATCCATCTAGGGAAGGGGGAAAACTAGGAGAGGAAGAAATCTGATATCAATACTGTTCAGAAAGAGAAAAGGAGTGCGCTAAGCAATGGCATACCACAATACCAGCAATCAAGTTTAAATAACATAATGTAGTAAGAGCATGAAGCAGTACTTACCACGTCCATTAGTAACTTTATCTCGGGCTCAGCCAGCTGGGAACCCACTTTCTGCAGACCCGCTTTTAGTTCTTCATATGAAATCTTCCCGTCATTGTCAGTATCCATTAATGCAAACATATCTCTAATTACTTCTACTTCTTCCACGGACAAATGTTCTGCTATCACCTGTTCAGTAATAAAAAAAAAAAAAAACTAATAATTATGATACAAAATTAAATCATAAAATCTATAACATATAACTAATAATTACAGAGGACCCTTACCCGTAGGGCCTTCTTTTTGAATCTATTCATGCAAGAGAATTGTTTGAGCCTTGCCCTCACAATATCTCCCAGTGGAACATTTGAAGCCTTCTTTGCATTTTGTATCCATGGGTGATCTAACAAAGACAAGAAAAGGAAAAACATTTTACAAGTGTTAAAAAATATCAGGTCTCAAAAACAGTGAAAAACGCAAAATCCTAGCAAGGATGAGGGACCTGTAAACTCAGTCTGTGACTCTACATGATATAAATTTTCTTACTATCAAAGTTATTCAGGACATCAACAGACATGATTTAACTAATTTTATATTTATATTTACAACTTACCAATGATTAAAGACATTGGGGGCAGGGCCAAAATATTAGGCATATGCACCATACTTTCATATTATAGGTCATTATGTACAATAGATAATAAAAACATCAGTTCAAAGTTTTGAGATGAAATGCACTAGAAAAATATTTTATCAACATTAAAACCATTAGATAAGTAAATAAATCATTTTATATGAACATGAAAGAATATAAAGTAGTTATTTTACTACTTTTTCTTGAATAAACATGCTGCTGGCAATACAATTCTAGGGGAAAAAACTTTTTAGATTCACATTTCATCTTAATTTTTTAGAAGAGTTATCGAAGCTATACTTAATTGGGAAAAATAACTAACTTCTTTAACAAATTCTTGTCTGATGGTATTTACCCTCATTTATCTTTTGGCAATTATAATATTTTGAAGTTTGAAAAACACACGAATTGGTGTGTTTGATAACTTAAGTAAATGTTGAAAATGAATATTAGTGATATTTAAATTTAGGGTTGTTTGGTAAATGAAAATTTATCTACTAAAAGCTTTAGGCAGTACTGAATTCATGTAGATTTTTTTTATATCAGGAAGATCTTTACTTATTGATTTAACTCTTATTAGAATAAAGAGTTTTAATTCAAAATTCACTTTTAATAAAATGGACCCTTGTCTTTTATATATATTCATCATAAGTAAACACCATAAGACTCTTGTGTGTTTTTGGAAGCAAAAGGCATAAATTTTCCAAACCACATCAAGTAAATCCTTTTTTCAGCTTCTTTTAAAAGCATTCCTGACTGTACCACAAACCAATTACAACCTTAAGTGATCATCCATATTGGATATTTTTAACCAACTTTTTTCATTTATATATTGCCAATGTTAAAAAGAGGAATCCTGGACCCACAACATCCATATACTAAATCATATAAAAAGTAGAGAAACTTTGCATGCCTGAAGCACACTTTCCTTCTTCAGCAATCAGCATGTTGCCCATCATCATTTTTAAGAAAAAGTAAGCACATGCAGAAAAAATACTTTATCAATACTTTACAGACTATGAAAAAAAACACTCACCGAGCACTTGCTGGGCTGTCAAACGCTTTTTTGGGTCCGGCTCCAGCATTTGCCTAACTAGACTTTTTGCACTTTCAGAAACTTGAGGCCATGGTTCTCTCTTAAAATCAATGACTCCTCTTAAAATTGCTAGTGCAACACCTTGCTCCGTTTCTGATGCCAGTTGAAATGGAAAATAAACTCAAGTGTTGAAAACAATTCAAGAAATGGTTACAAAAATCACCCCTGCGGTTTATTTAGGGTACTCAAGAGAAAAAATTATTGAGGTTGATTCTATCTTATATTTTCCTCCATACACAGAAGATATTTCAAAATACCCCTTACGTTCACTAGCAATAGTAACATTCATTATAGTTACTCAAGTAAATTTAAGTCAGAGACGAAGTTTTATGGATCCTTCTGCAATTACTCCAAAACTCTACAATGTGGATACGAGGCACGAATGAACACAAAGAAACCATTACCTGCCCAGAAGGGTGGAACACCGCATAACAATATATAAAGAATCACGCCAGCACTCCAAATATCAACTTCAGGTCCATAGTTTCTCTTCAAAACCTCTGGTGCCATATAGTATGGACTTCCCACAATCTCTGTGAATTTTTCACCTGGTTAAAAGTAATCTCTTGTTTAGCTTAAGAAAAACATAAACACAAAGAAGAAATGAAAAACGAGTTCATACGGAATATTCGAAACATTAACTAAAAATAAAACACAAATCCGAAAAGACCCAAACAAAATCACATTATTACAGTGGAATGGAAGAATCAAAATACTTGAACATCAAAAAGAAAACTGACCTGGCTTAAAAAATATAGAGAGTCCGAAATCAATCGCCTTGAGCGCAGAGTTCTCCTTCTTATTCGCGAAAAGGAAGTTTTCGGGCTTCAAATCCCGGTGCATAACCCCGTGCTGGTGGCACATCCTCACCACCTCCCCGACAGTCCTCGCCACGGCAGCAGCCGCCCTCTCGCTGTAATGCCCACGAGCCACTATCCTGTCGAAAAGCTCCCCGCCCTCGCACAGCTCCATCACCAGATGGACCGCCTCGTTGTCCTCGTAGGTGGCGCGTAGCTTCACGATGTTGTGGTGGTCCGGTAGGGTCGACATAATCGCGACCTCGCGGCGGACGTCGTCGATGTCCACGGCCGTGCGGAGCTTCTTCTTGGAAATCGACTTGCAGGCGAGGGCCTGCCGCGTCTCCCGGTCAGTGCAGAGGTAGGTCACGCCGAATTCTCCACGGCCGAGCTCGCGGCCGAGGACGTACTTGTCGGAGATTTTGGTCCGCTGGATGAAATCTTTGAGGACGCGGATCGGGGTGGTCGATTGGGAATATGGATTGGACTGACGTTCGTGGGGATTTTTGCGGTGTTTAGGGGTTTGGGGTTTCGAGGTTGGGGCTTCGCTTTCTGAAGGTCTTATGCAGGCGTTGCAATTTCCCATTGTTTGCGACAGCTATCGAATCTGAGTTTTGGGTTGTTGCGCCGCCTTCAGCGGTGGCGGCGATGGTGGTTGGCAGTGGTGGTTGTGCTGACGGAGAAAGAGAGCATGTTTGTTTGAGGCCAGAGAGGAACGAGTGTGTTCTCAAAGTAGAAAACGCGGGTCAAGTTGGAAGAATAAAATATTACTTTGAAATTAAAAAAAGAAATAAATATCAAATGCTTTGTAAAAAAAGATTATAGATACAAGTAATTGTAAATGGACATTTTAGAGATCTTAGATGTTGGATAGATTATTGAATCTGATTTTATAATATTTTTTTTTATAATTATGTTTTTAATAATTTAAAACTCATTTTATTAATTTCCTATTTGAAGTAGTACAAAAGTATTACCAATCAAGTAATTTTATATTTAACTTTAATGCTGACCACTTTTTAAACTAATATTAAATAATCGAGATAAGCAAAGTGTGATCCACAGCGAAAGAGAATACATTATTTGAAACTATATTTTTAACTAAGTGGCTGAATAATTAATTAATTAATTGATGTAACTAGAAATAATAGATAAATACTTTAAAATTGCGTGAATCTCACTCTGTAAATAGATAAATTCATATGCAGATCTCTCGAGAGCAGTCCGAAAGTTGTTGGAGTCAACCGAAAACATAACTAATTAACTTAAATAATCATATATGTGTGTGTGAGATCGATCATTGAAGAACTGATCTTCATCTCCGATTACAATTTCAAATTCAATTCAACATTGTGAAATTATAATTGAAACCGACTTTTATTTGTGTTTGATCGCATCAAATTACATAAATGTGATTACAAGAAAACATTACAATTTGTACTTGGGGTCGCGTGGCAAAAGGAAAAATAGGCAGTAGCAATGATAGAAAGAAAAAAGGCATTTGAAATTCTTGATATAGACTCTTCCTTCTTGTTCATCTTCTTATATACACAAGGCCAAGGGCCAGTAACCAGTGTGGATTGGGTCAAAGCCAACAACCATCATTCATTTTATTTTTTTTCTATTCAAAAAGTTCTTAAAGAAATTAATGATATTTCTCGTAAAAACAACATTCACGTTTATTTTCAAACATTTACTCGTAAAAACTCTGGTATTTGACCAAACACAACTGTAAGATTAAAACAAATTTCAATGCAAAATCAAAAGCACTTTAGTCAAGGTTTGTGAATCAGCCGAGATGCAGATATCTAGAAACACGGCTTCAACTAATTCTCTTCAACAAGTTACGAACCAGTTATAGGGTGAAGAAATCACAAACGAGCCAGCTTTGCATCAGTAGTTAAACATTAATCATGTCACTTTCACGTGTGCACCAACGAGTCAAGAAAAACGAGCTCTGTATAGAATTTGTTTACCGTTCGACATACACCCTTGTTGTTCAACTCTCATTCGTCCATCATGAAGGGGAACCCCCTAGTAAGAACAAGACATGTGTTAATGAACTAACAAAATTATTATATTTCAACTATGGTAAAGTCCAAAATGTAAAGCATCAAAATATAGTAGATAATTTTGTATCATTGAAGTGGTATTATATTGCTCCATATTTCAAAGATAATATATGCTACTACTATATTCCTATTACAGCTTTAATTACCTAACTTGCACTAAGTAATACTAATGAGTGGTGGTTATTATTTTCCCACCCACAGACATTTACTTCAACTCAAGATGATGGCAAGTCTCAATGGTCTTAGTCACCTAATCATGTTATCATCATTTCTTTAAAACGAATCAAAACACACAAGGAAAATTGTTGATAATTTCGGTCAGAGGCAAATCATAAATAAATAATCTCACCAGCCCCCGTGTCTGGAGAAGTAGTCATTATCAAGTGTGACAGCAAGTGCAACAGCTACTGCCCTCTCAGAAAGCGTCAACGAACGGCTTACACTCAACTCTTGAACCTACAACACGGACCCATATTCAGAAATCTCGTGTTTCATAAGGAAAATTAACATAAATGCCTCATGCACTGAATTATTACCCCTGGAGCAGGCCCAACGCTAGAATCGGCACTCCCAAATCGAATCACATACTGACCAGCATCTGTAAAAAGCTGCAGCACACAATATAAATACTCAAGTTTTGAGTACATGCTTCTCTTATCAGAAAATAAAAAATAATTTTGAGTGGTCAATCTATCTATACTAAGCTAGCTTAATACGGAATGGGTTAAATATTCCATTTACTAAAAAAAACCTCAAATCCAAAACCCCGCCAGTCACGATCTATTTCGGCCAGCACATTTCCATCAATGTCCTTCAGAGTGAAGGTCCAGTTCCAAAAGCCAGGGTTCTCAACAACTGCAAATTGCTTATTCCTATGGCAAGAAAGACCATGTGTGCCTTGAGTCAGAGTACAAAAGGTATAAGCAGGGAAATTCCACAAGACATGCACACTGAAATGAACCAAGTCAACTAACTATAAATAAAATGGATCAATTCTTCATAATATGTTATATATATAATATATAAATTTACATTACATCCTTTTCTAATGATGGAGAAAAAGGTACAGACCTAGAGCAAGAGTGAAAGTTTATACCAACATGTTTGTTAAATAACTAAGTTTCATATCACTACAGTCAAAACAGGTTAATACTATTCTCTTCCTCAAAATAACATATACATTACACTAGTATCTTCCTATCACATATATAGTTCCATTATTTAAGGAACAACTACCGTTTAATCAACGATGAGAATAACATAGACTATAGATTCCATGTAACATTACCCCAAGTACAAATCATGAATTCTCCTCCAGAGATGCCATCTTCTGTGCACAACACCAATTTCCTGGCAAAACAGATATTTCATACATAAAACAAAATGCAATCGGTAATATCTCGCTACTCCAAAACTGTGATTCCAGAGTTGGGTCAAGCAATAGATGAAAGCCAACACCAAAAAAATATAAGAACCATACTTGTCCATTTATTTCTGCATAGATTGAACTGGTGATCCACCAAAAAGGCCTCCGGACCTAATTGTGAACAATTTTACAGAGGTAAACAAGTAGCAGAAAGAAAGACAGTACACCAAAAATAAATTTGCAAATGTTGGTAGTGGAAAATACAGAGTGTTAAAGTTCTTACCCTAAAGAGTTCGTTGCCTAATCCATCAGTTATGGATGCTATAAAAGGACGTCTTAGTCGGAGCAACTGCAGAAGGCATGTATCTTCATCGTATTCACTAAACAAGAATATCATACAAAGAAAAAGAGGAAAAAGGAAAAAATAGCTAATAAAGGCTATAACAGATGATTGACCATAACAGTTTATGCCTCAAGTTCCCAAATATAAAACTGCATAATGAGTTGGGGATACTTTGACATCCAAACTATGGCAGTTTGGATGCTTTTGGAGATAATATTTTTAAAAATACATTTGTATCATCTAAACCAAATAGGTTTTTCTTTTTCACTTATTCTGAATTATGACATTTTCCATTTTTGTTCATAAACTCCATATTATATACAGGGACCTCCCTTTATTCCATGGAAAGCAAGTCCGTAACATTTCTGTGTTCTTTAGTTCTGAGATACATTGGTTTTTCAAATTATTTTCAGCATAAGAAAGTCACCATTCACCTCTCCATTCCCTAACACCACACCACCCATTGGCGCATTTGTTACCTCGAGCACATAACATATTCAAAACATTTTAAACCAATGCTTTCTCGAGGCATTTGAAGGGGTAACAAACTACTGCATCATTATGAAGAAAATATAATAAAAACAAGACACGCACACCATATTATTGGGCACAGACTACAGAGGGTCATATTACCTGTCTTGCAATTACATTACTCTGCTCCCGGATAAAGCCTACGGGCTAGAAAAAAACAATGTGAAGAGTGAATTACTACTGTTAGTCATTTTTGTTTAGCATTCATCGAATGGTAAAGACCAGAGCACTATAATTAAGAAGAAGAGTCACATACTGCTTGTGGGTAGCAGACATCAACTATCGCATATCGATTTTCCTGCAATTCCAAGAAAGAAGTATACATCTCATTGCAATAGCGATATACTGTATACCAGGAATGAACTAGTAACATGAGAATATATATCAGGATATCATCAAACAGCTATTGATGGAGTTGGACAATATGAAATATAATTGAGACTGCTTAATTCTGATATAATAAATGAAATGCTCTCAGAAAGACGTGTAACTCCAAGTTCAAATCTATCCAAGCTTTCGCAAGTTTTCTAACAGTTGTTGCTAAGTGCAATTCCATATGGCATGCAGAGCTTTACAATCAAAAGTATAATTATAACAGGTTACCAAGCCTTCAGCTATCAAACTATAGATAGTAAAGTCATATTCCTGCCTTTTTCAAGTCATATTCCTGCCCTTTTCTTATGCTAAGAGCACAGAAATGTAAAATAGATAAAACGAAGCAATTTTTCACCAGCCTGGACAAAATTTACTGGTGAAAAATTGCTTCGTTTTAATTTTCTTTATTTATTTCTTTGACTCTAATATCAGCCTGGACAAAAGAGTTGTGGGAGCATATATATATATATATATATATATATATATATATACCGGGGTTCCAGCAATGAGAGCTTGAGAAGAAACATCTGCTGAAATTTACTTAGATAAGAATTGGCAAAGCTTAAAAAATTACCTGCTCAAAACCAATAACTAAGTTCGCCCATTCTATGTCCCTGGTTATAAGCAGATTGGATCTTGCAAGAAGAGGTGCAACTTTGGACTGAAACATGTTCCAAGTTAAGACAATGTTATATGGAGAGCTACAGGATGCTTGGCTAGGGATAACTATTAATATTACTACTATATTAGACTATTAGAGTCAAAGAAATAAATAAAGAAAATTAACACGTGTTTGACATACATAAAATCCAGTAAGTTTCTTTCAGATAATCTAAAGTTGAAATGAGCTTATAGACCTCAAATTTTATAACCAAGCTTGATGATTTACACATGTAGAAAAGTTTAGTTGATTGGTCACTACAAAAAATGATCGCTCTAATCTCCCAAGGGTAGCCTTTGATGATTCTACAAAGCTAATTGTTTCCTACTAACATACGTAGATTAGAAGCAAGCTAGCAAATAAATCTAATTTTCTGAGCGAGTAATTGTAAACCAAGAGGGGGCAGGCAACTTCACCTCTTCCAAAGACATTGGTTCCAATGTACCAGTGACAGATTGACTCGTAGGTGGTTGTTTCAACTTTGACTTTATTCTCTCAACATTTTCAACAGATGCACCTGAAAAAGATCTCTCAAGAAGCCCTAGCAGATTCTGTCCATCAACAAATGTTCCATTGCCACCACTAGATTCAAGAACTTTATGCCTTCTTTTCACATGAGCACTTGGCCTCTTTCTGTCAGCAATCCAGAGTTGTACGAAAAAATCTCTACTCAGATCTGGGTCATCTTGCGCTCTATGCGCATACCGTTGAGATATATATTTACACCCCAACACAGATTCCACCACCGAACATGGCAACTTAGTTCTCCACCATGTGTTTACTTCTAAAGGATATCCTTTGATTCGTGGAGAAGAAGATAGAAACCTCTTTTCAATATAAAGAATGCCATTCTGATCCTCTTCCATTGTCTTGTAATATTGAGGAATGCATCTTGACCGCCTTGTAACACAACCCCACCCCTTCAAGAAGTACATCTAACCCAATTGCACAGATAAAACACAAGGGATTAACTATGGAGTTGTTATAGTGACAAACAAATACAATAAACTTCACATTTTTCTTTATACACATTTACACATGATATTGTATATGTATTTTCCGAATTGTCAGTGGTAGGCAAGTATCCAAGTCATGCTTCTAAAATATCCATATATAGTAACCAATTCATAAGATGAACCTATTGAGCGTTGTGCATAATGAGAAAGTATATTTCTCATACAGGTGATATTTTTATATGCAGATGTTCAATTAATTTGTCTTGGAACCTTGTGAATGTATTCATGGAAATTTAGTTTCAAAGAGATTCCTAACTATAAACTGGTGCTTCTATATCATTTGAAGTACACGGGAACCTTAAAATATGAACCATAATTGTCACATCACAAAAGCAATCTACATGACTAGTTTACAACGACTGCAAGCTTCTAATAACATTTCGATGCCTTACAGTCTACTGCAATGATAGTAGGTGTTGCTTATAGGGAAAAATGCCATACGCCATAAATTTGTCAAAGACAAGTGTACGTATTTGTAACAGTTCACGAGATCCGAAATATAACATAAACAATAATTTTTATATACCTGGCCACTTGAGAAAAACGTAGAGCAACCACGAGATTACAACACTGTCTTCCACGTATAATAGCTTTCAATTTCCCGTGTACCTTTTATAGCTTGAACCATACTCCAATAGTTACCTAGAGCATTCACATAGATACTGATAATTAGATGAATACTAACAAATCAGAAATTAATCATCACGAGCAGCCTAAACCCTCAAGAACCACTTCAACCTGTTATAAAGGCTATCTCAAAATCGAAAGGATAACAGAAATAAGTTGTGGTATGTCAACCTAAAATCTTACAATTAGAAGTGAACCCTAAATGCTTGCACCACAAAAAGACACTAGCAATATATTTTTCATAACACACTGATTAATTTTTTACCTCTATCAAAAATTCAGAATCATGTTTATCTTTTTCATACAATAACATTGGGGATAATGGACGTAAACCCCTTATTTTCTAGTCGAAAAAACTATCATGAAACTGGCCGGTAAACTCACACGATGGACATAATCCCCAAATTCTCGGTCCGACAATGAAGAAAGTTCACGATGCTGGAAACTGCGGGCGATAAAAGGATAGGTGGTAACATTAGTGTTCCTCCTGTACATGGATAAATTTGGGGATTTAAAAAGAGAGAGATTATCACCTGTAGAATTATAATCATGTTCACCTGCGAGAGAGATATGGATGAAGCAGAGGAGTATCTGTGACTAAATGGATCTGCTGCGGCAGCGATCGGAGCGGCCGGGTGGCGGAGTCTGAAAGAAGTGGAAATGTGGGTCGGATGGATAAAAAAAAAAACGAAAATGAAAAACAAAAATTCTGTTATGAATATTATTAATTAGTGAATGACTAGTTTACCTTTCTTGATGAACAAGATAGAAACTCTACTTTGTATCCTATATAAAGGGGTCTCCCCATATGAATGAATACAACAATTCATAACAATTCTATTCTCTCTCCATATTCTCTCTTACTCTAATATATTATTCTCTATTCTCTCTTACTCTAATATATTATATATTACTCTAATATATTATATATTATTCTCTATTCTCTCTTACTCTAATATATTATTCTCTCTCAATTCTTTTGTGTTGACAGAAACCTTACTTTGTATCCTATATAAAGGGGTCTCCCCATATGAATGAATACAACAATTCATAACAATTCTATTCTCTCTCCATATTCTCTCTTACTCTAATATATTATTCTCTCTCAATTCTTTTTTCTCTCTCAATTCTTTTGAGTTTATAACACGTTATCAGCACGAAAGCTCAACCGTGTTCTTCATCGAAGTTCTGCTCATGCAAGATCCGAACTACAAGGCAAGATTTATATGTTTGTTTATATTCATTAATAATTATAAATATATCTACTTCTCCTCCCTTCTTCTTAATATCATATGTTCCCGAAGAACATTATAACCTGATATTTCTGAAGTAATATCATATGTTCCCGAAGAACATTATAATCTGATATTCCTGAAGTAATATCATGTTACTGAAAAATATTATAATATGATATTCTTGAAGTAATATCAAAATAATTATGTTTAATAAATTAATTAAAATTTTAATGTTCTTGAAGAACATTATGGTATGATATTCCTGAAGAAATATCAAACTAAATTAAAGTAAATATTCCTGAAGAACATGATACGAAATATAAAAATTAAATGTTCCTGAAGAACATCGTGATGTGATATTCCTGCAGAAATATCAATATCAAATTGATTATGATTATATACTAATAATCTCGAATAATATCTTTGAAAATTGACCGTGAAAGATCCAATAGCTTTGTGGAAAGATTTAAAAGAAAGATACGATCACCCGAAGTTGGTCGTACTACCAAAACGTGGTATGATTGACTCCACATTGGATTATGAGATTTAAAATCTGTCGAAGCATATAATAAAGCTATCATGAAAGTAACATCTCGCAAGTTTGAGTCGCATTATAATTTGATATTCCTGAAGTAATATCAAATCAAGTATTCTTAATAATCAATTAAATTGAATGTTCCTGAAGAACATATACTCCTGGTTTAAATATTATATTGATCGTTCTGGAAGAACATCATGATTTGATATTATTCGATAAATATCAAATTAAATTGCTCCCGTAGTAGCAATAAGTTTGGAAATTTCAAATTGCTCCCGTAGTAGCAATAAGTTTTAAATGTTCCCGAAGAACATTATGATATGATATTCATAAATAAATATAAAAATTAAATTTTAAATGTTCTTGGAGAACATCATGATATGATATTCCCGCAGAAATATGAAATCAAATTGATTGTAGCAATTAAACTTTAAATATTTTAAATTGATATTTATAAGAAGTAATGCAAAATATTCTTGAAAGAATATTTTTATTAATTGCTCCCGAAGAAGCAAAGTTCAAAACATTCAGTGTTTTTAATAAAGTTACATCTAATGATACTTATAGTGAGCCAAATTCGATTGTTATCGTTGTAACAATGATTACATATGAATTATCCCTGAAGGATTTTTTTTGAAAATCGAGAATAAATGTACTATGTGGGTACTCATGGAATATCGAAAAAGTCGATTCCAATTAAATGTAATTTCTGAGAAAATTATATATTTAAATTTATTTTGATCCCCGAAGGATCATATTGTGACCCCGAAGGATTATTGGTAAAAATATTGTTATGCAAATGATGGCATGTTAAGAGTGGTTCCCGAAGAACTTCACTAATTATCTCCGGAAGAGTTTTACTAATTATCCCCACGAGTACTACAAATGTACTGAAAATGATGCATATCATGATTATTATTAAGTGCGTGGAAATTGTTATTTCCCATCTGCGAATTAATATGCAACTTATATTCATATCACCACTATAGCGTATTTTTATGAACGAACATAATATCTCGAGCCCACGATCCATAAGATCGGTTTATAACAATTACGCTGATTTGCATATTTAAGGAAGATCATTTCTCGGTATTAGGGGGAGATAAGAATATAAAAGATAGAAATGCCGAGAAATTTCATTGAATGAAAACGATCTTCAATTCTAGATTCACGCATCAATCAATTGAACCCGAAGTTCATGAAAATAAGTGACTTGCAATATTCAGCAAGTAATCTGCCAAATTAATGAATGTGTGACAAAATCACATATGTGATAAATGAACTATAAGAGTTCAAATACCAAAGAGATCAACTCAAATGTTGATTCTAATATACGCCCGAAGCGTAGTAGATCGATCTCAAGATATAAAATAAATCCGCGGTAATAAAATTTAGTCACCCTCAAAATCTCCTGAAGAGAGTTAGATGAAAATTCCATTGAAAAAGCATGTACACATGATAATAGAAAATCGTGGGATTGCGGAACAACCAAATTAAATATTTTGGGAAATGATGAATGATTTGGTTGATAGAATGAATTGTCATCAACATGGAAAAAGTCGTCAACGACATATTTGCTCAAGAGTTGCTCTAGAAAATTTGGATCCAAAACCTAAATCAATGATAGTGTGCTAGCAGTACTCAAAGAAATAGAAACGAGCAATTGAGGTTGAGCATGACTCGCTAAATAAAAGAGATATTTTGACTCTATAGTACACACCTCAAAATATTATCCCAGAAGAATATACGTGGGTGTTCGTACGAAAAAGAATAATGATGTGGTGAAATATAAAAGCGAGATTAGTTGCTCAAGAGTTTTTCGCAGAAACTCGATGTTAATCAAATATTTTTAAGGATGACATTAAGTTCCGCTACCTAATATTTATGGCAGCAACAACGATAAATATATGCATTGAATGATACATACATGAAAATCCTGGATGGATTTTAAGATTCCTTAAATGAAAGGAAATGAAAATCAGAACATATACAATATCATATTACATATTTCATTATGGACAAAAATCATATTGAAGACAAGGTCCGGAAGACCAGTGATTGGTCCTGAAGACCAGTGATTGCACTCTTTTCCCCTATACTAAGTTTTTCCCATGGGGTTTTCTTAGTTAAAGGTTTTTAACGAGACAATCATCACAATATAAATGTGAATGTCATGTACTCTTTTCCTCGAGTATTTTTTCCTACAGGGTTTTATAACGAGGTTTTTAACGAGACATGTACATCACTCGATAATAATTAATGAGGATATCAGAATGTTCCATATGAGTTTGTTTTCGAGATAAAGTGAGATATTGAACCTGAAGTTCAAATGATTGTGAATTGAAGTTCACATTATTGTTCATTTGTGAAGAAATGTATATTGAACACTAAACGCATCTAAAATACTCCAGCAGAGTTACCGGCCGGTTATAGCAATTGCGAATGCTCTAGTAAATAGATGTCTGGTAAAGGCATGTCCCAGAAGGACGAAAAATATACAATAAGACAAATGAATGTGAAACTCAACAATTCGAAGGTTGAGTCCTGAAGACCAAAATTTATAATTTAATAACTAAGTTTTTCCTATATGGTTTTATTAGTTACAAATTTTAACGAGATGAATTGATCACCAATAACTATTTTCAAAAAGTCAAAGATCTTCTGTGATTAGAATCAGGGGGAGCAAGCTGTACTCTTTTTCCTTCGTCGAGGTTTTGTCCCACTGGGTTTTCCTGACAAGGTTTTAACGAGGCAACAATCCTGTAAATAGTCATTCAAGGGGGAGTGTTATGAATATTATTAATTAGTGAATGACTAGTTTACCCTTTCTTGGTGAACAAGACAGAAACCCTACTTTGTATCCTATATAAAGGGGTCTCCCCATATGAATGAATACAACAATTCATAACAATTCTATTCTCTCTCCATATTCTCTCTTACTCTAATATATTATTCTCTCTCAATTCTTTTGAGTTTATAACAAATTCAAAATTATTAATGGCTTGTTTCTTTTTAAGGGGGAAATGCATCGATCAAAGCCAAAAGGGTGTACAGGTTATTAATATTTAATTAATATTTAATTTCAAAATAATTTTCAAAATTTAATGGATTAATGCCCAAATATTTTTGTTTATAAACTTAATTATAAATTATATGCATATGCTTCAATTATATTTTATTAAATGTACGAATGACCGGTGGTGGTGCCCTCCGATGTTTTTCCCCAGCCCCAACCCCCATGGTGCGGATTGTTCCCCTCGGCTGTGGAAGATCGTGGCTTACGTGTGCGTGATCATTGCTGGAGCGTCTGTGTTTTCTACATGGCACTTTCATGCCCGGGGGACATGAGACCGGACAGTACCATCGTCGTCGGGATCGATTGCCAGATAAAAATAAAAATTCGTATACGAACATGAGCCCCTGAGTTTGTATTTTTGTACGAGCCGGGACGTACATAGAGACAATCGGGATTCGCAGCGAGAAGATATGAATCTCGCGCTCATCGAAGAAGGGGATCAGATGACAAGTCTGTCCTACGAAGACCCGGAGGAGCCAACATTGGGTATGAACATCAACTACTACTAGTATTTTTCAATCTCAATATTATGATACCTGCCAAATTCACGTATTTACTAAAATAAATGGACAAATTTTGAACATAAATCATAATATTTAAATAAAATAGATTTAATTAATAAATATGTTAAGATTACAAAAATAATGATGAGCTAACATTGGATATGAAAATCTACTACTAGTACTTTTCAATCTCAATATTATGATTTAAGTGCAAAATTTATGTATTTTACATAAATCATAATATTTAAATAAATTATATTTAATTAATAAATGTGTTGGAGTACAAAAATAATAATTATGTCTGATAAATAAATTCAAAATAAAATATATTTTTATCTATGAATTGTTAAAATAAATCATTTTATAATTAAATATACATTCACGTGCACATTCAATATTTATAATATCGTTTTAATTTAATTCAAACTCTTTCAATTAGTTATAATAAATAAGAAAATAAAAAACTTAATTTAATTCAATAATTTATTAAAATAATTTAATTTTTGTTAACATTATGAAAATAATTATTTAAACATTATTATTATTATTATTATTATTATTATTTTCTATCACATAAATTAATTTTAATTAATTATTTATTAAAATCACTATATATTTCAATTAATATTATTTTATCATAAAAATATCTATGTAATCTCTAATCATATAAGTATTTAATAACTTTGTTAACTTACAATACATTTTTTTAAAAATCATTTAAATATCATTTAAAAGATATTTCAAACCATTTAAATATAATTTTAAAATACTTTAAAATATATTAAATGTATTTCAAATCTTTTAAAAAATATTTT
Source organism: Euphrasia confusa (assembly GCA_954870475.1). NCBI lineage: Eukaryota > Viridiplantae > Streptophyta > Magnoliopsida > Lamiales > Orobanchaceae > Euphrasia > Euphrasia confusa. The sequence goes on from OX940970.1 coordinate 3,208,229, forward strand.
AAAATACTTTAAAATATTTAAAATGTATTTTATATTCTTTTAAATATTTTATGACGAGTAAAAATATATTAAAAAGATTTATATTTCCTTTCAAAATATTTAAAGTATTTTAAATATATTTTTAAATCAATTAAAATGGTTAAAAGTTATTTAAAATTCGTTAAAAAATATTTTTAAAATACTTTAAATATTTCAAACATATTTTTAAACATTTGAATACTCTTTTAAAGTAACTTTAAAATAATTTAAATATATTAAACATTATAAAAAACAAAAAACAAGACACCTTAAAATTTTAAAATAATATTTTAAATTATTTTAAAATAAAGAATACTTTAAGATGTTTACAATCTATTTAAAATTATTTTTAAACTATTTTCAGAAAGGTTTATAAAGTATTTTAAAATTATTTAATTTTTTTTTTCAAATTTTAAAACATTTCAAATGTATTCTAAATCACTTAAAAGTTATTTTAGAAAACATTAAAATATTTAGAATGTATTTCAAATTATTTAAAATTTATTTTAAATTAATTAAAAATTATTTCAAGATTAAAATATTCAAAAGATCTTTAAAATCATTTTAATACCATTTTAAAATACTTGAAAGTATATTAAAAATATTTCAAATCACTTAAAACTAAAAAAAAAATTAAAATGATTAAATAGTGTTTTAAAATTATTTTTGAATCATTTGAATATTATTTAAAAGATATATAAAATCATTTTAATATAATTTTAAAAACCTTTAAAATATATTAAATGTATTTCAAAAATCATATAAAATTATTTTTAAAATACTTTAAAATATTTTAAATGTATTTTATATTAATTTTAAACTATTTGAAGATTATGTTGAAATATTTAAAAAAGATATCTCAATTTGCTTAAAATTCAATTTAAAATAATTTAAAATGATTAGTAGTTTTTTAAATCCGTTACTATAAATTATTTTTAAATATTTTAAAGATTTCTTATTTTTTTTTTTAAAGTTGAAATAGTATATGAAATTATTTTAAATTAAAAGATCACTCTAAAATGTTTATACTCTATTTTAAAATATTTATAAACTATTGTAAATATATTTTAAAACAATTTAAAATATTTTAAAATATTTTTATAATACATTAGGAATGTTTTAAAATTTGGGGAATTTTTAAAAAGGGTAAATATCTTAGTCTAAAACACACATTAAAACCAATCTTTACACTAATTATAAAAAAACTAGAATTACCTAAACAACCCTTTTAATTACTGAACACTATATAATATATTTCATTATTAGCAAATTATATGGAATCTCTTAATTAATGATACTAATTATACACTTACTATATATAACCATACACTACAAAAAAAAAGGGTTAAGCAATTAAATACATATCACATTCTTTCACCTTCTAAGAATACACTACCATCCTTTTATGAGCGTAAAAACTAAAACCTAAAAATCACATCTTGCGGAAATCACCTATCGCCGGTGTCGTCGTTGCAGTGTTTACTCTCGAACCTCGAAGCGTCGAGTGTTAAGGTAAGTCTTCTGAATTAAGTTTCAGTGAATTGAAATTAATGGGTGAATAGATTACCTACCTGATTTGGGGTTTTCTGATTTGGTTTTTGATTCTACACAAAAGATTTTTTTTTAGGTTTGAATTGAAATAGTGTAGGAGTAGAAACGATTGCATGTTGAAAGATTAATATTCAATTGTCTCAATTCTGCAAATTTGAGGATGTATTTTATGTTTTGATCCTGTACAATTAATTTCATATTTTTATGCTTGGACCAAATTCTGCAATCAGACGAATTATAGCGTAGTAGGTACTGTAGTGTCAGCCTCGATCGTTTTTTCCACAGTTAGAGCATTACAATGGATCAGAATATCAACTTCTTCTGTTGTTTTATGTTGAAAAATAGTTGGTTTATGTTTTACTCTTATCCATTTGTTTATGGACAAGACTGTGTAGTGTTTATTAACTTATTGGTGCTGTTGACAGACCCAAGCTCACGAGTCACGTCAAATTGTGCTGTTGACAGAATAAACTAAAAAAATTAAAGAGTATGGGTTTGCAGGTGGGGTGGTTGGGACTTTAGAGCTCACGTCCATTGTTTTTCATTTCATAGTTTTGTTAGTTTAGTTAACTAATAGTTAGGAGTAAACAATCTATTACTTGAGTAGTTGTTTCATAGGATGGTGTTGTATACTGTAATTGTATTATGATTTTATATACAGAGGAATGTACGAGGAACCCAACCCTTGACTAATACGCTCAAATTTTGGATGTCGAATGTCACGGTTATTAAGCCTGGGTCTGTAGTGTCATCTTTGTTATTATTGTTTCAATTTTAGTGTTTTTTAAGAGAGATTGCTATGACAACTTTGAAATGAATTAATTCAGGTTAGGAAGTATGCACAAAAATTATGTTTTCAGTTTATGTCATTATTAAAGAAGTTATGTACTCTACTTTGAAATAAATAAATTTTAAAATCTACTAAAAACACTACCTTTTTCCACAGTGTATTTTGTAGTTTTTCTTGACCGAGGAGAGGCTTAAGACTCAATGGTCCGGAACAAGATATGTACCTTTTTGCATAGTGTATTTTTTAGTTTTTCTTGACTGAGGAGAGGCTTAAGCCTCAATGATCCGAAACAAGATACTTACAGACAATTCATTTGTGTACAATTATAAATAATTAAAAATCTTATTTAAAAAGCGAATTTAAAATAAAACACTTCAAATGAGTCGGATTTCAAAACATTATTTTTTATTCATCCATATGGCTTGTTCACATAAGCTATTAAAAAGGTTAATGACAGATTCTATTACATACACTACTTCTGCTTCTGCAGTGTAGTTGGTAGTTCAAAATGCATAAATTGGACTATTAGTTTACGAACAAGTGTTTTTGTAACTAAATATATACACTAAATAACAGTTTGTTAGTTAAACACTGAGAAATATTTTGATGTATTAATATTTCATGGAATATAAGTTCAACTTGGAGACCTTTAAGCTTCAGAAGACACCTACCTGTAATAGTTGGTGTTTTGACTTCTGCAGCACACAAAGCACTAGCTAGTGTAGTTGACAGTTCAACATCAATCAAGTAGATTGATAGGTTACGAGCAAGTGTTTTAAAATCTATAAGATACAGTACTTACGATTTGTTCGTAGATATAACACGTATTAGTTTTTCCTAGCTTATAAGGTTGTCTTATAATACTCAAACAACTTAGCTATTGTATGGTTAGTCATTCTAGTTTAGAGATTAGTTATTTGTTTGAGAGTATTACATGTGTTGTCCAAACTATAAGATACAGTATATATAATATGTTTGTAGAACATACACCTATTAGTCACAATATTTATTTGCATTTCATAATCTATTATCTACACTGATATTATCTTATGCAGTGTAGTTGGAAGATTTGAATGCATTAAGTGGTTTAATAGTTTACGAACAAGTAGTGTAATAGCTTCAATAGTTACACTTCGTCAAAACTTGGTCGAATACATAACATCTATTAGTACAAATAGATCAAGCTTGATTACAAGGGTGCCTTGGGTGATGATTAATAATGGTTTAACTTCCTGTCAGAATCGAATACATACATTGTATTTGTTTGTTCACATAAGCTATTAAAAAGGTTGATGACAAATCTATTACATACACTACTGCTTCGTGTGCAGTGTAGATGGTAGTTCAAAAGACATAAAGTGATTTATCAGTTTACGAACAAGGTGTTAAATAGCTTAAACTAAAAGTTACTCTAACTATAACTTATTCTGGGACATAACACCTATTAGTCCTTATAGTTAATTCTTGATCACAGGGATGCATTGGACGTTGGTTAGTAATAGTTTAGTTCTTATGACATAATCTATTACTTACACTCTATATGCTTTGTGCAGTGTAGATGGTAGTGCTTATTAATTATTAATGTGATGTCAAATTTTATAGGCCTGCATTGTTTGAGAGCATGGAGATAATTCAGTGGCACTATGGTCAAGCATCAGTGTTGGAGGAGTGTCGATTCTCAGCTTCTTAAAGATGCATCAAATTGCCTACGAGAAGGAAACACTAAGAAGGATTCACAAAGAAGTTGTGCAAAGTGCGTTTGAAGTCATTCGCTTGAAAGGCTACACGTCTTGGGCTATCGGCTACTCTGTCGCTAGCTTGGCTCGTTCATTGCTGAGAGATTAGAGAAAGATTCACCCCGTCTCGGTTCTTGCTCAGGGGTTACACATTGAGGGTGGTGAAGTCTTCCTCAGCCTGCCAGCTCAGCTTGGTCGGAACGGAGTGCTGGGGGTTACCAATTTGCATCTTACTGACGAAGAAACTCAGGAACTCGGCCCAGACCATTTTGGTGGTGCAAAGCCAATTGGGAGTTTGACGACCGGTAAATATAAAAAAATAAGCTGTGTTTGGGCTCTCGGATAGTAATTTGTACTCTATGTTTTGTTACTGAATTTTTTTTGTGTTTGATCTTTGAGATTTCTTTGAGGAGCTTATATGTACCAGCACTTTTGTAAGAAATGTTATGCATTATCCAAAAACAAATAATATATGTCAATTCAATTTGAAATTCTTGGGTGCTCCAAAAATATTCAGAGCAAACAATAATACAGTATGTGATGGCTCTGAAAATTTTAATTACAAAAAGTTTTCTACTGCAAAATTAGCAAAAAAAACTAGTAATTATATTACACAAAATTAAGAACCAACTAGCAAAAAAATTAGAAATTGTATTACACAAAACTAGAAACTAGCAAAAAACTAATTGTATTACATGAAACAAAAAACGAAACTAGTAAAAAATTGCCAACTTGATTAATTAAATGAAACTTTTAGAGTGCTTTAATAAATATTCCACATTCCATTATTCCTTCCTTGCCGCTATAAGTTTTATCTTATATGATTCGAGCTATCAATCAAATATTCAATAAATCATTCACGTCGATGAACACGAGATACACGAAGATCTCTCACTTCAGCCACCCCCACCACAACCTTAAGTAAGAAAGATGATACCTTACGTAAATGATATCGCTTCAAAGACAATTGGAGGTGCAATTACAGCTACAATGGAAAAACCAATATGTATCTACACCAAAATTATTCCCAATACATCAAAATAGGCAAACTATTGTCATACAATTGTTGAAAATCAAGTGTTACCCAGGAAACATACCAAAATGAAAAATAAAAACCACTAGCTAAAAGATCGGTAACATTGAAACTTCCATAAATCAATTGAAACTAAAGACAAAACACATGACACCGCCCTCAGTTTGGCAATGTACGATTGATTAATAAGGCTCTCCCGATTGACCGACAATTTCAACAATTAGTCTCTCGAATTCCAGCGAATCTGGAAGATCCTCGAGAGCTCGGATCTCGACAATGACAGCTACGTCCTAGAGGCAATGCGTTGCGTCCCATCGCGGCCGTCGATGTGCTCCGCTAGGGAGGAGGTCGGACATGTCATGATCGGAGCCCTCGATAGTCTCTTTGCGAACACCAACGCCAATCTCAAGGAGATCGGAGTCCTTGATTTCAATTGCAGCTTTTTTAATCCGACATTGTTCTCTATAGTATGATTGTGAAAAAGTCGATTTTTGAGGAAACTTACGGGCTTGGGCTAAATGAGAGGAAACTTACGAGTTTGATCGACGAATGAGGTGGATCTGGACGATGGAGGAGTGCCGGTCGGTTGAAGCCACTCACATGGAACACAGTATCACAATGCGCGAATCGAGCTACTTGTAGATTGTTGTAAATCTACCAATCGCAATCGGAAGTAAAGAAAAGAAAAGAACTTTGGGGCTCAAGTGTAGTTTGGAGAAGGGAACGATAAGTCAGTGTATATTTTTTGAAAAAATTCACAATCTAATTTTGTCCCAAACGGATTAAAATTTGTAAGAATTAAATTGAACAACGTAATTATGTTAAAGAATAAAATATTGATGTAGTAGAAAGGTTAAAAACGACATTTCAAATTTGAAAAACATACCTAAATTAAAATTATACTAAATATCAGTACATTAAATGATAATTAAGAAAAACATAAATTACCTTAATTTTAATTTAGCTAAAAATTGTTAGTTTATTATAAATATTAAAACCATTCTTATTTTTATTCTAAATTCTCCTTAAAATTTTAAAATATTTTAAAAATTTAACAACTTACTTAAAAATATTGTAAAAAACATTAAAATGTTTAAAATATATTTGAAAAGTGACCTAGAGTTTGATTGAATTTGAAGTTATACTTTTTAATCAGTTATCGGGCGGACAATCGAGATATCTGACGAAGTTTGATTGAATTTGAAAGTAATATATACTCCGTACTTTTTAATCAGATGTCGGGCGAACAGTCAATATATCTAACGGTGGAAGCATTAAATGTCAAATTCAAAAATATAAAGTCGAATTTGAACGAATCTGATAAAAATAATATTCTTATTTGAACGTATATTCTTTCATATATGAACTAAAGCATTTTTGTGATTTTGATTTTTTTTTTATCTTTATACTTTGATTCCATTTTATCACGATGTAAGAATATATGAAAAGTAAGATATCAACATTATTATATAAAAAAATCAAACTAATCAATTTTTTATATTTTCATATTAATAGTCACATTTTTTTTCAAATTATTTATATTAATGGTCACACTAAATTAAAAAAAATTATTATTCTTATTTTTTTATTTTAAAAACATTAAACTCTTTTATTTTTGTTTTTAAACATTATTCATAATTACTTACCTTATAAATTTAAAAATAAATTTATATCAAAAAATTTTAAATTAAAAAATCCATAAAATAATATTTTTTGTAAATTTCTGAGTGACATCTAAAACTATTGTTGTGGCACCTATAACAAATCAATTAAAATTTATTTACTACTATGTACAATATATATATTAATATATATATATATATATAATTGACTGAATTTATTTAAATATACTTTAAAATATTTAATATTTTTAAGATAAATTTGATATATCGATATTTAAATGTCTTTTAGTAATCTTATTATCTTACTGTACAATTTTATTTTTATTATCAAAAAGTAAATAATTTTTCCAGTTGTAAGTAGTGGGTAGGTAGGTCATCTCATCTACGGTTTTTTCCTTATGTTTTTTCCTTATGCATATTTTTTTAATCGGCCCCCACACGTCACGTCACACAAACCCGATCGGACCGGTTCGGATTACAGGCGCGGATTTTAAGATCGAAAAAACCGGTTGCCGGAAGAGGGAAGAAATAGAAAGAAAATCAGGGGCTCTGTAATTGTGTGTGAAAGAGAGAGAGAGAGAGAGAGTGAGGGAGATTTTAGAAGCGAAAAGAAAGAGAAGAGATAGCAGAGCGGCGTAAGATAGACCATTGCAGAATCTTCGAATCACGGCTTCTTTCTGGGTTACTCGTTCTCTCTCTCTCTCTTCCTATCTCTATCTTCTTCGCGTGCTTCGTACGGTCTATTTAACGCTTATCTGCTTTCTCTACTCTCTCTCTCTACCCCTTCAGGAATTTTCTCACTCTACCTCTGTTAGCTTATGTGGGTTTCGAATTTCGAACCCTTTTAATTTCAGTTAATAATTTTGATCGTAGCTGTTGTACCTTTTGATTCAGACGCCTAAAAGACTTGTACTTTACTGCATATATATACTTCTGTGCTGCTTATACTTGTGTGTGTTTAAGTGATTTATAAAGCATTTTTATTCGGAAATAAAAATGGATAAAGAGGAGCCCGGGAATTCAGTCAATGCCTGCACCCTCGGCGGTGAAGGCAGACCTTCCTACTGGCTCGATGCGTGCGAGGATATCTCCTGTGACGATTATTTTATCGATTTCGAGCCCACCGTGACTGCCCCGCCTCCGCTCGCGCTTGATCCGCACTCCCAGGAAGGCTGCCTCGACCCCTGTTTCTTCGGTGGCATAGATCAGATTCTCGACAGCTTGAAAAACGGGGGCGTTGATTTACCAACTCATGCAGCCATCGCCAACGGAAATGGCAACAGCCAGAGTGAGCCGCTCTGTGTGCAGCAGAATCAAAACCAGTTTTCTTCGTCCAAGCACGAAGTTGTTAATTGCAACGGAAAACGGCCACCCGAATGTACTAATAACGGGTCTCATGATGTCAAAACTGAACCTAGCAAAAGGCCTCACGAGCTTCGCAACATGGAGCAAAGACACGACAGGAAAGTTCGTGGCTGGGACCCAAAGAGGGAGAGGAGGGTTTGGGAACGGGCCCCGGGAAGGAAGAGACAACGTGACTGGGATCATATGGATAATGAAGGGCACGATAGAGACCACCACCCGAAGAGAAGAGGTGGCTGGAAGGACAGGGACGGCAGGGAAGGAAGGGGCTACTGGGAGCGAGAGAAGGAAACAAACGAATTGGTTTTCCGTGCAGGTCCGTGGGAGTCTTCTCGGAATAGAGACGAGAAGGTCAACTCTCAGAGAGTCAGCAATTTGACTGAATGCTCGGTAAAGAAGAAAGAAGAAGACCAGCCGAAAGAGCAGCTTCCTGAGGAGCAAGCTCGCCGGTACCAGTTGGAAGTTCTCGAGCAGGCCAAGAGTAGGAACACAATTGCTTTTCTTGAAACTGGGGCTGGGAAAACCCTGATTGCAGTCCTGCTTATGAGAAGTGTGAGCACTGAATTGCAAAAGCAGAACAAGAAAATGCTGGCTGTGTTTTTGGTTCCTAAGGTTCCTCTTGTTTATCAGGTAGTATGAATGTAAACTTACTCACTTAACTTTTCAAATCATATGTGAATAAATTTATTTTTTAATATGCAGCAAGCAGAAGTAATTCGCGAGCGTACGGGTTATCAGGTTGGCCATTACTGTGGTGAGATGGGTCAAGATTTCTGGGATGCAAGGAGGTGGCAACGTGAGTTTGAAAGTAAACAGGTGATTTTGAATGTTACACGTATTGCTACACTTTGGTGGATCAGTACTCCTGTGTATTCATATGCACAAACATTGTTATTCAACCTTTCTAATCTATTGGTGCTTATTCAGTTATTCTAACTTTGGCTTGATATATTATATATGGTTGATTCCAATTTTAATAAATTAAATTGCACCATTTGCATCAATCAAGTTCTAATATAATTAGGTCATTATTGGCCGACTGCCTATGCTTTTGTGCCTCCTAGTATCTGATTAACTCTGGGATACAATATTTCTATTGATATTTGAAAACCAATTGCATTTCAAGTCATTGGAACTGAAGGGCCTTGAGCTGGTGGGTGGTGGTGGACCTATGAAATCATGTAGAAACATTTAGGATCAGTCTGAACATTTTTTCAGAACATAAGCAATTTGAAGTTACTTCATTCATCCAACTACTGGAATTTACTGAAACTAAGACGTGTCTAGTTTTGCTTACTCTGCTTATCCAGGTCTTAGTGATGACGGCTCAAATTCTTCTGAACATACTTAGACACAGTATAATAAAAATGGAAGCTATCAGTCTCCTTATTCTGGATGAGTGTCATCATGCTGTGAAGAAACATCCTTACTCTTTAGTGATGTCGGAATTCTATCACACAACACCTAAGGAGAAGAGGCCATCAGTTTTTGGGATGACTGCATCTCCTGTGAACTTGAAAGGTATGTTCCTGATTCTTTAAAGATGTCGGAATTCTTGTGTGAAGCATCTCGTAGTTTCAAAGTTCAGTAATATATTTATGGTCAATTTTATTTTGCAATTGATATTTTTATATAGTAGTAAGTAATCCATATGTCCATAATGATAGGCATAATTGCTACTTTTCGTTTGTCAAACAGATATAAATTGCATGGTTATTAACAAAAAGTATAATATGGAAGAGTGATTATTATTTATTAAATCAGGAAATTACTAATAAAATTATTATAATATGGAAGTGTGATTATTTCATTCTCGAAAAAATCAAAGTAGTATTGTCCTACCTTGTATTTTTTCAACTTTCTCCTTAAAAGCCAAACTCTGTTCATGTGCAACTCAGGTGTTTCTAGTCAAGTTGATTGTGCGCTAAAGATTCGCAATCTTGAAAGTAAGCTAGACTCCGTAGTTTGTACTATAAAGGACCGCGAGGAGCTGGAGAAGCATGTGCCAATGCCATCAGAAATGGTTGTGGAGTATGACAAAGCATCTAGTTTATGGTCCCTCCATGAGCAAATCAAACAGATGGAACAGACTGTTGAAGAAACTGCTCGCTCAAGTTCCAGAAAGAGCAAGTGGCAATTTATGGGTGCAAGAGATGCTGGAGCAAAGGAAGAGCTTCGTCAGGTTTATGGTGTGTCTGAAAGGACTGAAAGTGACGGTGCTGTGAATTTAATCCAAAAGTTGAGGGCCATCAACTATGCACTGGGTGAACTAGGGCAGTGGTGTGCTTACAAGGTGATGTAATTTACATATGATGTATTTTTATTATTTCATTCTTCTATAATTGCATTTCCTGGTTGAGCATTGGTAAAATTTTTGGATGACATTGGGTTCCAATAGTTTTCTATATTTTTTTTAAATATTAAATTTGGTTCTGCTTTATCTGATTCATCTCTTCTATATTGTTGCCGCTATGGTGGTTTTTACTACTCACTTATATGATTTTTTCTTTCAAGCCTCTTTTGACGGGGTGAATAGTGAAATATATGGACAAATGCGTTATAAGTTATAACGATTATTAATTACTATTAACTAATAAATTGTCTTTCAAAAATATTTTGAAGCGATTGGTAGGAGAATAATAAAAGTGGGTAAATAGTGAAATTTAAGAAGTTGTTTTTGGGAAAAACTTTACTTTGGATTTTTAAAAAATGAAATGGTATCCAGATGCCACATAAGATGACTGGAAACCTTTTGAACTATGGTGAGTCAAATTCAGCATTATCGATATATATCTGAAGCGTCATTCTTTTGCAGGTTGCACAATCGTTTTTAACTGCTTTGCAGAATGATGAGAGGGCAAACTATCAACTTGATGTTAAGTTCCAAGAGTCATACCTACATAAAGTTGTCTCTCTTTTGCAATGCCATTTGTCCGAAGGAGCCATTTCAGAGAATAATACTGGGGGAAGTGACACAGAATATACTACTGCCAATGAGAATGAGCTCGACGAGCCAGAGGAGGGAGAACTTACTGACAGTCATGGTGAATAATTTTATTTTAGTATCTTTACATTGTGCTTGTATGCATTATTACTTTTGACCCAATGATATTTACATTTTTATCATTTGATTTATCCTTTTGTGCTTCTACCGTCAGTGTGTCAATATTAACCTGGAATTACTAGAATTTACAGGCCCTTGATTTATAGGAGAAGGATAATAATTCAAATAAGGATAACAATGGTTCTTTAAAAAGATTTAATGCAGGACAATTCATGCGAATTTTTACGGTGTATCTTTTTGTTGATCTCATGAATTTTGTTTTTGTTTTATTCACACTTTACGGTTTATGATGACCAACTTTCTGATTGAAGCGCTCAATTTTTCTCACTTTTTTTCCAAGCTCAATCAAATATTTCTGTAAACATTATAATAGACTTAAGTTGATATTTTTTGTTCATTGGTTCAGATCATATGTATGTTTATATCCTTTCTCTCTTCCTTAATTATATTCAAATGTATAACGGGTTGGTATGGGTCTTTGTTAGTTGTCTCTGGTGGGGAACACATTGATGTGATTATTGGCGCTGCTGTTGCTGATGGAAAAGTGACTCCAAAAGTGCAGTCATTGATCAAAGTACTTCTGAAATATCAGCATACAGAGGATTTTCGTGCTATAATCTTTGTCGAACGTGTTGTGACTGCCTTGGTTCTTCCTAAGGTCAATTGAGTACATCATTCAAGCACATTGCATGAGTTTTGATTGCCTTCACGCAACAGTTAATCATCCCTTTATGCATGCATGCAGGTTTTTGCAGAGCTTCCATCATTAAGTTTTGTTAAATCTGCAAGTTTGATCGGGCATAACAATAGTCAAGAAATGCGAACTAGCCAAATGCAAGATACCATTGCCCGATTCCGAGATGGCCGTGTATGTTTTATAATTATTTAATTGCCTCAATCAATCACTCAGACCACTTTTTTGTGTGTGTTAGTATGGGCAGAGAGCACTGTCCCACCTTGTCACTGTGTTTTGCATCTTTGATATAGGCCAGTGAAATGTTCTCAGCCCAGGATGATAAAACCACTTCCAATTGAGAAGGGATCACTGGCTTGGGGTTTTATTATATAATTTCTCTGTTTTCCATTTTATAAAATGGCTTGATGCTTGCCTAACCAATTATGAACCCCAAATTGACATTTACCCATGTTATCACTTCTTATCAAAGTTCCCAAACAAAATTTGTACCGTGTTATAAATTTAATGTACTACCCCAAACAAAGTATATCACACCACTAATTTATTACTGAAAGCACTATCCTTACCACTCACACTAATCCATCCCATCAAATCAGTAAAATATGTTTTTTTTTTAATCTCAATAATTCATTTGCTTATATAATCTATTTTGCAGGTGACTGTTTTGGTTGCCACTAGTGTTGCCGAGGAGGGGCTTGATATACGGCAATGCAATGTTGTCATCCGCTTTGATCTTGCCAAAACTGTACTGGCGTATATTCAGTCTAGAGGCCGTGCAAGGAAACCCGGATCAGATTACATCTTGATGGTTGAGAGGTAACCTTTGGAGGTTCTTCTATTTCCAGTTTTTGCAGGTTTATCAATGGAAGAAACAATATATTTAGCTTAATATTTTATAATTATATGTAGAGGAAACCTGTCCCATGTAGCTTTCTTAAAGAATGCTAGGAATAGTGAGGAGACCTTGAGGAAAGAAGCCATTGAAAGGACTGATATTAGTCATATCAAGGATACCTGCAGCATGACTTCTGAGGCAATAGCTGATACTATATACCAGGTTGAATCTACAGGTGCTATTGTTAGCTTAAATTCTGCTGTTGGGCTCATTCACTTCTACTGCTCCCAGCTTCCCAGTGACCGGTACATTCTTTCTCTCTCACGACTGTTCTGATGCGTGCTTATCTTCATTGTCTCTGGTTCATACAGCTTATAAATATAGATTTCTCTTCTACCCCATGTTGACTCGAACCTTGGATTGGTCCTAGGTAGTGGGCGTTCGACTAGGCCAACCCATTTTTTTCTAAATTAATATTAGCTCAAATGTTATCTTTTATGCAGATATTCAATTCTTCATCCCGAATTTATCATGGAGCGTCTTGAGAAACCAGGGTACCCTACCGAGTATTCGTGCAAGCTTCAACTTCCATGTAATGCGCCGTTTGAGAAACTGGAAGGACCTCCATGCAAATCCATGCGCCTTGCGCAGCAGGCACACTTCATATACTAATTTTTTTTGCCACTTTGTTTAAAGTTTAAATGGAGTACCTAATTGATGGGGACATGCAGGCTGTTTGTTTGTCTGCTTGCAAGAAGCTCCATGAGATGGGAGCATTTACTGACATGCTGTTGCCGGATAAGGGAGTCGGAGGAGAAGTGGACAAAGTTGAACAAAATGATGATGGGGATCCTCTTCCTGGGACCGCTAGGCATAGAGAATTTTACCCTGAAGGAGTAGCTGACATTCTCCAGGTTGGTTTTTCAATATCTTCTTTCAGGTGAACAACTTTTTTATTGTTGAAGGGTAACACTATTGATATGGGTTTAATATCGATGCTCGATGCATATAAACTCGTGTCATAATGTACTTTGTATTACATATAGTATGATTTATCTGGGTTGCTAGTTTGTGTATGGTGATTGGGATCTTAATACTCAAACTTGTTATAAAATAGAATTTGGAGTATTATTTGTAAAAATTAAATCTGTTATTTTTTTAAATCGAATAAAAAGAGACGCAGCATTTACTTTTGGATCTGACGTCTGCAGGGCGAATGGATATTATCAGGGAAAGGCTCTCATGACCCTGACTCCAACTCCAAATTGCTTCGTCTTTTCGTGTATTCAGTTAAATGTGAAAATGTTGGCTTCTCCAAAGATCCCTTATTAACTCAAGTTTCAGAGTTTGCAATATTGTTCGGCAATGAATTGGATGCAGAGGTATCATATTTTCTTTTCAATCTTTGACTAATGCTGAGTAAGGTTCTTTATGCAATCAACCACATATCCTTCTTAGGTCTTATTGATGTCAATGGATCTATTCATTGCTCGCTCAATGATAATGAAGGCATCACTTGTCTTTAAAGGGCCTACAGAAATAACAGAAACTCAGGTGCATTGAGCATAGATCTTTACTTAATGAATTTTTTGGTTTTCTTTTGACAATTTTGTGAAACACTTGTATTCGTTCATACACAGTTGGCGTTGCTCAAGAGCTTTCACGTACGTCTGATGAGCATTGTGTTAGATGTGGATGTTGAACCATCCAACACTCCTTGGGACACTGCAAAGGCTTATTTATTTGCTCCTTTGGTGGGAGTTGGGTCAGCTGATTTTACGGCTAATATCGACTGGGACCTAGTTGATAATGTTTCAAAGACTGATGCATGGAACAATCCACTACAGAAAGCCCGACCCGATGTTTACCTCGGCACTAATGAGCGTACTCTAGGTGGAGACCGAAGGGAATATGGATTCGGAAAATTACGACATGGCATGGCTTTTGAACAGAAAAAATCCCACCCTACCTATGGAATTAGGGGAGCTGTTGCTCAGTTTGATGTGGTGAAAGCATCTGGATTAGCACCTGAAAGAGATGCTAAAGAAGTGCCCCATCAGGTTGATTTAGCAAAAGGGAAATTGATGATGGCTGATTCTTGTGTTGAAGCAGAATATCTGATGGGGAAAATAGTTACTGCAGCTCATTCTGGAAAGAGATTTTATGTAGATTCTGTTCGGTTTGAGATGACGGCGGAAAACTCGTTTCCAAGGAAAGAAGGCTACCTTGGTCCCTTGGAGTACAGTTCTTATGCCGATTATTATAAGCAAAAGTATGTTTTATATCTTTGTAAATTTCCGTTAGTGTAGATTTTATTTTATCAATGTCTCCCTCCCTCAACTCCTTACTCCCTCATATGAAGTGTATGGATCTTTTTCTCGTCTCTCCCACAGTGTGCTATAGTTTTCTTTTCCCAAACTAAGACACTCAAATTAATTGCAGGTATGGAGTAGATTTGATGTACAAACAGCAACCTCTGATAAGAGCCCGTGGAGTTTCATACTGCAAGAATCTCTTGTCCCCTAGATTCGAACACTCTGATGGTAATACTGAATGTAGTTAATTCTCTCTTATCATTTTTGGGCAAGATCAATTTATCCTGACATATAATTTACTGTGTACCTTTTTATTGTAGGCGATTCTGAAGAGACACGTGAGAAAATTTATCACGTCTTTCTCCCTCCTGAACTCTGTTTTGTGCATCCACTTCCTGGATCACTAGTTAGGGGTGCTCAAAGATTGCCATCAATCATGAGAAGGATCGAAAGTATGCTGCTTGCTGTTCAGCTTAAGGATATCATTAATTACCCTGTTCCCGCTTCAAAGGTTTCGGAAATTTTCTGAAAATTAATTTCCCAGTCACTTTTATATTTTTTACCTGATCGTAAGCTTTCATTTGCAGATTCTAGAAGCCTTGACTGCAGCTTCATGCCAGGAGACTTTCTGTTACGAAAGAGCCGAGCTCTTGGGTGATGCCTATCTCAAATGGGTTGTGAGTAGATTTCTTTTCCTTAAATACCCACAGAAACACGAAGGTCAGCTCACTAGGATGAGACAACAAATGGTGAGCAACATTGTACTGTATCAATTTGCATTGGACAAGGGGCTCCAGTCGTACATCCAGGCAGATAGGTTTGCCCCTTCTAGATGGGCCGCGCCTGGTGTGCTTCCGGTCTTTGATGAGGACACCAAGGAAGAAGAGTCTTCATTATTTGGTCTGGAAGCAGATTATAACGACGTGGCAAGAAAGACCCGTGAGGATGATGCATATGAAGAATACGAAATGGAAGATGGGGAACTCGAAAGCGACTCGAGTTCCTACCGCGTGCTATCTGGAAAGACACTTGCGGATGTTGTTGAAGCATTGATTGGTGTGTATTATGTCGAGGGTGGAAAACACGCTGCCAACCACCTTATGAAATATATCGGGATTGATATAGAATTCGATTTGAATGAGATAAATTACTCTGTGAAGCCGAGTGAAGTTCCAGACAGTATACTGAGGACAATTGATTTTGATTCATTAGAAGGTTCCTTGAATCTCAAGTTTAACGAGAAGGGTTTGCTGGTGGAAGCTATAACACACGCATCACGCCCGTCTTCTGGAGTGTCTTGTTATCAACGGTTGGAATTTGTCGGTGATGCTGTCTTGGATCACCTCATTACAAAACACCTCTTTTTCACGTATACTGATTTGCCACCAGGACGTTTGACTGACTTGAGAGCTGCCGCTGTGAACAATGAGAATTTTGCACGTGTTGCGGTTAAACATAGCCTTCATTTACACCTTCGGCATGGATCAACGGCTCTTGAGAAACAGGTTTTTTTTTGTTTTTTTTTTCTGCATAGGGATTTTAATTACACAGCCATCTGACTTCGTTTTCTTCGGGGGTTTCCAGATTCGGGATTTCGTGAAGGAGGTTCAAACTGAACTTTTGAAACCTGGTTTTAATTCTTTTGGTTTGGGGGATTGCAAAGCTCCTAAAGTTCTTGGAGACATATTCGAATCAATTGCTGGGGCCATCTTTCTTGACAGAGGATGTAACACTGCAGCTGTGTGGAAGGTTTATTACTTTTTACTTTTTTTACTTTTTTTTTCCTCATCATTAATTTTTATCTTGTAATTTGGGTCATTCGGAATTCGTTGAATTAAACACCTCGAACCGTTCTTTTTCGGTTTAGGTCTTTCAACCCTTATTACAGCCAATGGTCACCCCAGAAACTCTACCAATGCATCCTGTCCGAGAATTACAAGAAAGGTGCCAGCAACAAGCTGAAGGTCTCGAATACAAAGCCACCCGAAGCGGGAATTTGGCCACTGTGGAAGTGTACGTGGATGGTGTTCAGGTCGGAGTTGCTCATAATTCCCAAAAGAAAATGGCCCAGAAATTAGCCGCTAGAAATGCTCTCGTTGCTATGAAGGAAAAAGAGTCTGTTGAAGCCGCCAAAGAGAAAGAGGAGGCTGCTGGGAAAGATAAGAAGAACGGGAGCCAAACTTTTACCAGGCAAACATTGAATGATATTTGCTTGCGTAGAAACTGGCCAATGCCCCTATATAGGTAAGAGAATATCTTTCTGATTACAATCTTTGGCTTATCTTCCCGAAATGCCCTCAATAACCAATTATGTTCGTATGGTTCAGGAGTGTACAAGAGGGTGGTCCTGCACACGCAAAAAGATTTACGTTTTCTGTACGTGTGAATACTTCTGATAAGGGGTGGACGGACGAATGCATTGGTGAGCCGATGCCAAGTGTCAAGAAAGCCAAAGACTCTGCGGCAGTTCTCCTCCTTGAACTTTTGAATAAATGGTATTCGTAAAATTACACTTTTTTTTTTGGAGCTACCACAATTTCTATGCTTGGTTCTTGAGAAGTCCCAACAGAAGTATGGCTTTTGGGGCTATTTTTTTTTACCATGTTGCTTTGTATTTTTTCTTTATGATCATTAAAGACCAGAGGCTTGTGGATATGTTGAGGCAATTAAATCCATTCTTAACCTTTCTTTTTTTAGTCAATTCATTTATCTCTCATTTTTTTATATAATGTAAACCCACTTATTTTATACATCACAGCTAAAATTGTACTAATAATATCAAATTTTTAAAAAATGGAGTATGTAATAATTCGTTACATGACCATAAGCTGATTTAAAGACTAAAAAAAACAGTAATATTTTTCATTTTTTTATTTTAAACATGAAAATTTATATTTCCTGGAACTTGGGATTAGAAAGATACGGAAGGATCAAAGATATGTCCGAATGTAGCGTCACCCTGACGTCTGCTTGATGAAAAAGACAACACAATAAAATAAAATAATTTTATTTATCGAAATTGATGTTTCTTGATGAACAAGCCGCTTTGTAAACGGTCAAATCAATTTTCTTTGTGGACTATTTGTGCCCACGATTTTTGCTGAAAATGTCGTTTTGAATAATTTTATGATTGATGCAATTTAATAAATGTTACTAAACAATAGATAAATATTGCATTAATTTGCAAAAATTATTTCAAACAAATAATTTACAAGCAATTTTTGTCACATTGAAAAACATTTTTTTTAATTAAATTAATACTATTTACAAATGAAAAATGGTAAGCATGCGACAAACAACCCGCAATGGTAATGACACGTGGCACCAAACAAAATCACAGAAAACTTTTCATGGAAGAAAAATATCAATCACACGGCCAAACCTAAAAATCACAAATTCATTAAAATTCAATAAAAATTAAATTACCATAATTAAATATTTTAATAAATAAATAAATAAAAGATAAAAAAAAAACAATAAAAAGTTACAGTCTTTTGTGAGCTAACCCAAGTTGCTTGGAAACTCTCAATACACAACAGCAGCCGCCCCTTCTCCCTTCCTCTGTTTCATGCTCTCTCTTTTTTTCCCTTTATTTTTTCAATTATTTACTTATTGTTCGTTCTGGATTTGTTGGATTCTCGAAGGTTTGCCATTCTTTAGGTATTTTCTCACTCTGTTATTTTTCTTTATGTTCCAGAAATGTAAAAAAGTTTGTATTGCAGTTTTACAATAGCTGACTAGTCTCACTCTCCGAAGTGTTTTTCTGTGTTTCTTTTTTCTGGGTTCTTGTGATGTTTCGTAATGTGGGTCGCTCTTGATTTTATTTTCCCCTTTTATTTTCTTGGAATATTGGGCGTTTTCTTGTATGATTGTTGTGGTGTATAAAATATGATGGAGTGTTTTTTTATTTCTTTTTTTTTTTTGTTCTTTTTTGTGGTTTTAGTGTGTGTATGATGCAGGTTTTTCTTGATTAGCTTCTGTATAGGGTAAAGATTGAATTTTTTTCATAAAAAAATTAGCTTTGATATGATCTGAATCTAGTGTTGAAATAGTAGAGCTGCATAAATGCTAGTAGTTCATGATTTTACTGGAAAAGTATGAAACGTTCAAGGGAAATCGAGCTTTCTACAAAACTAAGGCATTGATACCTTGTAAAATACTCGTTCTTTCGACCAAAATTGTAAATTTATACGAAGTCCGGATGTTCATTGATGATAGCAATTATGACTGCTTCAAGATGTTTCATCTGTGGAATTTTCTGTTACTGAAATTTCTCTTTCGGACTGGTCTTGATATGGTGAGTTGGTGATACACATTTTCAGCTGTCATTTTAGACCGTATACCACTAATTCTTTGTTACTCAATGATTATACATACATGTGTAGTTCTCTTCACAGTTGGATCTTTGTTTTGGTAACTAGGTCAAAATCAAGGACACTTTTTTTCAAATCAACCCTTGTTTTTACACAATCTTTTGAAGTTTTTTTATCTCTTAACTTAATTGCTGATTCTTACAGACAATGTTACGTGCAAAGCACCTCGGCACACTATCCCAGTCGGCTCGATCTTTCTTATTCAGCGGGTCAAGATGCAGTCCAGCCGATGGAACCAACTCATGCACTTGCTCAGATGAAGAGACCTGTATTTCTAAACGACCCCTAAGAATATCAAACGTTCCTAAACACACAGTCCCACATGCCTCCCTATTATCAAAACCTCATTTAGTGCCCGTAAGTCCACTAGCCTCTGTTGTCTTGGTAAAAGAAGCCAATGCAATAAAACCTGAAAATGCTCATCCGTCGCAAGAAGTAGTTGGCGAAGTAAGATATCTGGATGAACCCGATGTCAAGGAGACAATTGTATATTCTTCACCTCCTATAGCTGACCATTTTGTTAAAGCGGGTATGGCGGCTGTTGGCCTTTTATCCGACTTGGTAAATTATCGTATCCCAATGCAAAGTGGAAGTTCAATGCTGACAACATCGCCAAACTCTGTAGTTGACCGCAATAAGCCAGTCTCTAATGTAAGCAGATCTGTAAATACGAAAGCCTCTAAAAAGGACAGGGTGTACGTAAAACCATGCACTGAACGAACTTCTGGACCAATTGTCGGGGATAATAGATCAACTTCAGCAAAAGTTGACAGTTTCTCCGAGAAAATTGTAGAAGAAATTCATGGAGAGCCTTTTGACAAGGTAAAATTGGTTCCTCAAAAACCGAGAACATATTCTAACAGGTTCATGCCAAGCACGCCCCGTAAGTCAGAGGGGTTCAATAAGGCAATGCCCATGGCTAGGCAATCTTTAAATTCGAATACAGTCGTTGGAAGTGTTTATCGCATTTTGCACCAGTACAATTGGAGCCCTGCCACAGAAGAAGCCCTTGGGAGACTCAACTGCTCGCTTGATGCCTACCAAGCGAACCAAGTCCTCAAGCAGCTTCAGGATTACACAGTGGCTCTCAATTTTTTCTACTGGCTGAAACGAAAACCAGGCTTCAAGCATGATGGCCATACGTACACTACCATGGTCGGTATTCTTGGTCGTGCTAGGCAATTCGGAGCCATTAATAAATTGCTTGACCAAATGGTCAACGATGGCTGCCAGCCGAATATTGTTACTTATAATCGTCTTATCCACAGTTACGGCCGGGCTAATTACTTAAACGAAGCAATGGGCGTTTTTAACCAGATGCATAAGGTTGGATGTGCGCCTGACCGAGTCACTTACTGTACACTCATTGACATCCATGCGAAATCTGGTTATTTGGATGTTGCCATTGACTTGTATCAGAGAATGCAAGAAGTTGGGCTTTCTCCAGATACTTTCACTTACAGCGTGATCATTAATTGTTTGGGAAAAGGTGGCCACTTGGCGTCGGCCCACAAATTATTTTGCGAGATGGTTGATCAGGGCTGTGTCCCGAACCTTGTGACGTATAATATAATGATTGCTTTGCATGCAAAGGCCCGGAATTACGAGAACTCTCTACAGTTATACCGTGACATGCAAAAGGCTGGATTCGAGCCCGACAAAGTGACGTACAGTATAGTCATGGAAGTTCTTGGACACTGTGGGTTCTTAGATGAGGCTGAGGCTGTTTTTGCTGAGATGAAGAGGAAGAATTGGATCCCGGATGAACCCGTTTACGGGCTTCTAGTTGACCTGTGGGGAAAAGCCGGTAATGTAGAGAAGGCGTGGGAGTGGTATCAGGCCATGCTTAATGCGGGCTTATGTCCTAATGTCCCCACGTGCAACTCCTTACTTAGTGCATTCCTTAGAGTACACCGTCTTCGCGATGCCTATAACTTGCTTCAGAGCATGGTTGGGCTGGGCCTGAGCCCATCTCTCCAGACCTACACTCTGCTCCTCAGCTGCTGCACAGAGGCCCAGACGTCGTTCGACATGGGCTTCTGCTGTCAGTTGATGACCGTCACGGGCCACCCAGCCCACAAATTCCTGGTCTCCATGCCGCCCCCCGGGCCCAATGGGCAGAAGATGCGGGACCACGTGAGCAAATTTCTTGACATGATGCACAGTGAGGACAGGGAAAGCAAACGGGGACTCGTGGATGCAGTTATCGACTTCTTCCACAAGACAGGCTTGAAAGAGGAGGCGGGGTCCGTCTGGGAGGTTGCTGCTCAAAAGAATGTGTATCCTGACGCAGTTAGGCAGAAGGGTTCGCGCTATTGGCTTATAAATCTGCACGTGATGTCGGATGGGACAGCTGTCACTGCTCTGTCGAGGACTCTTGCTTGGTTCCGTAAGGAGATGCTCGTTTCGGGGATTTGTCCGAGCCGTATTGATATTGTGACTGGGTGGGGTAGGAGAAGCAGGGTGACGGGTACGTCCATGGTTAGGCAGTCGGTGGAAGATTTGCTCAACATGTTTAGGTTTCCGTTTTTTACAGAGAACGGTAATTCAGGCTGTTTTGTAGGGTGTGGAGAGCCTCTCAATCAGTGGTTGCTTGAATCTTATGTTGAGCGGATGCATCTACTGTAAGTTAGTAGTAGTAGTACTAGTGTTTTTCTTTTGTCCTGGCCGGTTTTGTTATGTCGATGAGGGACGTGGGATTTGTAGTCGAGTATTAGAGTGGGTGACTGAAAAACTCTATTATGTGTTATTAGCATGAAATTTAACATGAATCTTTTTGAGAGGGTTTTAGTGATTGTTGTATTCTGTTATTTCTCTTTGGGTGTTGATCTTTGCTGGTGAGCATTATCCCTTATTCTGGTGTCATGATGTTTGTTTTTTTTATTCGACGCATAATCAAAGCGTTGTTCATAGAGATCGATCAAGACGAGGCATATACACGAAAGCATTATAATGTCATACATAGTTAACCACTGCAGGATCTTGAACTGTTGCTAGTGATGCACATTCAGCTGAACAGAAATGAGGTCAAGGGAACGATAAAACTATTCTTTTCTCCCGGTCACTAAAACGAGCGAAACACAGACGGAAAAAGGGGTTGAAACACGACGAAGAATCCCTGCAGTTTGTATTTAGTTGACACTGGTAAGGCTAAAACAAGCAGCAGCACTTTTCAACTCATTCTCTTCCATCTGCTGTATTGAATCTTCCATTAATGCTGATTCCAAGCTGTCAAATATACATAAATGATTTTTCAGTTTGAAATGACATACATACGCACAATATCACAGAATAGAGTGACATATATATGTATATACCTGGAATCGCACTCCTTGTGGTCGAAAAACGGATGCAACCCTCGACTTGTTTCTTGAAACGTCGATTGGGTTCGATCGACGAACAAAGACGAATCAATATCAGTACCAATCGTAATGTGTTCCTTAGAATCCCAATTGGAATCGACCACTGAATCCACGGCGTCGATCAACACGCCGCCTCCGCCTTCGCCCTCGTTTCCTAATTGTACTTGCAGCAACATCGATTCTTGACGGCGGTGGTGCGCGAGTTGCCGGAGAACGAGGCGGAGCTCCTCCTTGGCAATTTGAATCTGGTACATGAGATGCCGTATTTCAACCAAGCACCCGTACACGGGGTACTTGTCGCGCATCGCCGCGTGGAATTTGATGGACTCGACGGCGACGGCTCTCTCGCCCGGAGTGCGTAGCCCTTTGAGAAGGTTCTGCACGTGCTTCACCCCGAACAGGCGGTGCACGCTCTGGAACACGTTCGGTTGGTCGCCGGGGAAGAAGGGGGCGAGGAGACAATCCGGCGCGCACCGCCTCCTCTGGTGCTTGCAGGCGGCACACGCTTGGCCGCCGGTGCCGCCGCTCTTTAGGGTCATTCTGTTTGTCTGCGCCGGCGTATATAATTATATATATATATATATATATATAATTGTATATATATAATTCAAGAATGAGTAATTTGGATTATAGTGAAGAGAATAGTGTGAGTGACTGAGTAAAGATATAAGGCGGAAATGAAGGGGCGTGGTAGTGCAGAGTCCTTACTTGCTCAGGAAAAATATTTCTCCGATTTTGTAGGGCTGCGGTTGGCATCATTCAAAATTTAAAAAAAAATCTTTTTGTTAGTTTAAAATAGCTTTTCAATAATTTTAACAACCCCTAATGTTTCTTGATTTTTGAGAAAAAGGAAATGTCGATTTAACAATGAAGCAGATGGAGTAAAAACCCGTAGTTTGGTAATGTTAAAATCAATAGTAAGGGGTATTCATTGAAGAGACTCAAATGGTATGTATATACATACAATGAATGTTTTCAAATGAGCCTTGTGTTAAAGGAACTACAATGTGGGCACTTGTGGTAAAGCCAGTGAAAAGAAGCATTTCCTCTTTTCTCACAGTCGTTGCATAATATAACCTGCATCTCCGTTGTCTGGTCAGGAGTTTTCTCTTCGGCTAACAAAGCATCTAACATTTCAAAGTACACCTGAACACGAAACAAAATTACTTTATTCGTTTAAATTACACTGCACCGTGTCTTCAGTTTTATACGGAGGGAGCTCAGCTTGCAAATAAGAACCGAATGCCATATTCAAATTCGATTTTGCGTAAAAACTCAGGATATGTACTAACCTGCATGTCACCCAGTGACTTGCTACAAATTGGGCAAATATAGTGAAAATATGTGTAGTCCTGAACAACACGGTAAGAGATAATAAGATGTACTGTAATTTTTTTTACAAAGCAAACAAAATATAGTTGTAAATTATGTTATTTTTTATGAATATCTGAAAATTTTCATACCTTAAAACAAGATGAATGCATCAAATGCCCACAAGGTAGTGCTTTCACTGGAGAGTTGGATGTGAAGATGTACTCGTGGCAAATTGGACAGTTATCCTCGAGGCACTTCTCTCTACATACATGTACAAAGAGAGACCTTGACATACATGCATTGCATTTCATGCAATGGAAGTAATCTATGCCCAACCCCTTTCCGACTCGGCACAAGTTGCAATACGGACAATGGTATATTTGCCTGCGAAAATTCTCTCTGTCAGAATCACTCAGTAAGTAATTTTTGTATGGTAACACTTTAGTCTAATGAAAAAGGAATATATATATATATATATATATATATATATATATATAAATGATTAATGGAATACAGCCGAGTAGCAGACATCACTAAAATCTCTTCAGGCTCTTTTGCAACGTAAAACATTTGAGGAAAATGACATTTTAACACTAATCAATTTACGTAGTTCAAAAATGTTATAATAGCACTTCAAATATTTAAAAAATAATAATTCCAACAAAAACCAGGTCAATATCATCAACTTACCGTCCATCTCCATCATCAAACAATTTGCAAATCCTGCAATAGTATCTTCCCATAGAAAAGCCATTGCAAGAATCGCTAATACATTGTGAGCCCATCGGCTGAAGTACAAGGCATTTCATGCACATCATTTCTGTTATAGATTTCCTGTAGAAATCAAGAATGGGTGTTGCATGTCAGAAAATGAATTAACACATTATTTGATCAACAACCTAAAATCATGCATGATACTCTAACCTGTCCACTGAATGATCAGTTAGGTCATCATGGCAACGTATGCAAGTGTAAAGCTTATTGCAACATGGTGCAAGAAGCTTGCAATTTCTCTTGTAATGTTCGCAGCCAAATGTAAGTTTGAGAGGGTCTTGATAAGATGGACTTTGACCTGGAATCTCATCTTTAATAATTGCCCCGCAAATTTTTTCTTGAGATATTTTTTGCGTTATAGTCCAACGACTGCAATTCAAAATAATAAAAGGTGTAAAGTCCAGAAAATGGACACCCATAAACAACCGATGACTAATAAGTGAACTATTTAACTGGAAGCTTCAATCACAAGTGATAAAATCTAGTTGCGTAGAAATGCACCAACACTATCATTCAAAAGACAACCGAAATATTACCAGCACTTAGAATATAAGTGTGCTGAATAAAAACAAAATATAATGTTTCTTGTTACCTCATTAGCAAATTCTGGATTATATATGATTTATCCTGAAGATCTAAATTCGAGTCGCGCGATACTCTTCTTATCATAGTTTCCAAATCCTCCTGATTCATGCATAGAGGGTGCTCCCGAACGCTCAATTTCTGACAATGTTGGCATTTCTCATCAACCTCACTGAGTATCTTCTCAACCTCAGACTGATTTTGGCTTAAATCTTGGGCTCCACAGACAAATGTTGATTCATCGACATCACGAGATCCAGAAAGCTTAAGATCGGAAAATTTATTTTCCTTCCGTGTCCAACTATGATCACCTTTTTGAGCTTGAGTACCATCATTCGTTAGATACCTTGAAACAACTTCCAACGGGTCAGCAGCAGCCAATGAAGGAGAAGGTATTGATTTCTCTTCTGTTTCATTGGAGTTATAACTTTTCATACCTTCCCACCACTCACGTAACCATTCATCAAACTTTGTGTATCTTGTAACTTTGAGCCATAAAGAAATCACAGAATTCTGCTCCTTGAGGTTCAGGTATGCCATTAACCAGGGAATCATTTCTTGTAGAATTTCTGCTCTCATCACCCCAAGCATATGTCCAACAAACTTTTCTTCTTCCTCAGTTGAGAAATATCTTCTGAACAAAGGAAATATTTCAATTTCTTCGCGGTGTATATGGTCAGATAGTACTTGATGCATGGACACGCACGTGTCATGGAGCCTTAAACACAGCTGGTACTGCTTTGGCCTATCATGAAGTTCAGAGATATGGTTCAGGATCACATATATTTTTCTGAATTGTATGGTTTCCAATTGATGGTCAATGCAGTAGGATTGGCTTATGTTTTGGAGTGCTCCCTTTGACTCCAGAGCGGGAAAGCAGATTTCATCCTCCGAGTTGCTATGAAGTTGAAAGAATTTACTCAGGAGTTCAAAGCGGCTCTTAAACTCTGCAAGTAATCCGAAATTCTCAACCAGCTTAGAGGATAGGCTAACGAGATATTCCATATCTTTTATGAGAGCTCTGTGTATGTAAAACACAATGTCCATTGGTTTGGACTCAAGTGCCAGAAAGGTGGCATGGTTATATTCTGCAAAATTCTTTTGAAGGGTTGCCTTTCTTTTGAACATTTGAGAAAAGAATTTGTGAAGGTTCATCCCACTAGGATAAGATATACCATGATTCTCAATAGGAATAGAATCAGAAGAGGAGGTGGTAGCCACACTTTTCTTCATCGTTATTGCTGACATTGTTTTGAGCAGTTGACTAGAGGTTACAGTATTCTGCCCATTTTCTTTGACCAAGTAAAAGCTTCTACCATCAAACATTTCTTGAAGATCTTGTCTAAATTTGTCAATGGAGATTTTACCCGAGGAACCTATGCGAACCCATTCATGTAGAAGTGATGTAAAGGAATCGTTTATGGATGGGAAACCCAATTTTATGTTCTTTAGAATTGAGTTGGACTGGTTGTCATTTAAGTGAGCTGAGAACCAAGTAACGGTGCACCTTAGCAACCCAAGTGGCATCGTATGAAGGGTTGTGTACATTAACCACAACTGCATTTCACTGGTACAGATCTCGCTAATAGATGGGAGAACCTGGAAGAAACTGAAAATAAAGTTACTGAAGCAACATCACACCGAACCTAAATATAACTTATTGACTAGATCACTCAAAAGATTGTATACTGCGTGCATGTATAAATGAAAGGTGCTTACACTGTAGGTTCATATAATTGAATGCACATTTTGTACATGTTTGTTTTCCCATCGCAAGAAAAAGAAAATATGAACTTCTGGAACATAAATAACAAGATAACTTTTAATATACATGTCAGAATACTTGAGAACCCAATATACCTAAAATATTTTTTAGATATGATGTACGCAATCATCTGATTGGTGTCATATTGTGAAGCCTTAAGTTCATCAAAATTCCAAGAAACAAAATTTTCATTATATATCATGCAATATCTAAGTTTAGTCTAATCATTTTTTTCAAAATTTGTGATGTACTTTACTATTTATTAAACTTTTTTGGAAATATATTTGGTTCTCATAACCAAATATATACATGGAAGAAGAAGGATATTATGAAAGAAAGTAAAACAGCAAATTGTACCTCTGTTTCGAGGAAAATCAGGTTCTTCCCAAGCCCCCTAACAAGGGTTTCCAACTCCTGACAAAGCATCTCTACAAAGTTTTTTAGTTGTGCCGAACCTTGATGCTCATAGTATAGCAACCTTTGAAAACCTTTAATGTAGATTTCATCAATAAGTGGACTGCATAGAGAAGTGGTGTTTTTCGAAAGAACACTTAGCAATGGGTAAGCAAATTTGTCCAATGAATTGCTGCAATCAAATGAGCAAGATAGAAACTGTCAATAAGAAAGAAATGCATACACTGATACACATATATATTCATGCAAGAGTTTCAGTGTGTCACATTTTTTCAACATGCGCATTAGTCACTAGTCAAGATACATAACCTATTGCTAGAAACATTAAATTATTATTATTCCCCAAAAATAAAATTGGGATCAAGAGGAATTCAATGATTAATATAGGCACTAAAGTATATCATTCTATAGAATAATCGAAGAGATGTCTAATTGAATGTCTTAACAATAGTGTAGGTGCATTGCATTATAACAATATTGTCTTAAACTCAACCAAGTTGGGAAGTCGAAAAAAAAAAAGGTTCTTCAATCATTGTCGTTACCTATAGAAGATCAGGACATCTGTAATAAATTTTATTTGCAAAATGACGGAAGATAAGCCTGAACAACAGTTTGAGCTTCGTATTCGATATAATTCCTCTATAACTTGATCGAAATCTCTTCTCAGAGCAGCATGCCAAAGGTAGATACCCTTGATGGGGGTCTCAACGTCACTTATTTGAACCGAACTTGCTTTCTTGTGTTGCTCTTTTTGTTTGCAACTAATCTGAGGTGGGTATAATTTATGTATATCCTTGAAACCGGACAACTCATTTAACAGTTGACACAATTTATAAGTCTCAGAAGATCTCTCCTCGTGCTGAATCCAGGAAATGACCACCTACGCGTATCGCACGATTAAATTTAAAAACCCGAACTGCATATTTTCAGAAATCTAAGTACATGAAGTGTCTACCTCTTGAAGCTTTCTGTCTTTAGGTATGATAAGCTTTACGCAATCGAGAACATCTTGTTTTTCTTCCGTTGTAAGAATAAGAGTCATCCAAGGAAGAAATTCCTCCAGTAGTATCACGGGAACACGACACATATACTGCCAGACCAGCTTAGACTGTTCTGCAGGAGTGAATTTCCGCAGCAGTGGAGGAAAAATCTGCATCCTCATGAACATATAACGAATTATCAGCGGAACGAATCTTCGGGGGTTAAAGCAGAAACTAATTTTAACGAGAGTGGAAGTATTTGATGAGCACCTGTTGCTCTTCTTTGTGCATATGTTGATTAAGCATGGTCCGAATAGTACCGATCGAAAAAAGAAGCTCTCGAAACATCTGAGGATCATCGTGTTCTTTCTTCATCAAGAGATCCAAGTGATTGAAAACAGAGTTGAATTTATCATCGATAAATTTATGTTCAAGTTCATAGGTCGACACCACATTCTTTACTAGAGCATCAAACGCCACAAAAATGACCTGTTGAAATAATTCAACAATTAAAATTTCGAGCCCAAATCAAGTAATTATCCAAAATAAAACCTAGCTAACCTCATCCTCGGCAGCGGAGTGGTAGTTGTAAACAAGCCTCAGGAAGTCCAGCCGCCGGCCGAGGACAACCGCAATTTCACGGCGCGCCTCCGGGCAACTCGAGGCGGCCTCCGCCGTCGCGTGGTGGATGGAAGCGAGCTCCGCGCGAAAAGCCTTGTGAGTAGCGACGAAGAAAAGAAGCGGCGCATCGGCCAGCCTGGCGGCCGGCCATTCCTCCTCCTTCTCGGACTCTCCCCCGGCCATTATGAAGTGAGGTGCCGGAGCTGCCGCCGCCACCGCCTCCTTTCATCCACGGCGAGGGAGACCAAAAGGGGAAGAAAGTCCAGCATTTGAAATTAATGGTCCTCTCCTCCTCTGTGTGGATTAGAGGCCTCATTATTATTATTATTATTATCAATCAGTTTACTTCAAACAATTTACTACTAATATTTAAAAAAATGAGATTTGGACGTTTTATCCAACGGTGAGAAGGGCGCCACAGCCCCTTTGTTCGCTTGTACGTAGAAAGGGATGAAGACCAATTGAATAGTGCCACGTATGCAGATGATTTCGATTAGGCGTAGACTTGGTCACACTCAACTCACACCGAATTTTTTTTAGTATCATTAAGACATTAACTTTCATAAGAAAATTTTAATTATCATAATTAAATTTAAAAGTAAATATTTTAGTGAAAATAATTAAGTTTATCAATTAATTTATTAATTAAATAAATTGCATATATTAATTAAATATATTAATTAAGTATTTTAATGATATATTAATTAAGTAAATATATCAATTAACTGATTAACGTGTATAAGAAATCATGTGTAAGAAATTAATTAAAATTATCAATTAATTGATTAATTAAATAAATTGCATATGTTTTTTTATAAGTACACACTAACACACGTATGTAAATAATTGATTGATTAATTAAATAAATTGCACTGTAAAAAATAGTAAATTCTTAATTTTTCTAAGAAAAATTAATATTAATAAATTAATTAAAATGAATTAATTATTAAATCTATTGAATACAGATTTTAGTTATGTAAAATAAATTTAAAAACAAAGGTATAATTAAATGATGAGTTTTGTAATTAATTACTTTTAAAGTTGGATCAATACTTCTTGATTCAATTTCATTCGTACCAAATCAAATTATTTTTTAATATTCAGTTTCGTATATGTAAGGTTTTGAGTATTTTTTTTTAAACAATTCAAATTATAAATTCAATTAATAATCGATATTATTCGAATTTATTGTTTTAGACATTCGAATATATCATATTACTTCAAAATTTATACAATAGCAAATATTTCAATACATTTCAATATTTCATTCTATTTTGTTGAAAAAAATAAAAGTATTTTTCACTTATCAATTTTTTTATTTTTTTATTTCTAATTGTTTAAAAAAATAATTTTGAAAAAATAAATAAGACTACTAATCTATACATTTTTTTGTTATTTTAATTGTACATATATATATTTTTATTTATTTATGTATTTCACACTATATATTTATCTTAATTTTCTTTATTATTTTAATATGCTCCATATATATTTTTTTATGAGTTAATTGATAAAAATACCCATTTTTAATTAAATGGACTAAACTATCCTCACTTTTGAGCATTTTTAAAAATTTAGGTGTATTGACTTTACTATTTGTAATAGTTATACTTTTCATTATTATTTTTATGTTGTTATGTGTAAATTTATTTTTTGAAATAATGTTGTTATCTATTCAAATTGATTTTTTATATATTACGGAGTATAAAAGATATATTTTGCAAATTGATTTTTTATATATTACGGAGTATAAAAGATATATTTTGTTATAAGTCTTCAATTAAATTATTATAGAATTTTAATATTTTTGTAGTATTTTTAAATAGACTTCAATTCCCACCCAAACACATTATTTAACTTTTAATAATTGATTATGTTTGAAAATAAAATTAATTTAAAACTATAAAATTAAAATTATTTTTTTATAAGAACTTAACTATCACTTTTTTCGTTCATGATTTTCAAAACAAAAACTATATTTTTTGTTGTTTTTATTTTAATTTATTTGCGTTTTCATACAATATTATATAAATTTATTAATTTATAAATAAAATTATATAATGTATAAGTAAAAAAAATGTATATTTTTTTTATTTTTAATAATTGTAATTTATGTTAATATTTTATATTGCATACTATTTTAATACATAAAATTATTAATACTACTGTAAAATAATATAAATAATTAACGAAATAAAGTATAAGAATATTTTTCTTTAAGAAAATAAATTATTATGTTAATTATAAGAATAATTACTAATGTTTATAGTGGCATAACTCTTATTAATCATTTAAAAAAGGTAATTTAGTCTCTTTATTTAAAAATGGTCATTTAAAAAAGGTAATTTAGTCTCTTTATTTAAAAATGGGTATTTTTTACATGTTATTATAAAAGTGGGTATTTTTAATTTTTATATTATAAAAGTGGGTAAAATAAATTTTCACCCTTTTTTTATTTATTTATGTATTTCACATATATTTATTATTATTTTTGCTCCACACATATTTATTATTTTTTGTAATTTTTATTTTATTTTATTGTGCTCTGTACATATTTAATGTTTTAATGTGTTACACCTATTTAATTATTATTTATGTTACTTTTTTCATACATAATAATTATATTATAAATTTAATAATTTTTGTGCTATAAACATATTTATTATTTTTGTAGTTCATTTTTTTTTTTTAATGTGCAATTTATGTGCATTTTATTATAATTTAATAAATAACGTGTAATTTACGTGAATTTTATTATAATTTTCAATGAATTACGTACTATGATTGATTTCCAAAACACTTCGGGTACTATAGTTTGAAGCTTGTAGCTTGAAGGTAAAAATAGGGTGGGTGAATATGTTTTGCATGATCCCCACGCGTGTGACGTACCCGATAATGTACAAGTCGGACCTCCTCGCTATCAAGTTTATCGAGAGACCCGAATCGTTGACGATGTTGAAGAGCACGTGGTTGTCGGCGACTTAGATCTCCAAATCCGGCAACCTGGGGAAACGTGGTCATCTTATAGTATTTCCTGTTTTAGTATGCTGCAATTTTATGTTTTTGCTGGAGAAAAGGCCTCTTTGTGTGTGAGGGGTGTACTGTGTTGTAAGCGTGACCTGTTTTGCTCTTATTTACACTAACTGACTCCATGTAATAAATTTACTATGCTTCTTATTTTCACGTGCTAGTAAATAAAGTAGAATTATACCTAACGTATAGAAAGAATGTACAAATAGGTTTTACTCTAAAATCAATATTACACTTTTATATAATACTATAATAATATTAATTACATTTGCCTAATATGAAATTAAATATTAATTTGATGAGCTTCATTTCACAACAAATATGAGTATAGCGAACGTTTATTATTATCTACAATAAAAAGGAATTTTTTTTATATTTAAGTTTAAAATGTAATTTAATTAAGATTTTTTTTAATAAAAGTAATAAAAAAATATGATTAAAATTATATAGTATAGTATATAATTTTAATGTGTAAAGTAAGAATATTTTTTTAGGTGTGAAAAGCCCTGACTTTGACACAAGCTACAGCCTTGCCCCATTTTGAAACTGGCAGTGCTCCAGCCCTTAACTCCCTTTTATGTCCCCTACTAAGAAGCGGGAGCGTGAACCGCTTTCCATATCTTGTACAATAGTTACAATAGTTTTTGAGAACTACTTCGTGGGCCTTCCCAAATCCAGAAAAGAAAGTAGGAGCTTGGCTGAGGAGAAAGGAAAGTACGCTGCTTTAGTCCTGTTCCGTATGGCAGGGTGTTGTTTGTGTTCCGCCTTATATTATATAGAACCAGACCTTATATCTCTCTCTTAATTATGGGTATTGAAGTTAAGTCAGAAGTGAGTCTCATCCTCATACTGTGCCAAAGCAAAGGACTTGGTCGAAGGGAGAATAGGAAAGCAAAGGCTAAGGCAGGGGATCGCCTCAGGAGTCAGCTTACCTTCTTGGTACCCTTACTCACCAAGTCAAGATCCAGAAAAGAAGGGAAGCTAGCCCCTCTTACTAAAAAAGGGGAGAACTTGAACTAGCTAGGGCGCCCTCGTTTGGGGCATAACTGTCAGAGGAAAGCGCAACGAATACCATCTTTAAGAGAATAGATCTGATACCAATACGGACTACCTATTTCAATTGTTGTGCTTTCTTAAATTGCATACCTATACAAGGGTTCAAGTTTCGATCGATATTTGCGGAGTTGATTATCCCTCTCGAAAACGAAGATTTGAAGTGGTCTATAATTTACTGAGTACTCGGTATAACTCACGCATTCGTGTACAAACCAGTGCAGACGAAGTAACACGAATATCTCCGGTAGTAAGTCCATTTCCAGAATGAATGTTTATTTAAAAAAATAAGATTATTTTTTTTGAACGAATGAAATGGAGTATTATTTTTTCGAAATGAGATTAATGAAAAATAATGTATTTCATGAGAATAATGGAGTATGTTGAATGTTGTTTTAATATTTGTTTTATAAATTATGAACTTTTCTGATTGTAATTATTTAACATTTTTTTTTAAGTACGATTCTATAAACATAACCCTACCCACACGGTGAAACGGATCCGGATAAGAAGTTATAATACTGGACCCCGGTATCACAGTTCACACCAATCCCCAAATTAGGAGCGCCCTTGTAAAATCATTGTCTTTCGCATAAAGCCTCTGCAAAAGCAATCGAAACACAGACGGGGCATCGCCGGTACACGACCACCGTTTGAAACTTTCCTCATCGAAGAACAGCAATAACAGAAAAGGCAATTTTAACGAGTTACTGAGAATCCGGCAAAATGGTGAAGACGACGAAGGGAGGCAAAACCATGAACCCTACCGATGCTTACCGCAAGGAGATTCGCAAGAAGGAATTGAAGCGGGTAAACGAATTTTTTTATTCAATTCAGTTTTATGTAATTTATCTTGGTGGATTTTTTTCTCTCTTACGTATAGAAATTTCGGTAATTATCATAAAAAAGTATCATGAAGCATTTTCGCCCTAAATAGGTGTCATGTCATTGTACAGAACAAAAAGGAGCGGAAGAAAGTGAGGGAAGTTGGAATTTTGAAGAAGGATCCCGATACATTGAAAGATCAAATTCAGAAGCTTGAAGTACTGAGTAAGTTATAATAATCGAACAATTCATTCGTTTTATATGGGCGGCGAGCTTTATTAAGTTATTATTCATTTTGTATAATCGTGCTAAATGATTTTTGATAAGAATTTTCATGCAAAAGGTGAATCTTTGGTGATAGAATTTTGTAGCTTACAGTTTGTGGATTGAATTCATTACTCTTGCCATGCCCCTTTCTTCATTATAATGTGGTTTTCTGTTGGTTGGATACTTGGATTAGTTCATCATGTCCGACTGTCTTGCATTAGACACGTCTATGTCTAGTTATTTAGGATAACTTTGAATCCTCAATGAAAGTTAATCTTTTAGTGCTGACTGGTCCTTCCTGATGTCTGATTTTCAGCTTCCACAATATGAGGAGATGAATTTCTTGGTGTGTATTTATCCAATTCTTCGGCATTGCAACTTAATGATGCCTAGTAATGTGAGAGTAAAATATGAGCTTTCAATAATAATTTTGTTATGAGATCTATGCCAAAATTTTGTAATCTCTGACACAGTACTATTTGCATATTTTGTAATGAAGATTGAGGAGCGGATAATATTTCAAGAAAACAAATTTTAGTTGTTGCATCCAGTTCATAAATAAGTCAGTACTTTGTTTATAGTAATATATACATATTTCTCATATTATAATCCGGAATCTTGTATGCGTCTCTTTGAATGCTCTATAATGCGGTCAAAGAGATGAAGAGAAAGAAAAAGAATGTCTACTCGTATTTTTATCTTTGTTTTATTAACTTGCAGAGGCAGATGGTGCTTTGGACAAAGCTAGGAAACACAAAAAGAGACAACTTGAGGATACACTAAATCTTGTGATAAAGAAGAGGAAGGTAATTAAACTTTTTCCTTGCTCCTCTTTCATGCATTAATAATTGTGAGCAGTTTTGTATTGACGAGTTAATTTGTAAAATTTTACTCAGCATGGGAAGTCGATCTTCTTTCTTTCACTTCAACACAAATGAGTAGATACAATATGTGAATGAAATTTGAAGGAACAGACTAAGACTGACCTTGTGGATAATACGAAGCAAGTGTGCTTAAAAGAAACATTGCAACAAACAACCTATCTGACTTAGTTTAAATGAGACAAAACGACCTTGATGCTTTGCAACAAACAACCTCATGAATATTTGGGACAAATAAGACAAAAAGACCTTGATGCTTTCTTGAAGGGTGCATATGCCCCCTCTACTCTGCTTCAACTGGAAATTTTAAATCATTGCTTTTACAGAAGTGACTTATGCGGTCTAAGTTACTCAAGAAAAGAGAAATATAGAAACTTATTATGAAACTGAAAATTGAAACGAAATCATGCTCAACATATTTGATCCAAATGTTTGACTGAAATAAATTGCAACATCATTTAGTATGAATGAGATGATATGCAATAGATTCATTAATAGTTAATTCTTTTTCTATTGTTTCATATTTCTTATTTAAATATCAATAGCAGCCTATTTTCCTTGTGTCTTGAAGGAATATGAAGATAAAATGAAAGAAAAAGGTGAAGAACCAGTTATGTTCAGGTGAAGCACCCTAGCCTGTCTACCCGTAAAACATACACATTATCTGTATTCGCATTCAAACAATATGGATGCTTATATTAAACCCTTAATTTTTTGCAGTCATTTGGGACCTGTTCGAAGACGAGCTACTGCAGAAGAAGAAAGAGTCAATCATCCCACACCTGAAGTAAAATTCCTATTTTTTAAATTATAATCGAACTATTTTGCTCGCCTGTCAATACACATTTACCCAATTTATCCATGCAGGACTCAGTCTATTATCACCCAACGTTAAACCCTTCTGGAGCTCCACCACCTGGAAAACCTCCAATGTTCAAGTCATCAATAGGTACTTCAGTCTTTTTCCATTTTCATATTTCTACAAGTGTGATTTAATTAACATCGACCGTCTCTCTATATATTCTGTTTTTATGCAGGACCTAGGATACCCTTACCGGAAAATTCCGGAAGTAATGTTGCATCATCATCAATGTCAGAAACAGAGGATGGTACTTTAGCCACCCTCCCTTTACCACCTCCTTTGCCTGGTGCAGGCTTAGATTTCGTAGATGGCTCTACTTTGCCCGTGTCTTTTCCTTTGCCACCGCCACCTCCAATGCCTCCAATGCTTCCAATGGCTGATATTAATACGTCATTGCCTCCACCTCCTCCTCCTCCTCCCGGCCCACCGCCTAAAGAACTACTTTCCGCGCAGACCACACTTCCACCACCCCCAC
Source organism: Euphrasia confusa (assembly GCA_954870475.1). Taxonomy (NCBI): domain Eukaryota; kingdom Viridiplantae; phylum Streptophyta; class Magnoliopsida; order Lamiales; family Orobanchaceae; genus Euphrasia; species Euphrasia confusa. The sequence continues at coordinate 3,244,830 of OX940970.1, forward strand.
CAATCCACCAATTCATCCACCCCCCTCCCCCCGGCACTGCTGGTGGTGAGAAGCCGTCAAATCCAGAGGATTCCACCTCGAGGGACCCAGTTCAGGTATTCATCTTTCATCAAATACGAGTTAATTGCAAAAAGTACCCTTGAGGTCTGACCTCATTACAGGAAAAAAATTAACTTTTAAAATTACGAGAATGTGTTTCTTATAGAAAATAATAATTATAAAAATAGCATATGTGGTTTTGTTATCAAAAATCTCTACCAAAGGCAGCAGTAAATACATAAATTTGCGCCACTCATAATTTTAGCTGATATTTACATGGTTATCATCTCTAGATGCCAGCTGATTTACTTCCACCGCCACCACCAGTGGGCCCACCTCCAAATTTGGGTAACAATCGGCCGTCCGGCTCATCCTCTGAATCTGATGCTAAAACATCTTCTGATGTCAGAGATAGTCTGAGAATGGCTCCACCACCTCCACCTCCGCCAATGAGACCTGGGTCCATGGGCCTGAATTTTCAGCACAACTTTCTTCCTCCCGGCCTCTCATCCTTCCCGCCACCACCACCGCCTCCAGCTGATATGCGGCACCAATTGCCCCATAGTGGAATCCCGCTATTACCGAGACCGCCTTTTGGTCCTCCATCGATGATGATGATGATGAGACCACCCCTTCCACCAGGCCCACCTCCTATTCCTCAAAATGACGACCTCCTTATCAGACCATCTGCAGTCCCCAAGCCATCTTATGTTAAATCAGCTGCATCGACTGTTGTAAAGAGGCCTCTGGCACAGCATACTCCGGAACTTACAGCCATGGTAAGATGATTTATCTGCTTCTGAGTTTATGTTTTCATTTTGATTCCATTCAATAATTTGTATTTTCAAAATCAAAAACATGTAAGAAGAGATACTGTTTTGAAAGATAACGAGTATTAAACAATCAAATTATCCCTCATCTGTAGTCTCTCACGAAAATAGTAACCCGGGCATTATATTTTTTGCAGATTCCTGCATCCGTACGAGTGAGGAGAGAGACGGCCGTCACAAAACCGAAGCCAAAAGCACTAACCCCCACAACCTTGCCTGCTTCCAGTCGATCTATTATAGCAGCTTCGCCTTTTGTGAAGCAACAATCCAGCAGCTCTTTCACCGCACCAAAAAAACCACCACCAAGTATTGACGACTCATATATGGCATTCCTGGAGGACATGAAAGAGCTTGGTGCTCTCGATAGTTGAGCTTCAAACAGTATAAATGGTCGCAAACAGTGGTATTTATGTATACCATTTAACACTTTTTTTTCGTTGCAACTTCCTGTAGTAGGCCTTCTATGTTATTGCTAGAGGCATATTCCCGTCGTCGGTCGAGTGTCAGATAGGGTTCTTGTTTCGTTTATCAACTCTGTGTGGATATATGCAACAGCCAACAGGGAATTGGACGTTAAATGATTGATAGTGTATATACAACAGGTGGCTTCAAGCAACCTCATATTTTATTTCCTGTTTGAGTGATGACGTGGCATTTTTATTTATTTTATTTTTTAGTGAAATCAAAGAGTTTGCTGCAAGCAACTCGATTAATAAAATTCCAAGAGCATATTCAAGAAGGAACTATTAATGTTATTTTTATCAAACACTTCAAAGTGGACATTCCTACACGTCTGGGCAATCATTTTTTATTTTTCAACGACCAAAAATAAAACATTAAATAAAATAAAAGTCGCACAATAATGTTGGGAGTATTTTAATTTTACTATTTTAGTAAATAAATTGTTTTCTTTAGTCAACCGTATTTTGAATGCTATATATACGTCTTTTGCTTTGTGAAAACTGAAAAATTATAATTTCATTATTTATTTATTTATTTATTCTTGGTCAAGTTGAATGAATGCAGGAATTATGGGACGCAATCATTTTGTTAGAATGATTCACTTACTGTTCTTGCTGCAGTTTCTTGATTCAAGTAAGTTTGTGAGCTCATTCAGTTAATGTTGTGTTCATGTGTTTTGATATTCTTGTTTATATCAGGTGCTTCGATTTCCGCACCGAGCGGCATGTGCCTCGAGAAGATCGGGAACGGGTCCTACCTCAACATGGCCAGCCACCCGGACGGCTCGAGCCGAGCCTTCTTCTCGAACCAACAGGGCCAGACCTGGCTGGCCTCGATTCCCAGGCAGGGCTCGGGAGGGGTGTTGGAAATCGACGAGCCTAACCCGTTTCTCGACATAACCGACAAGGTCCAAGTGGACACCGCATTCGGTATGATGGGAATCGCATTCCACCCCAGGTTCGCTCACAACGGCCGTCTATTCGTTTCGTTCAACTGCGACGAGTCCAAGTGGCCGGATTGCATCGGGAAATGCGCCTGCAATTCTGACTCCGGCTGCAACCTGTCGAAAATCGCAACGGATAGCGATGAGCAGCCTTGTCGGTATCAAAGCGTTATTTCCGAGTTCTCGGCTAATGGTTCGGTATGTGTACATGCCGAAAATAGTAGTTTATGTTTTTTTCTACTAATAAAAATTGGATCTTTATCTTTCTTTGCCAGGAAATGAGTGCTAACCCGTCTGAAGTGAGACGAGTGTTTACCATGGGCCTTCCTTACTCGTCGAACCACGGAGGGCAGATTGTTTTCGGGCCGAAAGACGGGTACTTGTACTTCATGATGGGAGACGGAGGGGGTATAGGCGATCCGTATAATTTCGCTCAAAACAAGAAATCTTTACTCGGGAAGATCATGAGGATCGACGTGGATAACATGCCTAGTGAGTTGTTTTGGACTAGTATTATTTATGTGACTAGCTCGTGTAACAGAATCTGTTTTCAGGTACGGCTGAGGTTGGATTGTGGGGGAACTATTCGATTCCGAAGGACAACCCTTACGCTGCCGATAACGAATCTCGGAAAGAAATATGGGCTCTGGGACTACGTAATCCTTGGAGATGCAGCTTCGATTCTGCAAGGCCTTCGTATTTTATATGTTCAGACTCGGGTCAGGTACTTCATTTTCACTACATATTTTCCTGTTGTTCCTAAAGATGTACTGTAGTAGTAAAATTGTCTTAACAGGATACGTATGAAGAAGTCGATCTGATCACCAAGCAAGGAAATTACGGATGGCGTGTTTTCGAGGGGCCTTATCCCTATGTCCCAACTCACGAGACACCCGGAGAAAATACTTCGGTCGTTTCTATAAGCCCTATTTTCCCTGTCATGGGATACAATCACTCCGAAGTAAACTCGAAACCAGGCTCGATATCCGTCACAGGTGGCTACTTCTATAGATCTACAACCGATCCTTGTATGTATGGAAGGTAATAAATTAAACTTCAGTATCCGAACGAAAAAATTGTTACATATATACGATATGATCATTCATCGTATAATGCAGGTACTTATTCGCTGATCTCTATGCTGAGGCCGTATGGGCTGGAACAGAGAACCCCGTGAACAGTGGGAAATTCACGAGCAGCAGGATCACTTTCGACTGTGCGCGTGACTCCCCTATAGGCTGCACATTTACCCCTGGTAACTCGCTCCCGGCTCTGAGTTACATTTTCTCGTTCGGAGAAGATAACAACAAGGACGTTTACCTTCTCACGAATAGCGGCGTTTACAGAATCGTAAGTCCGAGCCGTTGCAACTACTCGTGTTCGAGTGCTTCGTCGCAGGGTCCTGTGTCCAGCACTACTCGGTCGATGGTGTGTTCGCTGTTGTTGAATTCGATTTTTCTGTTCATGGTTGTTATGATTTTTTGTGTGTATAGTTAAAAAAAACTGTAGTACAATGTTTATATTATTTACATTTTGACCCCAAAATTATGCAGTATTTATTAACCCATGAAGGTGAAAACACCAGAAAACAATATTCATTTTCACTATAAGTAGTTACCAGATATAGGTTTATATGGTTGCGTAAAGTGAATGCTAAGTATAAAAGCACTTGCAGAAATTTTGATTTTGAACTGAAAAACAGTAAAATTATAGTTACAATTAATTATACATACAGCTGAAAACAGTACAATAAATTTTACCAAAAAAAATTCAATACATTTATACATATCAATCCATGTTACATTCATTTGAGGTATGTAGGTTCGATTTGAAATCATGTCGAGTTCAAGTTTAGCAAGTTCAGGCGTGAAGTCGAGTTCATTTCAGTTCATGTTCATATTTTCGATTTTCGTAATGAATGAAAAACTGACCTGATCGAATACACGAAAAAAATATTTCATTTTCTTTAAAATTACATAAAGTGCCCCCTCGGCCCTCCCCACACACTATCCATACATGAATGAATCTCTTTTCCTCTTAAAACAACTCCACACTCCACAGTCCACAGAGAACATATATTACTTTCCAACTCTCTTTAGGTCAAAATCGAGTCCTCAAAATTACAGAATGTTACATCTCAGCCCCACTAAAAAATATATTTTGCAATTTTCACCCCATCATAAGTCATAAGATATCAACAGAGCCCCAAAAAAATCCCAGTATCAGTGTCCCTTTCTTCCTCCCTTTTCCCTTTCAATAATTTCCTCTGTTCCAAAAACTCACCTCGAATTCCAAAACCCATTTCTGCATTTTTCACACTCACTGTCTTAACTTAGTTGTTGTATTTATAGTAATCTGTTATTCGTGTTCTACTTCTAGTATAATTAAAGTTGTGATTTTTAGTCTTTTTCCCGGAAAATAATAGTAATAATAATCAGAGAGATAAAATTCCGGCTCTGTTCCTGTTAAGTTTGCTTTCAGAAACAACGATTCTTGTTGTACCTCAATGCAAACCCTTGATCTTCCATGTAACCCTACCGTGGACTCCCCCGCGCCCGATCCCTCCGCTATGTCCGACGACTCTTCCCCGATCCACTCACAGGACGACGACAAAGCCCATGTCGAAAGTAACGCCGGGAGTAGAAGTAATATTGACGATAGCAATAACAGCGTGGTAGTGGTCAAGAGGGAGAGGCCGTCCAGGGCGTGCACCCAACGCGCGGCCGCCAGGATAGCAGCTGCCGCTGAGGCCGAGGCGGCAATGGCGGAGAAGGAGAGGAAGAGGAAGAGGGCCATGAAGGAGAAATCGACGGCGAGGTTGCTGAAGGAGGAGTCCGAGGAGGAGGGTAGTTTTGGAGTGGAGGACGAGGGAGAAGGAGATGACGAGGAGGAGGAAGAGAATGGGAGGGAGGGAGGCGGAAAGATAGTGACTCCGCTAGTTGGGGAGGTGGAGCCTGCGCAGGTGCCAAGGTGGAATATACGGTCCATGTGGCAGCTGGCTTCTATTCTCAACTTCTTGAATGTATGTGTGGGGTTTGGCAAGATTTGAACTTTATGTGGGAGTTTGATGTTTTGGGGCTGAAACGTGTTTGTTTACTTTGTGTTGTGGTGTAGGTGTTTAGGCCTTTGCTGAATATAAAAGTGGAGTTTTCTGCTGAGGAGTTTGAGACGGCTTTGATTGCTCCGAATAATACGTTGGGGGATGTACATATACCTTTGTTGAAGGTTAGTGCTACCAAAATGTGTAGTGCATTTTGGTAGAGCTTCTTGTGCTAAATTTTCCTTGTAACCTGATGTAGTCTGATTATGTGTTGCTTAGTTTGATACACTGTGTAAGTGAGTTGTTTAAAATGAAAGCTGTAATTATACTCTTGATTGAATTTTGTTAATATCTATCATGTTACTCTTTGGGATATTGGTAATATTGGGTATTGATCATTATCTTTTTTTATACAAATGCTCTATCGGAATTGAGTATTACGCTGAACTGACTGCTGCTTCGTCTACTATCTCATGAGTGTCTCTAACTGCTATCTCCTAAGTAACTAAGGCTTAAGCGGGGAAGGAAGAGAACAGTATATTACATAACATTATGTTCTTTGTATTAAAATAATGTATGATTAGAGAACGATCTTGTATTGTACGTCCAAATTGAACCTTTTTCATGATTCGTTGAGATGCATGATTTAGATTTCATTCTGTTTTGTCACAACTTCTTCAATTAATGAAGGTGTTTGAGGTGTTAGTTGTAAATCCTGTAAGTGGATTTATATATATATGAAGTCAGCTAATCAGATATTCTCTGGAGAATTGAAAGATTATGTGAATCTTTAGTATTGATAAATTGCCGTTACTTTTTTCTCATGGCGTGGATTGAAAGTTTGGGTCATTGCCTAGTCATATTTTGTGGTCAAATCCAGTGAATTTAATTAGGTGCATTCAAATAATAATGGCTAGTACATTTAAAATTTTCTAATTTTGTGATTTTACTCTCTTTAGGCAATTCCTCCTGTCACTAGAATGGCACTCGGACATAATACTTGGGTGACTGTTCTATGCAGAAAATTAAGAGATTGGTGGCATTGGGTAATATTCATTCAAATCCATAACATTTTTCTGATATGTACACTTACTGGACAAAGATTTATTTGGTTTGATTTTTTCGTTGCAGGTTGCAGAAGGAGATCTACCTATAGTTGCGTCACACGGGTGAGTGGAAATGTATCAGTAGAAAGTACATATACGGAGTATATGTTTATAACTGTACATGAAAGACACAAGTTTTTGCATTATTATGCGTTTTGGATTTTGTTATAGGGCTGAAGTTGAAGCGTACAAGGCACTTAATCCTGAGGTTAGAGTGGTAATTCTGAAGGCATTGTGTGATATTCGTGTTGAGGTACCAATTTTTAAACTCTATATATTATCTTGCACTTGTAATTTATTTTAGAGGCAAAAAAGTTGTTTTCACATTTCCTGATTTGTACAATCAACTGAGACCCACATTCAGTAGTTGCTAAGGGACATACTCAAATTTAATTGGTGTTTATCAATTTCGTTAATCTTGCTTCTTTTTTAGTTTTCTTTACTAGGCAACAAGTCCTCTTCATTGTTTCAAAAAAATTAATTCATATATAGTTCACTAAGATGCCTATCTTACTCTAAGATTGGATAATGTTGTCTTATATTCTGCAGCAAGAAGATATCAGGAACTATATAGATGACTCAATGAAACACGGTGTTCACCTTTCCGCATTTCGCAAAGAACGTATAGGTGGTGATTCTCATGGAATCTCATATTGGTAATAAATATCTCATTTGGAACATTTATTTATTGCCTTCTCTGAAATGTTCTTCTGCAACATATCTAATATACTTAAAATGTATTCTGGTTTTAGAGATTCATAATTTTTTTTGTTTTGTTTTCTGTGTAATGTATAGGTACGAGGATGATCCCATCATTGGTCATCGACTCTACCGTGAGATTAGGAAAGTTGAGGTGAACAAGAGAAAAGGGAAGAGTGTTCCGCCTATTCCACATTCATCTTATCAATGGGAAGCCGTTGCAACTAATTTTGATGAATTCCTCAATGTTTCAGTGAGTTTTTATTGTCTTTGGTACTTCATATTAATTATATTTTTATTCTAGTAAATTATTATACGCATATGTCAAAAAAACCTAAAGAATCCCCAACAAATTGAGAAATGTTATGTGTAGTTAAGTGTACAGAGATCCTTTGCAAGTATTTCCTGTGAGGCTATCCTAAAAAGTTGGCCATGACCACTAAATTACTAGATTAACTGTTAATCTTAAAATTAATAAATAATTACGGATTTAACCGAATCCAAGAATTGTTGCATCCAAGTCAATGTTGGAAATCAAGAAGAGTTTAATCTTATCGGTAAGAGTAGGAGAAGATTTTTTCTGATGAATAGACCTTCAAATGCCACTATATAGAATTTTTCCGTTCATGAAATGTTGGCGCTTAAAATATTTGTGAATTGCATTGCAGTTTATCTTGTTGAAAATATTGGTCATTGATAATTTTTATACTTGACCTGTTATCAGTTAAACACTTGTTTTAATAAAATCTGAAAAAAAATGCTTACTTTGGGTTTATCTCTTAAAAATATTTTCAAGAATGAAACTTTAGATGCTGAATTCTTGACTTTTACTTAGTAAGCCTTGTCAATCTGTTTTCTTTATGTTGTTCTGAACTACACTCTCTTCTTGCAGGACAAGCTGTTTTCGAGTAAAAATAGAATAGAGGTTTCCGTTGGGAAGAAACTTAAAAATGGCATGCTTCCTGAAATCGAGAAGGTCCACAAGGTGGGTCTTTTGTTTCTTTATCCTGATTTTGCTTCTATTTCAGATTCGTATCTACTCAAATGTTCTATGGTTTACTCATCCGTGTCTATTAGCACTACTAAGATGTAGTTTTTTGGTACAGAGGAAGGAGAAACAGTTAAAGAAACAGCATAGACAAGCACTTATGCTTGATAACATGATAAGCATGGATGGTCTTGGTGTCGGGCGCTCTCTTCGTGATAGGAAGCCTGTTACTTACACTTTTGGTATAAGTCTAGCTATTTTTTCCCTCTTCTCAACATTATTATTTATCAACATGTTCTTTTATAGGATTTTTTTTTCTTCGTGCAGATGATTTTGACCGTTCAATTAATGAGGCTATAAAGGTCACCAAGTACGTACTTTGAACACCCTGAATTTTTTTACAATACTTCGTCTTGTGATTAAATTTTCTTACGCATTATTTTTGTAAATTTTTCCCTCGTACAATCCTTTTTATTGAATCCACTATCTCATATCAGGAAGAAACAACCATCACCAGAACCTTTCGAAAGAAGAGAACCTCCTCTTGTGAAAATTGAAGATTCTTCAAATGGTAGATGGGATGGTGGTGGACCTTCTCAATATCCTCCACACGATTCCACCTTCAGTGCGGTATCTCCGAATTCGTTTGAAAATGATGACAACGATGATGATGATGAATATAGACATTATGATGATCGGGAAGATGAGACATTGGACCGAAGGTACTCAAATTTCTTCTCAACTATGGGCAATATCCATTTGGGATAGTTACAAATAGTACTCCTGAGCTTTTGCTTCTTTTAAAAAAACAGTAATCTTCAATATTACGAATACCTCTTTTAGGTTTGTATTTTCTAAGGGATAGTTACTAAAGGAGTAAAGGTAAGGTACCTTGTTTGGCCTTAGAAAAAACAACTTTCAATATTTATAAATCATCTGCAAGAAAGGGTTTTTTCAATATTTGTGATTGATTAACCTGTTAGTATTTTTTAATATATTACACATGTATATATATGGGGTGTATATAATTTAAGTATAACTGGATTTGGGTATATAGTCTAAACCTCAAGGTTATATTTGTAATTAACCCTATACAAGTTGTGCAAAATGTCTGAACTATCTCTTAACTACACGTAGTGACCGCCGCCGAAGGAAAAAGCCCAAACAGTATTCTGTGAACGAATTTGTCGAGCCACTTTCAGAAAATGATCCAGACTTTGAAAGTGACGAAGATATTGTCGGAGAAGTCGTATACGATGACGACTACTTACGGAAAAAGAATAATAAGGGAAGGAAAACATCAAGTAGCTCGGAGAGTGAAGAAGAGTATCGATTAGAAGAAGAAAATCCCGAAGAAGAGGAAGAGGAAGAAGATGAAGAGGAAGATAATGATACTTCAAATACAGATGAAGATAGTGATAACCCTAATCCACGTAAATTCAAATCAATTCAGGGCAGGGGCAACACTCGACGAGGTACTAGATTGAGGTCAGTGGACGAGCTCCAATCAGGCCTTCGGCGGAGCAAACGGTCGACCCGGAACCGAATCAATTACCAGCAGTACGAGATGTCTGAATCAGAGCCCGAATTGCCGAGGCCCGAGAAGTCAAACGCGTTGGAAGAGCACTATAGTACGAGTGACAGTGAAGATGAAGATAATGAGTTGACTATGGGCAGTCAGGATTTTGAGGAGAATGTGGTTACGGAAGAGGTGATGGCGCCGGGGAATGGGCATGCCGAGGAGGATCTTGAGAATAATGTTGTTGATGATGAGAAGCAGGTGGGACCACGGGAGGAGGAATCCAAGGGTTTGGATCAAGAAGAGAGCAGCGATGGTGGCGTGCGAGAAAAAAGACGGTTTCTTGATCTGAATGAACTTGCACCGGGCTCTGGGTTTGATGACGGGCCTGCCTTGAATAGAGATGGGGACGATGACGAATACTGAGTGGATATTTGTACGATAAATAATTAGTGTTTACTTTGCCAAGGATGTGACTATCGGAGATAGTTCTTCCTCAGGTGAATCCAGAGTCCCCTGTAGTTTGAAAAAGAAATTTCATGCTGGAAGGAGCAGTGTGATATTGAGGAAGTAGATTTAGGTCTTTTTTTAGTAATGCCTACATAAGTTGGGGATGAAAAGAAAAATGAAATTCATTGTACAATAACACCTAACTGTTATGTGTAAGTGTAACCTATTATTTCTTTCTCTGATTTCATACCTTTACTACAAAATCTATACATATAAGTATATTGTTCTATGATCACAATGCATAGGTGGAGCTGTACAATCTGATATTTCATGCTGCCAAAGATTATTTCGTTAGTGAAGAAGTTACACGAATGAGGGTCGGGGAGACATTCACTGAGCCCTACATTTTGCCCCGATTCATCAACTGGAATAATACAATGACAGTAGACAGAGGATATACAATATACCATCACTATTCTCTGCAAAACTTATACATTCCCCTTATTCAGACAGGTGTTATCTCATGTTGCAACATGAAGGCTTCCCTAGCTGTCCTAATTTGTTCCAAAGACAAATCATCTGCCTCGGAGATTGATAGTGAGCCGTGACGTAATCCTCTATGCACCCAAACTGACAGAATTTCAAGCTGTGGACGTACTCGACACGTCTCGTGCTATTTACCTTCTCCACCCACATGCCCACACTTACGTCCTCCATTTTAAACAACTGCAGCAAATGTAGTTTTTCAGTAAACTATGCAAAAGGGAAGAGTGCAAGTGCAGAGATATACATATGCTATACGGCTTTACCCTTAATTTGTGTTTCTCAAAGTCCGAAAGAACATAGTTTGCGATGTCGGATGAGATAATGTAGCCTGGCCCATTTGCATAGGGTGGATAATCTTCCTCTGGCCATTCCTGAGCCACGGAAAAAATGAAAAAAAGTATCATTTCAGGCTGAAGGATTTTCACCGTCTAGACCGGGAGAAGCAACCACGGGGTATAAAAGAGAATCAAAGGAAATAAATGAAAGCAAATTTTCGATTATATGATAGTAAAAGTGAATGGTTTGAGGAGAGACCTCGTATGTAACTGCCCATTTCCCACTGCGCAGGGGCTTATGATAATAATTTATATTCCCAATATACAAGCTCCTGCCCTCCGGAACTTTCTTGGCTTCATTGATAATAGCATCCACCCTCACAAACGTGTCATCGTCGCCCTTCATTATATACTTTGCAGATACAGTCCGCACCTTCAATTACATCATACACCACCAGTAAATTAAAATATTTAAAAAAAAAATACAAAATAAAGCTCAGCTTCAAATTTTACTCACCCCATATTCAAATATGGCAACCGTTTTCAAAACAACGAGATCGTAGTTGTCCATGTAAGGTACTATAACTATGTCTCCGAAAAAATCAGCTTCTCTCTTTACTTCTATATTCACTTCCTTTCTTGCATTCTGTCAAGAATGGTTTCAAAATTAGTACCAACAGCCTAAACCCGAGTATTAGTAAACAAATATATCGTTAACACCCACCAATGCAACAAAGAACCGCACAACAACATTCGATGATCTAACCAGCTTATGTTGCATCCAAGATTTCCTCACAGCCATTCTCTCCGCGAAGTGGTTGCCTGCAGAGAGAATACCAATGAAGAGTTCAACGGGCCCCGATGGAACAAGAGGAGCTTTCCATTTTTTGGACAGGTCAAGAAGTCTCTGAGGAGCATAACTGGGGTGTGATGTCGGTAAAGAAGCAGCGAAAATCGAATGAACGTCAATATCCCCATTCAACGATAATCCGGTGGCATCCTCAAGGGTAAATCCCTAAAAAAAAAATTGGAAAGAAAAAACATAAACTTGAGAACTTCCGTGGAAAAATTATAAAAAGACAAATGAAAAACAGCAGTTAAGTTACTCACGATGTGATATGGGAATGAGGTGACATGCCTCCCGTCAACATTCACATGGTAACCTTCCAGACCAGCACTGAGAGTGAGCACAAACAACTTGCCTTCTGAAAAAGGGAACGGCCAGTCAAGGGTCACCTTTTTAGTCCGCCCGATTAACCGGTTTAACCACCATGTCGCCTTTAATTCCTCCGACCCGTTATCATCATCCCGTATCCATTTTTCACATTTCACCAAATCATCAACTGCAGACAGGATGCATAATAATCAAGGATGAAGCCAGAAACTGCACATAGTTTATTCGATTCGAATCTAGGTCTGTCCTAATATTGCTTAAAAAGGTGTATACAAATAATCATTTACAGGAATACAATCATTCGAAACGAAATCATCAAGCAAACATTTTTAGTAAACGGAGCATCAAGCATTGCCCCACAGCTACCTAACTTAACACATATCCATTTTAGTATCTTTCAAAATCTAAACTTGATAACTCCAGAACGAAAAAATGAAAGGGAAAAAAATGGTTCAGGCAAAAACATCCACTCACCAGTCTCCTCGTCGGCCCGCGATTTCCAACCCTCACACCTCTGTGAAGTACCCCACTGCATCCTGTAGCAAGTGTTCTGCTCGATCACAGGCTTCCCGCTCCAATCCCCTTTCAACCTCGGATTAAAATGCAGAATCCTCGGGGGATCCTCACCTTCCACCGTCTTCAAGCCCTGCAACTCCATCATAAACTGCGAAACCATTACGTATTGACCCTCTCTCAGCAGAGAGATCTTCGGGTCGGTCTCGGCGTGGGCCGCCCTAGGTTTCCCCACCACAGTCATGTGCGAACCTAGGGTTAGCCCACAGGGCAACACGATCACCTTCCCATTTTTCAGAAATTCGTCTCCGGTTTTGGATATCGAGTGCGGGCACAGCTCGGACTTACTGGTGTTGGTACTGGGTTCTCGATTGGTGCTGTTTTTCTCGACGACCTCGAGCTCCTGCCATAGCTTCCGGCCGATTTCTAGCGCGTCTTTCGCGGATTTCAGAATCCCGCTCTCGAGGCTCGACTCCGCAATGCCGGCGGAGAAATTCAATCGAGAAATCGCTTCGGTTTTTCTGTACTCGGTCGTCGACGATCGGTACGGTTCGTCGAACGGGCGAACCGGGGCGTCTTTGTCCTCTCTGTTTTCCTCGCTCTCGAGCAAAAAGGGCTTCGAGCCGAAAACCCCATTATTGTTGGTGTTACTATTTTGGGGAAACGATTGATCTTCACGGGAAAGTGAACTGAACCCATTTTTGAAGACGAACGGGACTTCGAAACAGACGAAGAGTATGTACAAAAACGCGAAAAGGATCAGGAAACGAATCGATCTCTGCCGACTCACCGAAAACACCAGGTCTAAACTCGCCCTTTTCATTTTCTGAAAAAAAATAAAAATTTGCAGGCGAATAAAACCCGAGTAAGCTCAATTACAGGTTTCGGTCATTAATAGAAAAAGGAAAAAAATAGGGTTTGGAAGGGAGAAGGTTTTACCCTCTGCGAGGGGAAGAGGAAAGAAAAAGATGGTGGGTGGGGGTGGGTTTTAATTTTTGAAACGTACGTACAAAAAACTCAACTAAGAATTAAAGAGAGAAGAAGAAAAAAAAACGTTAGGTCAGCAACGCATAGCTGCTGCAACCGAGGTAGAGAGAGAAAGTGTGGTGGTGGGGTGGTGGTGGTAATGGTGGAGATGGTGGAGGAGATTCTTCTGGGTCAGTCACTTTTTAGGTTTTGAGAAAATCTGAAAATGTATATTTTTAGATATTCAAAATTATTATTTACTCGAAAAGGAATTTTGGTTCGAATAAAAGTAATATTAAATCATATTGTACAAGTGTAGTAGTAGTTATTTAAATTATTTAAAAAAAAATTAAAAATTTATAGGTGCACGTTAACATGCAAGCCAATGTTCCACTCAGGCATAAAGCAACGTACACATTTCAATTCGTAATGTACAGGATCTATATTTCCTTTCCTGAATTCTACCTTTGCCGTTAAGTTTATTTTAAATATTACAACCATAAAACTCATTATATATATAAAATAAATTATATTTTAATTTTTGTGCCGATTTTATTTTGAAGTCGGTAGCGAGAAAAGAGTAATTAATCAGGTTCACATTTGTTGGAGAAATTTATGGGATGAGAGAAAAAATAAGAAAACAAAAAATATAGTAGTACAGTTTGAAGTTGACTAATTTTTTCGAAGTTGACCAAAAAAATCTAGAAAAAAGTTAATTACTAACTTGATACACAGGTAAAGTCACAATAAATAAATGGTGTCATTGTTTCTTTTATAAATCGAGTACTACTATTAATTACGGGAGTATATGTAAAAAATAGTACTCCTAAATCATTGAATAACACGAATTGAATGACGACTATATAATACAGTATAATAGTAATAAAATATAATGAAGGAATCAAAACACGCAGCCAGAAATACATTGTCACATACTCACATTATTATTAGCAACAACCAATTTGATTTGTCTTAGTCCAATTCCAATGTACATGGCCCTACAATATATGTCAATTATTTCAATTGTGTTTTTTATTGTCAAGGCAAATCAAATCACAACGAACTAAATTATTTATTCAAAATTATAATTCTTTTTTATTGATGTAAATATTATTAAAAATATAAATAAATTTAATTTAATTGAACTAATTTAACTTAATTGAATTGAATTAAAATTAGATGTGAACCTTAAAGTTCAAAGTTTTAATTATTAAGTATTAAGTATTTAAATTTTTGCAATTGTAATAAAATTTAATAAAAAAAACAATTCATCCCAGTCCAACGCTATAATTAGTGGTACTTTGGCTTGGCTTCCAAAGGTTGTACCCATTTTTTGATTTGTCGTCGGTCCAATCAAATCCCGCGGGTCTACAGTTTTATGTAGGCCGAAATAGACAAAAAGACTTTTCACGAGAGCCGTTGCTCATTTTTCATTAATAAAAAAAATATAAATCAAATTAAATAATACTCCCAGTGTATTATTGCACAATTTATGGAAAAATTATTTATCTTAATTATCGGTTCCAACCAGATTTGTATATTAAAAATAGTAAATGAAAGGGAAGATATATAGAAAAATAATTTCCAAGTAATATGAATCATTCCTTAGTTGTAATTAATTTGACGTGTCATATCCCATGCTTTTGTACCCAAATTTAAATGTAATCGAATTCAACAACATGCATGACATCATTTCGCATAGCCATTGACTAAGTAATTATTTTTATTTTATTTTTTATTAGCTTTCAAGTCAATTTTGTTTATAAACAGTAGAGAAGAGAAACTTCTTTCACCCCTCACCCCGATTAGAAGTTTCTCGATCTAGTAGGATGTGCTCAATCAGAAATTTTTCGATTGAATAAGATATAAATCGAGGGATATGCTTGAGTAGCAGACACATGTGGGAGAGAGTCAATAAGTCTCACCCTAGGACAAACTAATTCATAATATTTTAATAAAAATTTATTTTACTCGAAATTCGAACACTGCGTTGCCGGAAAATTACCCTAGTCATCCCAGGACTTACCACACAAGTTTTTTTGGCACTTAAAGTAATTGAATAAAATTTTATTTATCCTTTTTGTTCTCCCGTTTCATTTCAATATCTCGATATGACACGACTAAGACTGTATTTTGTGGAAAAAACAATCAGATCATTCAAAATAATAATGCCTTAGATCTTTTGTTTTTTAGCAAAACCGATCAACGCGTTTAACATTGTATTTTATGAAGGAAAAAAAATCAGATTATTCAAAACTTTTGCGTTAGATCATTTGATTCCAATGTCGAAATTCGAGAGTGAACGACTTGAGAACATTTATTTTTCCTCGTAAATCGACATTTTGAAACAAGAATCACTAGCATGCATCTTTCAATCTGCAGCAACATGAATTGTTATATAATACTATATGTAGTATATTGTTAAGCTTATAGTTAACCAAATAAGTCACCCAATTTGAACCTGATCAAGAAAATGCCCTTTACACCATTGACACACAAATGCAGATGACAACACACAAGAATGTACTGTAAAAAAGATGCATATGGGATGGGTCATGCAAATACAACTCAATTCAATTTCATCATTCATGCACTCCTTGCCTCCTCAACTCACATTTCATATTTCCCCTTAGTCTCTATATCTTACTGTATTTATATTAAACAACACTCCTACAATTGATTCCTTTCTTAATCTCAACTTCATCAAGATGGTTAAAACCTCAAGCTGCTCAGATATGCAGAGGGGCCTCAGATGGGACGAAGACCCCGAAGATGCAAAAACACCCGCATACGGTTCCAAGAAACAAGGTACGGGTCGTAAAAATCATACTCCATCTGTCTTTTTTGGTAAAGATGTCACATTTAATAAAGATCATTAATTCTTGTTCATATATAGTTTGTTTAGCAGGACAGAGAGGTAGAAGTGGTGGGAAAAGCATCAAAGAAAAATGGAGTGGTGGTAATGAGAAGGTTGATCCAAGGCAAAAGATCAGCTTCACCCCTCAAGAAGAGGATTTGGTTATTCAGCTGCATTCAGCAATAGGCAGCAGGTAATTAACTTATTTTAACCTACTCGTTCGACTATTTCTCCGGTTAAATCGAAAAACGACATTGCAGGTGGCCTATAATCGCCCAACAACTCCCTGGGAGAACCGACAACGACGTGAAGATTTTGTGGAACAGCAAGCTACGGAAAAAGCTCTCTGCAATGGGGATCGATCCAGTCACTCACAGGCCCTTCTCCCAAATCCTCGCAGACTACGGAAATATAGGAGCTTTCCCGAAAGCCCGAACCCGATTCACCTCTCTCTCCAAGGACTTAAAGAACGCAGCAGCAGTAATTTTCAAGCCCGAACACCAATCTCATCATCAGAAAAGCCCGCAAGCTTTCATGGCCGATCATCACCACCCCATCGACCTCTACTCACAGCTCCAAGCAGTGAACTTCATAACCGAAGCATCCAACTACGCGGAAATCGAGAGCTTCACGACGGGAGAGTCTCCGCCCACACCGGCTGTGAATAATCAAGAAATGTCGAGCTTCAGCTGGAGCGACTTTTTCCTCGAGGACGCGTTTTTCGGGCAATGCGAGGAAGGAGAAATCGAAGGGAAGGGGAAATCGTGTGAAGCAGAGGATACGAAAAAGAACGACGGAGGCGGGTTGGAAGGGTCGTCGTCTTCGACTAGCTATTCGTTTGTGGATGCCATGTTAGAAGGTCAAGATGCTACTATGTTCACTCAGTTGCCATGCTTCTCCGAGGAGCCATTTTACTACTGAAAGTGAAAACTCAAGATTTGTTACTTACATTATTAAGATCATGGAGTGTGTAATAAAATTGATCAGTACTGAATTTGTGAGCTATTTATTGTTCAACTTATTAATTAATTAATTATTAAATATCTTTTAAAAAAAATATAAATATAGAGTAGATAAAAAGGAAGAAAAGGGGGAAAAAGGGGAAAGAAGAAAATAACGATGGTGGCGATATCTCTGTACAAAGGCAACCTCCACAAAGTGCCCGACGTTCCCCGTCGATGGCCGCTCCCAACCCCCAAAATCTCTCTCAAAGAATTCAAAATGCTCATCCGGCGCCGCGAAGTGGCCCTATCCCGTCTCCGCTCCGACTCCGGAGACGGCGGTACCGATGTCGCCACGACTTCAAGCCCTAGCCCCAATCACTCCGTAACCGATCGGAGCTCTGATGGGGATGCTATGAACGATAACGACGGTGATAATCGTGTCGATCGTCGACAGAAATTGCTGCCGACGGGGGATCTGAAGCAAGGAGAAGGGGAAAAGGAGGCGGCGGCGAGAGATGAGAGATTGGGGGAATTGATGGACAAAACTGATGCTTTGATGGATGACAAACCAGAGGTTTCTGAGAACAAGGAGCTCGAGGTAATATGTGTTTTTTTTTTTTTGTAATTTATTGAGTTTTTGAAAATTGATGTGGTTGTTTTTTTCTCGTTTTCATTTTTGCATCAAATACTTATGCATCTGTTATTCTAAATTGGTAGAAAAACAATACAGAAAATGATTCAGGTGATGGGGAGAAAAGAAAGAAGGAGGTGAAGGAGAAGCTAGAAATCTTGAATGAGAAAAGGCATAGTTTAGTACAAGTGCTGAAACAGGTAATTCATATTTTGCATATTTGCTTGGATGCTCATAGAACATAGTAAAATGTTATCCCTCTGTTTACAGATTTTGAGTGCAGAAGAGCATCTAAAGAGACAAAACGGGGCTCAAGGGACTCCCAGCCGTCCACCGTTACAGGTGGATACAACCACTGATTCCGGGTCAATGACTAAGCTCAACACCCCTAGAGTGGGCGCAGATGGAAACCCTTGTGGGGACGTGGAGGGAGGAGAAGGTGATGATGGTTCAAACCATAATTTCCCTTCTCGGAACTTACCACGAATGACCAGCACATCACCATCCTCTGATTCTCAACAGCGGAAGCCACTGGCTTCTAACATGGTAAACAAATTAGTCGTTATTATTATTATGTTTTGGTTGCATTTAATTTTTTTTATTTTTTTTCATTTTGCTCGAATGCATCAACATTCTTTAGTTTTTTGGTCTGTTTTTCAGTCATTGGTGTTATGAAGCTTATACTTGATTTTATGATCTATCAGTTTAATATTTTTATTGAACTGCTGAAGAAGGTATTGGATCAGTATGCCATGATAATCGTGGCGTGTGTTTGAATGGTGGCTGTGTTTTGTTTTGCGTCTCTGTGCAAAGCTGTCGTGTTATTTTGTAGTTTTTAAGACCTTTGGGAATTGGGATAGGAAGTTTTTGATTAGTCTCTTTGAATCTTATTTCCCGTACTGTGCAAAACTGTGAACCAAATATGACTAAATGGAAGCTATTGATTTGTTGTGCCCTTTCTCACAAGCAAATATTTCAATTTAAAGCCTTGAGGATTTTAAGATAGATAAAGTGGCCACACCATTGCTCTATGTAAAGAAGATGGACAGTGTTTGGTTATTGACTACTCCGTATTTGGTTTCATCGTCAAGAACGTGATTTGTAGACGAAATAGAGCCTAAATTGTTTGGCTACTTTTAGGGTAATTATCACTGGAAATTATAGAGCCCTTTTAATAACTAGACGAGTTATTAACGCTATATGTGAAACTTGGCTTTGTATGGCTCACTAATTTTAAAAACATACTGTATAATTTGTGATCTTTAGTTCAAAAGTGCTTTAAATCGCTTCATGCACATACAGAAAAGTTTATCTATGTGTGTGTCGCTCTGTAAAGGAAAAAAACATGGTTTTTGAATATGTTTTCTAGGCAAGAAAGGTCTTAATTTACTTCATGGTGACAGGTGTCTCACTCTTACAGAACCACTCTGGGCGCTGCCGCGAGTAGTCCTTCACGGTTTGCACCCGTTGGTCAAGGGCAGCACTCCTCTGTTACTGTTACCGTCTCGGGAACAAGTTACATAACATCGTCTCCTTCTCCTGCAGCATCGGGTGGTACATCCGTCTTTAGAGTCCATGGAATTAGTGAGCCCAACTGTCACTCTCCCAATCTCACATAAAACCCATACATAGAAAGATGGATAAGACCTGCCAACCATCTTGGTTTGTCGATACGGAATCTTAGTAAGATCAGAACTATAGCTTCAGAATAGTTGTTACGTCGTGTGTGTAATTAGACTTAAGACTATGTATTTCTCACGAACTGGTTGTTTCTGTGTTGTATGTTGAACTGCTGTACGAGATTATCGACCTTTGTGTATTCATAAAGGTGAACTTGGGTCGAACAATTTCAAAGAAGCTTGAAATTGCTAGTTGGGGTTGATGAAACATCTCTACTGACGCATGGAAATTGTCTTTATTTTAAGGATTGCGTATAATTTAGGTGGAAATTTTGGGGGAGACTCGTAGCTGAAGAATTCTGAAATGTCCAAAATGTACCTACCTACCCTAAAGCAGCTAATTTTGGTTGACCAGAAAGCCTACGTAATACTTAACAGAAAAGTCTTGTTGATTAAATAAATGGATTTAGATTTTTAGTAACTAATTATATTGTTTAAAACTTGTTAAAACTATTTTATGGGTGGAATAATCCGAGCCCCACAACGTGCAACTGACTACTACTACTACTAGAGAGCTAGAGCCCATTGTTACTCTTAGCCAAGTTGTTCATGAAAGAAAAATTAATTATTCGATTTAGTTATCTGTATAATTGTAAATGAGACAATACAAAAAATATGATTTTTTAATCCAAAGTTGCAGTTTTTTTTAGCAATGCATTTGATAGAGGTAGTTTACTGCTCCATAGTTACCATTTACAGCGCAGCAGTCTGAATGAAGATTGTGTTATTTATGACATGAAATTCCAGGTACTGCCATTAATGCACTCAGTACCACCATCTGTTGCAAGCCAGGAGCAGCAGATCAGGTCAACAAATTCAGTAATTTGACCCTCCTTCCTCTCTATCCTATGCTCCTCAAGCGCACTTTAGCACCACCCCCTTCCCTGACAGATCTCACAAGACAAGTTTAGTCCACATCCAAATGTAAACCTCACCCCCACCACAGTTTTTGCCCTACTCAATAGTTTTTTTTTTCTTTTTCTTTTCACTTAATCCCTTCAAAATGTCACACAACACCACCAGCCACAGGCGCATCTTAGCAGCACCAGACCCCAAAACGCCCATGGATCCCACACAGAGAAAGCCCAAACCCAACCCCTCCGCCGCCAAGAACCACCACCTGCGGCAGCCGCCGCCTCTCCTCCACCCCCTCCCAGATCCCACCATCGCCCCCCCACCGTCGACCATCCAAAACATATCCCACCGCTTCTCAAGGCTCTACGCTAACCACAAAAAACAAGTCTCCTCTAAGCCCGGCCCGCATCCCCTGCCCGACCCACATTTCCGAACCCGAAAAGATCCCTCTTTTTCTCCCCCTGTTTCAGACTCTTCCTGCACCACCACCACCACATTGACCAAATCGAGCAGCCACAAGGAGGGCGGTAAAAGCTTCGGAAAAAATGACAGAAATTACCACTCGGGCGCGAAAACCAAGGTGAAGGAGAAGAGCGATGATTTCAAGAAACTAAAAATCCCGTCTTTTGAGTCGATGTTGGAAAAAGACGAGGAGGGTTTGAATGGGGCTGAAGATGGGAATAAGAGGAGAAGCTCGATGTCGTCCATACCGCCCGTTGTCAATGGGGGAGGGAGAAGAAAGTCATTTTGCAACTCGCAGGTTGAGCTGGCGGATTTCCTGGCTTGCAGCGGCGTGAAAGTTGTGGCTGTAGATATGCCGCCATTCATGCAGGTTCATGCTGTCGACTGTGCCAGAAAGGCGCATGATAGCCTGGAAAAGTTCACCTCAAAGACTCTGGCTTTCACACTCAAAAAGGTGCAAATTATTTGGACATTTTTTGTTGGTTAATATTTTTACTTTATTAGTTGATGATGGGTTTTAAAAATTAAAGAAAAAGAAAGGGTTCTTGTTGATTAAATTGATGAGGGGGTTCTGATTGTGATAACTTTTGTGATGCTCTGATCATTCTTGTTGAATAACAGATGAGGGATTTTGACATTTTTCCCCCTTTGATTATTTGTGCTGTTATCTATATGATTCCCGAGTTCTGATCCTAATCATTCTTAATTAATCATCAGTGGGCATGATATAGTGTTTGTTCATATGCTGCAAGTCTTTTTTGTTTCTTCTCATTATTGAGTCCTATTTGTGTTGGTTTTTTCTGCAGGAGTTCGATGGGGTATATGGACCAGCTTGGCACTGCATCGTCGGGACCAGTTTCGGGTCTTTTGTAACACATTCAGTCGGTGGTTTTATGTACTTCTCCATGGATCACAAGCTATACATCCTTCTATTCAAGACCACTGTACAAAGGGCCGAGTAAAAAAAACACGATTAGTTACTGTGGTTATTAATTCTTCAGTTTGGTAATTGGAAAGTTAGTGTTGTCTCCTTTGTTTATACATCTTTAATTAGTTCTGGCAAGAAAATCATTTGGGAGAGTTCATCATTTCCATTTTAACTCAAACTGTCAAAGGCCCCTTTTTGTGGATCAGCAAAACTTTAAGGAAAAAAAACAGGACAAGATGTGTTCCTGGGAAAATTTGAGGATGAAAAAAAGGCTTTTTGTGTATTTCACTTGATGGTGTAAATTGGCCTTGTTTTTGGGTTCTTTCAAATTGCCCATTTTTCCTTTGTTGGTTTCATTAAATTATACTCACTCCTTCCACATAAATTATAATGTTGACCTTCACATTAGAAATTTGGGTTGAGCATTTGAGTGCTGGAGAGGATATACAACCTTTATCTCAGTTAGGCCTTTCTGAATTCTGAATTTAGTGTGTGATTCCTGGGTTGTGATTGGATTCTCTCTTCATTTGTGCGTCGATGTTTTTCTTTTTTTCATCTTGGTGCTCTGCACTGTACATGATAATATCACACCCGCCTCTCGTTTTTGCCCCCTGAATGTTGATGTTGTGCATAGCTTCACAGTCGATGACCCCAGCTTGCCTGTATAACCTGTTCATTGCTTCATAGTTTTGATTTTAAGGTTTACTTGGATCAAATCAACTAGAAAGAAAACCAACACATTTTATTTATAATAATTTTTCTTTGGGTTTCAAAAGAATTGATGTATGTCACCTTCACATAGGCTTTGACTGTGTCATGTTGCATACTGAAATATTCTATTTGATTCATTTACACATCTACTCGAGAACGAGAGAATCGAATTCGATATTCGATCTTCTTGCACGAGAAGACTTGTGCAAGAAAAGAAATCGAGCAAAACATGCTCAAAACACCAAATAACAACCCCAAGACTTGGGGTTGAATCACATGACAAGGAATCGAATATTATCAGCTGCTATTGATCCTTAATTGCTAACTAAACAAAATTTGAGACGCATTAAATTGAGACCAAGTACACGATAAGCTCCCTCTCAACAAATAACAACGACGTCTCTATAGTACATTCCAATTTTTTATTTTTCGGAATTAATTAATTAATCGTGTGCATAAATAAATAAATGTTGGTTAGTTAAGAACTTAAGATTTCGGTAGATTTTAAATTTACCGCAATGGGCCAAAAGTGAAAAGGGTAAAAACAAACAAACATACAGTACGCACGAAAGTGAAATGGCAATGCGAGCTAACGTACGCTTGTGGCGCATTGCGAGAGGTGAGTGAGGCCCCCTTCTTCTCCTTCTACTTCTTCTTCTTCTTCTCTTCTTCTATCTCTCTCATTTGCAGCCACTGCGCTTTCATTCACTCTCATTATATACCCCTCCCCCCTTCTCCTTCTCTCCACGCGCACTCACATTCTCTCACTCGCCCACTCCGCATTAAGCTATCAATCGATTACCAACAGAATTAAATTCTCTCGTTGTTTTCCATGGATCCGCCGTTGATAAACGAGGTGTCGTTCACCGCCGCGTCCAATCCGTCGTCGTATAGTCTGGCGGGGCTGCTGTCCTTTCCGACGGCCAGCGGAGGTTTGGGGTTCAGAGTGCGCGGCGCGGTTGAACCTTCGCTGGAGGAATCGACGCTGACGGAGCACAGCAGCGGCGGAAATGACGGTTCGAAGCGGGGAAGAGACGCCCCTGCTAAGCACGTCTCCGCCGCCGTTATACCTAATAATAAGGATTTGGTAATTCACACGCTCTCTCTCTTAATTATATCCCCTTTTCGCATTTCTTTATAGGTCACTTTTTCACCGTTCACTTTATGCCGATTACTGTTAATTTGATGGATAATTAACAACTGCATTTTTTTCTCAATTCAATTATTGGGATGAAGATGCTGATTAAATTTCCATCTTACTAACTCTACTTCATCTGTGAAGAAGGATGAGCTGAACGGAAAACGAGCAAAAGTGTCCGGACCCAGAGATGAAAACGATGGCCTGAATACGGAATCAGAGGCAAATTCAGGCCCGGTCGAGACGATTAAGCTCGAGCCACCTAAAGACTACATCCATGTCAGAGCAAGAAGGGGCCAAGCAACTGATAGCCACAGTCTTGCTGAGAGAGTAATTCTTAATACGCCTCATCTGAGAATGTATCACATGTTTGTTTAGTGATGTGGAGCTTCTGATTCTTCTTTTTTCGTTTTTTAAGGCTCGGAGAGAAAAAATCAGTGAGAGGATGAAGGTTCTGCAAGACTTGGTTCCCGGATGTAACAAGGTGTGTTTATCTTTTTTTTCTTTCTTATGGTGTGTTTCCGCGTTTGTTGAATATATTAGGAGAGTATAACTTGCTTTTTTCCCAGGTTATTGGAAAAGCTCTTGTTCTCGATGAAATAATTAATTACATCCAGTCACTGCAGCACCAAGTTGAGGTAGATTAGATTTTCCTTTATGTGGTGACTTTTTATCCTATTGATCTTGCCTTTTACCTTCTTAACCTTGTTCTTTGAAAACGGCTGCTCCAGTTTTTGTCGATGAAGCTTGAAGCAGTTAACTCAACTTCAAGGATGAATCCCACAATGGAAGATTTTCCTTTAAAAGATGTGAGTCTGAATTGCATACACCGATCACATGAATGTTATCTTTCGCATTAATCTTTTTATCGCATCTTATTAGCTAATTAAACAGACTTGAATTATCACATCGTATAGTCAATATCAAATTATACTGGGGTTTAAAAATACCATATTCAAAACTGTGTGAAAGTGTGAAAATCAATAATGCTCTGAAGATTGTGCCGAACTCCTTTTACTATATATGTCGGGTGTGTATATAACCACCACTGTAGGTTTGCCCTTCTGGCCATGTTAACTTAAGTGAGTAGACAGCCGACTTTGTTCTTAGCTGTCAAGAAAGAAAAGGAAAATCTTGCAACCTTAATGGTTGTACCAGAATAAATTCCAGTGCACTTACGTCAAAAATTAAACATTAAGTTCAGTTTAGAATGTCTTCACTTGCCAACCTCGTGCTAATGTTCATCCAACAAGACAACATGATAGCTCGATCCTTTTGGCAACCTTCCACTTTTGATCAAGTCACTTCTAACTGTGAAAGATGTGAGGCCTTGCCCCACATGGAAACCTATTTTCTCTTCTTCCTTTATTTTCAGTCAAGGGCCTAACCTACTTTCCTTCTTTCTGGTAGCTGTCGTTATTATATTCTACTTTTAGGATTTTGTTGTGCAATTTATGCTCATACCAAAAACTTCTTTTTAAGTCCCTTTTTTTGAGGATGATGTTGGTACTTGATTATGTTCATTAAACTGCAGTTTCAGACTGTTGAATCTGTTTACCTTATGAACTAATGTGCTGTGGCTGTTGTGCTTGTGCCAAAGGAATATATCCATCCCTCTTTGAGATTTGATTTATTCACAATAATGCCACTATATTTATTTATAATTACAAAGTAATATACCTAGCTAATCTAAAAGTTGGAGGGGTTTGGTAATTTTGTGAATAGGCTAAACCTGAGGATGGTTTTGTGATTTCCTCGTTTTCGTATTCTCACTTGAATTTATAATGACTTGCAGCTAGCGGCCCAAACATTTGACGGAAGTGCACTGTTATATGGGCCGCAAACTCCGGGAGATTTTGCTCGAGGATCACATGTCGAGTGGCTTCACATGCACGTTGGAAGTGATTTCGATCGCGCAACATGATCAGAGGTGGCTGAGAACTACGACATTCTTGAACCAAAACAGCACTGTTACTTACCTTCAACTGTCAGTATGGTGTATTGATCGTAGGCAAAAGAAAATCACTTACAGCATTATTCTTTTCTGTGTACAAGAAGAGTAATTTAATCAGCTTGTAATTCATTGTTTGTGAGAAAGTTAAGTAATTTGTGCTGCTTAATTTATAAAAAAAAATGCTTTAATTTGTAATAATATTCCTGTCAAGAAAATTTAAAAGCCAATAATATGCATGTACCTTCTTGCTTTACTGTCTTACGTTGTATTTTTAGCCAAAACAAAATATTGACATTTCATGATTTTACAAGTATTAAGAAAATGGGAAAACAAAAAAGAACGGGTGAGAAACAAGATTTTACCAAAAATAAAAAAACTTCACATTAATAGTACTACAGTTTTTAAGACTCAACCAGACCCAGGGGTGTTTTTGTAATTATCCCCTTGGTTGTATAAATAAGTACTCATATTTCCTATTTGCCTGCTTAAAGATGGGGTTGGACTGATAGACAAAAAATGTTCAAGAGCTTCATGATTTACGGGCCCGGTCACGCCAGGAGCCCCGCTGCATAGTCTGAACCTGCAGAGACAAAGTTAACCCACCACAAGGTTAGTTGGATTTTTAGTTTTGTTTTCCAAGTTGCATTTATTGTATCACCTGATCGCTAAGTAGACTTTGGACGGGGACAGTTTCGACGCTTTCATTTTTTAAGCTTTCGTCTTGTGCTTTGTTGTTTGTTACACTAGGTATAGGATGAGAAGAGCCTCCGAACATAGCTTCATCGTGAGCAACCTTGAGTTCTTCCTCTCTCCTGGACTTTATTATTTGAAGCAAAAAATAAAATTTCATGATTCAATTTCAATTAAAAAAAATAGAAAAAATCTACGTAAAGAAGATAAAAATGAAGTGCAAACGGGCATTTCTTGCTTTGTCTCATCATCCCCAAGGCATATATGTTACCTCCACTGCCGAATAACGAAAGCTTTGTCCGATGTGCTTGACTAACAGAGCATCATCCTCAGCCGCTGCCATTAGGTGAAAAATAATTATCAGCATACTTCGAGACTTATCACACAAAGGGGGGTGGCATAATTTTTTAGGGATAATTGTAAGAAGGACCATTGACGTAAATGAAAGACAATTTATTGTATTTTTTAGAGATATTTGTAAAAAGTACGATTGACGTAAATGTAAAGACAAACAAAAAACTCTGGGATATTTATTGTAATTTTGAAATTACTTAGTTATCAAGAGAATGGTCTTTTCCATTAGTTATCAAGAGAATGGTCTTTTCCAGGAATTCCATGTTGTGCAGTGTACACTTACGTCCCAAGCATAGGTAGCTGAAATTTTGACACATAAAAAAAAAGTTTATTTAACCCAGATTCTCAGTGCTGAAACTTGTCCAGACCAAGACATGATTCGATAATTTTTCTCTGAACAAAGAGAACCAGAGCTCGTGACTGAGTCACCAACAAATGCCAGTATAGATTTTCAGTAACTAGTAACTACTATCCAACCATTTTAACATTTAAAATATTGGCTCTGTAGTTTGTGCATCATTCATTAATCACTCAATATCTTACTCATTGAGAAAAAAAAAAACTTTATCCAGATGGATCAATTCATTCAATAGTAATGACAGAAAAAGGAAATCACAAGCAATTTAACCTTCAATTTCTTCATCATCAAGAGGTGCGTCCTTATCAAAGTCAAAGCGTTCCCATCCAGAGCCTTTCCCAATTGTTTCATCTTTTTCAGCTGCAAAGTGATGTTTATTTTACTTTAACAGAAGCTAGATATGGGAACAAGGAAAAAATCATAAAAAATGTACCAGAATTCATGCAGCAATAAACATCCATCAGAGCATTAAGTTTAAGAATAAACTATTGAAAAAGTTTTTTAATTTTCCTTCATTAAGCATGATGGCCAGAAGTGACATAAGTCGTAACTACTGATATCAAGTGAATTTGGGAAAATTAATATATATAGACACACACACACACACACACACACACACACACACACACACACACACACACACACACACACACACACACAGATAGAGAACATAAAAATAGAACAAAACAGATCAATTCAACTATGATGTTTGTGCATGGCCTCATTAATCATTAAATCTACAGAGTAGTGGCAACAGTTATCGAGCTAACCAATTGATTACACAACAAAATGTAAATTTTAACATCTTTTCTTACACGTGTGTTGCTCGTGTAGCTTTGCTTCATTAATCGCTAGCTTAAATGATCTAATAATTCACCAGTACGAAACCCATGGATGCAATTAAACAAGACAATTCTCAAGAGCAATTTAACATTTAAAACCTGGTAATTATTCCGAAAACCTATCGCAAAAACAGGAGTTTTCAATATCAATTTGTGCATTTCAAGTGTGTAACTAACTAGCTATTCTATATTCATTGTAGGTGTTAAGGATATCGAACTTGGGTGCTATTTTTTATTTTCTTTTTTGAACATCTAAAGCTTCTAATAGTAAAAGTCTACTCTGCGCTATGCATGCTATAGATGTTCTCCATCTCTACAACTTATCCTGTTTCATTCAATTCTATCTACCGAGAAATATAGAAGATGAGAATATGATACGCGTTTTGTTTTAAGTGCACTCAGGGGACGGAGATATGCTTCAGAAATTGAACGAGGAAGGTGTATTACCAGTGTTTGAGAGCTGGGCTTTCATCTTGGCTTTCACTCTTTCAGCTGGTGTCTATAAGAAATAAAAGCAGAACCATCAATAGAATACACAATAGGTATAAATAAAAAAGAATTTTTAAACTTACCAACTATAAGTAAACTTGAATTTTATGAAAATAACATTCTTTACGAAGAGAAGCAAGCTTTCTGAAACTAGAGTGGAAATGGAATTGAAGCTAATGAAGATATGGATAACTAAAATGCAGGTCATAGAACAAGCTTACTATAGTTGAATCTAGAAGGTTACAACAAGCTCAAAATCCGAACTCACATAAATCCCCAACAGAGCACTCTAAATTAATCATTCAATTTCAAACACCCAGAAGAAAGAACTCACCATATTATCATAACCTTCAATCAACTTAGAATAATCTACCCCACTGCCACCTCTGACCTTTTTACCTCTCTCCGACCTCTCCTTTTCCGGCGACCCTTTCCGTTTACCTCTCCCTCTACTCCGACTCCTAGACCTATATTTACGCCTGTATTCATCTTCTCGACTCCTACTTCTCCTCCTAGAACGCCTATCACGGCTTCTGCTTCGGCTCTTAAGCCGGGAGTATCTTTCTCGGCTACGGCTACGGCTACGGCGCCTCGAACGCTTGTCGCGGCTTGGACTCCGGCTTCGGCTCGGGTGACTCAAATTTCGTCTCGGGCTACGGGTTCGGGTTTTTTCTTTAGGGTTTTTGCTGAGCTTGTTTTGGATTGACTGTAGCTGAGCTTGTTTCTCGAATTCGGAGGTTTTGGAAGGACTGGATGCTCGGACAAAGCCACCGAAAAGGGATGATGCGGAGGGGAGAGCGGAACCTCTGGTAGGAACGACGTCGTCGGACGGAGAGTTCCCCGATGAGAAGCCGAGGCCCTGCTTGAAGCGGGCAGCGCCGCCGCCTCTGCGAGTCAGATCGTCGTAGTACGCGGCCAACTTCTCATCCTCCATTTGCGGTTGCTGCAAAAATTACCCAGCGAAAGCATAAAGCATTGGCCCATTAACTATTAGCCATCCGTTTCAGTCCACTTCGAATCAGTCAGGAAGACGGAGTACTCCAAATTGTAAAGTATCTGGGCCGGCCCAATTAAAAGTACGACTATTAAATACGAATTGTATTTCACTTTAATATTTTTTTATAATCGAATTAACGATTATTTAAGATAATTAAGATAATTCCAATTTTATCTAATTCAATGTGTTACAAAATTGAACAGGTAAATCATAAAACCAATTTTCTTTGGCCACTGCCCATTGTTTTGTAAATTCAAACTTTGACTGTAATTTTTTTAAAAAAATTTATTGATTTTTTATTTGATAAACATCGAAAATTGTTAATGGTAATTACTGCTCAGGTCTATGAGATGCTACTCCTGGAGCATTACTCTTGGTGGCATCTTAACCGTAGATGCATACACCATACACGTCGGGTGTGGGTGATTACGTGTATATTTAATATAATAATATTAAATCTACGGTCAAGATGTACATGATGTACTCCACTTGGACTTGGAGTAACATAGACAAAACCTTACTGCTCATTAGATGACTGTTGACTGCCAAATTAAATAATGTGGTTAGATCAATCACGTTGTGCAATTATATTTTTCTATTTAATTAATAAAAACAAAAATACAAAAAAAAAAGGTGTTGTGTTTTGACCAGAAGCTAGTTATAGTAATTTTGAATATTTTTAATTTCAACAATTATTTTGTCAGCTTTTAAGCAACTATAACCGTGCTAGCAATCTTCATGCGCCAACTAAATTTTCTTTTGATGCTTCGTCTCTCTTTTTTCGATGATATCTTCGTACATTGACTCGCAACGAAAATTGTAAAAAATACTATTTTTGTTAAATTGATAAAAAGAAAATGAAAAATTACGTGAACGAATAATAACAATTATAAGTAAAATTTTAAAAATTAAAGAAATAAAAATAAAATTTTATTTTAAAATTAAAAATATGTTTTTTAAATGTAAATAAGTGTGATATGTTATGAATATAAAGTAAAAATATATATATAAATGAAACAAAAATAATTATAAAAATATTATAAAATTTGTACTGAAGTGAAGTGACACATATTGACCCCTCAATCTAGATTTCTCATCCTCCTACTCAACAAAAAAAATCAATATACTTGTTTGTAGTCTATAGATAAATTGAGAATTGCAAATAAAAAATATTTAATATAAAAATGGTTGACTTTATAGCTTTATAAAAATTAAAAGTCAAGTCAATCATGAGGTTACCAAAACCGATTCGGTACGCAATAATTAATGAGTAATTATTTATGTGTCTAATAAAAATTAAAATATTCTTTTGATATAAAAATAAAAAATGTGTAATTTTTTAATTTTTTTATTGAACAATAAAATGTAAATCAAAAATATATTTTTAAATTAAAAAAAATTAAAATACTAATAGTAATTGAAATTTTAAAAATGAGTTAATAAAGTAAAGTTAAATTGTTAGTAGCCACTTTTGAAAGTGATATTTAATTTTTTATATCAGAACATGTATTTTTTAATATATTTTGTCTTTAACTCGTAAAAAAAATCATTAAAAAATCATGATTTATTTTAAAGTTTTTATAAAAAGATACTTAGAAGAAAATGCATTTGTGCCCATTTTTTTTCGAAATATTGGCGAAATTGAGGTCACAGCTTGTATTAATTAAATAAATTGTTGGAATTACTAAAGTGATAAATTATGGGAGAGTTCTATACTCTTCATGATGATCCAAATTAGATTGAAATTGGGAGAAAAAAAAAGAGATTATTAATCCAAATTAGATTGAAATTGGAAAGAAAAAAAAAAGAGAGAGATTATTAATTATGAATGATCCGTCAAAAGCTTGGGGTGAGGCATCGAAAGCGTGAGTAGACAAGAAAATAAAAAAGGATCCTCAATATCAATTTGTGGGCCCAACCAAATCTACGTAATCAGAGCGACCCATTAAATTATTTTAATGGGCCAACAGTAGTAATTTGCTTTTCCTTCGGCGGCCCTTTTCAAGCCGCCACTTTTTAAACACATCTGGATTAGTAAGAAATATTTTTTTAACTTGAGATTTTTTTTCTTGTAAAACATGTTCAAAACAATTTAATAACAACAACGGATAAAATCAAATTGTTGAAATTGAGTGATATGCATAAAACTGAAGTCATGTAGTTACATTTGGAATATGCGAATTCTAAACGAATTTCTTAAAAACATGAGTTTGAATCAAGTTATTTGATACTATAGACAATTATTTACAAAATGAAGAATTTAATTTAGTATTGATGTCGTCTATTTTTGTAATTATTAATTTTGTTTTGGTGAAGCACTAAATACTAGTTTTAATAAAAATAAAAAACAAAAAAAACTAAACTATATATATATATATATATATATATATATATATATATTTTTTATCAATTTAGTTATTTAAAAATATATATTTTTCCGAATATACCGAGTAATTTTAATTTAGTTTTTAACTACAAATTTTAATTTTATTGATGGTGAAGTGAAATGAGTCAATCAAAGGCCGAGATCCGAGAGCGGTGAACAAGCAGCCCACTGGGCTACACTGCATCACACCCAGTGAATGACCATACGGCTTTACTCATTTATTTTTTCCCATTCTTTTTGTCGAATTATCAACCTCCACGTGGCATCCGTCTGAACCCGCCATAACACAATACACCAAACTACGTAACGTACGACATACTATCTGCCATTACAAATCATTAAACGACCAAAAGCTTAATATGTATTTTTGTCAGTCTCAAAACAAGGATTGAAATTGATTTTGTACTCCATATAAATACAAATTTAATAAAATATTAGGATTATTTTATTGATTTTCTTATTAATAAAATAATTAATTGAAATTAATATTTAAAAAAATAAATGAAAATATAAAATTATATATATATATATATATATATATATATATTAAAATAAAAAAGTATAATGTTTTTTTTAGTATACTCCCCTCTTCCAAAACTTCCTTTAGAGTTTAGGGGGAGAAGGGCGGCCACACTCTTTGTAAGTGTGACAATATGCTTGAGATAGAAGATAGTATGTTTGATTTCAAAAAGATACACAATTGATTATAATTACAAAATAATTTTTTCAAAAATAATATTTTGATTTCACAAACTAAGGAAGGTGTATTCATTCAAGACTCTATAGGATTTTAATGGACTTTTAAAGTTTAGGGATATTCAATCCGGATTTTTAAAAGTCCATTAAAATTTTGACTTATTCAATACAGATTTTTAAAAGTTTTTAAAAATCTATTCAAAAGTCAATGAATTTTAAAAATCTATGGATTTTTAAGGATTTCATTTTCAAAATACAAAAAAATTAAAGTCTTTAAAATCTCTCATAATTAAGTGAGATTTCTATGGATTTCTATTTTAATTGATTAATTTATTATTAAAAAATAATAAAACATACAAAAATATATAAATAAACACAATAAAATTAAAAACATGAAAAAAATAAAAAAACAAAATAAAATAAAATTTTTAAAAAAATAATATGTTATTATATGTTGAATATATAATAATAAATTATAATAATATTAAAAATTAATATGTTAGTATATGTTTGATATATATAAAAATAATATTAAAATTATTAAATATATTAATAAATTTTTATTTGGTGAAAAATTATACTTTTATAACAATTGTATAAATTTTTATATATATATATATAGTTTACATTTGAATTTATTATTTCAAAATTGAAATTTGGTCGAAAATTAAAATTTTAAATTTTCTAAAAACGAAAAAGAAAATTAAAATTAAATATTTTATTTTTAAATAAAAATCGAATTTTGAATTTCAAAATTAAAAATATAAAATATAAAAATTAATATAAATCAATCAAAAAATCATTTAAATTATATTAATTCACACTAAATATTCTCAACAAATGACTAAATAGAATCAAAGAAATCAAATATTGAAGAGTCGATTTACAGTGATACGTACGTTTTCCTCCACCAAAGGCCTTGTGAACCGGCTTCTGTATATATAGTTTACATTTGAATTTATTATTTCAAAATTGAAATTTGATCGAAAATTAAAATTTTAAGTTTTCTAAAAATGAACAAAAAAATTAAAATTAAACATTTTATTTTTAAATAAAAATCGAAATTTTGAATTTCAAAATTAAAAATATAAAATATAAAAATTAATATAAATCAATCAAAAAGTCATTTAAACTCTATGAAAATCCATATAAAAATCAGTCAAACTCTATATAGACTCTGTAGATTTTTTGAATTAACGAAAGTCCATAGACTTTTTAAAGTCCAAAAAAATACAATGAAATCCGAATTGAATACACCTTCCTAAAACATGTTTTTCTCAACCCAATTTATCTTTACTTTACATTCGATGGAGTAAAAATAGAGCCAAATCACTCTCCACAAGTAGGGGTGAAAATGGCAAATTCCAAAACCGATGTGATTGCAATTTCCAATTTAAAATATAGCAATTCAATTTTCTCTCTCAAAGAAAGTTGAAACTGTCAAAAATAAATAAAGCGACAAGTCGGATATAATGCGGAGTAGATTTGCAAAGATTTTCCTCTGTCCCCTTTTCACATTTTTCTTTTTTGTTTTGTTTAAGCTTTCTTTCACTACACCCAACAAATCCCCTCTCCTCATTTATATAAATCACAAGAACCTGAAAGGTGAAAGGTCTTCAAACCTGCTACGTGCTCCCTTCGCTTCAAAGCTCATTTTTTTTGCAGAACAAACTTGTATTACAAAATTTCGATAAACATTCCTCTATAAATAGTAAAGATCACTTTTTTATCTCCACCGGAGAAAGAAAAAAATGGTGACCGATTGTTTTTCCGGCGGGCTTCAGGAACTGCACGTTCTTGCTGTCGACGACAGCCTCGTGGACCGGACGGTCATTGAGCGATTGCTCAAGATTTCTCGCTGTAAAGGTTTGTCCTTTTTCCCTCTGCATCTCTCTCTCTCTCACTTGCTATTTTTTATTTTCTGATTTTTGTTGTTGTTTTTGCAGTGACTGTTGTGGAAAGTGGGAGGAGGGCTCTGCAGTATTTGGGGTTAGATGGGGAGAAAAGCTCTGTTGGGTTTGATGTAAGAAAAAAGTTTTTTTTAATAATTTTTTTAATGGTCCTGTTCCTGTTTCTGTTTCTGTTTCTGGTGTGATTTTTAGTTTATCCATGGTGATGCTTTTTGGGGTTTTAGACTGTTTGAGATTGTACAAGGAAAAAAATCCATTGTTTGTTCAACTGATTGTTGGTTTAGGGCTGTATAAAGTACTTTGGAAAATGGGATCTTTTTCTGATCCCCTGTTTTATTCCTAATTTGATTTGTGAGCTTCAGTATAGTAACTTGAGTCACCTGATTTTGATTAAGCCTTATAATTTATTTTATTTAAATTTTTAAAAAATAAATATATTCTGAATAAAAAAAAACAGTAAAAAGTTCTGATCTTCATGACATATGGTTTGACTGGGGTGATTTTTTAGTGTTATAGTGATGTTAATAATTGTAGCTGTTGTTGATTAACAGGACTTGAAGGTCAATCTGATAATGACAGACTATTCCATGCCTGAAATGACTGGATTTGAACTTCTCCAAAAGATCAAGGTGTGTGTTTTTGTTTGATAAATATATTTTTTATTTAGATCAAATTTACAGATTATCATCCTCGGCCTGTTCTTTCGTAGCTGATTGCGTTTTTCATTGCTCGTTCTGTGTTTCGCAGGGGTCGTCAAAGCTGAGGGAGATCCCTGTGGTGATTATGTCGTCTGAAAACATCGTGGCTCGCGTTGATAGGTATTGTTCTTTTTTTTTTCTCTCTTTCTTTTGAACGAAGTATTATCGATGTGGTTAGCCTTTAAGCTGAGACCTTCTTTGTTCATAATGTGTGTAACTTGTAATTTAAGGAAGTGTTTGCTAAAAAGAATTGATTCCTAGCTTGTTAAAGTCGAGAATCGTTTCCTTTTTTTTCCTTTTTAGTACTCCCGAAATGATATTCCCCTTTAATCTAATCTTGAAAACAGCATAGTATTTCAGTGTTTAATGAAACAAATTATGATTTCTTATTGAATTTGGAAGCCTGAGTTTTCTTCCTTTGTTTTTTGTTTGAAAATAATTACAAAACCTTTTTCTAGCATTCCTTAATCTACCTTTCATTAATTATGTGCTTGGTTATAATTAGATGCTTGGAGGAAGGTGCTGAACGCTTCCTCGTAAAGCCCGTGAAGCTCTCGGATGTCCAAAGGCTAAAAGATTGCATTTTGAACTCGGCCCGTGAGAAAAATGGTAGGGAAACAACTCGTAAGAGAAAATTTATAGACGACTCATCGTGTTTGCCAGCATTTCTGGCTCAACCAGCGACCCCAACACTGCCCCTCAACCTCGATAATCCGTTGTCTCCTACTTCGGCAGTTTCAGATGACACGCATCATCTTCTTGCTAAGCGCCCAAGTTTAATCGTGGCCTCTGATTGACTATGAATTGTCGTCGTGTGAATTCCATATTGGTTTCTTTTGACTTAAGTGCGCAAAATTTGTATATGGTTTACGTGGCGGGCACGAGGTTGGGGATTGATTTTGGTAAACGGGCTGGGGCTACTCTCTGTGAGTCGGCTCAATCCGAACATTGTTAGAGAAGTAGTAGGATGATCAAGGTAACAATTTTTTGTTTTTGGGTCTTAGTACACAGAAAAAAAATGTATGGACTATTGCTATTTGCTATGTATCTTCTCATTTGTATTTAGAACAAAGTATTTGGAAATTTGAATCCACTGATTATTTCTCTCCCTCTCTCTCGCCTAGTCGCCTTTGATGAGAACAAATGTGGCCCAAATGCTTTGCATACAGCCCAATACGTGTTGTATTTTCTTTTTAGAAATTAGTTCTTTGAGTTGGTCAATTATTACATTAGTGAACAAAAATAATTTTAGTCCAAGATATAATGGCATTTTATTTTTAATTTGACAAAATCAAATATTTTTGAAAATACTATTCAAAATACAAGCACAAGTGAGCACAACTTGTTAAATTGAACATACTACGTCACAAATCACAATGTGCGTGTGATAAATTTCAACCAACCATGTATATTCGCATTTAGAGTTTAGTTATATAGTGTTTTCAACACCCCTATATTTCAAGTGTGGGGACAATGCCTTTGTTTGTTTTAGACAAAATCAAGTTTGAGAGTCATTGAATGGCATATGTAGCCAGCCCCTAATTATCATGCAACTAATAAATATACCTCCATAAAGTATTGTCTCTTGTTACCTTTTTTAAGACTTGTTTGGACAATAGTTGGGTTTGAGAAACTTACCCAATTTTTCTAACGGATAACTGATCCGTCTGCTCGTGTGAGAGGTCGAAGTGTAATATATATCTTTCAATAGTACTTTAAATATTTAAAATTGATTTTATGAAATAAAAACTGATGATTACAATCAATTTTTATTATCTAGAGGGCCTTTATTGCCCCCACTATATTATCATAATAATTCTTAGCTAATGAATTGAATAAGCACGTTCGTACTACGTAATTTTCTCAAGCGAATGTGAACTTACATAAATACCCCCGAGGAGTCCTTGTTATAATGCTGTGAAGCAATGGCCATGAATGTCTTTCCACATCTTGCCTGGAAAGTTGAAGGAAAGCCAACCACCATCAGCTACTTCATTGAAACTGTCAACTGCCAGCATCTGCATCCTCATTCAGACAATCACTCCCGAGTGTTCATCAGCTTCATCGTTCTGTCTTGTCCCGATTTCCACTTCGTATATGGGTGCGCGAATAGTTCGGGCTGTTGCTATAACAGCAACTGCTAGCATGGTCATATTTGGGATGCTGTTCTACTTTGCCTACAAATTCACGATATCTCGACGGCTGAAAAGGACTCGACTCGAATCGAGCTTTCGCAGGGAGGTCGAGACACCCCTGCCTCGGATCGAGTTCAGGCAGCACTGTGGAGGAACGATAAAAGGACTGATAGTAGATGAAGAAGGATTGGACATGTTGTACGTGAGAAGACTCGAAGGGGGACATCAATTTTCGCCATGTTATTCCAAGGTTGAGTTTAATCCCAAGGAAGAGGAGATCAAGAGAATGACTAGAACCAGCGGAGGAGAAAAGCCGATACTAGACACTCCATTGGTTCAAGAATCGATAAGAATCAATGGATATGAAGTTGAGGTCAAGAAACAGAATCTCTCTCCTCCTCCTCCTCCTCCTCCACCTCCACCTCCACCTCCGTTGGTTTTGAAAAAAGTGAAGCTAAAGCCTGCACCAACGCCTAGCATGCCGGAATTAAAACCGGTCCCACCGCCTCCATCTGCAAAGAAAAGTGGAGTAATTGCATCAAGTAAACCACCTATTATTCCCCCTAGAGGTTTGGAAAGTAGACAAAGCAAAATGAAAGATCCAGCTGAGGAAAGCACGAAAGAAAACGGAGCGCAAATGAAACTTAAGCCGCTGCATTGGGACAAAGTTACCGCTAATGCTGATCATTCGATGATTTGGAACGAAATCAACGATGGCTCTTTCAGGTAATAAGTTCATTAATATTGTTAAATGTTCTTCCCAATCACTAATGCGAGACTCTTTTCAGGTTCGACGACGACCTAATGGAATCCCTCTTCGGTTACTCGACCCCAAACCCCAAACCAACAACCTTGAAAACCAACAAATCAAATCGTCATATGACTTCAAACACACTCACACCCGCTCAAATATTCATACTCGACCCTCGGAAATCTCAAAACACTTCCATAGTCCTCAAGTCCCTCTCGATCTCCCACGAAGAAATCGTCGACTCTCTTTCAGAGGGCAGAGGACTCACCTCTGATGCCCTCGAGAAACTAACCAAAATCCACCCGACACAAGACGAGATAACTAAAATCCTCGATTTCAACGGGAACCCAACCGAACTAGCCGATGCCGAGTCGTTTCTCTACCACGTCCTAAAAGCTGTTCCTTCGGCATTTGTCCGATTAAACGCAATGCTATTTAGATCAACCTATGACCCGGAAATATCACAGCTTAAGAAGTCACTGCAAACTCTGGAGCTAGGATGTAAGGAGTTGCGGGCGGGCCGGGTTTTCTTCAAGCTTCTAGAAGCGATTCTGAAAGCCGGCAATAGGCTGAACGCTGGGACGAACAGAGGGGACGCGAAGGGATTCGACCTCACCGCCCTCCGCCGGTTATCCGACGTGAAGAGCACGGACGGGAAAACGAGCCTCCTGTATTTCGTGGTCGAGCAAGTGGTTCGGGCCGAAGGGAAGCGATGCCTCGACGATCGAAATTCGGATCCGGGGAGAAACGACGGCGAGCGCACGGCGATGGGTTTGAAAGTGATGGAATCGCTGAGCAGCGATTTCGCGAACGTGAAGAAAGCGGCGGGTATAGATTACGAGGGTTTGAGCGGCGCGTGGTCGGTTCTCACGAAGCGCGTCGATGAGATCAAGAGGGTTTTGAGCGGGTGCGGGGATTCGGAATCGGGTGGGTTTTTGAGGGTGATGAAAGGGTTTCTGGAAGATTGCGAAGGGGAGCTTCGCGCGGTGAGGGAGGAGGAGAGGAGGGTGACGGAGATCGTGAGGAAAACGACGTCGTTTTACCAAGCGAAGGGCAGCAGTGTTAATTCTCTCCAGCTGTTCGTGATCGTTAGGGATTTTTTGAATAGCGTGGATCAAGTTTGCGCGGAAATCAGGAAGAAATTGAAGAGGGGGAAAGCGGGGAGCGGCGGAGCCGCCTCGTCGCCGCCGTTGTCGCCGACGACGTTGAAGTCTCCGGTGAGATTTCAGAACTTGGAGATGTATTTTAGGGCACAGAGGGGCGGGGCGAGCTCGAGTTCAGAGGATGATTTCTGATCGAGCTCAACAACTCTGTAAAACTTCAAAATAATTTGTAGTAATTTAAAATTTGCATAATCACAAAAGTTAGTATGTCGGCGTTTAACCGAAATCGAACCGATTAAATTGCAAATCGACTGTCTGATTTTGAATCAATCGAAATCGTGATCTGCAATTGAAAGTAGTTGATCATACATCATATATCACAATTAAGAGATTTCATATTTTGACCATATGTGTTCTAGTAGGAGTTATGATATGATACATGTAAATATGGTCAACCACTATGGGAAAATGTCTCATAGACACCGGGCATTGACTGGTGTTAAAAAAAAATCTGTCTGGTGTCTTTGTGCGTGGTGTTAAAGATCGGCTATGTTTTAACACCGGTCATTGACCGGTGTTAAATATAATTTATAACACCGGTTTTGTGACCTGGACCGGTGTCTATATTATTAAAAACACCGGTCAGTTCCATAGAAACTAGCAAAATCAACTGGTGTGAAAAGTAATAACACCAGTCTTTTTTCATGTATGACCGGTGTTGTTGATAATAATTAAAATAAAAAAAATATAATTTTATAAATTGCTAATAATTAAAATTATATTAAATTCATGAAATTCAAATACAATATTCATAAATACTCAATTCTCCAAATCCTTACAATTTTCGTGGACTCCAAACACAATAATAAAAATACTCAAATCTCCAAATCCTTACGATTGTCAAACAACAATATTCCATAATCTTAGAGCATCATCAACCTTTTGTTCTCGTGATCTAGTATCTTGTTCTCTTCAAACAGAGCATTTCCCTGAAAAGAATCGAATAAGTTTGTTAGCTTCATAATATCGTATAACTCGAGCCTTATAGTAGGTACCTTCAATTAAATTATAAAAAATAAACATCTCTATGATTTATTTTTATTGTTTTCATTTTCTTCACGCAATGAAGTAAAGATCTTAGAGGCACATGTAATTCATTCGTATACTAATTCAAATACCTCGTCTTCTCTGCTCTACGAAGATTCATTGTCAAATGGTCTTTATCTTTTTCCAGGTGTTTCACTTGTGCTGTTAGTGCCACAACCTTTTGAGTCAAAGGCTTCAATCTAGAACAAAATAAGAAAAGGCTAGTCAAATATTCATCTTAAGAGCAATAAAACAAAACACAGAAGCAATTCAAAATTAATCCATATGTCTTGGAGGATCCTACCTGACCAATTCCAAACACAGAATTCTGACAAAAGCCGAGTTTGGCTTGGTCAATATAAGCACTATCTACGGAGGCAATTCCCACTTCAATGAAATCTAAAATTAAACCAACGAGTAGATGGCTGAAAGAGCATCAAGAAAACAACGAATTTTAAGACGATAGGTATGTATATACATATACCTGTTTAATACTACGTTCAGCGGTAGTTATATTACCCTTCTCAAAAGAGACATTGTCGTGTTTGTGCCGATCGCACTTGTCTCCCTTGCAGTGCCACGATAGGCTGAACGATGCCTACATCCAGAAATATTTTACAAAGACGATTATAGTAAATAGAAAAAGGAAAAAAGATTAGAAATATATAAAACTCAAACACACACACCTTCCTCGTCATTTTATTAGGGAAGGCGGGCGAGCCAGAGTCAAATTCGCCATCTCAGAGAACCTCGTTTTCTTTGTCATGTTTCTGGGATTCCGAGTTTTCAAATCTCTCGGTCGCTAATAACGACCCTTCGTAGTGCCTTTGCAACAGCTATTTATACACACAACAACACCATTAATTCAATCGAGCAATTAAAATACAAATAAAACCAAGTATAGATCCACTGACTTCTGAGAGCCTCGAAATACTCGACCAGGTGGTCGTCGATTCCGTGAAGAAGGGACTGCCGGATGATTTCCTCGATCGATTTCTAGGTGTTCGACAGAGAGAAAGAATCGATAAACCCATTCTCTGATGCCGGTGAAACGCCCCCATTCGCCTATATTATACCCACAGCTTACTCAACCAAATCCAAGTCAACAATTTCAAGAAACAGAGAACCCAATAAATCAACCAAGATTCGAACTTTACAGCAGTAAAAAAAGTAAAAAAAAAAAATTAAAAAATAAAAAGAAATCTGCAGAACCCTCGAGGGAAATCAATAATCTGAAACAGAAGATGAAATCGAGCACTTACAGTGGGAAATTTACAGATCTGGGAAAAAGTTGATTCTTCAACGAAATATTAATACGAACAAGACGAGTAGAGTGAGGGGTACAGATCTCACTCCTATTTTCTTATCTTTTCGTTTTTCTCTGATTTTCTGAAAATGCAGCTCGAGGAACAACCCGAGTTGCGGTGAGTGAGCGTCAAGTGGGGTGCATCCGCTGATCGGTTAAATGAAAGCTCGAGACCCTAATTCCCAGATGAACCCTAATCGAAGCCTAATCGAAGTGGAAAAAAGAAGAAGGAAAGAAACTGAAGATTTCAGCTTTTTCGTCAAGAACTTGTTCAACTTGTAGGGTTTTGTCGAAACGAGGGAGTGGGAAGAAATCCCGCTTACACTATAAAAAGCTATTAGTTTTTTTAACACCGATACTTAGTTAATAGGACTGATGTTAAAAAAATTAATAATTTTATTTAAAAAAATGGAAATACTATTAACACCGGTCCGAAGAAAAAATAATGTTATAAATGAAAATCAAAAATTGAAATGGAAATGGAAATACTATTAACACCGGTCCGAAGAAAAAATAATGTTATAAATGAAAATCAAAAATTGAAATGGAATATTTAACACCAGTTTCTATAGAATTCGGCGTTAAAAATAGTTTAACTTCCTTTTTTTTCAGGACCGGTGTTATAAACATTTTTAACACCGTTCGTAAAGGTGCCCGGTGTCTATGAACTGGTGTCTATGTGACATTTTCCCATAGTGAAACTTTACCGGTTAAAATATGACTCATGTAAGAGGGAGTCTCGTCACTCTGTACCGCTGCTTTCGTCACTCATGGTTAAAATATGGTCAACTTTACCGCTGCTTTCGCCCGTAACTACTGGCCCACTGCTCCTGTAGCCCGTTACCGGCGGCGCTGCTCGTCTCTTGCCACCGATTTTTCTGTATTCTCTTGTCGATCGATTCAGGTAATTTTCACTTCTCCATCTTCTGTATTTTTTTGGTTTGTATTGGATGTTGGGATTTAGCCCTTGAAATTAGTGCAATTGGGATTAGTGCTTGTATTAGAATTCTAAATGTGAGTATATATCTTTTTCTCCGCGAGTTTTTAAATGTTCAGATTTAGGGCTGACAAGGTTCAAATTTCTCAAATATATGCAAATTCAGTTTCTATGGAGTTTGTTGCTTTGAGTAGATTCTGTTTTATTAGCTGTTGTATTGTGGTTTTCTTAAGTGAGAACATTTAAAATTTGCTCCGCAACTTGATGATGGAAAGGGTGATCAAACTTTAACAAATGTTAAAGATCCTAACAAGATAGGAGCTCTACATTTCACTACTTGTAATATCAGTTGTAGAACTGATGTTAAATGCCACTTTTAACCGACGTTAAAACCCCCTTTCTTACGCAGTAGTGGGAGTTCAATGGCGGCCATCAACAAAACTCGTTTATTCTACGTGATGCTGATCCTCTTAATCAGCGGCAGCGGCAAGTTAATTGCAGGTGCTACTCTGGTAGAAGACGTGTGTCGGGAGACTCACGATCAACAATTTTGCCTGAAAGTTCTCAGATCAAGATCCGACCCGGGTAACGACGCGGTCAAACTTGCTCAGATTGTGATCGACTTGTTGCGTGACGTCACTATTAACGCAAAATACAAGGTACATTATCTATGGCAGACGGAAAATAATCCCGTGTTGAAAGACCATTTTGCCTGGTGCGAATACTGTTATGGCGACGCTGTAGGCAACGTGAGAGACGCAACCGATCTTTTTAATCGTCATCTTTACCAAGGACTTAGTCTGGATGGACTCAAATCTTTTGGTGATTCTCAACAATGCGAACAAGGATTTCAAACTGCAAAGACACCATTGAGTGATGAAAACTACAAAATGATGCGATTTTCTGAAATGCTTTCGATTGTCGCAAATAAGTTGACTGGTTAATAAGTATGGTGATTTAATTAGTGTTTTTTATGGACCAATTGTTTTATTTCGTGTTATTAGGTACTATGTTCAGTTTGTAAGTTTGCTCATTATTGTTTTGATGATGAAAAACCAGTTCTGAATGATTGAAACTGTTTGCTAAAATACTATGTGTTCATCAAGTGTTTGGCAGTGTTGAAAGGTGAAACTGTCTGCTAAAAGCTGAAGAAATGCGCATAATTTCCAACAATTAAATTTTGACCCAAAAGCATAACTCCAAGAGAAACATTGTTTTTACATCCAAAAGCATCACTTCCACCACAATCCAAAATACCAAAGGTGGGCAAGATCGAAAATTTAAAAGAACTGTCTTCAAAAACACCTACAGAAGATCAACCTAAAACTAAGAAAACTAGCTGGCTTGTCTTTTTCCCTTTCCGGTGACGAATATCTTCTTCTTTGATGCTTCTCCCCTTGTTTGAGTAGAGAACATTGGCCTCAAACCTCCAGCTATTGGAACATAATTGGATACAGTTGGTTTAGATGTGGCCATTGGGGAAGTTCCAGGCACTCCACTGGTAGCCTGACCCAGCAGGGCTTCAAATTCTTGATCTCATGTTGCTCACAGTGCAAGAAATTGTTGTCCCTC
The DNA here is from genome assembly GCA_954870475.1 of Euphrasia confusa. Taxonomy (NCBI): domain Eukaryota; kingdom Viridiplantae; phylum Streptophyta; class Magnoliopsida; order Lamiales; family Orobanchaceae; genus Euphrasia; species Euphrasia confusa. Next base: position 3,288,849 of record OX940970.1, read on the forward strand.
TGCCTCTAGAGGATCTTCCTCCTCCCCTTGTTGTTCTTCCTCTACCCCTTGCACCAAAGCTAGGAGATTGCTCAGTCACTTCACTAGTATTGGGTTTCCTCCATACCTTTACATAAGAATCCATGTAGAACAAAAACATATTTACCAACATGCCAAGCTCAAAGTCACAACATATTTACATGACATGTCATGGCTTTTCTAAATAAGTCTCTGCTCTCAAATAACATGCCAAGCTCAAATCAGGAGTGTATACTACATCCTTGATAAATTTAGAGAATTCTTTAGGGTCACCTTCCTTATCAGACAATTTCTTCTCATCAAAGTCATCCATTTTCAAATCACATACTACATTTTCATCTTCAACTTCCTTTTCATCATAATCAGCAACCTCCTCATCCACATTGCACTGCCAAACATCATTATCATCATCATCATCCTCTGTACTCTCATCCTTAAGCTCATAATCACTGTCAAAAACTGAACTTTTTGGAGAAGCACCTCCATCACCATCTTCCACAACATCAACAGCCTCCGAACCACCACCATCTTCCATAGCAGCAGTAACGTCAAAATCACCAACACCACTAGCCACCATTAATTAATTAAACATGTCCTCACATGGTGAGCTGAAGTCGATTAATTAATTAAGCATGTCCTCACGTGCCTCAACAGACTGCCACCGCGTCAGAGCGAGCTGGAATCCATCGCCCTAATCTCTCTCTCCTCATTTCTCTACTCCATCTCCGCCACCAACTCTTTGGACAAGTCCCCCATCCACCGCCAGTCATATCCGTCCTCTCCGAACACACCCTCTCTCCACACCTCTCCAAAATCCTCTCTGCCGCCTCCGAGACCCTGTCTCCTCCGCCTGTTCCGCGTGCGTCGCCGCCTCCCTTACCCTCCCGCCTCCATCGCCAAACCCTTCATCGAATCCCACCCCCTGTTCACCGAGCAGTACTCGAACACCCAAAACGGTGCCGCATTGTTGCTGGCGGCGATTTTGGCATTGATGGGAAGAGTAAAAGGGGATTTAGGTAACGGCGTTAAGAATCTGGTAATGCGCTTCACGGAGTTTTTGGCGGAGAAAGAATCGTTGTGGGAGTATAAAGCTTCTTGCTTGAAGACATTTCAGGTTAAGTGAAATAATTAATTACAAAATCAAATTAGGGTTACATGAACCCTAATTCAATTAGAAAAATGTATGGAGTATTGCTATTTGCTAACAATAGTGTTAGAAATTTGAATCGACTCATTACTTCTCTCCATCTCTCTCGTCTTTGATGCGACCGAATATGGGCTTCAAAATAAGGCTTCTAGGCCCAGATGATTAGGCATACAGCCCAAGTATTTTCTCTTTAGAAACTACTACGTGAGGAAAACGACGGCGTTTTAACAGGCGAGGGGAGCAGTAGATGTCACGCCCCGTCATTTGGGCTGCATTGTGGGTCACGTATTGGAGGCTAATAATCTCCATGGAGAGCATTTGGGCCCACATTTATTGACTATATCATTGTCCAGTCCATTGGGCCGCACTAGTCCACAAGATAGGCGACCCAAGTCCAACAAGAGTAAGCCCACCTTCCAGGGTTTACAAGAAGAGTATGGAATATTCTAGATATTGGGCTTGACTCATTACTAGGAATATTCTGGAACACGGGCTTGGCCCATTATTGTACATAGAGTAGTATATAAAGGGGTCTTCCCCTCATTTGTAAATCACTCAGAAAACATTAGCCTTTTACTAAGCAATATAAGCTTTTCTTCCATTGTCTTTGTCTTTCGTTGTTCTCTCGATTCCTAAAAGCTTTTCCATTTCCTTAGCATCGTCGGGATTCAAGGTTGAAGGCTGAACTCGATCAACACACGGGGTGTTTGACTAGTCGAGTGCCGCACGAGACTCTTCAAGGGGAAAAGTTCGTGACAAGTGGTATCAGAGCCAGGTTTAAGACGTTGCTACGATGGTGAAGACAACTGCAGTTTCAGAGAATGAGAAGCCTGCCGAGATTGTTCCACCAGTGGATGGTGAACGAGGTCGGGAGCCAACCGTCAATGCTGCAACGAAGAAGAAGCGCGACCATAGCAAAGGGCCGAATATGGACCTTGTTGTGGCGGAATTCTCCGAGCGGTTCGAGCGGGTCGAACTTTCATTCAAGACTTTGGAAGAACATGTACTCGACGAGGTCGAGGATGTCAGGGGAGACATCAAAGGTTGCTTGGAGAGTCAAGGCGGGTTCAATGACCGCCTAGACAAGATCGAGGAGATCTTACGCACGATGCGCGAGGATATCGCCGTCTGCAAGAAGGCCGTGGCTAGCGGGGAGACTAACACGCCTTCAGCAAAGCCGAGGGTTGATTGTCCGAGGCCATTGGAGTTCAAGGGCGTACGGGATGCCAAAGAACTCGACAACTTTTTATGGCGAATGAAGCGATACTTCGATGGGATGCACATCACGGATGAAGAAACTAAGGTACGTACTGCTTCCGATTACCTTACTGATAATGCGATGTTGTGGTGGCGAAGGAAGTGTGCTGAGATCGAGCGGGGCACCTACCGACTCGATTCCTACGAGGAGTTTGTGAGGGATCTCAAGAGACAGTTCTATCCCGAGAACGTGGTGTTCGAGGCGCAAAAGAAGTTCAGGGAGTTGAGGCAGACAGGGGCTATTCGGGACTATGTTCGGGACTTCACCAATCTGACACTCCAACTTCCCGATCTGACCGAGTCTAGCATGCTTTTCCACTTCGTGGATGGGTTGCAACGTTGGGCTCAATTAGAGTTAAGGCGTCAAGGGGTCAAGACTGTTGACGAGGCTATTGCCGCGGCTGAGGCACTCACCGATTTCCAAACACAACCTTCAGGGGATGCTTCCAAGAAGAAGCAACAAGCAACCAATAAGAGTGGGGGAGAGAAGCAGGGGAACCGTGACAAAGGCAAGACACCAATGCGGGATAACAACAAAAGCTCGGGACGTTCTTCATACGAGAACAAGAAGAATACCAGCGTGCCGCAAGGTGGTTGTCATTTGTGCAAAGGTCCTCATTGGATGAAGGACTGTCCGAAGTTTGGGAAGCTTGCAGCCATACTCGCCCAGGAGAAGGACGAGACCGAAGAAGAGCAGAACGTGGGGTCGTTGCAGCTCTTCAATGCTCTTAAGGCGAACCCCATTCCGGCTCCACCGAGTAAGGGGCTCTTATATGTGGAGGCGGTTGTGAATGGTGTTACAACACGAGCCATGGTCGATACCGGGGCGACACACAACTTCATCACGGAAGATGAAGGCAGGAGACTTGGGCTCTCCTGGACCCGAGGAGGGGGTATGCTTAAAACGGTGAATAGCAAGGCGCAACAGCTAAGTGGCGTGGCCCGAGGCGTAGCTTTGCGATTGGGTACTTGGACGGGCCAAGTAAACTTTTCGGTGGCACCTATGGACGACTTCAAGGTTGTCCTCGGCATGGATTTCTTACGTCAGGTAACAGCTATTCCTATGCCAACTTTCAATACTGTTTGCATCTTGGAGAAGGGGTCTCCGTGCATGGTTCCAGGCATCGAAGGGGCTGATGTTGGAGCCAAGGGAAAGAAACTCTCAGCCATGCAAATAGCCAAGGGGGCGAAGAAAGGCGAGCCGACTTACCTTGCAGTATTGAAGGAGAATGGAGAGACTAGACCGACACAAGAAATCCCGGAATGCATTCGAGTTGTCCTTGAGGAGAATAAGGACGTCATGCCACCCGAGTTACCGAAGGAGCTTCCACCGAGAAGGGAGGTGGATCACCAAATTGAATTAGAACCGGGAGCCAGACCACCATCGATGGCACCATATAGGATGTCTCCGCCAAAGCTCGAGGAGCTCAAGAAACAATTGGGGGAATTGTTGGACACGGGGAGAATCCGGCCATCTAAAGCACCATATGGCGCACCAGTTCTATTTCAGAAGAAGCATGATGGTTCTTTGAGGATGTGCGTTGACTATCGGGCTCTTAACAAGGTAACAATCAAAAACCGTTATCCTATTCCTTTGATTGCTGACCTTTTTGATCGACTTGGTGGGGCGAGAGTCTATACGAAGATGGATCTTCAAAAAGGCTATTACCAAGTTCGAGTTGCTGAAGGGGACGAGCCGAAGACAACGTGCATCACCCGTTATGGATCTTTTGAGTGGTTGGTCATGCCCTTTGGATTGACCAACGCACCGGCAACATTTTGTACCCTGATGAACAGAATCTTCCAGCCTTACTTGGACAAGTTCGTGGTTGTGTACTTGGATGACATTGTCATCTATAGTAGTTCCATGGAGGAACACGTGGAGCACTTGCGTATCATATTCGGAGTTCTCCGAGAGCACGAGTTGTTCGTGAAGGAGTCCAAGTGCGAGTTTGCTCGGGAGGAGGTGAACTTTTTGGGGCATGTGATTAGGCATGGAAGAATCAAGATGGATGGGGCCAAGATAGAAGCGATCCAAAACTGGGAGCCTCCGACAAAGGTAACCGAATTACGTTCTTTCCTTGGTTTGGTTAACTACTATCGGCGTTTTGTAGAAGGATATTCAGCGATTGCCGCACCATTGACGGACCTGCTGAAGAAGGGCCATGCGTGGGAATGGTCCGAGAGGTGTAATGAGGCCTTTGAGGGGCTAAAGGCCGCAATTACCCGAGAGCCTGTTCTTGCACTACCAGATTTTACGCAGCCATTTGAGGTGCATACTGATGCTTCCGACTTTGCCATTGGAGGAGTTTTGATGCAAGGGCGTCATCCCATTGCATTCGAAAGTCGCAAGCTTAATGAGACGGAGAGGCGTTACACGGTGCAAGAAAAAGAAATGACCGCGGTGGTCCATTGTCTTCGAGTTTGGAGACACTATCTTTTGGGGGCGCATTTCAGAATTCAGACCGACAATGTCGCGACAAGTTACTTTCAGACCCAGAAGAAACTATCTCCAAAGCAGGCCCGATGGCAGGATTTTCTAGCAGAGTTCGATTATACTTTGGAGTATAAACCCGGACGTACGAATGTGGTGGCGGACGCACTAAGTCGCAAGGCCGAACTTGCAGCTATTAGCCAAGCAAAGGGGACTTTGATGGAGCGCATCAAAGAAGGGCTTGGAGATGATCCTTTAGCAAAGACGCTGATGCAGCTTGTCGCAGAGGGCAAGACAAGGCGATTTTGGATAGAGAACGGGCTGCTCTACACCAAGAGGCACCGACTATACGTGCCTAAGGGAGATGATTTGAGGCGTGACTTCATTCGAGAGTGCCACGATACCAGGTGGGCGGGCCATCCGGGACAGAGACGAACTCTAGCACTTCTCGAAAGATCATGTTTCTGGCCGGGGATGCGTGGTGATGTTGAGTCTTATGTCAAGACTTGTCTTGTGTGCCAACAAGACAAGGGACTCAATGTACTTCCGGCGGGGCTTTTGGAGCCATTACCTATACCATCGAGACCGTGGGAGTCGATCTCAATGGATTTCATCAGTGCATTACCGAAGTCCGAGGGGTTTGGGTCGATTTTGGTCGTGGTGGACCGATTCTCGAAGTACGGGACCTTCATTCCTTGTACTAAGGATTGCACGGCAGAGGAGGCAGCACGAGCATTTTTCAAGGGCGTTGTGAAGTATTGGGGACTTCCGAGGAGTATCGTGAGTGACAGGGACCCCAGATTCACGGGACGATTGTGGACGGAGCTTTTCAAGTTGCTGGGGACGCAATTGAACTTCTCCACTAGTTTTCACCCGCAGACCGATGGACAGACGGAGCGAGTGAACGCCTTATTGGAATGCTACCTTCGGCATTTTGTTAGTGCCAACCAGCGGGATTGGGCTAAGCTTCTTGACATTGCCCAATTCTCGTATAACTTGCAGCGGAGCGAGTCAACGGGCCGGAGTGCTTTTGAGCTGGCGACAGGGCAGCAACCAGCTACCCCACATACCTTAGCCACTTCGGAACCCGCGAGGAGTCCAGGGGCCACTAACATGGCCAAAGCTTGGAGGGAGCATGCGGATCTTGCCCACGCTTGCCTGGAGAAGGCGCAAAAGCGGATGAAAAAGTGGGCCGATTCACGGAGGAGACCGCAGGAGTTTGCCGTGGGCGACCGAGTCCTTATAAAACTGTTACCCCAACAGTTCAAGGTCTTTCGGAGTCTACACAAGGGTTTGTTGAGGCGTTTCGAGGGGCCCTTCCCTATTGAGGGTAAAGTTGGCAAAGTATCTTACCGAGTCACTTTACCACCGACACTGAAGATTCACCCGGTCTTCCATATGAGTATGTTGAGACCATATCACGAGGACATGGAAGACCCTGTTCGAAGGGAGTCTAGCCGAGCACCACCAGTAGTAACCAAGTCTTATGATCGAGAGATTGACGAGGTGCTCGACTCGAAGATTGAGAGACGTCGGGGCGTACCAAGAAGGAAGCAATTCCTTATCCGGTGGAAGGACTTGCCCGTTTCTGAAGCATCATGGGAGTATGAAGATGACTTGTGGCAATTCCGAGACCAGCTCCGAAATTGGGAGGCGACGGGGTCGTCGCCGAAACAGGTGGGGGAGGATGTCACGCCCCGTCATTTGGGCTGCATTGTGGGTCACGTATTGGAGGCTAATAATCTCCATGGAGAGCATTTGGGCCCACATTTATTGACTATATCATTGTCCAGTCCATTGGGCCGCACTAGTCCACAAGATAGGCGACCCAAGTCCAACAAGAGTAAGCCCACCTTCCAGGGTTTACAAGAAGAGTATGGAATATTCTAGATATTGGGCTTGGCTCATTACTAGGAATATTCTGGAACACGGACTTGGCCCATTATTGTACATAGAGTAGTATATAAAGGGGTCTTCCCCTCATTTGTAAATCACTCAGAAAACATTAGCCTTTTACTAAGCAATATAAGCTTTTCTTCCATTGTCCTTGTCTTTCGTTGTTCTCTCGATTCCTAAAAGCTTTTCCATTTCCTTAGGATCGTCGGGATTCAAGGTTGAAGGCTGAACTCGATCAACACACGGGGTGTTTGACTAGTCGAGTGCCGCACGAGACTCTTCAAGGGGAAAAGTCCGACAAGTAGTATTAACTCTCTCCAGCTGTTTGTGATCGTGGATCGAGGGGGAGCGTGGATCGAGTTTGCGCGGAAATCTGGAAGAAATTGAAGAAGAGGAAAGCGGGGAGCAGCGGAGCTCCCTCTTTGCCGCCGACGGCGTTGAAGTCTCCGGCGAGATTTCAGAACCTGGAGGTGTATTTTAGGGCGCAGAGGGGCGGGACGAGCTCGAGTTCAGAGGATGATTTCTGATCAAGCTCAACTACTCTGTGTAAAACTTCAAAAATAATTCCATGTTTAATTGCATAATCACAATAGTTACTATGTCGCGTTTAACCAAAATCGAACCGATTAAATTGCGAATCGACAGTCTGATTTTGAATCGAAATCGTGATCTGCAATTGAAAGTCGTTGATCATACATCGTATATCAGTGATATTGTATGACGCTATGTAAACTCTGTAATGCAGCTATACCCGACAATTCGAAGGTTCTGAACGAGATGAAAAAGAAGGGGCATGTGTTGAAAAAAGCTCCTTATTGGTATGCCAGTTAGTGGTTCAGAAGCTCGACGGCCCGAATTCCGGTCAGCTCGCTCAATGAAATGTAAATCCTGATCAAGTAATTCATAATTTCAAGAATCAGTTTTTACTATTATGTGTTTATGATCTAAATTTTGAGGGTCCCACTCTCAGAACCAATCATTTGGCCCTGTCCCAACAGAAAATATCCTGCCAACAATTGGACTAAGAAAATTCTTCAGAGGATGAAGAAGTAATTTCCTACTTTGTTTCCTTCATTCATCCCCACATTTTACAAAGACTTTTGTGATATCCAAGTCAACGAATATCATAACTGATCCACTAACCGAAAAGTTTCCACTTATAGATTGTTGCTTTACTCAGAATACAAAGAGGAACTTATAACAAAGATGATCGGAGGCAGGCTCGGTGATAACATAGGACTCAAGGAAGAGATCGTTCAAAAGGCGTGTAAGCTGTCCATGAAAGCTCATGAAAAGTTCCCCGCGAAGCCGTACATCCACGACAAGAATCGAGGTTCGGCCGAGGCATTTTTTGCGTTTCCCGGATCATGGTTTGCGGACGGTTGGTACAGTAAAGGCCCGTTCGGGGAGATCAAGGTTGACATGTCCTTGTTCCCGTCTATTAAGAGTGTTGGGAACGATGAAATCGGGGTTGTGAATGAAGCTTTTTGGAGGAGATTCGAAGAGCTCTTGAACAGAACGTCACTTCCAATTGAGGTACTTTTAGTAGTTATTTAACAGTTAGTTTCTGTATTGTTTGGAAATTGTTTTGGTAGAGACATGATTTTTTGATAAATCTGAGGAAAGAAAGAGAGATTTAGGGATGGATCTTCTGTTAAATTACGGAATTACCCCGGATGTGTGGCCTAATCAGGAAAAACTCCAGTTTTCTTCCAAAAAAGAAATAAATAAGTTCTGTTTTTATCCTCTTGATCTTTGAATGTTAGTGCAAAAACCAAAAATGAACGAAAAACATCAAAGATCGATTTTTTATGTAATTTTGAAACTTATGTGAGGTTGTTTTGTAAATACCCGAAACCTCCTTGGTAGATTTTTGTAATCACCCCAACTTATTATAGATTCTTGCATCATCATTCATCAAGTTTTGTAGTAAGATTTTCTATAATGTATTCAGGTGGAGAAAGCCATGTCAGACAGAAAGCTGATAATCTTCACTGGACATTCCTCGGGTGGGCCCACCGCCGTTCTTGCGTCCATTTGGTTCTTCGAAAAGTACATAAGACCCAATCACTACAGCTGCACACCTCCCTTCTGTCTAACCTTCGGATCCCCTCTCGTCGGAAACCACATCTTCTCCCACGCCCTCCGGCGCGAAAACTGGGCCCGCCGTTTCATCCATTTCGTAACGAAGCACGACATCGTGCCTCGCATAATGCTGACTCCTCTCCCCCACATCGAACAAGGACTCAATCACATCCTAGATTTCATCAATCCAAAATCTTCCCATTCTGCTTTTCAGGATCCCAACGTTGCTTCGAATTTCATCGTGTCTGTGATGAGAAACTCGTTGTCCGTATCTAGCCACGCCGCGTGCTATCTAAAGGGGTGCACTAATCTGTTGCTCGAGACAGTTTCCAATATAGTCGAGCTTAGCCCTTACCGACCTTTCGGAGTGTTTGTGTTTTGTACCGGGAATGGGAAAATGGTTGTTGTCGATAATCCAGATGCTGTGTTGCAGCTGTTGTTCTACTGCCTTCAGGTGGGACCCGGAGAGGATAACTTGGAATTTCTCGACGTGATGTTGGGAGAGCATTCGATGTACGAGAGCGAGTTGGAGGAGAGCTTGAACATGCAAGATGTTACGTATCTCGTGAATCTCGTGGACGTGCCCTTGTCGACTGATGCCACGACTCACGAGGCAGCTGCACTAAACGATCTCGGCTTGGTAAGTTCATTTTTTCGTATTTTTCTTTCGCGCTCGAAAACAGACACATAGTTTACTGTCTGAATCTCAGACGACACGAGCGAGGCTATGCCTCCGAGCTGCGGGCGAGCTGGAGAAGCAGAAACTGGAAAACCAGAAGAAGGTTGATTCGAACAAAGACGCCATCAACGAAGCCCTGGGGAAGATACACGAGTACAAAACCAGTTGCGAGGTTCGCAGGGTCGGTTACTACGACTCGTTCAAAATCCAACGAGACACGATCGACTTCAACGCTAACATCAAGAGACTCGAGCTGGCGGGAATGTGGGACGAGGTGGTGGAGATGATAAGACGGTACGAACTCCCCGATGGATTCGAGGGGCGGAAAGAGTGGATAGAGCTGGGGACTCTGTTCAGGAGACTTTTGGAGCCTTTGGACATAGCGAATTACTACAGGCATTTACTGAACGAGGACACAGGGCCTTACATGGTGAAAGCCAGGCCGAGAAAGTACAGGTTCACGCAGAGGTGGCGCGAGCATGCTGAGAGGATGGCAGTTGGGATGAGCTCGGAGACGACCTTTTGGGCGGAAGTCGAGGAGCTGAGGTTGAAGCCGTATGGTCAGGTGAAGGATAAGGTTGTGAGGTTTGAGGAACAAGTTCTGGGGTGGGTTAAGGGAGGTTGGCTCGGAAAAGATGTTTTCTTGGACGAGTCGACTTTTACTAACTGGTGGAAGACACTGCCTCTCGAGCATAGACTAGGGTCTCAGCTCGTCTTGCAGGGTTTATTATAGAGCTTGAATATCTGTAAACTTTGTGTTTGTTTTCCTTTGTTGAAGTGAGGGAAAAATATATTAATGCAATTAATGAAAATATGAAAGGGGATATATAGTCATGGTTGATCTTATACCTGCAATTGGTATTTTATCCTTTTAATTCATGACGATGATGTTTCTCCGTGGTGTGTGTATTCTTGCTTCTTTTATTGGTATCAAGTTCCGAAACGGCTCGTGCAGTCAATATTCCATTATGATAAATACTGTATTTTTTTATTAAATTGAGTTAACCAAAACCTTTGACAAACTTGTGTTTTTTATCATGTCGTAGGAATTATATACCTAATTAATGTTTTTCTACTCTTTAAAATGTACGTCCAAAGTTAAGCCTCGACCACTTTATTAACATGAACTCCATTTTGTATTTGATTTCATTTACCTTTTTTTATTTCTTATACTTTCTAATATTCAACACCATTTTATTAACATGAACTCCATTTTGTATTTGATCTCATTTACCTTTTTTTATTTCTCATACTTTCTAATATTCAACATGGAGTATAAAATTATACATAATTAGTAACAACTGCCCGTGCGATGCACGGAAATATGTAATGTAATTTTTTTAGTTAAAAATTGCTAAAAACAAAAAAATAAATATTTGTATTTTTATATTAATTATAAATTTATACTTATTAAAAATTATAAACAATTTTATTTTATTAATGTATTTTTAATTAAATTTTTGAACAATTACAAGTTGTACTATGGTAAGAATTTAAATGAATTAATTTTGTTTAATAAAATTGTATTTTTCGAAAAATGAATCATAATTAATATTGTAGTTAGATTTTATGTTTTGAATTTTCTATTACACTAAAATAAAATTGAACTTTGGATTAGTACATAACTATATTTATGAAACACATAACTATAAAAAAATATAAAAATTATAGCACATAATTAATTTATAAATTTTGACCTTGACACATACTCTCATCAGAAGCATATATTCTAAAGCTTATACTCGTGTGAATTATAAAAGGTTAATAGTCGTATAGTTAATAAAATTAAGTTGTTAGATTAATAATTGTTTTATTTCTCTTTAAAAAATAACATCTCAATTTATATGTATTTATAATGATACAAAAAATAAAACCTAAATGTTTTGAACTTCTTTTCAAAAAATAATTTAGAACTCTTTTATTGGTGTTTTGAAGTATATAACTCGTGTGAGTTATAAGAAATGAAGGGTTGTATCGTTAACAAAAATAGATTCTTAAATAATTATTTTATTTGTGTTTTAATTATATTCCTATTCAATTTATTTTAATATTAATAGAAAAAATTTACAAAAAAAACTTGTAAATGTTTTCGCAAAATATTTTTTAAAGTTTTAATTGATTTCTTAAAATATATAACTTGTTTAAATTATAGGGGTATACATATATAGGGGCAACGGTAAATCTTATATTATAATTCTCTCCCATTGTTTAGGATAATAGTATTTTAGGGTACTATGCCTGAAATACCATTTTCAATTATAAAAAATAATAATAACTAAATTAATATAAATAAATGTTTAATTGTTTAACTAAATTAATATAAATACATGTTTAATTGTTTAACTAAATTAATATAAATACATGCTTAATTGTTCTAATAATGTAATTAAATAAAAAAAACTCACTTTATCTCACGCTCATTTTTATCAATTTTGTTTTATCTCACTTTATCTCACGCTAATAATGGTATCTTGAAACATATAATGGTAAAAATAAAAAGACTAAATGATTGTATAGTTAATAAAATTAAATTATTAAACAATTCAACTATATATCTCTCATTCTCAATTTATTTTATGAATTTATTTGTATTCATAAAAATATATAAAATAAACCAAAAAAATATGTTTTGAGAAAGTTTTCAAATATTAATTTACAATATTTTATTTATTCCCTTGAAATATTTATTTCGTGAAAATTATAAAAGGTAATTATATTTTTAATAAAATAAAATTGTTAAAATTAATTATTTGTTTATATTTCAAGAGTCTTCATACTCGATCAATTTTCTTTAGAATGATAAACAAAAAAATTAACTTGAAAATGTTTTTCAATAATATTTAATTTTCTTTAGAATGATAAACAAAAAAATTAACTTGAAAATGTTTTTCAATAATATTTTCTAATGTTTTTATTCATTTTTTTTAATCATATAACTCGTGTAAATTATGAATGGTTAATAGTTAAAAAAATTAAATTGTTAAATGATTATTTTGTTATTATTTCAACTATCTCTATAGTCAATTTTTTTTTTTAAAATTCAAATTTCAAAAATTTATAAACTATTCTAACAAAATTAAATTGTTAAAAATTAATTTGGTGTTTGAAACTATATATCATTCTCAATAAAATTACGGAAATAATATATAAAATATTTATTATTGAACTGTGAATTGAACTGAAATGAAATTACGTTCAATTAAATTTAATTTTAAAATATTAAAATTATAATAATAAATATAAATAAATAAAAAAATAAATGACTGAATTGAATTTAAACAATTTAAACTTAATGGGTCTAAAAAGAACTGAACTGAAATGAAGCAACTGAGAATAAGTCCAAAAGAACGTATTTAAATCATTATCAACTTTAAGGACCTGCTCTTTTGTAAACCGAATTTGGCGGATTTGAATTGAACTGAACTGGACTTTAGGTCTGAACTGAATTGGATTGAATGGATAAACTTAATTAATAACAATAAACTTAACTGAACTTAATGTGTCATAACTAAACTGAACTGGAGCGAATTTAGAATAAATTCCAAATGAACATGTCATAAGTGGTGCTAAAAAATACTTTTTTAATGTGTGTAAAATTGAATTTTTTTTTGGATTAAGAAAGCGTTCTTTTAGGCTAAAACTGATTGAATTTAACTGAAGTGAATTTTAAAGGTATGAACTAAACTGAATTTATTAGGTCTAAACTGAATTGAACTTAATAGGTCTAAACTAAAATGAATTGAACTCAACTGAACTTAATAGGTCTGAACTAAACTAAACTGAAATTAAGTTGAATTGAATTAAATTTTAAAATATTAAAATAATTAAAATAAAAATAATATAATATAAAATAAAGGGCATCTTCTTTTGGACTTATTCTCAGTCCAGTTCATACCCGTTAAGTATAGTTCAGATCTATTAAAAACATGTTCTTTTGAACTGAAACTTACATAACTGAATTTAATAAATCAGAATTAAACTGAACTAAAATTAAATTAAATTTAAAATATTGAAATAATAAAAAAATAAGAATAAATTAAATAATTGAATTGAATTGAACTTAATAGGTAGGAACCGAACGAAACTTAATATTTATTTTATTAATTTATATGTATTCATAATAATATAGAAAACAAACTAAAAAATATGTATTTAAAATGTTTTTCAATGCACATTTTCAACGTTTTCATTGATCTCTTGAATCATATAATTCGTCTGAATTATAGTTAATTAACTATAGTTAATAGCGTATAGTTAATAAAATTAAATGGTTGATTTTTTTTTCTTTAAACTATAGTCTTTCTCAATATACATGTAGTTATAATGATACAAAAATAAAACATAAATGTCTTGAACTTCTTTTTAAATAATAATTTCAAATATTCTTATTGATTTTTTGAAGCATATAACTCATGTAAGTTATAAGAGATGAACGGTTGTATTGTTAACAGAATTAGATTCTTAAATAATTAATTTATTTGTGTTTCAACTAATTTTCTACTCAATTTTTTAATAATGACAAAAAAGTTTTTTAAAAAAACCTTAAAATATTTTCCCATAATATTTTCAAAAGTTTTCATTGAAATCATGACGCGTATAACTTCAAATTATAAAAAAGTGAATGATTTTATAGTTACAAAATTAAATTGGTAAATCATTATGGTTCCTGTGTTTCTATCATACTTGTACTTATAATAATAAATAAAATAAAATATTGAAAGTATTTTTTTCAATAATAATATTCAAGGTTTTATTGATATCTTGACATATAATCCATAAAACTAAAAAAGACTAAATGATTATACGGTTAATAAAATTAAATTATTAAATATTTGTTTATGTTTCAACTACCTCTATGATTCTCAATTTATTTATTTGTAATAATTTCTAATGCTTTCATTCATATTCTAGAGTCATATAACCCGCGTAAATATAGTTGAATAGTTAAAAAAATTGTATTTCAACTATTTCTCTATTCAGTTTTTTTTAATTCAAACTTTAGAAGTTTATGAACTATTCTAACAAAATTAAAGTGACAAATAATAAATTTTTTGCATTGAAACTGAATCTCATTAAAATTACGAAAATAATATATAAAACATTTAGGACATTTTATTTTGAACTGAAACATGGTGAATTGAATTGAACTTGATAGGTCTGAACTAAATTGAAATGGACTTAATAAGTTTGAAATGAACTGAACTAAATTTAAGTTCAATTTAATCTAATTTTAAAATATTAGAATAAAAAAAAATTAAATAAATGAATTGAACGAACTTAATGGGTTTAAGTTCAATTGAATATAATTTTAAAAAATTGAAATAAAAAAAAAATTAAATGACTGAAAATAGAGGTTTGAACTGAGCAAACTTATAATAAGTCCAAATGAAAAGGTCCTAAGTTCAGTAAGTTCAGTTCAAACCTATTAAAGACATGTTCTTTTGGACTATAACTTGGTGAACTGAACTGAAATTAGGTCCTAAGTTCAGTATGTTTTGTTCAGACCTATTAAAGACCTTTTATTTTGGGCTGAAACGGGCGAACATAACTGAAATGAACTAAACTGAACTTTATAGGTGTGAATTGAACTAAAATTAAGTTCAATTTAATTTAATTTAAAAATATTGAAAAAAATAAATTAAATGACTGAACTTTACACTGTAGATCTGAACTGAACTGAACCGAACTTAATTGATCTTAACTAAAGTGAACTGAAATTAATGGATCTGAAATTAACTGAAGTGAATTGAATTGAGAATAAGTCTAAAAGAACTCGATTTAGTTTTGTTTTGTTTAGTTCAGTTCAGTCAGTTTCAGTCCAAAAGAACAGTTCTAAATGGTTCTAAAAAAAATACATTATTCATGTGGGTAAAATTGAAAAATCTTTTGGACTAAGAATATGCTCTTTTGAACTGAAATTTGGTGAACTGGATTGTATTTGACTTAATATGTCTGAACTGAACTGAATTTAATTTAATAGGTTTAATAGAACAGTTCTAAATGGTTCTAAAAAAATACATTATTCATGTGGGTAAAATTGAAAAATCTTTTGGACTAAGAATATGCTCTTTTGAACTGAAATTTGGTGAACTGGATTGTATTTGACTTAATATGTCTGAACTGAACTGAATTTAATTTAATAGGTTTGAACTGAAATTAACTTAATAGGTCTGAACTGAACTTAACTTAATAGATAGGTACATGTCTTAAGTGATGCTAAATAAATACTTAATTCATTGTGTAAAATTGAAAAATCTTTAGGGCTAAAATTGGCTAAACTAAACTTAATATGTCTGAATTGAACTTAATAAGTCTGAATTGAACTGAACTTAATAAGTGTGAACTGAAATGAACTTAATATGTCTAAACTAAAATGAACTTAATTGAATTGAACTTAATAGGTCTGGACTGAACTGAATTTAACATAACTGAAATTTAGTTCAATTGAATTAAATTTTAAAATATTGAAATAATAATAAAAAATAAATAATTAAATGTAATTATGTAATATAATTATGTAAATTTGATATTATCTTTATTAATATCCATTTAATATATAAATCCAGACTTTGATTATCCCTAATTTATGGGACAAATTATGAATTATTATTTCAACTGATTTTTCAAGATTTTTTAACAATGCCAAGAGAAAAATATGTATGGTAAATAATGAATCATTTCGTATAGGTAAAAGATATTTGATCGCTGAATATAAAAAGCTTTAATAAATAAAGTCAACTGTATATAATAAATATGGTATAAGAAAAACCAAATTAAGTTATATTATTTAAAAATTCGTTGTAAAACACCATTAACATTAATAAAAACAACTAAAAAATGGAAAATTTAAACCTAATATTAAGGATATCATAAGAGACTAAATATAATTAATTCGTAAATAATTCACAATTATTAGCATATTACTAAAAATAGATAATATATATATTTTTTAATGAATAAGAATATGTTTGATGTGTTATTAATCTTAAAATTATTATTTTAATTTTTACATATAAATATAAATATATAATACAATAATGAAGAATTATCTAATAATAAAAAACATTACAAAAATCAATACATTACATATATAATAAAATGTTTAAACATGAAATATAAATAAAAAAATATTAACACAAAGAACTTAAAATTATAATCCGTATCAGAGAATAAAGTATTACTCTATTAAAACACTTGTATCAAACGCATTATATGGATATGCTGATATACATATAGATAATTGGAGATAATAAGAGTTGCGTGAAAGTAGTTCATAAAATTGTTCAGGTACTCTCGAGGACTCAGGGATCCTCAAAGAAAAAAAATGAATTATAATCAAAGAATAATAGAAATGATTACTAATAAATACTAAAATATAAGATAGTAAAATTGTGAGAATATACTACTTACTATGATTGCCGCAAAACAATAAAAAAGAATAATTATCAAAAAATAAATTTTATTAGAATCAAATTAATGAAAAATGATTTGACCTACAAAAAATTTAATCAATAATCATCAAAAAATATATTATATTATAATCGATATAAAATTGCTTACCGTAACACAAAGAATTGATATCAAACAATAAAATACACAATAGTAGAATAGCAAATTGAGAAAAAGACAATATATAATACTTACATAAAGTCCTACAAAAAAGAAAAAAAACATTGTGAGCATCAATAAAAAGAAAAAAGAAACTTCAGAGGTAGAGAGCATAAGTGAATATGATATTCTTTTATAACATGAGTTTTGAATTAGGGTTTAACGTACCTCATGAATACTGTATAATATATGAGGGCTCAAAAAAAATACAATTAGGCTTTAAAAGAATTAATCAATCACATTATGGGAGATAATGAAGTTGAATTGTACTATAAATAGATTAATGAAATATTGAGATTTGAGAGATTATTTAGGAACAAAATATTATGGGAAATTTGACAGTAATTTTTACCGTGCAACATAGTGTAAGGAGTATTGTACACATAATATTTATTATAGTGTATTCTTAATGAAGATTACTTTATTATATAATAAATATCTTAGTAAATGATAATTTATATTTTTACTCAATGATAATTTTAAGAACGATGGTTTTTAATTGTTCAATGATGATTATTCATTTTTAAAATGAATATCTTTTATATTTAACTTAAATTTTGGTGTACAATGTATCGTACACTTATATGTACGATAGACGGATTAAAATTTGACCGATATATAATCTATTTAAATTATTTTCTATATGAAACCGTGTATATATATAGTAGGTGATATTTAATTAAAAGTTAAATTGAATTATAAATAATAATTTCAGATATCATCGTGTTTAAATTTAAAAATTACCAAAACTACACGTTTATAGTATAAATTTATGAATATCGTGATATAATTAATGAACGTAATGTATGTGATACATTTTTATGTGATCGATTTTTATTATTTTGCATTTTATTTATTTATTTATTTATTATTATTATTATTATTATTATTATTATTATTATATTATTATTTATAAATGATCAAAATAACTTTTAACATTTAATTAATTGTGTTTAAATAAAATATTTTATTTGTACTAATTGAAAAAATGAAGGATACAATCTCATAACATTATTAATACATTAATTATAATTTAATGTGATAAAAAATATAAATCTTATAATTCAAACATTTTTTATAAGAAATAATGAAAAGTAAATTAAAATAAAAAACTCTTTGGACAACAAATTAAAAAATCACAAAAACTGATTAACTTTAAATCTGCAAAATAAAAAAAAATTATTATATTTAAAAAAATAAGCACAAAATAAAAAAAATAGTTCTAAATAAATATATACAAATTAAAAATAAAGTCTAATTAAGAAATTTTATTTAAACTTAATTAATTTTGAGTTTTCAAAAATTTATTATTTAAACATTAAAATATTTTGCATTTAGGATTTTTTATATTAATCTTGAAAATACATAAATAGAGTATTACCAATATTGTTTTACAAATTGTTTTATATTTTTAATTTTAAAAGTTATGAAAAATACGCAATTATTATTATTATTATTATTATTATTATTATTATTATTATTCAAAATTAATGAACATAAAAATTAATGAACTTAAAAATTGAATTCATCTATCATCTCACTTTCGGTATAAAATAATTAAACTTAAAAAAATGAGATAAAGATAAAAATTAATAAATAAACTAAAAATAAATAAATAAATAAATAAGCTGATAAAAAATGTATTCTAATAAGTATACATTATTATTATTATTATTATTATTATTAAATAAATAGACACAAAATTAAAAGTATGAATCTAAATGTAAAAAAAGAAAAAAAAAATAATTAACTTTGAATTTGAAAAAATAAATAAAAAATAAGTAGATTTAAATATGAACCAAATAAATAGTAGGTTAGAAATATATATAGATCAAAATGCAGATTAAGTGATTGAATAAAAAAATTAAGAATGATTAGTACAGTTCCCAATTAAAAATTGATATAGAATTCTTACAAAAAAGAATAATACTTATGCGTCCTAAAAAAATATAAAATTGAATCATTACTCATTATTTTAGTACTAAATATAAATAAATATCATAATAATGCAAAAACAAAATGATGTATTGAAACACATGACCTCAAAATAAAACAACAGATGAATACTTAGTGTGCTTTGAAAATTAGAATTGTACCGTGATTTTCACTCAATGCAAATGTTATCGTAATTTAGTTTAGCAACACAATTAGAAGACTGCACCGCTTTTGAGTCTATAAATTTATGATACCTTCTATAAAACAATTTGGTTGCGTAGAACCTGCAAATAATAATAATAATAATAATAATAATAATAATAATGTTTGGGTGATTAAATATCTAGAAAATATTCGAGAAGATACTTTCTACTCACTGAACCTTCATGAACCTGGAATGCTGCAAAACAAAAAAATACAAAGAAAAATACAAAAAAATAACTTGATTCATTTGCAAAGAAAAAAAAAGTTTAATAAAATTAATTACTTAACTCATAGATTCTGTAAAAAAATAGAAATAAATTAAACAATAATTACAAATAAATTATAATTAATCAAAAAATTAAATTAATGAGGAAGTATTCGAAAATACTTATATCATGAATCCTGAAAAAAAGTAGAAAAAAATTAAAGACAATAGCGTAAAAAATAAAAGAGTAATTAGTCGAAAATACGTACCTCAATCATGTAAAAACCTGTAAAAAGTAAAAAAAAAATTAAAGACAATAGAATCAATCATAAATTAACTTCTTACATTGTGGGCTACAAAAAAAACACTTACGAAAAAATATATCCCTAACGTGATGTTGACAATGAAGAAGAAATAAGTCATTTAAATAGAACTTGTAGGATGAAATTTATATTATTATAATAATATAAATTAATTAATTAGGTAAATATTATGCAAATTTTAGGGAGTATAATAATGAATAACATATGAACTATATTAATAAGAAAATATGAAAATATAATTTGATTTGTTTATTACAATTTATTACCATCTATTTAATAAATTTTGACCGATTTTATTCTATATTGATTTTATTCTATATATTGTAGAATGATATACATAGTATAATCAGTAATAGAATTAATAAGATTAAGTAACAAATCAAATAGATTAATTATTTATGGAAATTGGTCAAGTAATATAATTGATGACATTAAGAGAAATTAAATTACATACGATTCTACTTTAAGTACATAATGATGAAATATGTCATCATAATTAATTACATGTGTAAATCGGTCGATTATTATAAATTCAGTTATAATTAAGTATGAAAATTGAATAATTTATGGAATATGTCATTATTATTTGAATCATTCAAGTAAAATACACGTCATAATTAATATTGGTAAAAAAAATCCACATAAGAAAATTTTGACCAATAAAAGTTTTGTCTGTGCCATGTAATGTGAACATGCTCATTTTTTATAGTGTATTTTTTTGTGTTCACATTGTCCACGTGGGATCTGGATTTATATATTAAATAGATTATTATTTGTGTGATCTACACTTATAAAATTATATTTTATCAATTTAATTTTTTATACATAATTATTATACTGTTTTCCATACATTTATTATTTTTTATGTTTCATATATAATTTATATTTATATAAATATTAAATTAACACCTTAACTCCTTAAGTTTATTTTGAAATTTTAATAATAAGTGGCAAAATACTTGTTGTTTTTGCATATTAGTAATGTAATCAAATAATAGAGTTAATTCTGAAAATTGAGAAGTATTAGGCTCCTTGGAAATTTATAAAATTGAAAAAATTTATAAATTAAGTAAAGATTTAGTAAACATGCATATAGTTTTTGGGAAATTTATAAAATTGAAAAAAACATAAATTAACTAAAGATTTAGAAAATGTGCATATGCGAGTTTTTAATTCTAAATAGATGGAACAATATAAAGAAACACAAGTTATCACAAGTTAAAGCAACTCTTTATTAACTCAAATCAAATAAAAAATAAAATTATCTTAAAGAAATATTAGAATAATGTAGGAATAATTTATATTTCTTAGCTAAAATATTTAACTAAAATATTATGATTTAAATACAAAATCACTATATTTACTAAAATATATGAATTTTGCACGTATATAAATATATTTGAGTAATATTTAATTTAAAAATGTTTTCTAATATAAATATTAAATTACTTTCAAATGTAATGAAATAGAAAGTATTTTGTATAAACATCTGTATGAATAATGTAGATGAAAATATTTAATTAAAATATTATGATTTACATACAAAATTACTATATTTATTAAAATACGTGAAATTTGCACTAATTTTGCACGTATATAAATATATTCCAGTAATATTTAATTTTAAAATGCTTTCAAATATAAGTATTAAAATACTTTTAAATGTAATGCATGAAATAGAAAATATTTTGTATAAAAATCAATATATATGCATATGATTGTACTCAATTTATTATTTATATATAATTTTTTTTTTACTTCATTTCACATATTTATTATTTTTATGTTCTATATTAATTTTATATAAATATTTAATAATAATATGTAAAATAATGGTTAATTTAACATGTATAAAATTATATTTTATTTTCAGTTTATTTTTTATAAATATTTGTTTTGCTCCACCAAATTATATTACTTTTATATAAATATTTAATAATAATATTTAAAGTGATTGTTAGTTTAACATGTATAAAATTATATTTTATTTTCCCTTTATTTTTTACAATTTTTTTCACACAATTAGCGATTTTGCATATAATGATGTAAATATATATATTTTTTTTATGTTAAATTAAGTTAAAAAAATAAATGTCATCCACCTCTTCTTGTCGACGTTCACTTCTTCTAAGGTCGTAGAAATTCATGTTGATCATCCACCTCTTCTTGTCGACGTTCACCTCTTCCAAGGTCGTCGACATTCATGTTGATCGACAGAGTCTTCTAAGCGAGAAGACAAATTTGACGCTGATCGGAGAAGGGGTTGAGACCACCCTATCCTTCAACCACCCTTCGCAATTAACAATAAGTATAATTAGATAAATTCTATCATCCAAACCCACAACAAATATAATTAAATAAAATATTATACTTACAAAATCACTATATTTACTAAAATATATGAATTTTGCACGAATTTTGCACATATATAAATATATTTAAGCAATATTTAATTTTAAAATAATTTCAAATATAAATATTAAAATACTTTCAAATGTAATTAAATAGAAAGTATTTTGTATAAACATCTATATATATATATTGTATGCACATATTTATTATTTTTATACTCTATATTACTTTTATATAAATATTGTATTTAATAATAATATGTAAAATGATTGTTAATTTAATATGTATAAAATTATATTTTATTTCAAATTTATTTTTTACAAATATTTGTTTTGCTCCACACAACTATATTACTTCTATATTAATATTTAATAATAATATGTAAAATGATTGTAAGTTTCACATGTATAAAACTATATTTTATTTTCCCAACAATAATTCAATAATACATTATGATTTATGTGCAAAATTGGTATATTTTAGTAAATATATGAATTTTAATAATAATATATTTTATTTATGGGTAAAATAACTCTTCTCTGTTCAATCCTTTGTGTATTACTTATATGAGATTTAGGCCATGAATACTCATCATGAATACTCATCATCGTTTATACTTTTTTGAGTTTGCACACTTTTCTTTTTTTATAATTAATAAAAGTTTGTACATTTATAATTAGAATTTTTTTATAATTTTTTCCTTTCAATATTTATCTATTTATATAAACATAATTACTTTTTCACTAATATAACACATTCTCTGATATAAAGTATATTTATTTTAAGGAAATTTTGAAAAAAGTGTAATTTATGTACTATAAAGTATATTTTTTTAGAAAAATTTTGGATAAAGTAAAATTTCTAAAGTTTGTTAGAATTAAATAACTCATTTTTTATTATGAACAAGAACAATTTATTTAATATTATTTTAATTTTAATAATTTAAACAATTATTAATTATTATTAATAATATAAATTACATGGTTATTTCACTATTTTATTATGTAATTATAATATAAAAATTATTCTAATTAATAAAAAATCTAAATAAATTAAATATTAAATTAAACATTAATCTTAAAATAATTAATAATTTTTTTAAAAAAATTAAATATTAAATTATGAGCGTTATGTAATTATAATTTTAAAATTACTCTAATTAATAAATTATTTAAAAAAATAAACATTAAATTTTAAATGAAAATTTATGAAGTGTAAGTTATAACTTAATAATATTATAAACTTCCAAAAAAATTATTTATTTTATTATTATTGCACAAATATACTTTTTTAAAATAAGAACTAGGGATCATACTTAGATACGAAGTCGGAACTCACAACCGAAATACAGTAATACTCCGGTATTACAGTACTCATTCGATGAAATTCCCTCGGGATTAAAGTTAGCTAAAGGATCGAGAATGACTTGATTAAATTACAGTCTTTTTGGGCAGGTGCCGCAATAAGTAAATCTCTCCGTATGATGCTTTCAGGGATATATCAATAGTCATTGACATCTCTTCTCCATGTTTCTCCAGTCGGGCAGTTGAAGGATACACATCTCCCGTCCAGTTCATATTTCCTTCTAACCACTCTTATCATGAAAAGCTGCTTTCAGTTCCAACACTTCTTCTCTGACAAGGATATAAGCTGCAAAAAACAGAAACAAGTATCATGAGAGATAGATGGTCTCACTGATTTTATGTTTAGTAGTTATGTCTTAGGGTGATGTTAAAGGAACGATTATGCTTAGTTCTTGTATAATTTAAAGGAACAATTTTTCCTTATGTAACGTTACAAGTTATATTAAATTAAATTGAAGTCGTAATTTTTACTAGCTACCCTGACTCTACTGGTCATAATGTGCAAGAAACATCATTCAGGCATTCAGAAAGATGCATATGATATCTAGGCTAAGCATCATACTCAGAAAGATAACTAAAAGTTTAAAACAATGAAAATAAACATAAAAAAATATCAAAGCAAGACTTCTTTTCATGCACCAACCTGACGAGCAACTTGGGCCAATCGCCTATTCTCTCGTGTTGACTCTTCCTTAGCCTTCGATTTCTCACCACCATTCTGTTCAACTACTGTTTCATTTACTGTCTCGATTTCAGCATCATTCACTTTAGATCCGCTCAAAAAAGCTTCTCTCTTGCGCTTCCTTTGAAACGTGTACTTGATGACTCTTTCCCTTACTGATGGACTGCATTTCGACTCTAAATCGTTTGGAGGTGATTGCTCAAAAGTTATTTATAAAATCCGAAAGATTTACGAGTGTAAATCCCCCGAGTCGGTCTCTCGTGGAACAATACTATCGGCACGTGAACGTCACTTTGTATACGTTAAGTACGAGTTTCGAAAGGGGAAAGAAAATCATTATCATCTAAGGGGGGTTGCAATTGAGTGTTTGATTATCAACTAGTACGAGTATTTAAAACGAGTAATTAAAAGATCGAGTTGTAACAAATGTGTTTTGGAAGCAAGGGTGTCTTAATTACTCTTCCTAACGAACTAGAATTGACGATATTTATAAAACTCTCAATTAACTAATAATCGGACTATGATCACGGTGTTGTCACGTTCTCCCTCACCAAAGATCACTCACACATCGACCGTATGGTCCACTAGCGATATACCCGAGGTTGTTCGACACGAGACCACAAATCGAGAGGTGTAATTGTCAAATTACTAGAAATCAAGTTACTTGAGAAATCAACTCTAATTCATTGAGGAATTTCATCAAACACCCTTACAAAAGATTTAGCTAGTCATGATCAAGCACTCAAAATCACAATCCACAATCGAGTAAGCCATAATCGAGAGAAAACAAAGAGAATCTCACATCGAGAGCAATGGAATCGATGGATGAAGAAAACGATCGAACCGAGCTTCCGAAATCGAGGTCGGACTTCAACTTGTCACCCGAAGAAACCGCTCCGATGAAAACGTCGGGCTCGATGCGAGGAATATCGTTTGTGAATGAGATTCAATCGGATTCTCGACGTACGGAATTTAGATCGTGAATTTGTGTTGAGGAATTGAAGAACATGAAAATGGAAATTGGATTGCTTGAGGAGAAAGCTAGAAATGTAATGTGTAAAGTGAGGAATGAAAGTTAGTTGAGGGGTCTACTCTCTCCAAGCTACAAACAACTATTTATAGTTTATCCACAAGACTAACCAAAAATACCAAAAAGCCCTTAAAACAAGTCAAACATAAGTCAAGACTTTATTCCTTCTCAATTTTCGCCCAAGAGAAGTGCTGATGCGTTCTTGGAGTAACTGGAACTTGCTAGCTAATCATATCGCCGATCCAACCGTTGATATTGTAGATATAGAAGTTAAGAACATCCTGTTAAAATTTCAGGTCAATCCAACGGTTAACGAAGCCGCAAAGACATTTTTTCCGAAGCCGCGCAGTGCGCGTCGCTCGCGGTAAATCCGCGTCGCTCGCAGGCTAAGTGCACTGACCCACACGTCGCTGCAGCTCATATCGCGTCGCTCGCGGTGATTTTGTCGTCCGACAACTTCGGGTGTCGTCCGACAGCTGGGTGTCGGCCGACGGAAAAGTGTTGTCGTCCGACGTCTTCACGATTTCACTCCTTTAAAAATCTGGTTTCTTACTCCGACTTCTATGGCTTATATCTTCGTCCTCGGAACTCATTTAGCCAAAGTGACCGTTGAAACTGTAGCTATATAAGTCTTCTACGTGCTGTAGAAATTTGGGGACGATCCAACGGCGGAATTGTCGGGGATGACCATTCTTCTACGACTGCGCAAAGCTGGAATCGACATGAACCCTTTTGTGTATTTCTTCTCGTTTTTGCTCGATTCTCGTCCAAACTCTACAAAACCAAAACCATGACAACATAAACACATAATCACGTTAATAGGATGAATAAAAGCACAAAAAACAATACAAGAAAGTTACACAAAACAATAGAAAATGTCGCACAAAAACGTACGAAACAACTCCCCCACACTTAAATCATTGCTCGTCCTCGAGCAAACAAAAGAACACAATGAACAACAAAAACAAGGCAAGTTATCCACAAAAGAGGTTAGAAATTAATTCCGGCTATCGATAAAAAACAAGTACTACCGAGAAAAGTTCAAACACCACAAAGATCACATCGAGCGAGTTCATAAGCAATCGGGTTACCTCAACAAACCGTCTTTTTCCTCACAAAGGGATGCACTCGTTTCTTATAACTCTCGAAGCAAGGGTCCTCTCAAAACATGCTATGCAAGCGAATAGAGGCAAATCAAGAGATACTTGCATATAAGAATAACCGGGAACAAAGAGTGTATAATCAAGGAAAGACGTCATGTAATAACTCAAAATGCGCAAAGGATAACAACCATAGGCAAGCATACACGTAAGACTCCACTCATCAAGTTTATCAATCTCAAGAATCAAGGAACTCTAATCAACACAAGGTTGTAATGGGGCTAGGCTAGGGGAGATTCGGGAAATTTTTAGGAATAGTAACTCATTGGCCATTGTGGCCCCATCCTTATTTCTCCTTTCCTCACCCTCATCACCACACTCAACTCTCAAAAGAACACTCAAGGATCACTTTTATACAATGAAACTCTTAACCTATTTTTCGGGTCATCAAGGAATAATGAAAATCAAGTACTCACACTTTATGAATTTAGAATGATGCTCACTCTCAATAAGAACTCTCTCATATATAGTGGATATTTCTTCACTTTTTTCTCTTTTTTTTTTATATAGAGAGGCAATAATAGCATGGAGCAATATTTGGGAGTACATGTGGTTTAAATGCCCACATAATAATGAATCAATCAACGCAAAGGTGGCTACTAGCAAACACCTCGAGGTACGAAACCCTCATCACACAACACGGAATCTTTCTCACACATAAAGAATGAAGCACTCACACTCCAACATCGGCTTGGGGGTGATGAAAGAACGGGTATAACGTGGTCTCAAAGGGCTTAGCTAGGGTGTCCCACGACGGGCTCGGGGGTTTATAAATCTCCTTGAAATGGTTTTATCCTAAGTGATTAGTTCCCATCATTTTCAAGATCATGAATGTTATGATAAAGAGCTTTGAAATCCGAAATACACGAGTTCTAGTTATCTCATATCCTTAAAACACACCGAGTTATAGAACAAGAAAGCATGAGTCTCAAGAAGCAACGAGATTTTAGAATTACGCTCAAGAAAAGAAGTTTATCAAGGCTAAAACCTCACAATCGGCTTTTGAAAAATTCGAATTTGTTTAACGCAACAAAATTACTTACTTACTCACCCAACAATCAACTTTGAAATACCCACCTTTCTCAAAAAATTTAGTTAAGCCGGAAAGAACTTCATTTTTCGATCGTTTCAAACTTCCCGAGGTTTCGGACTCCCCCCCACACTTAGAAATAGAGCATGTCCCCATGCGAACAAATAGCATGCATAAGTCAAGAAAAATCGGGCATGACCTCTACGTATATAAAGGAACCGGGGAACAACCAAAACCACACAACAAGAATAAACAACCTAACACAACACAAAATAAAACAACACACAATAATAAACATCCCAAAGTAAAATATCCACCAAATAAAAAGGGAACATCCCTACAAACCACAAGTTCACAATCACTACGAGGAGAGCAAGAGGGTTAGAGATCACCGAATTTTCAATTCTCGGGGGTGCGGTGTCTCTTGTAGTCCATGGGCCTCCTAGCATCCATCCTCAAACACAAAACATCAATCCTATCATGGAGCTCGGTCATGGAATGGTAGAAATATGCGAGAAGAGAGAATCGTCACATCAAAGGGCTTGGCCATCGGGTCATAGAGCATCCACACACTCTCCTACAAAAAGAAGAACAAACATAAAGGATAATGCCTTGGGTTGCCTCCCAAGAAGCGCTTGTTTTTCGTCTTTAGCTCGACGTCCGTGGGATTGCCCCCACGTGGCACTCGGTTTATGGCTCCGAGCTATACCATCTCAAGGCTAAAAATATCGAACTATACTTTCTCAAGAAGACTAACTCGGCTAAGGGAGCAAGATCCTCGAGAGTAGAGAGCATTAGAGCACGCATGGTGAGATATCGAAGAGAAGTGAATGAAATAACGATCTCCCCCACACTTGCATCTAGATGTAGAAAGTAAATTCCTTCCATCTCGGGTGCTAAAAATATTGAGCTATATTTTCTTAGATAGAGCATTTCGACCAAAGGAGCTCGATCCTCCAAATGGAAAGAAGTGAAGGCTCGCCATAAATTTGGAAACGGGTCCATCGACCATAAGTCATGTCTCCCATCCACCGGACTCTCTAAAAATATCGAACTATATTTCCGGAGGAATACCGTCTCGGGTAATGGCTCACGAGCCTCAATATAGAATTCATCGCTCGACCGACCATCAACAAATCCAACCTCGGTTCTCAACTCAAATAAATCTAATAAACTCTCAACCAAACCGCAAATAATGTCAATAAATCTATTACCCGGATTAGGCGGCTTAGGCGGGTCGAGATCACCATCATCGTCCTCGTGAGTCTCAATAGACAAGGGAGGGAGCACACAAGAAGTGTATAATCCAATATCAACTCCCAAATCCTCTAAACCATAAATTCTTCGACCGAAACCCCATGATTTTCTCTTCTCTTGAATATTCGACACCGGAGAAGGATTAGAAATCTCAGCCATGAAATCGAAATGAGCATGCTTTTCCAAAACCTTCTCCTCATCATTACCTACATCCTCAAGAATGGACTCAATCGGATAAGGTTCTACCTTGTAGTCTAAGAGATGAACATCACATTCCAAAGGAAACTCCAAATTTATGGTCTCTTGAACCTCATCCACTTCCACAAACATCATGTCCTTATCTAAGAGAGCAAGCATCGGTGTGTGATATGCCAAAGAGATAGAAGCCTTAAGAAGAGACTCACCCGGAATATCTAGGATAGGAAAGGTCATCGGGACATTTAATGTCTCTTTACTCTCATTGGATACTAGAACAATTTTCTCTTTCGATGGAGTGATCACCAAGGAAGCTATGTCGAGGTCGTCATCGGAAATCAAATCAAAGCACGAGAACTCTTCCACATAATCGATAATAGCATCAAGGAGCAAATGGTCTATCTCAACCTCAATCACATCTATAAAAATGTCCAAAGGAGGAGAAAGTGGTGTGGAAGATTTTGGTGCCTCTCGAAAAAAGCGATCAATGAATACCTCAAAAATATCATCCCATGTAGACTTGGAAGAAGGTGGCAAACTCGAGAACCAATCCCTAGCTTCATTCCTCATACAATAGCAAAAACACCACACTCTCAACTCATCTTTACCAAAACCGGCTAACGGAAAGGTGTCAACCACAATAGAAAAGTCTTTGAGGAACTTAATGGCATTCTCACTCGACAACCCGGAAAATGAAGGCAATTGAGACAAATGTTGGGACGTGAACTTCTCTTCTCGGGCCCTCGGCTTACAACTTTCGCTAGAGGAGTTGGAACGGTGCCTCTCATAATGTTCTTTATCATCATAGCGACTCCCCGACAAATGGAGATGTGGTTTTGAGAAATCTCCTATTGGTCTCCGTTTAGCATCTTGCCTCAATGAAGGTTGATGATGATATGCTTTTCCACTCCCAACATTATCCATATGGTAGTGTCTACGACCTTGATCTAGTGATGTCTCTCTTTCTCGAAAATAATCTTGAGGAGGTGGGGACATGGACTCCCTCTCGGTACAAGAATACTCGCGGTATCTATGATGTTTCCGGTGGCGAGGAGGTGAATAATCTCGGTCATCTTCATATTTAGCATCGGTTTGCCGAGGTCGGCGATATGGATCATGGACCCGTTGATTGTACCGATGACTTGAAGAAGAGTTACCCCTCTCGGATGGGTAATCGTAATCATCAATGTAAGAAGCTCGGTTATCGTTGCGTCTAGCCATTTGATCAACTCGGTCGTTGTAGGAGAGATGGAAGTATGAAAGGGAGAACGTCTTCAACCTTGCATACTCAACACTCAAAGAAACGGATTACACGCACCGAGTGTAAAATACAACGATAACACGAGAAATGACAAAAATAAACAAAACAAAAATAAACAAAGAAATAAGAACTTAACTAACACAAAATTCAATTCACGTCGCCTAAATTGCTCCCCGGCAACGGCGCCATTTTGATTGCTCAAAAGTTATTTATAAAATCCGAAAGATTTACGAGTGTAAATCCCCCGAGTCGGTCTCTCGTGGAACAATACTATCGGCACGTGAACGTCACTTTGTATACGTTAAGTACGAGTTTCGAAAGGGGAAAGAAAATCATTATCATCTAAGGGGGGTTGCAATTGAGTGTTTGATTATCAACTAGTACGAGTATTTAAAACGAGTAATTAAAAGATCGAGTTGTAACAAATGTGTTTTGGAAGCAAGGGTGTCTTAATTACTCTTCCTAACGAACTAGAGTTGACGATATTTATAAAACTCTCAATTAACTAATAATCGGACTATGATCACGGTGTTGTCACGTTCTCCCTCACCAAAGATCACTCACACATCGACCGTATGGTCCACTAGCGATATACCCGAGGTTGTTCGACACGAGACCACAAATCGAGAGGTGTAATTGTCAAATTACTAGAAATCAAGTTACTTGAGAAATCAACTCTAATTCATTGAGGAATTTCATCAAACACCCTTACAAAAGATTTAGCTAGTCATGATCAAGCACTCAAAATCACAATCCACAATCGAGTAAGCCATAATCGAGAGAAAACAAAGAGAATCTCACATCGAGAGCAATGGAATCGATGGATGAAGAAAACGATCGAACCGAGCTTCCGAAATCGAGGTCGGACTTCAACTTGTCACCCGAAGAAACCGCTCCGATGAAAACGTCGGGCTCGATGCGAGGAATATCGTTTGTGAATGAGATTCAATCGGATTCTCGACGTACGGAATTTAGATCGTGAATTTGTGTTGAGGAATTGAAGAACATGAAAATGGAAATTGGATTGCTTGAGGAGAAAGCTAGAAATGTAATGTGTAAAGTGAGGAATGAAAGTTAGTTGAGGGGTCTACTCTCTCCAAGCTACAAACAACTATTTATAGTTTATCCACAAGACTAACCAAAAATACCAAAAAGCCCTTAAAACAAGTCAAACATAAGTCAAGACTTTATTCCTTCTCAATTTTCGCCCAAGAGAAGTGCTGATGCGTTCTTGGAGTAACTGGAACTTGCTAGCTAATCATATCGCCGATCCAACCGTTGATATTGTAGATATAGAAGTTAGGAACATCCTGTTAAAATTTCAGGTCAATCCAACGGTTAACGAAGCCGCAAAGACATTTTTTCCGAAGCCGCGCAGTGCGCGTCGCTCGCGGTAAATCCGCGTCGCTCGCAGGCTAAGTGCACTGACCCACACGTCGCTGCAGCTCATATCGCGTCGCTCGCGGTGATTTTTTCGTCCGACAACTTCGGGTGTCGTCCGACAGCTGGGTGTCGGCCGACGGAAAAGTGTTGTCGTCCGACGTCTTCACGATTTCACTCCTTTAAAAATCTGGTTTCTTACTCCGACTTCTATGGCTTATATCTTCGTCCTCGGAACTCATTTAGCCAAAGTGACCGTTGAAACTGTAGCTATATAAGTCTTCTACGTGCTGTAGAAATTTGGGGACGATCCAACGGCGGAATTGTCGGGGATGACCATTCTTCTACGACTGCGCAAAGCTGGAATCGACATGAACCCTTTTGTGTATTTCTTCTCGTTTTTGCTCGATTCTCGTCCAAACTCTACAAAACCAAAACCATGACAACATAAACACATAATCACGTTAATAGGATGAATAAAAGCACAAAAAACAATACAAGAAAGTTACACAAAACAATAGAAAATGTCGCACAAAAACGTACGAAACAGGAGGCAAGTCAGCCTTGTCAGCCCCGATTTTACAATTGGGAGACGAAACACACTCTGCAAATTCAAGTTCACCCTCATCCTTTTGCAGTGTAGTATCACCAGAAATTTCCACAAGGCTAGTTACTTTTCCTGAAGATTTTTCAGGTCCTGAATGAGTATGTGTTTCAGTAATATGTTGAGAAAACATTGGAGCTGTTTCAGTTAGATTGTCTTGTAAGTCAGCACCGTCGTTGACTAAATCAGGAACATGTTTCCCATTCGAGGGGATATGGTTTTTCTTACTCTGGTAGCTCTCTTTCCTTTTTGAGGAAACGATTTAAAATTACTAAGGTTGTTATCTGGCAAAAGCTTCCTCTCGAGTCCGGTCAGAGATTTAGACTCAAAAGAAGGTTGTGCTTCACTGGTATCTTCGCCTTCTTCCTGCTCTCTGATGGGGATGAATCCAAGAATTTATTTCAGAAGATTACAAATCATGTCAATAACAATTGTCACTAATATTTTTAATCTAGTTAATACCAAAATGAGTGATTTTACAAAAACAAGTCGAGCAACTATCATCCCAATTTTACTGTATTTCAATCCACAAATGCGAATGAAATAATGTATACTATGGTTACATGACTATTATGCGAGTCGTGCCTTTTACGAAATCCTTCTATTACAACCCTAATGTTTTTTGTTTTTTTTTGGTCTAGGTCAATTGCAATGTCTTGAGTTCGAACCTAGGACCTTTGATCCCAAATTCGAGTGCTCAACCAACTGAGCTAACAACCCTTGACAACACAATCCTAATGTTTACACGTCAAAATTTGCAATTTTTTCCAGAAATAAATAACGGATTCCACCAATTTGATTCTTTGAAAATGCTGGTAAAAAAATATAGGAGTCATACCTTTGTATTTGTTCTCTGCTACTGTTCTCGTCATGTATTTTAACGGTTACCCGTGAGTGACATATTGCCTTGTCTGATAAATTCCTCACACATGCACGCATTCTCTGTGTGTAACCATTTCTATATAGCCCAGCCTCTTTACCCCTCAATATTATGGATGGTAAATCCCGATTTCTACTGTATGAACAACACATGCAAACTATCTCACTATTACACTTGGAGCAGTCGTTTCTTTGTCTTGGTTTTAGAAATTTTTGCATCAAAAAAGTTTTCTTGGGAGTTCGGATGATGGTATTCATCGGACTTACCCTATGAGTAATTGTTGCACGCAGAGAATCCGTGCATGTGTGAGGAATTTATCAGACAAGGCAATATGTCACTCAGGGGAATCGATGTCTGATTTTGAATCGAAATCTTGATCTGCAATTGAAATTTGTTGATCATACATCATATATGACAATTAAAAGATTTCATTTTTTGATAATTGTGTGACAAAGATTTAGTTTGTGAGCCCAGCAGGAGTTATGGCATGATAAATATCAGCAAAATTTATGAGGTAATAATCTTGGGTTAAAAAGAAATTCCCTTTTTATTGTATGTAAACTCTGTAATGCAGCTATAACCGAACGTGCTTTACGACGAGTAGTACAAAACCGCTCAGGGTAATAATGAGTACTCCCACGATTCGAAGGTTCTGAACGAGATGAAAAAGAAGGGGCATGTATTGAAAAAGGCTCCTTATTGGACCGTATGTCAGTTCGTGGTTCAGAAGTTCGACCGCCCGGTCAGCTCGCTAGCTGCTGTTAGTGACCCTAGATTCAGTAATTCATAATTTCAAGAATCAGTTTTTACTGTTATGTGTTTATGATCTAAATTTTGAGGGTCCCAATCTCAGAACCAATCATTTGGCCCTGTCCCAAGAAAAAATATCCTACCAACAATTGGACAAAGAAAATTCTTCGGAGAATGAAGAAGTAATTTCCTATTTGTTTCCTTCATTCGTCCCACATTTTACAAAGACTTATAACAAAGATGATCGGAGGCAGGCTCGGCGAGAACATAGGACTCAAGGAAGAGATCGTTCAAAAGGCGTGTAAGCTGTCCATGAAAGCTCATGACAAGCTGTTCAAAAGGTTGACGTGTCTTTGTTCCTTTGTTTTAAGTGTGGGAAAAAAATATTAATGCAAATTAATGAAAATATGAAAAGGGATAATCATGGTTGATCTTATATATACCTGCAGTTGGTCTTGTTATCTTTTTAATCATCTTTCGACGATGACGTTTCGCCGATATCTTGTTATATATGTCGGAGTATTCTTACTTCTTTTTCTGACATCAAGTCCCGAAACCGCTCGTGCAGACAGTGTCGTAGCGAAAAACGGAGTTGTAGCCACCGACGAGGCCTTGTGCTCGCGAGTCGGGAGAGATGTACTCGTAAGAGGAGGGAATGCGGTCGATGCGGCTGTGGCTGCTGCGCTTTGTTTGGGTGTTGTCTGTCCTTCTTACAGTGGAATCGGGGGCGGCGGATTTATGCTCAGCCGATCAGGAAACGGGAAAACAAGAGTGTACGACATGAGAGAAATGGCACCCGGACGAGCATCCAAGGTACCATCTGTTTGTCTAATTACAAAAACCACCCCAAAACTTCTCAAACTCTTCCATAAAGTTACATTCCTCTGATGGCCCTGGTGAGGCTTGTTATGAAATAATTACAGAAGCTACCCTGAAGTTTGGTCTAATTACAAAAACCACCACAAAACTTCTCAAAATTTTCCATAAAGTTTCATTCCTCTGATGGCCCTGGTGAGGCTTGTTATGAAATAATTACAGAAGCTACCCTGAAGTTTGGTCTAATTACAAAAACCACCCCAAAACTTGTCAAATTCTTCAATAAAATTACATTTTTCTGATGGCCCTGGTGAGTCTTGTTATGAAATAATTACAGAAGCTACCCTTAAGTTTGATCTAATTATTTTCCGATTCGTTTAGGATATGTTTGATGTGGATCCTGCGAAGAACGGTCCTCTGTCGATAGCCGTGCCAGGACAAATCGCCGGGCTCTACACGGCCCACAAGGAAGCCGGCATGATGCCGTGGGCAGCCCTGGTGAAACCAGCCGAGCATTTGGCTCGCAACGGCTTCCCCATTTCATCCGGCCTATTTAAGTCGATTTCCAGCTCCACCTCGTTTATTATGGCCGATAAAGATCTTCGGAGCATATTCGCCCCGAACGGGACCCTCTTACCTCCGGGCCAGACCGTTCGTCTCAGAAAATTAGCCGACACTCTGGCAGCAATAGCCCAACACGGAATGTCCGTTTTTTACAACGGCTCCATTGCAAAAAGCTTGGCCAACGACATTCAAAAGGTGGGCGGGATAGTCACGACAAAGGACTTCCAGAAATATCGCGTTATTACAAGGCAGCCTCTCGTTGCTAACGCGTTTGGATATCAGATTGTTACTACTCCGCCTCCTGCGTCAGGGGGAGCCGTGTTGCTTCTCGTGAGTAAAACTTTTTTACGTTTTTTTTTACGGCTTGTTTTCGACCGTTTATTGGATCTCTTATACTGCAGGTTTTGAAGATTCTTTCCAACTACAACGGGACTCGTGTGCCTGTCCCACAGGCAGTGCATCGTTTTGTCGAGGCTTTGAAATTTGCGCTTTCTCTTCGGACGAACCTCGGAGATCCTGGATTCGTAAATGTCACGAGTGTCGTGAAGAAAATGACCTCGGCTAGCTACGCGAAGAAGTTACGGAGTCGGATTAATGATAAACGAACATTTGATCCTGCTTACTATGGCAGCAAGTAAGCATTGTTGTTATTACCTATTGTTAACCTAACTGAATCTGTTTGTGTTTTTCACATATCTTACAACTACACCCTCAACCTTTTGAAATATTACAACTGACCCCAATTTTAAAACTTGAGGGATGCAGTTGTGAAAAAGTAAGCATTGTTATTATTAACCTAACTGAATCTGTTGGTATTTTCACATATCTTACAAATAACCCCTCAAACTTTTGAAATATTACATGTTGGTATTTTCACATATCTTACAAGTAACCCCTCAAACTTTCGAAATATTACAACTGACCCCAATTTTCAAACTTGAGGGATGCAGTTGTAAAAAAGTAAGCATTGTTATTATCTTACAACTACACCCTCAAACTTTTGAGATATTACAATTTTCAAACTTAAAGGATGTACTTGTAAAAAAGTAAAAGATGTTGGATGAATTTTTTTGAGTTTACTGCTAATGTAGGTGGAGTCAGATATATGACCATGGTACGACTCATCTCTGCGTCGTCGATGGAGCACGTAACGTTGTTACTATGACCATGAGCCTAAACTCTTACTTTGGGTCGAAAATAGTGTCACCGAGCACCGGGATATTTCTCAACAATCAAATGCACGATTTTTCCGTCCCGAGAGCAACCGTTCCACCGCCATCACCCGCGAACTTTATCCAACCCTACAAGAGGCCTTTGTCCTCGATGGCTCCCGCCATTTTTTTGAAGGTGAGAAATTAATTCAAAACAATTTCAAAACAAAAGTCATAGCATTTTTCTTAAGGTGAGAAATTCGGGTTCGCAGGGTAAGCGAGTGAAGATGGTTGTAGGCGCAGCCGGAGGAGTGCTGATACCCGACGCGGTTGCTCAAGTGATACTAAATTACATCGAGCGTGAGAATGCGAGTTTTGCCGTTAATCGTCCAAGATTCTTTCACATGCTATATCCGAACGTGCTTTACCATGAGGAATACGGAAGTAAGGATGGTGTTGGGGGCTCGATTCAATCGCAGCTTGTGAATGAGATGAGAATGAAGGGTCATGTGATGCAAAAGACTGGGTGGGCCACCATATGTCAGTTTGTCGTCCAGGAGCTCAAAGGTCCGAACGCTGGTCAGCTTGTTGCTGTTAGTGACCTTAGAAAAGGTGGTTCGCCCGCCGGATATTGATCACAATTTATTGATTGGTTTTATATAAATTTCATTTTTTTGCTTATTGTCATATAACGAACACATATTTGCACCACTTCTGATGAAAATTTACTTTACTTTGTAATTTTATGAAAATTGGAGGGCTGAAATGTGATTTTCGGAATAGGTTTGGGTTTAAGAATTAATAATACGTTGTGCAATACTACACATTCAATTTTATGGTCATACAGTAAAACCTCTATAAATTAATACTCGATAAATTAATAACCTCTCTAAAATAATAAAATTTTCCGATCCCGACTTGGACCTTTGTAAAAAATGAGCGATTTCGATAAGATAATATAATAATAATTTTTTGACAAAATCTTTTATAAGTATGAGGTCCCATCAAAATTGTAAATTAATAATTTGTAAATATTACCATTATAAATATTAGTTCTCATCAGTACTCTCAAAGTTGAGTAATCACGTGATCTATTTAGAGTATTTGATAATGTATTTTGACTAACATTTAAAGAATATTTTTCATCAACTGATTTTTGTAATATTTTTAGTTCATAATGGTCCTTTTTATATTCACATAATATTTTATGCATTTGATGATAATTTTGTCATGCCATTTTACATGATGAGAACACATAATTTGGTATTATAAATTAGTTTATTTTTATGAATATACATGAATATATTAATTAGTTGCAATAAAGTTGATACATAAATTTTAATCCAATTATTTTAAGTAAATATATTTAAATTTATTGAATTTGAAAATTTTCTCTTTTAATTAATAAAATATTAATTTATCGATATATTAATACCTCTTTAAATTAATAAAATTTTACGATATTAATTTATAGAGGTTTTACTGTATTATAATTTTTCCCCAAATTGCGTTACCAATTGCGCTCCTAACGACGCCATTTTGTCGACCTAGTCTCGTTTCTATTTACTTTCGTTTTGTTTGCTTAAATTATTAATGTAATTATTTCTTTGTCCCTACAGACACAAGGATAAGGTTTGTTCAATTCGGTATTTAAGTCCAATCAATCCCTATGCGCCGTGAATGAAAAATCCTTG
The DNA here is from genome assembly GCA_954870475.1 of Euphrasia confusa. Classification (NCBI taxonomy): domain Eukaryota; kingdom Viridiplantae; phylum Streptophyta; class Magnoliopsida; order Lamiales; family Orobanchaceae; genus Euphrasia; species Euphrasia confusa. The sequence goes on from OX940970.1 coordinate 3,326,810, forward strand.
TCAACCATTTTTATTTCACCTGCAAATATCAAGAAACTCAATAGATTGAGAGAAACAGAGGAAGAGATACTTGGGGAGTTTTTATGTCCCACTAATCTTGACCACTTCTCCTGTGATTGTATCAAATTAAAGGTCGATATTTTATGTCTACTCTGTTTAATTATTACTAGTAGTTCTAGCTCACGTCTTCGTTCGAACATTCTACGCGTGTAGGTTTCTAGTTCAATATCAGCTAACAAAATGATTCTTAACCGATTCTTGATTTTCAACAAACTTTCAGTTATCAAATTGAGTGTCAATTGTGTGTCATTTAGAGCCCGTTTGGGCGAGCTTATTTAAAAGAACTTATAAGATGTAACGTCTTATAAGTTGTTTTAAGAGCTGATAAGCTGTTATGTCTTATTTAATAAATAAGTCGTTAAATGGATAAAATAAATATATAAACTTATAAGATATTAATTTATTGGGAAAAATGGCAATAAGGCCAATTTTCAACATTTTTTCGGCAATAAGGCTTTCGAGAAATTACGCGTGCCGATTAGGCCGCCTAAAATGTGTAAAGACGTCGTTGCCCTCGCATATATACACATTTGAACAAAACATTTTAGCATTAATTTCATTATTTCCCGCACACACGAACTCCCACACACACGAAACCCACGCCTCCATTACTTTCTCTCTCTCTCGGCTCCCGCTAAAAGAACAGGACTACACACAGAACACACAGAACACACAACCAAACACACGAAATCCTCTCATCTCTGATCGCTCAGTTCAATTATCAATGGCTCCGTCGAAGAAAACCGCCGCCGCGAAGAAAACCGCCGGGAAGAAATCGACTCCAACCGCCGTTGCTGCTGCTGCTTCCGAAAACACTGAACGGAGGCTTGTTCAGTACACTCCGTCGAGTGAAGAGCAGGCGAGCCCTATCCCTCAGCCTGCCGCCGGCGAGAAGAAGGAGAGGAAGTAAGTATTTCGAACCCTAATTCAACCGATTTTCAATTTCAATCTGTTAATTTCCATTGCATGAATGAATTTTGTGTGTTTTGATGGAGGTTCGGTGTGATTATGTGTTCATCAGTGTTGATTGTGTGTGTTGGTGGCCGTTCAGTGTTAATATGTTCTGTTCAGTGTTAATATGTTCTGTTCAGTGTTTGTTTATGCCTGCTCAGTGTCTTTGTATGCCACCCAGTGCCATTGCATGGCCACTCAGTGTTGATTGTGTGTGTTGGTGGCCGTTCAGTGTTAATATGTTCTGTTCAGTGTTAAATTGTCCTGTTCAGTGTTAAATTATGCCTGCTCAGTGTCTCTGCATGCCACCCAGTGCCTTGTGTGTGCCACTCAGTGTTGATTGTGTGTGTTGGTGTATGTTCAGTGTTAAAATGTTCTGTTCAGTGTTGTGTATGCCTGTTCAGTGCCTCACCATGCCTGTACAGTGCCTCATCATGCCACTCAGTGCAATTACATGGCCACTCAGTGTTGATTGTTCCTGTTCAGTGTTGTATATGCCTGTTCAGTGCTTTGTACTCACATCGGTGTGTGTTTTTTTTTGGTGTTCCAGGTCCTATAAACAAATGAGGTCCAACTTGCTGACCATCATCCGGACTATTGATGATATCAAGGACAAGCTGAAACCGGGGCACGACGAGTATTTGAAGATGACCCCCTTCTACCATCTCTTCAGGAGAATAAAGGATCAGAGGCTGACCATCCTCCACACCCGAAAGAGCGACGCTGCGATAGCTGCCGTGCTGGAGCAGATGGATGTCGGTGCTCGTACTATTAAGCTGGGCAGCAAAAATGTCGGGATCACTCCCGAGGATGTCGATCTTATTTTTGGAATCGTAGGCGGCAGTAGGAAGCTCGATATTAGTTCGAGGTCCAAGATTAACAACAAAAGATTCAGGGAGAGGATGTTCCCAGGGGAGAAGACGCTGAACCCGAAGATGCTGAAGGAAAAGCTTGATAGTTTGGTGAAGCGTCGGAGTCGCAAGCCTCAGGCTCTTGCTGATGTAGCTCGGCTCCTCTCGTTGATAGTGATCGGCACTGTCTTCTTCTCCACTTCCTCCGTCACAATCCAATGGAAATGGTTGGATTATGTGGTGGATCTGGACTCGATGCAGAGCTACAACTGGGGCGAGGCGATTCTCAAGGCCCTTTGCGAATCGGCAGCTGGGAACAGGGACAACCCGCAGAATACACAAGGCTGCACGATACTGCTACTGGTATGTGCTTCTACTTTCTGTGCTTCACATTCGTCTTTTTTTTTTATTTTTCATTCCTTGATATTTACCTTGGTGTGTGTTTATTTTTGTGCAGTTCTGGCTTTGCGAGCACACGAAGCTGGCAAAGAGGCTGGAGAACGAGCACCTCCCCCGGGTCCTGAACTGGCATCTCCCTGATCTTTCGAATGTGACCAAGAAGACTCTAGCGGGCCTTGCGGACGAGACGGTAAATATCTTTCTCTCTTTCTTTTTCTTCTTCTTTATTTATGCTGTTCAGTGTGTTCAGTGCTTATTTATGCCATTCAGTGTCAAAGTAGGATAACTGACTGTGATGTTCAGTGCTTATTAATGCTGTTCAGTGTCAATTATGATAACTGTGATGTTCAGTGCTTATTAATGATGTTCAGTTTCACTCATTTGATGATGATGTTTTTTATTTTATTTTTTGTTTGAGTTCTAACGCGTGCTGTCCGTGTCCGACAGATGGATGCTCGTCTACTGAAACACGGCAAGACGGTGGCGGAGACCCAGGCGTACAGGGGCCACCTTTCTTATAAAGGAATCGTGAACACTCCGCGTGCGGCGGAGATCGAGGACGAAGAGCAGTCTGAGGAGCTGCCTTCTGGAGAGGACAACAGTGACGATGACGAGCATCCGGGCTCTGATTCGTCGAGCGAGGAAGAGGAACGAAAAGGAAAAGGCCCTGAGGGCGGGCCTTCTGGAGACGAGCAGTCGTCCGATGGGGAAGACGACGACGACGACAGTTCTTCCGGGCGGCATCCGATGGAGATGACCTGCGTAGTCCAGGAGCCGGAGGAGGAGGGTGGGCCTTCCGAACAGCAGCCCGATGAGGAACGCCCTGCTGTTTCTTCTGCTGAATCCGAGAAGTTGCTCAACAACCTCCTGTCGGAGAATCAAGATCTCTCCGACACTGTGAGGGATCTCCAATCCAAGCTCGAGAGCACGACTTCTCAGCTGAACGAACTGACAAGTGCTAACGCCGAGCTGGAAGGTGATAACCAGCGTCTGAAGAGCGAGCTTTCCGAGCAGCTTGCCAAGATCGACGCGGAGACGGAGGTCCCTGGGGCAGCAGCAGGCAAGGCAGGTGGAAGCTCCGAGGAGGAGGAGGAGGAGTTGAAAATTCTGAGGGCGCGAGTGAAAGAGCTCGAGGAAAAATTGATCAGGAAGGCGAATGATCAGAATCATCCGGTGACCGAGGACCCCGGGGCGGGCGAGGCTCGAAGCTCCGGTGAGGAGGAAGTGCGACTTCTGAGGGCTAGAGTGAAAGAGCTCGAGGATGAAGTGAAAAATTTGAGGAATGCGTTGGCTGACATTCAGTTGTCGTCGGTCATGAACGACTACGAAAAAGTCCGGCTCGAGAATCTGGAGGCGGACATGAAAGCACAAGAAACTGTCCACAGAGCCCAGATCGAGGCTCTGCAGAACAGCGTCAAGGCACGGGAAGATGAAATCTTAAGTCTCCAGGCCGAGTTGTGCGTCTACGAGATTGACGGCAACAAGGACGATGAAGAAGAAGAAGAAGGAAGCCCGTTGAGACCAGAAGCCGAGAAAACAGAGTCTTCGACCAAGGCAAAGACCAGGTCGATGGTACGACTGGTCAAGGGCAGGAAAAGGAAGCCAGCCAACGGCGATGACGACGATTTTCAGTACGATCCCCCTGCCCCTGCCGCAAAGAAGAAGGCGATCAAGAAGGGTAAGAAGGTGGTGCAGGAGGCAAGCCAGAAACCGATCCGCTGTGATTTCAATGACGATCATATTGAATTCTTGATGAGCGTGAACAAGAAATTTGACCTGAACTGCGGGTTCGAATTGGAGCCGGAAATCCTCGACAAAATCATCCTGCACAACAGCGACCAAAAAACGTGAGTGAAGTTTCTTTTATTTCTTTCTTTCACATTGTGTCTTTCTTTCTTTCTTTCTTTCTTTCGTTTTTTTGTGCTAAGAATGTGTTTTTTTCTTTTTCCCTTTTTGTCAATCAGGTGGACAATGAAGTACTTTCCCCGCATAAACACAGTTGTGACGGTGTCTGACATGACCGACATGATGAAGTGCACCTTCATGAGCAATCATGTGGTCGACGCCTTTGATGAGTCGCTGCATCGAGACCACAACAAGAATCTGGAGGCTCTGATACTCCCCGCGCACTGTTGGGTGAGTCTTTCCTGCCTTTGCATTCAGTGTTTTTAATGGTTGTTCAGTGCTGTTGGTGGCCGTTCAGTGTTTTTATGTGCTGTTCAGTGTTATTGTTGTTGATCAGTGCTTATTAATGCTGTTCAGTGTTTCTAATGTGCTGCTCAGTGTTTGTGTTTGCTGTTCAGTGTTATTGATGGGTGATTCAGTGTTTGTGTGTGGTGCTCAGTGTTTCTAATGTGCTACTCAGTGTGTGTGTTTTCTGTTCAGTGCTTTTATGTGCTGTTCAGTGTTATAATGTCCTGTTCAGTGCTCATTGAGTTCATCCTTTCTTAATAAAAACTCTGTTTCTTTTTTTATTTTTTTCTTTCTTCAGACTTCCATCGTCCTGGGACGTCATGACAACCAGAAAATGTATCAAACAATCACAGATATGATCCCGTGCGTGCGAAAAGGGATTATAATGTTCCCGATTTTGTCTCCTGGGATGAGAAAGACTGCAGAACCGAACCATTTTACGCTGCTCGTCTGCGACTTCGTCAAAGAGAAATGGCTATTCTACAACTCTATTCAACCCAGGAGGGCGAAATCGAAGGACCATTACATGGCGAATGCAGCGGAATTGGTACGTCTACTGTATTTCAGCCGATTTTTTTTTTTTTTTAAATGTTCCCTTTTTAACTGATAACTGATAAACTGTTTTGTTTCGTACGTTTCAGAAGGAAGAGGTAGAAACCAACGTGGGCCAAATGCTGGAGAAAGCGGGGAAGTATGGTTTCCCGATACATGAAATCGAGGCCGTGAAGCCTCTCCCACAGCAAGCCCCAACTCTGTAAGTATATCAGTGCATAATTTAACACATTCAGTGTTGTGTTTCTGTGTTTCATTTTATGCCTGTTCAGTGTTATATTTATGCAATCAGTGTCAGTGTTTCTTTTTTTCCTTTGACTCCTCCACGTCTGTCACTGTCCAGGAATGAATGTGCCTTGTACGTATGCTACTACATGGAGAAGATTCTGAAGAAAGAGGCCATTCCGGACAAGGTCAGGACGGAAGAGTTCCAAGTATTCAAGGGTCACGTGATACGAACCATCCTGACCATGAAGGAAAAGTAGCGATCGTGGGGATGTGCGCGTTTTTTGTTTAGTTTTGGTTGGAAAAAAACAAGAAGTATATTTTTTCTGTTATTCTATGAACATGAATCATGTGATTGTGTTTTGTTCATATTTCTGGGCAGTCTTGATATTGTCTATTCAGTGTTGATATTGTCTATTATTCAGTGTTAATATTGACTGTTCAGTGTTGGCAGTGTTTATTCTTTCATTTCATTGTTAACAGTGTTAATCTTGTCCACTCAGTGTCAGCAATTAAGACTTATTGAATTGAAACATTAAAAAACAACCAAATGCAAAAATTACAATACAAGAACAATTAAAAAACACTCTAAGAGCATAACTGATCAAGAAGCAAATCACAATGATGTTAAAATCCTGTGTTCTCTTCTTTTAATAAATCACAGTCAGTCAGTGTGTTTATGAGCCAAACAGTGTTTGTCACTGACAGTCAGTGTTTTTTCACCCCATTCAGTGTCACTGATCACAGAAAACCGATAAGAAAAATCCGATAAGAAAAAGCCTACTAACTAGGGTGCATCTGCTACAAACTAACTACTGTATAGGCTCCGTGCACGTTTTCTTGTTGTGATTGCCGACACGTCCGCACCTCCCACACTTCATGGCTCTCGGGATGTGCTCACCCCTGGACGGAATCCTCTTCTTCTTAGGTCTTCCAGGAGGCCTCTTCGTTGTCGGCGGCTCGATCAGGACGTTCTCTGGTACGTTCGAAGGTTGATCAAACATGGAAACCGGCTGAAGGGGATCGCCATAAGACCTGACGTAGCTCTCTGCACGGTAAAACTTGTCCACGAACGAGGACATCGGCTTCCCGGACCGCAGAATGCACGCAGCTGCGTGGGAGCACGGAACCCCCGTAATTTGCCACTGACAGCAGGTGCACGTGTGATCGGCAATGTTGACCACGACGGACGGAACGCACTGCACTTCGAAAACAGTTTCGGACGACCCCATAACCACCCATTTCCTGCCTTCGTTGACGGCTTCACTCAGCTTCTTCTCAACGGACGGGCAGAATTCCGTAGTCCATCCCCTGCTCCTGGCCCCCCTGTCTGATTCAGTGTTAAACAAGTCCAGTCAGTGTTTGAACAAGGGCCGACAGTGTTAAAAAAGGGCCAACAGTGTTAAAAAAGGCCAATCAGTGTTTGAGCAAGGGCCAACAGTGTTAAAAAACAGCCGTCAGTGTTTGAGATGTGTATTTTTTTTTTCTTTTTTCATACCGTGGAAAAAGGTCATCATCTTCAGCCTGATGTTGTTGACCAACGCCGTGATCGGAAGGTGTCGGGCTTCCAAGATCCATTTATTGAACGACTCCGCGGCGTTGGACGACATCTCCCCGTATCTCTTCCCCGAGAAGTACACGTTGGCCCAATGCTTTGGATCCATGTTCTCGAAAAACACTTTCGCTGTCTGGCCTCCCTCTTCCAACAGCTTGTCCATGCTCAGTTGGTAGGCTTCGACGGTGGTTGCGTAGGCACATTTCAGGAAATTCCACACCAAGCCGTCTCGTAAAACCTTGGTCGCCCATCTGCCTCTGAATTTGTCTTTCAGGTTCATCTTTAAGTGAAGGATACAGTAGCCGTGCGGGGACCCTGGGAACACCCTGCTCATCGCCTCGAGCAGCCCGAGATTCCTGTCCGACACGAACGTAACAGTGCGAGAAGGAGATAGGATGTGCTTCAGGTTGTCCAAAAACCACTTCCAGCTAGCATAGTTCTCGGAATCGACAACTGCGTAAGCCAGTGGGTACAAACCTGCATTCGCGAGGGACACGAAAAAAAAAAAAGAAAAAAAAAAGGTGAGAAACACTTCAGTCAGTGTGAATATCACTCATTCAGTGTTGAAAATACAGATTCAGTGCTTCAAGCAACAAGGGTCAGTTTAAGTGTGCATTTCAGACCAGTCAGTGTTAAAAAGATTGATTCAGTGCGTGCTCAAAACTGTACTGCACAATACCTCCGTCGCCGTCCTTGCCCGTAGCAGCGAGCAAATGGCCCTTGAACCTTCCCTTCAGAAATGTGCCGTCCAGAAACAGCAAAGGGCGACAATGGTTCATCCCGTCGATACAAGCCTTCATCGAGATGAAGACTCTGCGAAACTTCCTGGACGCCTCGTTGAATTCGAGCAGCAGGTGCGACCCAGGGTTGGAATCCGATATTGCCTGCAGGTGCTTAGTCAGCGCGCCGAAGGAATCTTTATCGTCGCCGTGAATCATCTTCCTGGCCTTCTCGAGCGCATCCAGAGCGAGGCCAGACGAGATCTCCAGGCCGTAGTGATGCTGGAAGTTTCTCACGATTTGGATCGGACGAGTCAGTGTGCTTTTCCGTACCTCCTCGACTATCAAACTGGAAACCAAGTCCGAGCAGACGCGCCTGTGCTTCAGGGATCGAAAGCACGCGCCGCAGCTGTGCTCGTTACTCAGCTGCTTGACGTAGAAGAAGCCGTTGCTTCGATCCATCACGGCGCACACAGACCAGCTGCATCCCGTGCTGCTTTTCTTCGAGCACACGGCAGAAACCTTTTCGGGTCTGTTCTTCACGTACTCGAAATCGAATCCCACTCCGACTGCCATCTTACAGAGTGCGTTTCGAAAGTCCGGGGCACCTCCTCTGAACATCTGACCGACGCCCGAGATCTCTTTGTCCCAGCCATCGGTTAACAGCACTTTAGAACTCGACGGACCAAACAGGCGGAACATATCTTCTGCTGCTTCGAATCCCTCGTTGTTTTCTGTTCCAGTCGCACTGACAGCAGTACTGTTGGACACCGTCGAGAACACAGAACTAGAGGTGTGGTCTTCAGTCGCGACGGAAATGTCGATGCTCACCCGAGGCAGCTTGTGAAGCGCAGCTAGGGATACCATGTTCGACATGTCCGCATCGGTTGAGAGCACACAGTTTGGGAAATCTGGTACAGAGTAATGCATGCCGTACGCGACGTCTCGGAGCTCAGGCCACTGAAGCTCGACTGTTTCCTTCAGCTGGTGAAGGGCGGCCGCACGGGAGGAATCGATTCTGGACACCAAATTCTCACCGCCGAATGCACAAAATGCGAAAACAGCGGTCCCTGCTGAGAAACACAAAATAACGACTCACAGTCAGTCAGTGTGATTCAATGTGTGTCTCTGTGTGTTCAGTGCTAATAAAGGGTGTTCAGTGCTATTAAAGTGTGTTCAGTGCTTTTCAGTGCTATTGAAGTGTGTTCAGTGCTTTAAAAGTGTGCTCAGTGTTTGATTGTGTGATTCAATGTGTTGCCTCAAACAGTGTTTTTCAGACATGTTCAGTGTTAAATGCACGGTCAATCAGTCAGTGTTTTTAAGGCCTATTCAGTGTTAAATTCAGACAAGACAGTGTTTTTTTTTTTTTGTTTTTTTTTTTTGAAACTAAAAGTCTTATTAAGCAAGCAGTACAACGAAGACAAAGTCGTCAATCACAGGAAACACCAAAAAAAAGCACAAAAAAGATTAACAAGAATAATAATGAGATGGAGGAAGTCTTGGGTCGCGACGAGGGGGGTCCCTGACCGGGCGCACCATCGACTGGCCATTTTGATCAAATACGCCAACCGAGAAACTTCTTCCTCCGGTCCAGGTAACCCGGATGTTCCAGCCTTCCTGCACTCCAAACTCTCGAACGAGGCGTTCCCAGTGAAATCCGTGGATGGCCGTTTGATTCCGATGAGTGGTGAGAGGCACGTGCCATTTCTGGTCCAGGGAGTCCGTCAGAACGATGAAATTCCCCATTTCATCCTTGATCGGACGAACAAAGACAGCCGGGAGAGGAAACTTCTCTTTATGCCAACGTCCATTGAATCTTTGTTCGGTCCAGTGAGAACCATTCCAAGATTCAACCCCCCGACTTCTTGCCGTCTGTCCTGGCTCCCGATCAAGTGCGCCCGGTCGCCTAGGCATCATTGGTGGCCCCCGACTGATTGGCCGGCCATTGAATCTTTGTTCGGGCGACGAGGGAGGACTGTTATTGAAAAATTCCGCCTCGCTTGGTGTCGGTCCTGGCTCTCGATCGAGTGTTCCCCTGCGCCTCGGCATCGTTGCTGGCTGCCCCCCCCCCCCCCCCCCCCCCCCCCCCCCGATCGAACAGAAATGAGATGAGGAAACCCGAGAAAAGACGAGGTATTTATAACCATCCTCACACTTATAACACTGGCAGTAAATGCCTCAACCCTCAACTAACATGGCAGGCATTTATTGAAAAGGAGACAGGTCAATGCCTCAAAGAAAACAAAGTCAACACACACTGATTCCTGTAACACATTGCATTTCCAACACTGAATGACAGGTATCCTAGTGGAAACAAGCTGTTGTTCATTCTGACACTGAATGCAGCAAATCAACACTGAACAAGGTGGATATGGATTCAGTGTGCAACAAGGTGTGTACAGTGTGTAAGTGCAATTAGCCAAGCCTAATGCACACTGAACAAAGCCATTAAACACTGAATGAATCAAATCAACACTGAATCCACATGGTTGAATATGGATTCAGTGTGCAACAGGTGTGTACGGTGTGTAAGAGCAATTACTCCGGCTCAATGCACACTGAATGAAGCAATTAGACACTGACTGAAAAAAGCGCATGGTGAATTAGACACTGACTGAACCAATTTAGCACTGAATGGCAAGCTCAGTGCAGGAACACTGAGTGCATGGTGAATTAGACACTGACTGAACCAATTAAGCACTGAATGGCAAGCTCAGTGCAGGAACACTGAGTGCATGCACACTGAACACTGAAACGCATGCTCAATTAACACTGAATGCAACGAAAAAACACTGAACATGCATAATAAAAAACAATGAACACTGAATGCATGCTCAATGCACACTGAATCAATCCACACACACACTGTGCATGCATGCTGAATCGAGCTTTTAAGCACTGATCGGGCACGTGGATTCGAAATCACGTACCTGGATTCGAAATCGCCGGCAAGGAGGGCGGCGGCGCATCTGACATTTGAACTGAGACAGGAACGGCGGCGGCGGCGACGGAGATGAAATCGATCGATCGATCGATGCCAAGGGAGACGGACTGCATGAAACTGATTCTCCTTCGGCGGAGAATTGAAGCTGCTCACCGGTGGAGACCTTCCCCCTCTCCTTGGCTTGAACGCGCGGCGGCGACGGAGATGAATTCCCTCGGCTCGATTGTGAATAACAGCAGCGGCGGCGGCGGAGCAGGGTGAGAGAGAGAGAGAGCAGAATTGAATGTGTCGATTTTTCCCCCAGCTCGATTTCGATTGCAAATTAATATGGAAGGGTAATTTCGTCCTTCTATATACATTTTTGTGGCCTAATTGGAACATTTTGGCCTAATTGACACCAAAATTAGAAATTGGCCTTATTGGTCAAAAAATGTTGAAAATTGGCCTTATTGCCATTTTTCCCTAATTTATTTGGTAATTTAAGATCTTATATAAATAAAATTACCAAAAATAAATTGTTATATAGAAAAAAATAATTAAAAATATTTATATTAACTAAATAATAAATTTAGAATTTTTGTATATATATATAATGTAATAATTTTATGGGTATTTTGGTCTTTTATGGTTTAAGTTGCAAGAGCTTATAAGCTATTAAAAAAAATACATTTCCCTTTACTTTTTTTTAAACTGCTTATATTTAAGTTTTTTAAAATGTTACCTTACTTTTTTTTTAAACTGCTTATATTTAAGTTTTTTAAATTTTTTTTTTAAATGTTACCAAACCGTCTAACCAGTGGTGTCTCAAAATTGACACATGTGGACCCAAAATCAAAATTTGACCCGGATCAATAAAAGTCGACGCTATCAATTGGCCCCACCTCCTCTTTTTTATCAGAAAAATAGAAATTGTATCAATCAATGTATGTGTTTTGTTAAAAAAAATAAAAAATTTTACATTTTTTTAAAATCAAATTTTAAATAATAATTATTTAAAATAAAAATAAAATAAAATATTTTATTTTTATTTTTCATTCTTTATAAATAGAGTGTATTTTTGTATCATTTGAACATCAATTTTTATTTTTATTTTTACTCTATTTTCACTTTTTTTTTGATATATTAATTATGTGATTATTTAAAATTTAATAATTATATATATAACAAATAAATAAATAAAAATATGGTGAGTATAGTAGAAAAAAAAGAAAATAATTGACACTTCGAATAACATTTCATGAAACTGCTAATGAAAAGAAAGTGTTAATTAAAAGTGTTAAGTTGATGTGGGAGAAGAGAAATGTCAAATTTGACACTTTGTACATAGTCTTAAAAATAAGGCTCGGTTTGAGTACAGTTCTATACTACGGTCAAAGTGAATAAATTGAATACTCTAGGGTAGCTTCATTATTTATACTAATTATTTATTAATTTATTTATATTATTTTTTTTATAAAAAAATCGTTTTCTTTGATAGGAATTTTGAAAGGTAAGAGGAGTTTGAAGTTTTGAAAATGAGCTAATAATATTTTTTTTTCACTTTCTAAGTTTCAATAATATTTTTAAGCACTTAATTTATATACAGTACTCCTATTTTTTATATAGGTATTTTATATACACCCCAATAATTACTATGTAGATCACTCTTAATTTAAATTTAATTTATTTTTATTATAAAATAACTATAATATCCTTTATTTTAATAAACACAATAATTTATTTTATAAAAAATCATTTTAATTTATATACCAAATCTAATTATACTTTTATTTTCTTTCCTTTTGAATTTTAAACAGAAGACCTTCATTGATCTTGTATTTTACCGTCATTCTCAATTTTATTTCTTCTTTTTCTTGAAAATTTCGATTTTGATTCGTTGGCATATTCGTCTCGTTTCGATGAGCGAACACCAAGTCGAAATTCAGACCGTTCTCTCCGTCGGAGGAGTAAGATCTGACTTCGTTTTCGATGGCAACACTTGTGTCTGCGGTGATGGCGGCGGCGTCGGATCTGTAAACGTGATTATTGTGGTTTAGTGATGTCTATTGCATTCGAATTCGAGACCTTGACTAAGAATCTGTAAACGTGATTATTGTGGTTTAGTGATGTCTATTGCATTCGAATTCGAGACCTTGACTAAGAATACAGCAAATTGAATTGCTAGATAATTATTTGTAGTTGCGAATTAAGAATAACAATTTATTTTTACTATAGAATTATAAATTAGGTTTTTTTTTTCTTCTATAAGTTGTATTGATCACCCTGTTCATATTTTCAGAAGATGAATAAAAAATTCTCTTTAATAAATATTCTCTTTAATAAAGTAAAGGAGTAGTACAAAATAAAGTAATACTCCAATAATGTAGGAAATAAAGTAATAATATAATAATATAAAACAGATGAGGACATTAATAATACTCGTACCTGCTTATCTTCTCTCCTCGTACATACCTGCTTATCTTCTCTCCTCGTACATGAAGAAACCTCCATAGATAACAGAAATAATGGAAACAACTTACCGGCGAAGGTTAGTTACATCAAGTCCATTTTTATTTTTTTTATTTTATTTTTTTTTACTTAAAAGCGTTCAGTTTGGGCTGGGCCCTGCAGAAACCCTCGAACCGCCGTCTAAATATCAGGTCGCTCATCGTGGAAATTGAAATTCCCGACTTTGTTGACTTGTCGACGACTAGTCGACAACGTGATAACAATGGGTCTGATTCGTCTGAATTTAATATATGATTTGTGCAATATTTTTCTCTTCATTCAAACACAAAATGTCATCTTATCTTATTTGTTTAATATATAATACTTCAATACTACACATTCAATTTTATGGTCATACTCATATTAACCAACATTGAATATTAACCCTTATAATTTTTTCCCAAATTGCGCTCCTAACGACGCCCTTTTGTCACCTAATCTTGTTTCTATTTATTTTGCATACGACGCCGTTTCAATTTATTTGTTTTAATTATTAATGTAATTATTTCCTTGTACCCTATGTACGGACACAAGGATAAGTTTTATTGAATGCGGTATTTAAGTCCAATCAATCCCTATGTGCCGTGAATGAAACATCCTTTTCCTCAATTTTTGTTTCACCTGCAAATATCAAGAAACTCAATAGAGAGAAATAGAGGAAGAGATAGTTGGGGAGTTTTTATGTCTTTGGTGCCACTAATCTTGACCACTATCAAAGATCCGTTTTTTATGCCTACTCTGTTTAATTATTACTAGTAGTTTTGTACGTCTACGGTGGAACATTTTTCGTTTTTGTAAGTAGTTCAGTTTTCTTTATCGATTCTTGATATTCAACAAACTGCACCGTCTTCAATTAATCAGTTAGAAATAAGGTTCAGTTAATGAATTATGTTTAAAGGATTTATTTTTGTGGATGGTTTTTGATGTGCAGGTAGCTCATTTGCTGTTTCAACCAGATAGGAGGAAAGAAAAGAGCCATCAATTTGCTTGGGATTGATCAGAGTTCAATGGCGGCCATCAATATTCATTTGTTCTACGTGATGATGATAATTCTCTTAATCAGCGCCAACGGCAGATTATTTGCAAGTGCTACTCTGGTAGAAGACGTGTGTCGGGAAACTCACGATCAACAATTTTGCCTGAAAGTTCTCGGATCAAGATCCGACCCGGGTAACGACGCGGTCAAACTTACCAAGATTGTGATCGACCTGATGCGTGACGTCACTGCTAACACAAAATACAAGTCACATTATCTCTGGCAGACGGAAAATAATCCCGTGTTGAAAGGCCATTTTGCCAGGTGCGAATACTGCTATTCCGACGCTGTAGGCAACGTGAGAGACGCAACCGATCTTTTTAACCGTCATCTTTACCAAGGACTTAGTCTGGATGGACTCATGATTTTTGGTGATGCTCAACAATGCGAACAAGGATTTCAAACTGCAAAGACACCGTTGAGTGATGAAAACTACCGAACGATGCGATTTTCTGAAATGCTATCGATTGTCGCACATAAGTTGACCGGTTAATAGGTATGTTGATTTACTTTGTGTTTTTTTAATTAATACCAAATATTAAGAGTTCTATCATAATTTATTGATCAATTGTTTTGACTTGGATCAGGTGACGATGAATCAGTTGATAAAGGCTTGGAAGGAGATTCCAGATATACTTGACCTGATGAGCCTTCACCACCACCTACAGATTCCAAATGCTTTCGATTGTCGCACAGAAGTTGACCCCTTAATAAGTATTGTTTTATTTAATTAGTGTTTTTTATTTTGTGTTATTACTTATTAGGTACTATGTTCAGTTTGTAAGCTTGCTTATTATTGTTCTGATGATGAAAAACCAATTCTGAATGATTGAAACTGTTTGCTAAAATACTATGTGTTCATCGAAGTGTTTGGCGGTGTTGAAACTCTATGCTAAAAGCTGAAGAAAATGGGTGGGTCATTACAGAAAGTACCCTTAAGTTTGATCTAATTACAGAACTCCCCAGCTAAGTTTCAAAATTACAAAACTTCACGGCTAAGTGTGGTTTTATCTACTCTAAGTATACAAATTAAACATAATACACCGAATAAATCTATATTTATAAGAGACCCGGTCTCCTCCACCCCCTGTTCACCGAGCAGGACTCGAACACCCAAAACGGCGTCGTATTATTCCTGGCGGCTGTAATCGAGGGATCCAGAAATCCAGACGCGGGGGAGCGGAGAAAGAATCGTTGTGGGAGTATAAAGCTTCTTGCTTGAAGACATTTCAGGTTAAGTGAAATAATTAATTACAAAATCAAATTAGGGTTACATGAACCCTAATTCAATTTCTGTGGGATTTTGCATATAGTGACTGACCTTTCCTACAGCATAAGCTATATGTGGGCTTGTGATTGATGGTTGCATACTGGAGTGCTCCCACTGTGTGCTCCTATAGAGTCTCCCATCTTCAAAAGGTTGTCCTCCCTCTTTACTCAAATAATTCCCAGTAATCATGGGAGTACTCAAACCATTGGCATTATGCATGTTAACCCTTCTTAACATGTCTTACTTCTTTTGCCCAAGAAACATGCCCTATAGGTGTATGAGCAAATTCAATTCCCAGAAAGTATTAAAAAATGTTGATTAAGTTGCTTGATAACCTGACTAATTGCTTCTTGATTAGGTCCTGTGATGATGAGAATATGCTGGAGGACAGAGATTGATCAGCTCTAGAAGTAGTAAGTAGACAGAGATTGATCAGCTCTAGAAGTAGTAAGTAGACCCTAGTTGAGTGATGACAAATGAGAGCTTTGTGTTCCAAGCTCTAGAGGCTTGCTTAAGACCAGATAAGGACTTGTGTAGCTTGCATACTATGTGATTTCCCCCTTGCTCAAAACCTGGAGGCTGCTCCATGTAAATATAACTGAATCAATGTCCCCATTCAGAAATGCATTATCAACATCAAGTTGTTGGATATGCCAATAATTTTGCAGAGCAATGGTGAGAACAATTCTGATGATAAGACTGAAGGTATCTAGAGTCCTTTGGCCATAAGCCTTATTGCCTTGTGTCTGGCCACAGTACCATCAGCATTTTCGATCTTGCACCCCACAGTGGATTGATTGATTAGGAGGAAGGGGAACTAGGGACCAAGTGTGGGTTCTGTTAAGGGATCGTTTTACAGCATCCTAAACTTTCTTGTTTCACTTATAAAAAATAATATTTCCTTGACCCTTGTTGTCATAGTTTAGTGTTAATTACAATCTCGTCCAAGAAGGTAAGATAAAGGAGAGACAGACTCCAGTACTGTTTAATAGGACAGCAAGACTTTGTAAGGCCAATTATTAGTATTATTTTTTACAAAATTTAAATTAGTGCAAATTTCATTTAGGAATTAAATTAAATATAATATAATTAATTAAAATAATTATATTAGTTTTAAATAATTTAATTTTTTTAACATATTAAATATTTATTGTTTACCAATAATAATATATATCATTAATATCTAATTTTGTTTATTGATTCTTTGTAGTGAAGTGGTATGGTATTGCTTCTCATGTTTCAATAAATTACACCTTTTGAATTTCATCACTATATATATACAACATTTGATTTTCAAAACATTTTAAAAGACAAAATGTGAATTATGCTTTATTTGTAGAACTGTTTGTGAAATTATCTTTAAAAATAAATTACACTTTTAGAATTTCACCGATGTTACATATACTGCCAAATAACATGTCAATAGCTTCATTTATGGATGCACATGGCAATTATCTTTATAGAGAACTCCCCACCTAAGTTTTAGTTAACTTGTTTGGTAGCCTGTTAACTCAAAGATAGTTTAGTTAACTTTTTTATATCATGTTTGGTAATATATGATTGGGCCCATGTTAGATAGTCGGCCGCTTCTATTTCCTGTTCACCTTCAAAGGAGATATCAGCCCAAATGTGGCCGATAATGAATCTCGTTTGAACAGGAATTCATATTCATTCTGAAACTACGATTTTACCCTTCAAGAATTTAAAGCTAAAAAATAATTGTGAGGTTTCAGTTAACCTAAATTCCAAGCAACGCAAATTTATTCAGATTCAATTTTCTCCTTTTCATCGCATCTTCAATTTCAAATGTCAATTTTTCATTCAAATCGTTTTTTGGTGGCTTATGGTGGCCCGCAATTTGTAGACAAAGGACAATACGCCGAATTCGTAGAAATCGTGGATAGAGAGGCGATTGAGAATGTCAAAGAGGGCTTCGTGCGGCGTGGGAAGATAACGGCGGCAGCAGCGGCGGCGACATCGAAACTTTATGCAAAGAAGGTGAAAGTGGAGGTGGAAGTTTTCTCATGAGTTTGCTATGTAAAAAATAAAAAGAGGATATTTTTTATAATAATTTTTCTCATGGGTTTGCTGTGTAAAAAATAAAAAAAAAGGATATTTTTGATAATAATTTTTTGAACAGTAATTTATTTTTGGAAGAGCTCCAAAGTGAACCAAACAAGAGAATATGTATCATATCTAACCAAGTTAAGATTAATAGACCCGGTTAACTTATCTGTCCGATAATTTGTCTGATGTACCAAACATGGTCTAAAATTACAAAACATCACGGCTAACTAAATTACGGTTTTATGTAGTACAAATTAAACATAATACTCTAGCGAATTAATAAAATATACGGTTTTATGTAGTACAAATTAAACATAATACTCTGGCGAATTAATAAAATCTTTATAAGAGGAAGATTATATGTAATCTTTATTTGTAACATCCGATTTGTGATTCCTAACATTCAATTTGTGATTCGTATTCCAATTTTATGGTTAATAATAAGTGAAATTGTTATTGAATATTGGCAATAATATAAAAAACAAAAACAACATTATATTCTTTAAGATTATGCGATCAATTTATTAAAATATTGGTCGATTTCATTAGAAAAAACTCGTGTATATAAATGTGGTTGAAGCACTTTATGTTTCACACAATCACATCAATATACATATATACATATTCAATGGCGGCCATCAATAATAATATTTGTTTGTTCTACGTGATGATCCTCCTCTTAGTCAGTGGCAGGTTATTTGTAGGTGCTACTTTGGTAGAAGATGTGTGTCGGGCGACTCGTGATCAAGCATTTTGCTTCAAAATTCTCAGATCAAGATCCGACCCGGGTAACGACGTGGTCAAACTTACCCAGATTGCGATCGACTTGTTGCGTGATATCACGACTAACACAAAATACACGGCACATTTTCTCTGGCAGAACGAAAATAATTTCGTCCTGAAAAACCATTTTGCCAGGTGCGAATACAACTACAACGACGCTGTAGGCAACGTGAGAGAAGCCACCGATCTTTTTAACCGTCGAGTTTACAGAGGAATTAGTGACGCCGCACTCCGAACTTATCAAGATGCTCAGGAATGCGAAACAGGATTCCAAACGGCAAAGACACCATTAAGCGATGAAAACTACAAAACGAGTCGATTTTCTGAAATCCTTTCGATCGTGGCACTAAAGTTGCCCGCTTAATAATTAAGCGTGCTGATTTAATTGGTTTTTGTAATACCAATAATTATTAAGAGTTTTCTATCATATTTGATCGATCAATGAATTTTGACTTCGTGGTATATTACAATGGTCACTGTATTATTGTTTGATGATGGGAAAAATATCACAAAATCCACGTCGCATTCTCGGTCAATTTAAAAATTAAAACAATCATTAAACTGGTAGGGAAGGGGATCGAACCCTGCCCTTTCAGAGCAAAACAAATCTTCAAACCGCCCCACTGCCAAACTTATTAATAAAAACTTATACTCACTCCGTCACACTACTGTTTTCATAGTTGGTCAATTGCTCCCTGATTTGATCGTTTATTACTTATAATAAAAAATATATAAAGTTAATCTACTTAATTTGTAAGACATATACTGTGAAAATAATTATAAATCTAAATTAAATTTAAGTTTTTTTTTACATCATATTAAAATATAATTAATTACATATCACAGAATAAAATATAAGTATAAAAAACTTTTATGTATTAATTAAACTAGATTTGTTCTCTCGTATGATTGCATGAAATATATCATTCAATTAAGTTTAAAATAATTCATAATTTAATTAATTAAAAAATATTAATCATAAAATTTTAATATTAAATAATTAATCATCATAATTAATTATTTAGATAATTTATTTTGAATTTGTATAAAGAAAATAAAATTAAAAAAATAATAATTTATGATCGAAAATTTAAAAAAATATTGATTGTGTATATTTATTTTATCAAAATAGATACTAGTAGTAATATTTTTTTAATTATATCAATAATTCTATTTTATAATTATTAATTAATATTTCAATATTAATTAATTATTTAATATTAATCCATTTTGGAAAAAAATGAGAGTAAAAGTTCTTATTAAATCAGTGTTAATGTTATTAAATAATGTTTCGATAAAATAATTATAAATTAAATACAATTAGTGATTAATCAATTAGCTAGTTTGATGTAGTAGTATATTTTTAAATTTTTTTGTGGGTTAGTTTATTACTTAAATTAAAATTAGTTAGTATTTGATTAATACACACATATTTTTGTTGATTTATATATTATTTTGTGTCATTTAATTAATTATGTTTTAATTTCATATATATATATATATATATATATATATATATATATATATATATATATATATATATATCCCTATATATATAAAGACAAGAACTTTGAGCCACGTGTCACCCTAAACCACTAAAAGAGTTGTATGTATTTTGTATGTACTCATTTGTATGTAAATTACATCATTAAACATTAAAATAAAAAGCTTAATATTTTTGCTACAATTCATCACATCATGCCACGTATAGGGACACCTGTTATTATTTTTTATTTTTTACCGTTAAAGATTATCCAGTGCGATAAAAAAACAAAAAAAGGGGGGCTCATTTACAGAAACGGAACTGAATCACCTTCTACAGTAGCTTCAACCCACGACGCGTTCCCGGTGCCGAATCTTTCAGCTCAACAGAGGCCGTGGAACAGGTGTATTATCATGTGCCCAACCGGTTAAATACCATTTTTTCTTCAATCAGTTTTGTCAGTGTAAGTATTTCTTCTTTCTGAGAATCATTGTTTGTTCAAATTCCCTTGGTGTTATGTTTGATTTCCCTGTAGGAATTGTAATTTCTTTTTAGGGTTTGAATAGTACTATCTGCTTGGATTTTCACGATGTGCTCGCGTTGGAGGGAGATGGGTTTTGCCAGGAAGGTGTTCAGTGAAATGCCCGAGAGGGATATGGTGTCGTGGAACTCGATAATATAGGGATATTCGAGACTGGGTTTTGCGGCAAAGACGGTGGAGATATTTTGGGAGATGGAGGGATGAAGGATTGGTGCTGGATGAGATGACGCTCGTCAGCGTCCTTTCTGCCTGTGCGCTCGCGTCGTCTAGCAGCCACTTCTCGAGCAAGATGAAGGTCATTTTCGCCATTTCCATATCCGGCTTGCTTCTATTGTGATACATCCCAAACGTGGTGGTGCTGATGGTCCCTTTGCTCGGGCTGGAGGTCAGCCCGACCCAGTAGGCGTTATTTTTGTTGATTTTTGTTGGTTGAGGCGGTGCTCTGCGTGGAAATGGAGGAGTTGTTGATCATCCAGTTCTCGAGCAGGCGGTCGATGTTCTCGGTGCTGGAGGCGTAGGTGGATGTGGTGGTCGTTGTCTGAGGTGGCACGAGAAATATGGGGTAATTTTTCTTTTCTTTGTCGAGATCTATTTTTCTACTTATTTATTCTATCACAGGGGCTTTATTCAATCAATCATGTAGATAATTTTTTTAATTATCATGATCATATTCTCACGTACAATGAATTTCAAATGTTTGATATCCTCTTTGAAGTTATTTTTTGTGTCATACTAATGGATTTTTTATTATCCAGATCTCTTGCGTGATTAATTTTGTAACAATATAGGGATCAAGAAGCGGATGGAGAAGGATGTTGATGAAGTTGGAAAAAGCGCACGTTTAAATCAAAAATCGAGGAACTTGACAAAGAGGTGCAGAATTATTTATATTGTCTTAAATGAGCCTTAATTGAGCTTTGTCTTCTAATATGCATGTTGTTAATGTTTTTTTAATTCTTTCCCAGAATTTAGCCAATAGACAACAACCTGGGTGCGGAAAAGGCCTTCCCAGAATTTAGCCAATAGACAACAACCTGGGTGCGGAAAAGGATCAGGCGTCGACATATCCAGTACAACAACAGTATAATTACTTTCCCTTTTCTATCTACTTACTGGTTACTTTAGTTTAGTACGGAGCTACAACGAATAGCACAACCAAGTTTTTCTTGTTATTTAGTCTGAATCATAGATAAAAGTTAAATGATACTGTAATTGACTATAATCACGTGAGGATTAAGAAATAAGGACTCAAGTCAATAAGGTGAGGAAAAATGATTATTTACCAATAAATTCTTTTTGTTCGACTTTGAGACATTAATCTCATTAGACTTGACTTTTCATCAATTTGCTATAAATAAATGGGAGCTCGTTTCTTAAATTAGTATTTTTGCATGCAGGGCTTTGAAGAAGAAATTCAAAGACAGAATGTCTGAATTTCAGGTAGATTTGATACATGTTACATGGGGATGATGTGATTATTCACTTAATTCCCTATCCCAATTCATATCTACGAATACTATGTAGACTTTGAGAGAGAATATACACCAAGAGTACCGTGAAGTTGTAGAGAGACGCATATTTACACGTCAGGTTTTTTAGGAAATAGCTCATTTGTTATTTCAGCTTATTACAGACTTATCTTTTTAATTACTTTAATAATTTTTCATTTCATTTTCATGTGGTATCTAGTGACAGGGACTCGAGCTGATGAAGAGGTGAAACCAGTTTTTTATTTATTTAATTATTTATAAAATCATGTGTTTTTGTACTCTGTTCATTTACGTAACTAATTTTCTTACCCCAAACAATTGATAAATTAATAGAGACTGGCGATAGCGAACAAATTTTCCAGAAGGCAATCCGAGAACAGAGTAGAGGCCAGGTAATTTTCTAACTTCCTTTTTTAGCCAACGTATTTCAGTTCAGTTTAGAAGTTGTGTGTATATCTCATCTTCTGTGTTTCAGGTAATGGACACTCTGGCAGAAATTCAAGAGCGACATAATGCGGTTAGAGATTTAGAGAAGAAGCTTCTAGATTTGCAACAAGTATGATATTTTTCCTCTACTTGATAACTTCTTCTTCGATACATATTTTGTTGGCATGTTGCCTACTTTCAAATTTCGACTACTTTATTTGCTTGTGTGCTTAGTATAACTGTTTGCTAAGGTTAAACCTGTGTTTTTTTATCTTTTGCTTCTTGAATAAAAATCTGCCCTCTATATGGTCTATCTAGCCTCTAGGTGAACCAACTTGAATACTTATATATTTATTGAGGTTTGATGTAGGTGGATGTGGTGGTCGTTGTCTGAGGTGGCACGGGAAATATGGTGTATTTTTTTTTCTTTTTGAGATCTATTTTTATTTTTATCTATTCTATCACATGGACTTTATTCAACCAATCATAGATAATTTTCTTAATTTTCATCATCCAAATCTTTCATCCAAACAGGTCAGGGACTGTGGCAGGAGCTAGAGAAGCTTATTTCAATGCTTACATGATACGTTGTGCAGTACTCATTTAGTACTTTATTTCGAACACCCTTTTTGCCATGCCATGTGCATATTTGTAACTTATTTCGCACAACTGGTTAACCTATGAGTTCTGTATCTAAGTCATATGGGCATTCGTCTTGCACGGCAAGACGATTGCCCCTAGTATATATATATATATATATCTATAACTTATATAATAAGATCGCAATTTTGCTCTAAGAGAGCCACGTCTCCCTAAAAATATTTACAAATACATACATATTACATACAATATACGTACATTACATTATTTATGTATCTAAATACTTAATATGTATTTTAGATAATTAATTAATACATTATCTGAAAGTAAAAGGCAATCGCAGATCTGAGGGTTATCTTCTTCATCTCTAACGCTATTCTGTTCGCTCCCCCTTTGTAATCAATCTGTAAGTATATACTGCCAACTGTTTATTTGCGAGTTTTTTTCACGCTCACTGTTTCACTCCTCGTATCTGTCGTTTCTCATATTATAGGGTTTCACTTCATCCTCTCCGGCAGAGTTTGAAAAGGAAGCACATCAGATCTCATAGTATAGGGGGGTTTAACTCTCTTCGGCAAAGGCTGAAAACGAAGAACATCATAATCAATTTCTATATTAATCAATCACATTCGATCTCGCGATTTTGTGTAATTAGTATTCCGCTTGAGCAATTTAATTACTCATATATTCAGTTCAATTGATGTTCACGATTTGGGTTTTTAATTTAGGTCAGCAGCTCGCAGGAGCCCTCGAGCCATTGCGCCACACCGCCTGCTCTGACGAGCGTCACGAGCCCCCGCCCCTTCCGTTCACCTTCGGCGGCCGGCGAGGTAAGTCCAACCCCCTTACTTTTAATGTGTTTTTAGTTTGTCGTTTTAATTATATTAGTGTTTGAATTGGTTTCGTTTCCTTGTATTTGTGTGGCTGTGTGTGTATTTGCCTCCAACATTTGAAGTGGCTATATTCTCTTAGGTAGTAAAGCTTGGCCCTCCTCACTCTCTTCTTGTCCAGCACTTTTATCTCTGAATTTTCACGTGTCCTCATATATGTGTGTCGATGATTGGAGGGCGAGGGGTGTTTGCGGAGGGTTTTAGGTGGAGGATCCGGTTCAGTTGCTAGCCACAACAATTTCTTCCGTTGCTGAAAACTTTGGGTATACATCAACCGTAATCCATCCCCCAAAGACAATTATTTCTTGTGTTTACCGTTTCTTTTGTTATTTGTAAGTCAATCGTGAACGTCTAGGATTAACAATGAGAGAATTTTAACCAATTAAAGCTGCATCTATCCGTCTTCTAGGTGCTGAGACTTGCATCAGAGATTGTTTTTGTGCCTTTCACTGTTGGAGGCGGTATCCGAGATTTTATCAATGGAAATGACAGGTAAGTATCTCATCTTTATTAATTGCATTTTGTTGTTCTCTCCACTGATGTGCCGGAAGAATAACTCTCAGTAATAGTTTCAAAATACAACCTTTTTAGTGATATAACTATTTCATATTGATTTCAATGTTATTAATTAAACAAATGCATCACAGGTATTACTCAAGTTTGGAAATTGCTTCAGAGTATTTCCGATCTGGTGCAGACAAGGTTTCGATTGGAAGTGATACAGTTTATGCAGCAGAGGAGTACCTAAAGACCAAAGTACTCTTCTTTTATATTCTTAAAATTCTATTGGTTGTATTAATATTCGTATGGAATTCATGTTGCGTGGCTGTCCTTCAAGGTAAAAGCTGGAAAGAGCCGCCTGGAGCAAATCTCTAGAATTAATGGAAACTAGGTGATGTCAAGAGAATAAAAAAATTAATTATTTTTTAATTGCATACATCTATAATTAGCTTGATATACTACAACTTTATATTGTGAAGAAAAAGAAGTAATGAAGATAAGCTTGGATGGGGAAAATGTGATACTTACGCCATATATGAAGGAGCATGTGCCCAAGTACCATGTCTGGATACAGGATGCAGGACCCAACAACCCTCCACGCCACTGCATCCGAACCGCTTACTCTCGACCGGGAATACGAGATGCAACTTTCCTGTGTTCAAGACCCCCTTAGTATGAACCAACTACTTTACTCACACCCCCACTTACTTATTTTGTATTATTGGTTAACCATTTTTTTATTCATTTCCTTGCAAAATATTCAACACTAATTATCTGAAAGGTTGCAGATACTAATTCATACTTGTTCTGTATTATTGGTTAACCATTGATCATTAATTTCAGAGAATTTTGTGATTCATAAGCCCCACATATACTAATATTGTGCTCTTGGTCTCAGGATTTATACCATATTCTTCCACTGGACTACATAAAACTGCCAAAACTTCAGAATAAATTTGAAGGAGAAGCTAGCCCGAGTAAAATACGTAAGCTTATTGAAAAAATGGCACGAGATGGTTTTGTATTGCTAATGGATGGTGGTGTTATAATATGCTAATTGTAATTATATTTTTTCAGGTTCACTAATACCAAGTTTTATTGAATTATATTTTGTTTTTTCGTTCAGACTTAAAATCATTCAATTAGCGTTTTACATAACATTTTTTGTGCTTGGTTCTTTGATGCAGTGATTTGGGGATGCTGAAAAACTCACTAGAGCACCCTTCTCGTTTGCTAGCAAGCTAGCTCCCCGTAATTTTTTTTGTTGATGAGGTTAGCTTAGACATACCTCATTTATTGTTTTTGCCTCCTAACGGTCCATATGCTTAAACGCGCAGTACTTTGAGCACTTTTAAATACTGACAAAATCTCTTGTTTTTACATAAATTTGATTTCACTTCCTCTATCGTATTCCTGTTGATTTCTTTGACGAATTGCTTGAATTTAATACTGCCATTTTTTTGATGAATTACTTGAATTTTGTTCCTTTCTGATTTTTTTCCTTCTTTTTTATTTTCACCCACATGTTCTTCATTTTTTTTGCTTTTCTAGCGACGAATGTTCGTAGAGGGTTTTTCAAAAAACTGTAAATTGATGTTTGTGGGTTTGAAACGATGAATAAAAAAGAAATCTGTGGGATTTATTTTTAGTTGAATGTATCGACAACTTGTGTGTATCATTCTTTGATTTTTCCCCCCTTTTTTTTTTGATGAATTGTTTCTGATTTATCAAAATGTTTAGTGCTGCTTACGCTTAAAAAAATCATAATCGAATTAGCTGGGGTTTCATCTTTTTTTCTCTTCCTGATCAATTGATTAATTTGAAGGAAAAGTCTTAGAAAAGGAATGGTGCAAGCAGATGCCGAGATGCCGATCACAACGCATTGTCACCACCATCGGCTGCTCTCTTTAAGTAAATCATTTGTTTATTGATTTCCCGATTAAATTTCTGCGTATGTTGTGTGAATTTTGAAATAGTTGACACTCTTTCTTAGATGATTTTTTGTACTTCGCTCTTGGTGTTTTGTTTTAGTTTTTTTAGAGATAAGTAGAAATGGAGTTGTTTTTCTTATTGGACTGCATGTTTTGACCGGAAGGGATATATTTCCAAAATCAACTTCATCGAGCACATTTTTAAAATCAACTGGGCCCGTCTTGCATTGCAAGGTTGAAGACTTCCTAGTATATATATATATATATATATATGTATATATGACCCCATAAAAAATAACGCGTGTACAATTTTCAACTTAATTATTAATAGGCTATGAGATTTGATAAGGTTATATTTTGTTTTTTAATTTGTGTACAATTTTCAACTTAATTATAGGAATGTGTTTTGATTTTGATATGGTGAAGGCTATGGAGACTATGAATCAGTTGATAGAGGGTCGGAAGGAGGTTCTCCCAGATGTACCTGATGAGCCTTCACAACCAGCTGAATCGTCTAAAGGTATATACAAAACGACTTGTATTGTTTATTTGTTTTCTATTATTAATGTACGCCTGTACGGTTTATTAATAGTGAAATTTTATCTACATATTCATAGCTTAGAATGTAAGCATGTAATTATCATTTTCTGTATTACATGCTATAGCCTATATGGGATTCTAATGGATTTCCGAAAAGTGGTTTGAATCTATCGGTTCTTGATTTATTCTGCAAGTTGTTGGCTACTGCCTGCTTGTGGTTATACCATTTATGCCATTGTATCTTGTAACTTCATGTTTGTATCCACTTTCATTATATCATTTTTTCTTCCAACATTTTTATTAAGATAAATGTTAGACATTGGGTAACTGTGTAAAAAAGTTCTGGTTTTGTTTTAAATTTTGCCTTCACGTAAAGATAATGCTAGAGATGAATTCAACACGTGGTGTTATAAAAATGTGGAATCAACTAGTACTTCACTATTTTGACATTACTTAATTTTTTAAATATATATTATTAAATTTACTAAATTTGCATTTGAATTGTTATAATTTTAAATTTTGAAAAATTTATATAATTTTACTGTTGAAAGTTATTTCAACCATAAGATTATATATAATTTGCAGGTGAAGTGTTATAATTTTCTTATATATATATATATTTAAATATAATATTATAAAACTTCACGTGCAAATTTATATATTTAATAAAATATAATTGAATCATATCCATATAATTTATATTTAAGTTTATAAAAAAAAATATTTGACAATTTATTACATTTTGAAAATATTTTTAAATTAAATATTAATTACTAAAATATTATGATTTAATTTTAAAGTTCTTATATTTACTAAAATACAAGAAAATTTCGTGCAAACACTTATGTTATCGAAGAAGCCTCTCAACGAGAACTGATAATTAAGACTCAGCGTCTCCACGTACGTCCCGGCACGTACATAAATGCAAACTCGCACAGAGCTCTCGTCGGGAGACGCCTGGACGACCTCGGAAACAGTGGAGTCACGACCATCTTTATTGGGCAGTCGACCTCAATTATACCTTGATCGGCTGTATGAACAATCTTCAAGTCTTGTACCAATAAGTTGTTTTGATCGTTCCACCATTGTTCTAACACAGTAACACTAGAGAAGAATAATAACCAGCTCAGATAATTCAATTGAAAAATACTACTGTACGTAGTTGATGTTCATGGAATTGGAATCATACTCAATGTTGGCTCAATTTATATTCTATATAATTATGTGTAGAGAAAAAATATTCAATAATTTATATAAATATGCACGTTAATTATAAAATAATTTATTTTAACAATCAAATGGTAAAAATATATTTTATTTTTTATCTCAATTTATTCATAAATATAATAATTATTTTTTCTCAACAAATTTATTAATTAAATTTATTTTATGTAAATATTATGATTTACGTGCAAATTCATATATTTTAGTAAATATATGAATTTTGCACGTAAATGATCATAGTCTTCCGATTTTTAAGAGTTTGCACATTTTTTTTAAAATAATTAATAAAAGCACACATATAAATATAGAATTTTAATTATAACTTTATCAATCCAATACTCATCTATTTAATATATTTTTATTTTTTCATTTAACTTATTTATTAGTCATTACTTACAATATCTATTATACAACTTTCTCTATGCATATATATAGAGTATTTATTTTAGGGAAATTTTGGATAAAGTGAAAATTTTAAAATTTGTTTCAATTAAATAATTCATTTTTTTTAAATTATGAATAAGAACAATTTATTTAATATTGTATTTAATTTAAACAATTATTAATTATTATTGATTATATAAATTACATGGTTATTACACTATTTTATTATGTAATTATAATATTAAAATTAGTCTAATTAATAAAAATTTTAAAAAATTAAAAATTAAATTAAACATTAAACTTAAAATTATTCTAATTAATAAAAAAAATTAAAAAAATTAAAAATTAATTTCTAAGCGTTTCTAATTATAATCTTAAAATTACTCTAATTAATAAAATATCTAAAAAAATAAAACTTAAATTTTAAACAAAAATTTATGAAGCCTAAGTAATAACTTACAAATTTAAAAACTATAATACAGTAAAACCTCTATATAATAATATAAACTTTCTAAATTCAAGTCCCAACTTGGAACCAGTTATAAATAGGAATAAATTCCACATTGTCATAAGTCATACATTTTTCAAGTTCCGTCTCAAGAATTTATACCTATATATAAAAATAAATGATTAATATATAATAAAAATATTTATTAATAATATTTTTATTTATTAAAATCAATAAAATGTTTAAGATAACTTGAAATATTTATCAAAATCAATAATATGATCAAAGTTTATATTCTTTGATTCATTAATATTTTATTCAATTTGTATGTTAAACACAATTTTTACGCATATATGGTCAAAATTTATTATTCCAAACTATTAAATTGATTTTATGAATTTAAAAATAGATAATATTTGTATTTATATTATTTTTATATTTATATTATTTTTTATAGAAAAAATTATTTTTATTTTGTAAAACTCTGTATAAGAATAACTATTTATAGTAATATTTTTTCTCATATCTTTTCTCGGTCCCAAGGAAACTCTGTATAGTAATATTTACGAAACTCTGTATAGTAATATTTTTTCTCATATCTTTTCCCGGTAATATTTTTTCTCATATCTTTTCCCGGTCCCAACGATACGGCGGTATTAAATAATATTTTTTCTCATATTTTAATATGGCTGTATGAAATAATATTTTTTTAATATTTTTTCTCATATTTTAATATGGCTGTATGAAATAATATTTTTTCTCATATTTTTTCCCGGTGGTTCCAGCTGTATGAAATTTATACTGTACATCTTTTCCTAAAAATTTCTTTATTTTATTATTATTGCACAAATATACTTTTTAAAAATAAGAACTAGGGATCATACTAGATACGAACTCGGAACTCACAACCAAAATACAGTAATACTCCGGTATTACAGTACTCATTCGATGAAATTCCCTCGGGATTAAAGTTAGATAAAGGATCGAGAATGACTTGATTAAATTATAGTCTTTTTGGGCAGGGTGCCGCAATAAGTAAATCTCTCCGTCTCTCTCTTTCTATATATATGATGCTTTCAGGGATATATCAATAGTCACTCATGACATCTCTTCTCATGTTTCTCCCGTCGGGCAGTTGAAGGATACACATCTCCCGTCCAGTTCATATTACCTTCTAACCATCCTTATCATGAAAAGCCGCTTTCAGTTCCACCACTTCTTCTCTGACAAGGATATAAGCTGCAAAAAACAGAAACAAGCATCATGAGAGATAGACGGTCTCACTGTTTTTATGTTTAGTAGTTATGTCTTAGGGTGATGTTAAAGGAACGATTATGTTTAGTTCTTGTAGAGTATAATTTACAGGAACAATTTTTGCTTATGTAACGTGACAAGTTATGTTTAGAAGTCGTAATTTTTACGACCTGAATCTACTGGTCATAATGTGCAAGAAACATCATAAAGGCATTCAGCATGATTACGGATATGCTATCTAGGCTATAAGCATCATACTCAGAAAGATGACTAAGAAAATGAAAATGAAACATAAAAAACATCAAAGCAAGATTTTTTTTCATGCACCAACCTGACGAGCAACTTGGGCCAATCGCCTGCTCTCTCGTGTTGACTCTTCCTTAGCCTTCGATTTCTCACCACCATTCTGTTCAACTACTGTTTCCTTTACCATCTCGATTTCAGCATCATTCACTTTAGATCCGCTCAAAAAAGCTTCTCTCTTGCGCTTCCTTTGAAACGTGTACTTGATGACTCTTTCCCTTATCGATGGACTGCATGTTGACTCTAAATCCTTTGCAGGCAAATCAGCCTTGTCAACCTCGATTTTACAATTCGGAGACGAAAAACACTCTGCAAATTCAAGTTCACCCTCATCCTTTTGAAGTGTATCACTAGAAATTTCCACAAGGCTAGTTACTTTTCCTGATGATTTTTCAGGTCCTGAATGAGACTGTGTTTCAGTTTTATGTTGAGATAACATTGGAGCTGTTTCGGTTAGATTGTCTCGTAAGTCAGCACTGCCATCGGGAACATGTTTCCCATTCGTGGGGGATATGGGTTTTCTTACTCTGGTAGCTCTTTTTCCTTTTTGAGGAAAAGATTTAAAATTACTGAATTTGTTATCTGGCAAAAGCTTCCTCTCGAGTTCGGTCAGAGATTTAGACTCAAAAGCTTGTGCTTTATCGGTATCTTCGCCTTCTTCCTGCTCTCTGCAGGGGATGAATCCAGGAATTTATTTTACAAGAGGGAACAAAATAAACCATGCCAATAATTATCGTCACAATATTTAAAATCTAGAATAGCTATGAAAAAATCTGTCCACCAAAATGAGTGAATTTTCAAAATAATCCAGTAACAATCTAAAAGTCGCAAATTCGATCTTAGTTCCGCTGGATATCAATCAAGTGAGCAACATATGCAACTCACAATTGTGAATGAAATAAGGATCAAATTGAAAGTTGTATTGGTTACAGGACTAAATTTCAAATCGTGCATTTTACGGAATCATTCTGTTACCACCCTAATGTTACACGTAAAGATTAACATTTTTTTCCAGAAATAAATACGGATTCCACCAATTTGATTCTTTAGAAATGCTGGTAAAAAAAATATAGGATTCGTACCTTTGTATTTGTTCTCTGGTACTGTTCTCCTCATTTACTCTAACGGTTTCTTCCGAGTGACATATTGCCTTGTCTGATAAGTTCCTCACACATGCACGGATTCTCTGTGTGTAACCATTTCTATATAGCCCGGCCTCTTTACCTCTCAATATTATGGACGGTAAATCCCGATTTCTACTGTACGAACAACACGTGCAAACTATCTCACTATTACACTTGGAACAGTCGTTTCTTTGTCTTGGTTTCGGAATTGTTGCGTCAAAAAAGTTTTCTTGGGAGTTCGGATGATGGTATTCATCGGACTTATCGTATGAGTATATTCCAGTCTCCATTCCACTTTTGAAAGCATGGGTGGGTTCGTTTGAATGCTGCGAATTCTCTTTCTTTAGCCTTTCTATTTCAGCATGTGCTTCTCCCAACTCTTCTCTCAGATCTTTTACTATATCTTCAGCTTCATTAAGTTGAGCTTCAAGTTCTTCGATTTGCTTCTGCTGATTTTGTGATGCAATATCCGATTGGCTTATCTGTCATAGAAAAGCATATCGGTTGTATCAATAAAACACTGTGAAAACGTTGATAAATTTCGAAAATTGATTCATTGTAGCTAATGTAAAAAATAGTTGAGAATCAGAAGCTGGCTATGTTTGGAACAAGTGATCCGAACAAATGAAGCAGATTCAAACATAAATTGGCATTTGCAAACACTAATTTATGAGTTCCTAAACCTTTGTCGATGCGAGAGATGCCAAATGGACTGCTGATAGAAGAAAGGTATAATCATGTCCAAATGACATCCTTTAACCAATCAAAAGAGCACAAGGGTCAAAACAAACTTATAACCAAAGAATCAAAAGCACGTAACAGAACTAAGGTTAAGTTACTTAAGTAAAAACACCCAATACACAAAGCACGACCAGGCATATTTAATCCGAAAACTCATTTCAAAGAGATCTTTCAATGGAATACGACAAAATAAACAGAAACACAAACTTGAAATTCATCAAATGATTCACACCTTATAATCCATCATTTGCTTAAGGCGCATTAGCATCCGAAACCCTTCCTCCTTCCCCACCTTCAGCTCGTGCTCGCACCGTGTCGCCCTTCTCTCCGACGACATAACCCTCACCGCCGCCTCCTTAGATATGTTGAGTATTATATCGGCATAAGCCTTCTTCAACTCTGTCAACTTCTGCACTCAAATTAACATGAAAACAAATTCCAAAATTCAATGCTCGTTTTTTTGATAAATACACATCTAAAAGAAACAAGAAATCCACCGATTATCCTAGTCATAGATTCCGACACCAGCAGAAAACATCCAAAATCTATACCCATTTCAAAATTTTAGATTCGATTTTTCTATAAACTAACCGAAAAAGAAAAACATAAATCAAAGCGAAAAAAAAAACCCGAATTGGAAAAACAGAGGATCGAAGTCCGAAACGATTGGTGATACAAATCGCAGCACAAAATAAGATAAGGGAACGGTTAAAGGGTATCGATTAGGTGGTTGGTCGGAAAAAATAAATGCGGTTGCGCCGCCGTGGAGACGGCGGGTCGGGTAATCCGTAGGCGGATGCGGATTTTACCTGGTCGGAGTCCATTCCTTGAGAGCGATTTGGTACTACTTTTTGCGTTAGTTGAGGTTTCTCGGTCCGAGGAGGTTTTATTTACTCCTTTCCTCAGCAGAGCTGTCTGTTATGAACTGAATCTTCGAAATTGCTGAATTGCCCCCGAAGAAAGGACTTATTTACGTAAATACCACGGGGCGAAGATAGTTTTAATCGGGTGCGATTATCCGTTATGGACCGACCTATATGGTTTCCGAAGTTCCTATGGGCGCGCGCCACAAGGCTGGCCCACGAGCGTGAGACGTGTCCCTTCTCCAAAATTGACACGTGGATTTATGCATGTAAATTGGTTTTATGAAAAAATAGAATTTAATTGAAATCTGGTAGGACGAAAATGACGAGATTGACCCTCCGCCGCAGACTCTGTGTTGTCGAAATCCAGAGAATTCGTTCGTCCTCGGAAACCCTAGCATCTCCGTTGAGAGAGGAGAGTACAGCTACGATGTTGAACCCTAAATGTAAAAGTTTTCCGGCCTCCCGCCGATCTCAGTTACAAGCTCTCCCTCTCCGATTTAACCCACCTCTTCAAGGAATTCGCTCGGCGCGGTGACCGGAAGCCGAACGATGAGTCGATGACATATATACCCTTATCACTTCTGGTAACTCATTCTGCCCCCTAGAATTTTGCTTTCTTACACTGCCATTATTGAGGCTCCAGTGTGAGGTTTCCATGGAATGGTTAGAGGGAGTGAAGAAGGAGAAGGCTTTTCCGAATATATTAACTTGCAATACGGTTATTAATTCTTGTGCTAGAGGAGGGAATTCTTGGGAGGGAATTTTGAGTTTGTTTGGGGAAATGGGGCACCACGGTATTCCACTCACCCGGAATTTGTTACTTACAAGTTACAATACAATGGTTGAGTGTGTGTATCCGGCTCGGGGAAGATAAAAGGAGGCCCAATGCCGGGACATGGGAGTTGGGATGAGGTGATGAAGCTATTCCTTGAGATGAAGGTTTTTTTTTGGTGAAGGGGACTCTTTTAATGAGGCGGTAACTTTTTTCCATGACCTGTTGGAAGAGAATGTGGAACCCAACATAGAGGAAAGGGAGGGCTTCATGAGGAATACGCAAAGAGGATTTCGCTACATATGAATGTGATAAGGATTGGTCCCAAGTTCCAAACCTTGTACGGGTGTGATTGAGGCTTATGGTAAGGCAGCATTATACAAAGAGGCTCTTGATTTATTACGATGAACGAGGTGCAGAGCATGCCAACTATTGAGACCTATAATTCTCTGATTCATACATTTGCAAAATTCAGACTTTACAAGGAAACCAAAACTATTTTTTCAAGAATGGACGAGTTGGGTGTTGAGGATTCTTTGCGTGAAGTGTATAGGCAGGGGTTAGCTTGAAGATGCCGTAAAGGCTTAAGTCGAAATAGAAAAGGTGAGATGCCATCCAGATGAATACACTCTTGATTTGGTCTTTAGTGTTTATTCCTTTTCGACCTTGCTGATGAGTCAACCAATTATGTGCTATTGCATGGTGATTGCAGGTCATACTTCAACCGTAACTTTTAATCATTCATCCATTTATCCTATTCCATATGCATGCTTTACTGTTATGAAAGCTATGTGACCCTAAGTTGTGTTTTCTTAAAAAAATGACCCATTTTATTAAATAGTGAAATTTTGATTATTGTTTATGTATATAGGCAATTTACCATATGTGCCCGAATCATCTCTACTATTCTGTTTAATTTTTTCTTCTCTTTTTTATATCCATCTAATAATCTTTCTTTTGATTTGTATATCGTTCACATATATGTATATATCATTTTTCGTATCCGATTGTCTTTTGGTCAGTCAGTCTGTCTTGCCTTCTTTGGTACTCAAAATCATTGTTTCACATCCTCTTAGTTATAAAATTAATAGTTACAGAGAGAGAAGATATCTTAGTAATCTAAATAATGGAGTGACAAATAACAATGCTAGATATAAAAGTAAAATGTTCGAAGTAGACAACTAATGATGGACAAGTTTGTTGCAGCTGCACAATGCGCAACTGATATTCTGCTTTTCCGTTGCATTTGTTTCTTCTTGTAATTGACTTGGTGATTCATCTGGGTATGGCATATTATCATTTCTTCTTATGACATCACATATGGGTTT
Source organism: Euphrasia confusa (assembly GCA_954870475.1). Classification (NCBI taxonomy): domain Eukaryota; kingdom Viridiplantae; phylum Streptophyta; class Magnoliopsida; order Lamiales; family Orobanchaceae; genus Euphrasia; species Euphrasia confusa. The sequence goes on from OX940970.1 coordinate 3,361,748, forward strand.
ATATTCTTTCTGGTAAAAAAATTCAAAAGAGATTTACTTGTAATCTGCATGCTTGACATGTAGGAAAACTGCAAATTTCAGTGACCGTATCTGTGTATGTTTTGGCTCATTATAGCACAATGGGCCTTACTTCCAGAGTTGGATTCTTTATACAGACTTAGATTATATTACTTCCTTTTGTTCTTTACAAGCTTTTGAATTCCCTGCATTTATATGTCATTTTGGCAAGAAAAATGGTAAACTATTTTTTCTGTTTAAAATTTGTTTACCTTCTTGAAATTGTCATACTCAGATGGGAAAAGTTCGATGAATTGCTAACTGAGATGCACAAAAATCATATTTCTAATATTCGTTAGGTCATAGGATAGATGATCAAGGGAGACTTTGATGATGACAATCATTAGAAAATGGTGAGTACATATTTGACACTCTCAAATCTGTGGGTTGTGGTGTTGTACATGCTTTAGGAATCTCTGGGTCATTCAGGATTTGGCTTGGTGGTGCATGGACTGCAATATCAGTGTGGTTATTTCTATGAATTAATTTTACCTAAAATAACTTTTACACGTTACCTAGACTAAAATTTACAGAAATCAGAGTTAATTAAACATATAGGCATACATGTAGAGTACATTATTTCTACTATGTTAACCATTGTTTATTTCAATTTGTATGGAATAACTCAAGATCTGTCCTTGGGGTACCCAGAGAGTATTATTTAGTATTAATAAATGGTTTTATTACTTTAACATATTGATTTTTATGCATTTCAATTTTTTTTTCACACAGTTTACTAGCAGAATTTTAAAATTATACTCTTTAACGATTTTTTTTACGAATAAGTTATCTAGATTTTTTTCTGTAGTTATTAACGATCAAGTTATCTAATTTTTTTATGAAATGATTGATTGATAATTATTCTTTTTAGATTCTTCGTAAATACAAGAGGTATGAAGTTCGGTTCGTTAAGTTGATATAAGAAATATAAGAAGTGTATGCAAAGGAATATATTGTCAATATTTTTGAGTTTGACTGTTTGAGAGTTTATTGGTTGAAGGTGAATTGTTGCTTGACAAATATGAGTACTATATTTTGGGTTTGAAAATGTTTTCCTCCGTTAGAGATGGCCTTAGAAATTACATTGTCAAACCCAACTGTCAATCTAAATTTTCCTAATTTGGCAATTTATATTCTAGACTAGAAAAAAAATGATGAAGGCTTTTACTTAATGAAACATTCTCTCATGTAGTCTTGTTTACACAGACGAGGACAGATGGAAGAGAGCTCAATTTCAAGAGATTTCCAAGTTGCAAAGGTTGTCTACTCTTTTGTCTTCCTGGGTGGAATAAGAACAGAATACAGTACTGTCAAAAGTCCCAGCTTAAGCGCATCTTTTCCAAAACCGAACCATCTTCAAAAAAGAACATCCACAAATGACCTAAAGCAACAAAACAAGTCCAATTCCGACGAGTTAAACTTTAGGTCTAATGCAGAACTAGCAGGGTATGAATGTCTAATACTACCAATTTTTAGTTCTGCTTTTGGACTCGTTGTTTCTCATTGGACATCTTGCCAAGAAATTTGAGGGTCGAGTTATTTATTACACTATTCAAGTATACCGACTTGTGGAACAGAGTGGAATTCTTACTAACTAACACGATCTCAGGACATATTATGTGTATATGCTGGTGAAAGTGAAGACTATTGATTTTCGATACCCACCTTCTGCTGTCTAGTTTAGTGGCGCGGAATCTTTGAAGCGATCGACGGTGGAAATCTGCAACGTGAAAACACCCATGTAAGTGCATGTGAACTTGTTTTTTTTTTTTTTTTTTTTATCGTGATTTATCCGCATACGGATTCGATACGAAAGCAATGCTGTAAATGGGTTCAAGAGTGAGAACCTGCCAACCATGTTTTCCAATTGAATACAATTGGCATAGAGTTTGCATACGTGGAGCCAACGAGTTAACGGTGTTTGCTTTATGATAGTAGAATATATAATACCAAACCTAACTTAGTGTATATGCACTACTTGGTCTTGATATGTATACTATACTATAGTATACTTCAAGTACATGTTCTTACATTTTAAATAACAACCTCAGATCAACTTGCCGTTGCCGATCTGAGTAGTGGAATCTGTATGTAGTATATGTGTGTATACATATATATTGGGTTTCGATCTAGATCCCACTCCCACCTTGTGTTGTCTAGCTTAGTGGCGGGAAACCTTAAAAAAGAAACGGTGGGTCTCTCAGCGTGCCACGTGGAAACGCACATCGATCGACCTTGGTAATGAAATGATATGCACATCGTCTATTAATAGATGAAATGAATATCATGCACGTCATGTTTTATTCTGTCAATGGATTTGTTTGTTTGTTTAAAAATGGGCTATGTAGATTCTTGGTGTGTCTAAAGAAAATTTATATTTAAATTAGGTGAAATAAACAATCGTTTTGAGCTTCTAATCTCTCGTCACGCAACCATGTAAAAATAATAAATAATAATTAAAAGTTGTTCTCTTCCTCACTTAATTTTGGAAATTGGATCGGAAAGTCAAAAGGAGATTCCATAAGAAGAAGGTGCGTGGTGTTTTCTTGGATCTTAATTCTTGTGGATTATATAAATATAAGTCCCATAATCTATCGTGATTTAGATTGGCTATAGGCCAAGAGCATTGAATCATTTGATTAATATTGCAACTTTAAAGTGTCTTTCTGTTTTTTTTGGCAAATTCGCTTTCAGTTTGTGTATTGATATTGGTTGAAACGTAGGAAGGTAAACTTGTGAAAATATAACACGTAAATATTTTTCCTATTTCTTTTTATCAAAAAAATAACAAATATTTTCTTACCGGGCACCCTAAAAATTTAAATAATTTTTTTTTACTTTTTACTTTAAAATAAAATTTTATTTTTACGTTACTTATCTACTTTTTAAATTTTACTCAAAATTAATTTATTTTATAAACTAAAATTAATTTTTACCTCAATTTTTTTTGTAAAAAAACAAGAAGTATTCTTTTTAATCTACGTTTTTATTAATGAGGGTATAAATAGTAGGCTTGAAAGTAATACAAAATACGAGTACACGTACCGTGCGAATTATATATATGTCTACTTTCATGTTGGAGTATTCTAGAGATTTTACTTTGAACAAGCAAAAGAGTATATGCAAAACCATGGGCGAGTTAACCAAAATCATCCATGGTGCTGTTTATAATGAACTTTTTAAAGTATTTTCATATCTTTTGTGTATGCGTAAAGGCTTCAATCTCCCACACTCGTTTTGTATTTGACCATTTACAACTTTAGAAAAACAAAAGCATCACTTTATTATTCATCCAAACAAAAGTGTTATACACAATTAATTGAGATATGTCAAACTCACCAACCCTCCATCATTCAATTCTTTCATTCCCACTTTCATTGAACCAAAATAAATCATCGCTAGTTCCATTTTCATTATTTACCGATTTAAGTCTTTATATTTTTGGTTATTTTCCGTATAAAAAATACAATTATAATCTGAATTTTTATTTTGTTGTTCTGTTTTTTTATTAAATTTTTTTTCGCCCTTTGAAAAAAAATCACCACTCTTGTCTAACTTTTGAATTTTTTATAAATAATTATATTTAATCATTTTAATCACTTAGAAGTATAGTAAATTTCTATAAATTAATATTCGATAAATTAATAACTTTTTTAAATTAATAAAAAAATGGTCCGGACTTGATCTTTAAATTAATGAAAACTTTTTAAATTAATAATGGTCCCAAGTGGCATAGTCGGGTGGTAAAGTCGCACATGTGTCTGCTACTCGGTACATCCCTCGATTTACATCATACTCGACATGTTGGCTCTCTCGCCCAAGTGTCTGCTACTCGGGCACATCTCTATATTGTTTAGCTGACATGTTGACATGTTGTTTTCTCGTATAAGTGTCTGCTACTCGGGCACATCTCTATATTGACCCTGTCGCACATGTGTCTGCTACTCGAGCACATCCTTAATTTGCATCATACTCGATTGAAAGAACTCCGATCGGATGGAGTAAAGTTTTTTGGTCTCTACTCCTATAAAAAAAAGCATTAATTTAAGATAAATAGTACTACTAGTATTTAATTAAATTTGATGTTAAATCTCATTTTCTTTTTTAAATCGCTCCAACCAAACAATTCCTTATCCCTTTATCTTTATATTTATCCTGACAATTAATTTCCCCATTTATATCAAATTCCAGCATTACATTGTACGGACTCACGTTTTCACAACCCCCTTTCTTCCTCGTATAAATCGCACACACACTCACTCGTTTTCCATTCATTCATTTATCAGATTTGCTGTTTCTCCACTCGATTGCGTGTGCTTGTGTTGAGATTGAAAAAAGAGAAAAGGGAGATAAAGTATGTCTCAGTGCAGCGAGGCGCCGTCGGCCGCCATGGGTGGTGGCGAGATTATGCTGTTCGGTGTCCGAGTCAAGGTCGATCCGATGAGGAAGAGCGTGAGTATGAACAATCTCTCTGAGTACGAGCCTGCCGGCAAGGGTGGCGATGCGAGCATCAATATCAACGAGGCGCCGAAATCTGCGGCGGTGGACGGTGGCGCCGCGGCCTACGCATCCGCCGATGACGCCGCGCCACACCCGCCCAACGGAAATCGCGAGCGTAAGAGAGGTTAGATCTCTCATATCTCTTTTAATTTATCAGTAATACTATATTTTTTCTGGTAAAAAGTGTGCTGATTTATGTAACTTCAGAAATTAGGTTAAAAGTTGCAAACTTTGGTTAAAAATTGGATTTATTGTATGATTTTGGGATTAATTAATTTAGTGTGTTCAGGTGTTCCGTGGACAGAAGAAGAGCACAAGCTATTCCTGGTTGGATTGCAGAAGGTTGGGAAGGGAGACTGGAGAGGAATCTCGAGAAATTACGTCAAAACCCGCACCCCGACCCAAGTAGCCAGCCATGCCCAGAAGTACTTCATCCGCCGGAGTAACAACCTTAACCGCCGTCGCCGCCGTTCTAGCCTCTTCGACATCACCACCGACTCGGTAAATTGCTCGACCATTTTTAAACCAGTAGGTCTGGTGGAAGACGATCTTGCGTATAAAGACATTCATACTTTTCATATAAAAAAAATCGTATTGTTAGAGTAAACTTTCAAACAGATAATTACAAAGTAGTAGTACATATTAGAAAATGTGATGTGTGTTTTTCTTGAGAAGATGTCATTTATTTCATCCTATGACTTTGCCTTTAGCATTTTCATTGAAAATATCAAAATGGCACTCACTGTATGTCCCTTACTTTTCGAAAGAGGGGAGGGGAATGTATCAAATGTTTAATTCGGACATGAATTTATTGTTTGCTTATTTCAATCAAACTGTGTTTCTAATGAGTTATCTACATGGTTTTCCTTGAACATGAGGTCTGCTAGATGTGTCGTAAGTTTTAAGTTTAGGTTAGATGGTATTACTTTTTAATTGTAGAAAAGCTTACTTTCGGCATTGCTATGATGTATTGTTCATTAAGTATCACCGCTAAAAGGTTTTTTTTTTTTGTTGTTTGCGATTTCTCTTACTTTTGATGGACAGAAGATCCTTTCTTTAGGCCGAAAGTATAAAAGAGAACTACCTGAGTGCTAAATAATGTGGATTACAGTTATACCTGATTTAATGCTAGTTGTATGAAAAATTGGAGAAAATCCATATAAATATGATGGAAATAATGTTTTGGAGGGTTTCTTCGTATTTTTTCCAGGTTGCTCCAATGCAAATTGAAGAGTGCCAGAACAATCAAGACAGCCATGTCAGTGGATTCTCGGCTAGCCCTGTTTTATTCTCAACGCAAGATGGCAACCCAATGGGAAATTCTGTCCCATTTGACACAGCGAACAGCTCTTCTTCTTTGCCAATGCTCGTTCGCCCGGTCACAATGGTTGATCTTGACTTGAATCATCAAGTCTCGACTGAGCCGTCTTTGAGGCTCTCACTCTCGTCAGGTCAAGATCAGGCATCTATCCAGATGATGGCCCCTGTTTTCAAAAACGGCGTTATTAGCGTTGCTTGAGAGGTCGATCCTAATGGATTTGAAGAAAATAAAACGGTCAACAAAGAAGCAGTGTTGATTAGTAAGATGGTACTAGTAGGGAGCTTCTTAGTGAAGCAATATATTTTAGGCAGTAAAAGATATTATCAAGTTCATTGTATAGACTGTGTTGTGTACTACTGTAGTTTATTTCATGTGTTTAATATATCTTACTTAGATCATTGTGTTTTTTTTTTCCTTTCAGAAAAAGAAAAAAGGAAAAATCTTATGTGGGGTTGTCCTTTCTTGTTGCTTTAGCTTGTCTAGTGGGAATAGTACAAATCTTGAGAATATCTATTTGTTGTTAAATGTGGATGGAGAATTAATTTAAAAGTTGGGACAAAAGTAGTATTAATTTTATAATAATTGTGTTCTAACATTAAATAAAACAATTAAGAATTACATACATAGGAGAATAAAATAATTATCTTTAAATACATTAAATTAAATAAATAAATACAAAAATTTGAGTTTCGAACTACTTGAATTTAGTCATCTGTTTTTCCTGTTTCACTACCATGCACAAGTACAACGACTGAAAAAACCTAAACAGGCTAATAAAAGACGAATCTTTTCAAGTTTCATCAGCACAATGACTTGACTCTTCCATTCTTTACACAGAAGAAAGCCAGTTATTAGGCGCCACGTAAGTATACCCATGGAAATGCTCCCCAGAAGTAGGAGTCGCAGCAGGGGAGTCGTCCAGGGGCATTGCCGTCCAACACTTGTCAAAATTAGCTGTGCAGTCTTTCCCACTCACGTCTGGCTTGAACTTGGGCTGCAATTCTCTTCCTTCTATTTTCTTCCAGTTAACTGCCTTGAACCATTTATGAGATTTGATCTCTTCTGCTCCTTTAGGTCCACTTCCCAGCCTTTTCGATGGGTCCTTTTGAAGAAGCTGTAGAAAAATAAAATGACAAAGAAACCAATTTGGGTCTGAGATAAAGCTATCAATTAAAGATGACAAACATGGCCTTAGACTCGTAGGTCTTTGGTTGATAGTATCATCTTTCGGGCCCCAAAAATCCCGGATTCATAATTTTTTTTCAGGACTTGTATCAATAAAAGTAAAATAATATATCCTACTCCTTTAAGCAGGGAATGAGCTTCGCCGGTCAAGCGGGGTGGAAGCTTCAGCTTTTCATTGATGATTTTCTCCTGGAGCTTCTTTCGGTTTGCGTGAGTGTATGGTGGCTGACAAGAAAATAAAAACGAAACATAAATAAAAGAATATACATATACAGTGATAATATTTCAATTTTCAATCATGAATTACATAATAATGGGTAAATTTCTAAATCAGTCTTGTGACTTAAGGGTGGTAGTGAAATGGCCATTTATAGATAAACACTGGAAGATAGTCGTTTAGCGAACAGTGCATTTACAACATTATTATGCTGATTCCCTAAATTTGCGAATATTAAATTTCTCATTTTCTAATAATTTGATGAAAACTACGGTTATTGGTTTCAAGATATTACCTGGCCATTGAGCATTTCATACAAAAGAATACCGACACTCCACCAATCAGCATTTTTGTTATGTCCTTTAGATTGCAAGATTTCCGGAGCCATATATTCTGTGGTCCCACACAGTGAATTTGATCTGCTCGTTTCCTCAATCTCCTTGGCAAGTCCAAAATCTGTTAGCATGACCTGAAGATAAATAAGTACTTAAATAAGTACAGAAGCAAATTACATTATATGGATAATCACAGAAACTATCCTCGAGGTTAAGCTAAATTATTAAACACCAAACAAAATTTGAAAATGATAAAAACAACACTTCAGGTACAATCTCACTTACACCTTGCATCTGACAGATATTGCAAATATCGTCAAAATATTCTCAATTTTTCTATAGGGTCAACAAAAAAGGTTTGGGCAAACTTGTATATACTTACATGACCATCATCATCCATGAGAATGTTTTCGGGTTTCAAATCCCGATGCACAATCCCGGTCTCGTGGAGATGTGAAACAGCAGATACAATCTCAGCGGTGTAAACCCTTGCCTGTTCCTCACTACCATTACATAAGCCGAAAAATGGGAATTAGATAAAAGAAACATATATCTTGGTTATTAAAACAAGTGTGATTGATGGTACCTGAAAATCCTTTGCCTGTAGAGATGATAAAAAAGATGGCCTCCATTTATGAAATCGAGGATCAAATACAGCTTGGACTTCGTCTGGTGGGTTACAGAAAGTAACACAGAAAGTTATGAAGTAAGATGCATATGTTATGATTGTTCAAACGTTAGCTGACAAAATCAATGATGTTTGCTGGATAAAAGTTGCACACTATCTTAGAAATTCAAATAATAAATAAAATTGTTCGTAAATTATTAATATAAAAGACAGAATTTTCCAAAAAACGCAAATATCCCAAGTAAACCAGGCACCAGGAAAGGCGATAAATGATTGACATGAATTGCTTTGTGTGTAAAGGTGTAGGTGAAGTACATATGATAGGCTAAATGCATATATATTTTTGGTTACCGAAAAGCTATAATCCCATTACAGTACAAAGAGTGGAGCCTTATTAGCTGCTAGATAATAATTCTAAATTTAAAATGGATACCAATTCATAACTCCCAAATCTTTACAATGTAAAACATTTTCATTTACAGGTTTGTGAGTATGAAATCGCAAAACCATAAAAGTGAACAGTGAATAATCATTTTCAACAAGATATCTTGCAAGAAAATTCAAATGTAAGTTGTGTATCAAAATTATCTAAATTATTTAGGTGGATATTACTGGGATTAGTCAAGCTCTCTTCGTCAATTCCTTAGAATGAAGACCTTCTCATCGGGCAAATGAAGAGGAAATATGTTGTCTATGGTCCTCAGAGATATTGTGTTTGCTGACATTCCACAAAGGCAAAAAAAATACTAGCTTTTTGACAAATTTGACGGAGAAAAATTCAATGCTATCTACTTTTTCTGGGTAACAATACTATTTTTTGACCTTTCCAAACAGGGAGTACCTAAATCTAAATAAATGAAGTCGCGGAATTTCATTTATATATGCTCATAAGCTCAAACACAAGTCACTAATCATTAATCAAGAATCGATTTTTTATACCTGAAACGAGTAACGAAGCTGCACGATGAAAGGATGCACAACTTTGGTGAGGATATCCCTCTCAGCCTTCATATAATCGACGTGATTGTTCTTGATTATAGTATCCTTCCTCATCACTTTCATGGCGAAAATCCCATCACCGTCTTTTCCGCTCTTGCCCTTCATCCTCACCTGAAACACCTTACCAAACGCGCCCTTACCGATCACCCTCATGATCTCGAAATCCCCTGGGCCCACCTTCTTCACCTCCGCATCCCCCTCACTGCCCACCGCCCCATTTTCACCCTCAAGAACCCCGCCGGCCTCATCGTCGCCGGAGGAAGTGTAGGAGAGCTCCTCCTGCTCACTTCGCTCAAAAGGGGGCAGGGATCTGGAGAGCGTGAGGCGCGGGGACGGGCCCAGATACGAGTGGGACCGGTGGTGGATGATTTGTGGGTCCCCCAGGAAAAGCGCGGAGGAGGAGGAGGATGATGGAGAGGAGGAGGCGGTGGGTCCAAACAGATCGGAGAAATCGAAATCTTGGGAGGGATCCTCGGCGGCCGCGGCGGAAGACGTGGATGGGATCCGGAGTTGGGTGAGCCTCGAGGCCAGCACGGAAAGTGTGGCTTTCTTCGGCTGGGATCTTGAAGAAAAAGAAGCGAGAGCGTTGCTTTTGTTGTTACTGTTCATGGTGAAGAATTTTTTCTGAATTCTGCGACGCGCACAATCTGTTTGTGAAATTGTCTAGACGAATTTTGACGAAGAAGAAGCAGAAGCCAGCCAAAAGGGGCGGGCTGAGATCTTACACGGGTTACATTTTTGTGTGTAGAAATTGATTTGAGGGTTCGAATTTTTTTTTTTTTTTTTTTTTTTGTTCTTTGGTGTTGCAGAAGAAGCTTAATCTCTTAGAATTGAGATGGGATGGGATTATGGGAAGGAGAAGGTGGGGTGGGGGTGGAGATAATTTTGCAATTTCTTTTAATTTTATTTTCGGGTTGGCATTTTAATATTTTCTGGAGGTTACTTGTATGAGTTTGTTGCTTCAGGTGTGAGCTGTGACTAAAATGAGCCCTAGTCAAAAGATACAATTTTTATTTGTTGGGCAAGAGAAAATATGTCCTTCTGGAGGGGTATATTAGGTATATCGAGTGAAATAATCTCCGGCACCGGGAATCTTTACTCAGGCAATCCCTCCACCACCAAACGGCGTCGTTTCCAGCGTCCATTGGTTGACCGTTAATTCAGGTAAAACGGTCCACTTTTGGAAGTAAACGCCCTTTACCATATATAGCACAAAACAAATCCACCATCATAATTTTCGTCAAAAAAAACCTCGTAACAATCTGCATATTTGTTCATCCTCGTACAGACACAGCCATATAGAGAGAGAAAGAGAGAGAAAAAGGGAGAGAGAGAGATCATGATCTATGGTGTGTTATCAATCTCACTGAGGTCATGATCTAACCCAACCCAACCCCCATCACATTTTCTTGATCCTCTCCACTTGAATTAAACCTCTTTCAATCTTTGATTTTTATTTTCAATTTTTATTTCTGTTTTATTTTTTTTGTAAAGAAAATTTTATTGCTTAGTAAAAATGGCATCTTTTAGAAGGGTCGTGGAGCGAAACTTCGGCCCGTTCCCTCATTTCGTGCTGTACGTGCTCCTGGAATGGCTGGTCATAATCCTCCTCTTCACCGACGGGATCATCGCCTTCGTCTGCAACGAAATCGCTCGACTCTTCGACCTCAGGGTCCCCTGCTTGCTCTGCACCAGGATCGACCACGTCCTCATCCGCCGGGACCCACAGCTCTTCTACAAAGACTCAATCTGCCATGCTCACAAGATGGAAGTGTACAAGGGGTGCCTCTTCGATAAGTACGAGCCGCTCGAGTTCGTCGAGGACGAGCAGAGGAAGTCGCTCTTGAAGCCGTTGAACAAGGACAAAACAGACATTTCGCCTTCGAGGTGTGATTGTTGTGGCAAAGCAAAATCTTCCCCGAAGAGTTTGGCATTGAACGCCCCTGCCCCGTCGCCCCGAACGCCCTTGGTCGGAAAATCAGATTTGCCGGAGGTAGTCGAGGGTCCACCTGCTCCGGCTGTAGAGGAACCCAAAACCGAGGCCTCTACATTGACGAGGGGAAGCAGTTTTTTCGACCAAGCGAGCCCGAGATGGGCCCACCAGGTTAGTAGCAAGAAGCTACAAGTCGACAGATTCGACTTCCCCTCGGACCCCAACGAGGATTCGAACGAGGATGGCTCGGACGAAGACTTGCTGACTCGTCTCAAGAGGCAAGTGCGTTCGGATAGAAAGACGTTATTGACCCTCTCCATGGAACTCGACGAAGAGAGAAGTGCTTCTGCGGTGGCGGCTAAAAACGCTATGGCCATGATCACTCGTCTCCAAGCTGACAAAGCTGCTGTTCAGATGGAGGCCTTGCAGTATCAGAGGATGATGGAGGAACAAGCGGAGTACGATCAAGAAGCGATGCAGCATTTGAGGGACTTGCTTTATAAAAACGAGGAGGACATAAGGTCGTTGGAGTTCGAGCTGGAGGAGTACAGGGAAAAGTACGGGGAGATACATAAGATAGAGAGCGAGTTTTGCGAGATCGACGATGATGAGGATTATCGGGATATGAAGCTTCAGGGGTTTTCGTGTCTTAGTGAGAAATCGGATGGTGGGAGCTCGACTGGGGCGGATCCAAGCGTGGAGGAAAAGGGAGGGGTTTCGGATCAGGCTTCTTTCGACTTCGAAAAGGACAAGTCTTTTCTTCTAGGCCTTTTGAGGAATCTCGAGGATAAGATAAATTCGGAGTTGGATGAGAATGAAAACGAAGGAAATGAGAACAAGGGATTCCTCGCCAAGGAAGTATCTTTTTTTAGGGAGAAGTTAAGAGAGATCGAAGCGGATATTGAACTCTTGAAGCACGCTGCAAAGACGTTGCAAAGAGGGGAGGAAGGGACTCGACTCTTGACCGAGATAGCTGAGCATCTCCGGAAGCTAAGGAAGCCGACAGTTGAATCTCCCTCGGGGGACCACTGATAGACTAATAGTACAGATGCAAGAAGCATGTAATTTGTCCTGCAGGTAAATACACTTATATATCAGCTTTTAAGAGAGTTGTTTTTTTATTTCATTTCAATGTCAGGATGTACATAATACCATAGGGTATTTACCACCGCCAGATGACGGATTCGTCGTTTTAATGATAGGAAGGTAAACAAACACTAGATTCTACTGTGTACAGAGTTTTTTTTATGTATTCTATTTGAGCTACTGATTAATATATACAGGAATGAATTGAAGATGAGGGAAAGGTGTATGAGTCTCTCCTATATGGCTGCTTGATTATAATCTCTGTGTCTGATATCTTCTGTTTAATTTGTTGTTCATTATCTCCCCCTCTTATTGTAAAATGTTGGTTAGTAGTAACAGATTGTTGTTGTGGATGATGAGATTTAACCATGTATAGTTGTAATATCTCGACATTTTTTTGGAACTGCGATTTCCTTAGTTGCTATTCAGAGGAGACTTCGAAAGAATCGGCACGACTGTCGGGTGCACTTGTATGGAGTCTAGAATGGAACATGATCATATCCTAAAGAATGGTTCATGTTAAAATGTTTGGTTCAGATTTTTAAAGATTTTTTTTACTATTGTTCTTACATTTTTATCTTTAAAACACTGTTTTTCACTAAAAGTATCACTCAAAGTAAAATCGAGTTCGTCTGCTTGATTTATCATATATGATGATCAAAATAACAAATCATGTGAAAAAGATTAAAATTTTGAAGCATCTGTAATATGTTGAAACAATTATTGTTCAAGATAAAAGAGAGAACACAATTTTATTTGAATATTCATACTATAATATACAAAAATAAATAAACAATTTAATGGGTTATTGTTCCAAAGGCGAAATGACCATAATGGGGCTCCGATTAGTTCTACGAATACCCCCAAATCTCATTCCAACGACCGCACCGACCACCGTCCCAGCGACCTTCACCCCTTTCCTCCGCCTTCGTCACCGCACTCCCAACGCCGTACCCTACGCCACCATGAGCGCCACCGGCACCGCCGTCACCCCATTAGACGCCATTTTCAAGCAGAAGAAAGCCCTTCGCTTCAAAGTCAAGAAAGAGCTCAAGTCAATGGACCCCACCCTCAGATCTCAAGAAGGCAATACTCTTCTTGTAAAGTTTCGATTTTTAGGGCAAATTTAGGATTTTGAAGATATGGGCTTGTGTGGTTTATTTAATTTCTTTTTTCAGATGATGCGATTCAGAGGATTGTGTTGGAAGCTCCATGGTTCAAGTCCTGTAGAAAGCTATGCGCTTATATAACTTGTGCTGCTCTGAGAGAAGTTGATACGTCTAAACTGCTCTCAGAAATTCTGAAGAACTCGGACCAAGGTACGGTTCTTTTCCATAATGCAATATCAAACATTACATTTTGAGGTGTTATGTTATGATGTCTTCTTGAATTGAGTCGAAGCGGTTTCAAGTTAGTACTCGCTCTGTTATATCTTTTCCGGCATTATTTGTTCTAGCTTCTATGAGGGGATACGATGTAGAACATAGATTTATGGTTTCTAAGAAAATTGTATGCAATGTCGATTCGGAGGGAGTTTTTATTTTGTTTTCTTCTAAATGTGCAATCCGATATCAGAAGTTCTTTATATTTTCATGTTCTTCGATAAGATGATCAGGCGCAAAAGAAGCTTTATGTGCCTAGGGTGGAAGACAAGAATAGTTTCATGCGGATGCTGCACATTTCTAAGATGGATGATTTGATTGCAAACTCAATGGACATACTGGAACCGGCTTCTTGTGATGCGGATGGAAATGAACGAGAGGATGGTAATTATTGTTTCATGCAACACTTGTCGCCTTCTTGATCGGAACTTTCCTTTCAGTATATTGCAAAATATATTAGAAGCTCATTATTGACAATATTACAATCACCTGAATATAATAGAGTCTAATCATCTTTATGCAGTTATGTTTGCGAATGAACCTGTTGATTTGTTCATCTTACCCGGTAAGACCCTCGAACCATCTATGGCATGGCATCTATAGCCCAATAATCGAGGGAAAACCCTTTTCGTTCTCATAATAAAATATCTTCAATCTTATAATCACAGGGCTCGCTTTTGATAAATCCGGAAGACGATTGGGCCGCGGTGGAGGGTAGGTCACGAATTCTTGTTTTTGGTGATTGGATTTTCGTATGTTTGGATGTCAGTAATCTGTATACTTGAATTGAAATGATATATAAAACTTGTGTATTTGAAGTTAGGAAAAAAAAATCCACATACTCGTCTTGTTCTATCCATATTCCCAAATGCCATACTGATTTTGATTTGTCTTTGTTGCAATGAACCAATTCAAGTTACTACGATGCCTTTCTCGCAAAATATCAAGAGCTTGCAAAAGATCGGCAATGGAAGAAGCCTTTATTCGGTATGTCACTCTATCAACTGCAATTTCGCAATATCATCACAGTGCAAAGCAATTTACTTTTTCCCTTTTTTTGTAGTTGCTCTTTCTTATTCACGGCAGATCGTGGAAGATGGTGTTATACCAATCACTCCAAACGATATACCCATCGACGCTCTCGTTTCCCCTTCCGGTGTAATCCCTATAAGTCCAGCCGCCAGTGAAATACATCCCTGATTGTGTGCGTCGTTCTACCTTTCTTTTTGCACGTGTTTTTTTCTTTTCAAACAGTTGTTTTTATTATTGTAGACTCTAAAACACAGGTGATTCCTGTTTGTTTTGAATCTTAAACACCACAGTACTATTATTCTATTTCAAAGACAAGAACTTTTCATCATTTTCAAAGCAATCAAAACCTATAGTTTCTTGGCAATAACTGCTATAGCATCAGCAAGAACCCCTACAACCCGATTCTCGTTCGTGAAAGGCGAATTCTTAAAAACCGCCTCGCACCCATCCACTTGGCCTCGAACTCGAAGACCCGTCTGAGCAAGCGCTTGATACTGGCGCCCTTGGAGTTGGCCCGGGGCGTCTCTAAGCCCAGCGAGGGCGTCGAGGTAGAGATTCTCGCATTTGACGTAAATGCCCTTGAGAGCCGAACCAGCCCCTATAACATAGGAGTGGATCTTTATCTTGGCATTGGTCGCGTCGTACTCGGCTGTGTCGATGGCTATTTGGGCCAGCTGTGGGAGGGCCGCGCTTTTGCTGCGCGAGTCGGACCCTAAGGTTTTGTAGCAGAGCGAAGGGTCTCGGGTTAGACCGCACACGGTGTCGACTGGGGCTGAGAGGGAAGTTGTGGCTAGAGAACACAATTGGAGGAGGAGGAGAATGAGTGCAGAGGAGGTGGTGGCCATTGAAAGTTGTTGGGTCTCTTTTTCTCTGTTCTTTACCTATGATTTTGTAAAGGATTTGAAGCAAATATATATAGGCAAAGAACTGTTAAGAGTTGATATATTTGGAGTCAATGATATTTGATTTATGAAATCGGTAGTTAATAACATTTTTATCTTAATATAGTAAAAAAATATATAGTAATATTTTATATAGAAATAAACTTTTAATAGTAATAAAAAAAATTTAATTCTTAGAATTAGTTATAATAAGAATGATCTAATTGAAATAGTACAATAAAGAAAATTACATTTA
This sequence comes from Euphrasia confusa, assembly GCA_954870475.1. Taxonomy (NCBI): domain Eukaryota; kingdom Viridiplantae; phylum Streptophyta; class Magnoliopsida; order Lamiales; family Orobanchaceae; genus Euphrasia; species Euphrasia confusa. Next base: position 3,377,560 of record OX940970.1, read on the forward strand.
TATTACAAATTTTGGAATACTTCTTTATAGACTACCTTTGTTCTATTCGTAACACGACCACGCTGGTCACAAAGCAGAAGCTTCAACCCGGTCGTGTTGGTTAACGCAACTTACAAAGCAGAAGCTTCAACCCGGTCGTGTTGGTTACTTTAGACAACGCAACTTACAATTTATCATGCGTAAATACTGGTTTCTTTAAAAATATTCCAACATTTGTCAAAGACTGACCTTAACTCTTATTAATAGTCATGGCATACGATATCATAATCGGAAATTGTCTTCGAAAGCAAACTGGAATTTGTATCCGATGGCGTCAGAGCAATTCGAATATTAAAAACTATTTCCCCAGAATTATTTCCTCCTAATACTTTCGCATGGATAATATAATTACTAAGTTGTGTTACAACCATCCTAGTACCATTGCATAGTACGACAGAGGCATCATATTCCGTAATACCATAACGGGCACCCCAACCTAATACAAAACAGTTCATTTATAAAAACTATATACCATGTCACAACATTTAATTAGTTCAATAATTATATACAATAAATAGAATATGACATGACTATATAAATTGTTAATTAAATAAAAATAAGTTTACATATATATATATACATGTATATATATTACTATATTAATAAATAGAATTAGATTTTAGTAAAAAAGTTTATAATAATACCAACCTTCAACTTTATGGTTTGGTACTTTAAACACTTGTTGATATTTAAGAACTCAACCGAATGCATTTAATCAAACATATTATCTCCGTGTTCGATATGTAAAATACTATCCGAACTCAGGTAAATTCTTTCGTCCGTATTATGCATTGCAACCATGTAATCGTTGATTTCATTAACGTCATCCAGTGTCGGCGCTAGAATCGTTCGTCCTTCTAGAAAATTGATATTCTCGATGTAATTATTGAAAGATGGGTACGCGGCATGAACAATCGATTCAGTATAATTATCATATTGAATTATCAAATATTCATCCGGGATCTCTATATCTACTTCCCCGTCGTTCTCGCCGTCAGTAGTACCATACCCTATAGAAGAGCTAATCAGAGAACTCACGCAACCTACGACCATCATTTTCATCCCAATATTTTGCAACCTCATGTTCTTGGTCAAGCGCAAAACGTTGCAATTTATTCATATATTAGAAGAATTAATAGTGGCGTGAACTATATCCTACCTTGTACATTTAGGCATGACCGGTCAAATTTGAAGAAAATCTCCTCTGAACCCGTGAAAATTATAAAAGTTGCAAAATTGCTTTCTAATAAAATTAAATTAGTAAATAATTATTTTTGTTTGTATTTGAAATATTTTCATCTAAATATAATTGATTTATTAATTTATTTGTCTTCATAATGATATAGAAAATCAAAAAATGATATATTCATCAAAATTCAATACAAAAAATCAGCATTTATTTTTCATTTTAAACATAAAATACATGTGAATTATTAAAAATAAAATCGTTGTATATAAAGAAAATAAAATTAAAACATAATTTAAGAGTGCTTTTAAATAATTGCAATCTTTTCATTAATCTCTTAAAACATATAACCTTTGTAAATTATAAATGTTGAATTATATAATTAATAAAATTAAATTTTTCGATAATTTTGTTTTTATTTTATCTATCTCATTTATTAATTTATTTTATTAGTTTTTATAATGATACAAAAAATAAAATAAAATAAAACTTAAAGTTTATTTCAATCATAATTATCACTTTTTGATTGATCTTTTAAAATATATAATCGTATGAATTTTTATATTAATATTAAATTACTAATGAATAGTTTTATTATTTTTATTTCAACTATATTTCTCAATACACTGTTTTAATAATTTATTTATATTTATAATTATATAGAAAATCAAAAAAGATTCTCGTAAGTGTTTTCTAATAATAATTTAAATTTTTTCACTGGATACTTGAAAGATATAATGAATAATAAATGGTAAATAGTTGTATAATTAACAAATGTTAATTAAAAATATTAAATAATTGTACAAATTAAAAATAAATTATTTGTCATAAATAAGTTAATTTAAAATTCTAGAACAATATTTAATTACATAAACTTCTATTTACTATTATTCTGTACTATAATTCAGCTGTTAATGATATTTATTGTAAAATAGAAAATATCAATAATTTTTTTTAATTACAATTCGTGGTTAATAATATTTATTATAAAATTGAAAATATGAGTAATTTAATTTTAAATCAATACTCTAATAAACTTCTAATCCACTTAATAAGTAAATAAAAATTTAAGAGAGAAGTCTAACTTATTAAAAATTAAACTATTTGATTATGCAAATTCTAAATTTACTATTATCACCAACATTTTATATCACTTAAAAAATACATCATTAATATTTATTCTATAACTATAATATATATGCTTAAATATGATTTATTATTAAAATAAATCATAATTAATTATTATATTTAATAATTGATTATTATCTTTATTAAAATTAAATATGATTTATATCCTTCTTTTAATAAGTTTTGGTTATTCACATTTAAAAATAGTATTTGAGAACATTTTTTATTTTTTATTAAAATTTAGTGTATCAATTAAATTTTAAATTATTTTATTTATTATATTTAATAATCTCAATAAACACGGTCAATTTTAAATTATAACAATTTTGAAAACTTTCCGTAATTATTAATTTTTGGTAATCTAAATCATAATTTACAATAAAAAAAATCTCAAATATAAGTAGTTATTAAAAGATAATTTTATTTGGATTTTTGTGCTAATTTATATTAATATTTAGTTAACATAAATATTATAAGAAAAATGTTAGCTTAATAATATATTATAAGGATTAAATACAAATAGGGTAAGTTACAACAAAAATAAAATTAGAATAAAATTAAATAGAAATATTATAAATTTTATTAAATTCTTAATTGAGTTATAATTGTTCGATTTCGAGAGTATTTTACTTATAAATAAACCTACAAAATAACAAAAAAAAAGAGTAAGAAATACAAAAGGCCTGAAAAAAAATGAATCATTAATAAAAGTAAAAAATTAAGGAAAAAAAAAATATAAAAATTATTACCAAATAAATTGTTATATTTACAATACAATTATAATCAACAAATAATAATATTAAAACTAAAATAGTAATAAATACTTCAAAAATAAAAATATTAATGATCAAACAATAATATTGAAACTAAAATTCAAATTAGTAAAAAATACTTAAGGCTGCAAAAAATAAAAATATTAATGTTTAAAATAATATTAAAATTAAAATACGATAATATTAAAATTAAAATTCCAATTAGTAAAAGATACTTACATGGCTACAAAAAATAAAAATATTAATTATCAAACAATAATATTTAAATTAAAATGAATGCTTACACAAAAGGCTTGCAAAAAATACAAAATACAATAAAACTTACGTAGAGATCTGGAAAAAAAAGTGTGAGCATTAACAAATAAAAAAAATAGAATAGTGAGAGGTAGGGAGTGAGTGAAGATGATGTACATGATTATAGTAATAAAAATAGTAAATAATATCAAATTTATTTAGTTGATTAAAATAAGGAGTAGATTTACTTTAAATTCCTATATTATTGTTTATATAATATAAATTAATTAATTATATTAATAAAAAATACAAATTGTCTCTCATCATCCTTTAATTACGCTAATTAATTTTAGAATAAACGTAATTAAAAGAAATAAATAAGGAATAAAAGTGATATTTTGAATATTTACTCTAATTAAGAAAATTATAAATCTAAATTATATTATATAAAGAAATAAATTATTATGTCAATTAATTAAAAATAATTACGCTAATTAATTAGGACACAAATTTAATTTTATTTATTAATAGGCGTGAATACAACAAAATTTAACCCATAAAACATATGCCACAATTGTTAAGTGAATTATATATACACAAATTTAATCTTATTTATTAATAAGTGTGATTCACAACAAAATCTAACCTATAAAACATATGCCGCAATTGTTAGCTAATTATATATTATAAGGATAAGTTACAAACATAAATAAAATTAGAATAAAATTAAATAGAAATATTATAAATTTTATTAAAATAATAATGGTGAGTTACCTAAAATATTATAAATTACCGTAAATTACATAAATTATATCATAAAATAAAAGACAAATAAATTATTAACGGCAAATACACTAAACTTATTAGAAATATAATCAAAAGCTTGGTTACATTTAAAACGTTTGTAATCCAATGTTTCATTTTTTCTTTATGGAGTTTGATAAAAAAGAGTAAGAAATACAAAAGGCCTGCAAAAAAATAATCATTAAAAAGAGTAAAAAATTCCAAAAGCCTGAAAAAAAAACAAAAAATTATTATCAAGTAAATTGTTATATTTACAATACAATTATAATCAACAAACAATAATATTAAAATTAAAATTAGAATTAGAAAAAATACTTACATTAAAGTTGCAAAAAAATAAATATATTAATGATCAAACAATAATATTAAAACTAAAATTCAAATTAGTAAAAAATATTTACAAAGTCTGTAAAAAATAAAAATATTAATGATGATAATATTAAAATTAAAATTCGAATTTATAAAAAATACTTACATTTTAAGACTAAAAAAATAAAAATATTAATTATCAAACAATAGTATTTAAATTAAAATCAAATTAGTAAAAGAATACTTACCATATTGAAGGCTGCAAAAAATATAAAAAACAACAAAACTTACATAAAGCTCAGAAAAAAAAGTGTAAACATTTACAAATAAAAAAAATAAGAATAGTGAGAGTTAGGGAGTGAGTGAAGAATGATGTCATTTATATAATTTGAATTATTATGATTATAGTAATATAAATAGTAGATAATATCAAATTAGTTACTTAAAATAAGTATTAGATTTACCTTAAATTCCTATATTATTGTTTATATAATATAAATTAATTAATTAACCTGTTAAATATATTAATAAAAAAATATAGATTCTCTGCTAATTAATTTTAGTAATATAAATAAATAAATAAATAAATATTATAAACGTAATTAAAGGAGATAAATAAGGAATAAAGATGATATTTTGAATATTTCAAGTCAATATTTACTATAAGGAGATTATAAGTGTAAATTATATTATAGAAAGAAATAAATAATTACGCTAATTAATTAAAAATAATTACGCTAATTATTTATTGAACACAAATTTAATATAACGGTCTTTGTTTATTAATAAAATCTAACTAATATGTCACCTGGTACAATTGTTAGCTGAATTAGGACATTGTCATATGTAATATTCTCTCCATAGCACAATATTTGTCATATTTTTTTGATCCATACCACAATAGTTGTCATATTTTTCTGAATATTAATTTTTGAATAGGTGTCAAGGTGAAAGGTATATTCACTAAAAATAATGAATAGGTGTCGAATGACAAGATACCTTTTCTTAAAGTTGTCTATTCGAACAAGAGGTGCTTATATTCAAATGAAAGGGTGTCTACTACCTATATAAGGAAGTAAAATTCATTTGATAAATACACTTGAGAATGCACTTGAAAACACCTACAAAAATAAGAAGCTTTGAAGAAACAAATAAAGCGGAATATTCCATAAGTTGCTCGTGTTCTAAGCCTAAGACTCGAGTGTCGATATTGTCTTATCATGCGAGGGATTTCGTGATACCCAGGCTTATAGAGTCGAAATACTCTTTAAGGAAAGCGTTGCTACGCGATTCAATATTTATCCAAGCCTCTCTTCTTTCAGTAACACCCTAGATATACAACAAGGTGGAGGGTAGGTCAGAAATTCTTGTTTTTGGTGATTGGATTTTCGTATGTTTGGATGTCAGTAATCTGTATACTTGAATTGAAATGATATATGAAACTTGTGTATTTGAAGGTAGGAAAAAAAAAAAACATCCACATAATCGTCTTGTTCTATCTATATTCCCAAATGCCATACTGATTTTGATTTGTCTTTGTTGCAATGAACCAATTCAAGTTACTACGATACATTTCTCGCAAAATATGAAGAGCTTGCAAAAGATCGGCAATGGAAGAAGCCTTTATTTGGTATGTCACTCTATCAACTGCAATTTCGCAATATCATCACAGTGCAAAGCAATTTACTTATTTGTAGTTGCTCTTTCTTATTCACGGCAGATCGTGGAAGATGGTGTTATATATACCAATCACTCCAAACGATATACCCCTCGACGCTCTCGTTTCACCTTCCGGTGTAATCCCTATAAGTCCAGCCGCCAGTGAAATACATCCCTGACTGCGTGCGTTGTTCTACCTTTCTTTTCTATTCAAACAGTTGTTTTATTGTTGTAGACTCTAAAACACAGGTGATTCCTGTTTGTTTTGAATCTTAAACACCACATTACTGTTATTCTATTTCAAAGACAAGAACTTTTCATCATTTTCAAAACAATCAAAACCTATAGTTTCTTGGCAATAACCGCTATAGCATCAGCAAGAACCCCCACAACCCGATTCCCGTTCGTGAAAGGCGAATTCTTCAAAGCCGCCTCGCACCTATCCACTTGGCCCCGGATTCGAAGACCCGTCTGAGCAAGCGCGCTGTACTAGCGCCCTTGGAGTTGGCCCTCGGCGTCCCTAAGCGCAGCGAAGGCGTCGAGGTAGAGATTCTCGCATTTGACGTAAATGCCCTTGAGAGCCGAACCCGCCCCTATGACATAGGAGTGGATCTTTATCTTGGTATTGATCGCGTTGTACTCTGTCGATTCGAGGGCTATTTGCGCCAGCTGTGGGAGGGCCGCACTTTTGCTGCGCGAGTCGGACCCTAAGGTTTTGTAGCAGAGCGAAGGGTCTCGAGTTAGACTGCAGACGGTGTCGACTGGGGCTGAGAGGGAAGTTGTGGCTAGAGAACACAATTGGAGGAGGAGGAGAATGAGTGCAGAGGAGGTGATGGCCATTGAAAGTTGTTGGGTCTGTTTTTCTCTGTTCTTTACCTATGATTTTGTAAAGGATTTGAAGCAAATATATATAGGCAAAAAACTATTAAGAGTTGATATATTTGAAGATATTTCGAGTCAATGATATTTGATTTATGAAATCGGTATTTAATAACATTTTTATCTTAATATAGTAAAAAAATATATAATAATATTTTATATAGGAATAAACTTCTCGGTAATAAAAGAAATTTAATTCTTAGAATTAGTTATAAATAAGAATTAATTAAACATTGATCATATGTAAAATACTCTTTCCATACCTCTTTCCATACCGCGCATGGTTGTCATGTTTTTTTATCCCTACCACAACAGTTGTCATATTTTTACACGACGATTTAAAAAAATGTTAATTTTTAATTTTTGTGACAAAAAAGTAAGAGTAAAAATATATATTTTAATATTTTTCTGGACGCGGGAATTTAAAAAAAATATATTAGATTTAGATTTTTTAACCAAAAAGTAAGGGTAAAAATATATTTTAAAGGGAAAATTAAAGTAATTCCGAGTAAAGTTTGAAAAGTACGTAAATAACGTAAAATAAAATTGTATTTTAAAATAAAAAAATTAGAATAATTGTTAACTTTTTTTTAGTGTGTAAATTATTGTGGGACACCCGAAAAGAAATTTATGTCAACTATCTTGAAGTAGAGGAAATACATTTTTTGATTTAAGAATTTATATTCTATATAGAAATAAATGATTAATATATTATAAAAATATTTTTATTTGTCAAAATTAATATTATGTTTAAAATGACTTAAAATATTTAGGTTTATTGTCTAAAGGGCTTTTTCTCAAATGCTATTTGTTTATGAAGCCTTTGACAAAGTCAAACCCTATTTTGTAATTGTTTTGTTTTTTTTAATTCAAGTAAAAAGGAAATTTCTATATTGTGTAAATTATTGTGGGACACCCGAAAAGAAATTTATGTCAACTATCTTGAAATAGAGGAAATACATTTTTTGATTTAAGAATTTATATTCTATATAGAAATAAATGATTAATATATTATAAAAATATTTTTATTTGTCAAAATTAATATTATGTTTAAAATGACTTAAAATATTTAGGTTTATTGTCTAAAGGGCTTTTTCTCAAATGCTATTTGTTTATGAAGCCTTTGACAAAGTCAAACCCTATTTTGTAATTGTTTTGTTTTTTTTAATTCAAGTAAAAAAGAAATGTCTATATTGCCCTTATCACATTTAAGCAAGTAAAATAAATTTCGTGGGTTTCTGAGATTTCGAACCCAAGACCGTCCGACTATGACCTAGAAAATGAGATTTTGAACCAAATGAACTAGACTAAAAAATTTATCAAACTTTAAATATATATATACTAAAGACTAATTTCATTTTAAATTTTACATATTAATCTAGTTTATGGTCTCGAGATAAATTTCATGAAATTTTGATGGTCTCGAGATCGTTTTATCGCGGATGTAAAATAATTTTGATAACTTTTTTTATTTTTAGTTTGATAAAATAACATTAAAATAAATAATATAAAGTTAATTTAATTAAATTTAATTACTAATATAAAGTTAATTTCATGACATTTAATTACTAATATAAAGTTAATTTCATGAAATAACATATTAATTACTAATATAAAGTTAATTTCATTAAATAACATTTTAATTATTAATATAAAGTTAATTTAATAAAATTTAATTACTAATATAAAGTTAATTTCATGAAATTTAATTATTAATATAAAGTTAATTTCATGAAATAACATTTTAATTACTAATATAAAGTTAATTTTATTAAATAAAATTTTAATTACTAATATAAAGTTAATTTAATGAAATTTAATTACTAATATAAAGTTAATTTCATTAAATAAAATTTTAATTACTAATATAAAGTTGATTTAATGAAATTTAATTGCTAATATAAAGTTAATTTTATTAAATAACATTTTAATTATTAATATAAAGTTAATTTAATAAAATTTAATTACTAATATAAAGTTAATTTCATTAAATTTAATAATTAATATAAAATTAATTTTATGAAATAACATATTAATTATTAATATAAAGTTAATTTGATAAAATAACATTTTAATTACTAATATAAAGTTAATATGATGAAATAAATTTTAATTACTAATATAAAGCTAATATAATGAAATTTAATTACTAATATAAAGTTAATTTCACGAAATATAACATTTTAATTACTAATATAAAGTTAATTTTATGAAATAACATTTTAATTACAAATTTAAAGCTAATATAATGAAATTTAATTACTAATATAAAGTTAATTTCACGAAATATAACATTTTAATTACTAATATAATGTTAATTTTATAAAATAACATTTTAATTACTAATATAAAGCTAATATAATGAAATTTAATTACTAATATAAAGTTAATTTCACGAAATTTAATTACTAATATAAAGTTAATTTTATCAAATAACATTTTAATTGGTAATATAAAGTTAATTTCATGAAGGTATATGACATTTAGTCTTAGGTGTATTGAAAATCTAGCTATCACAATGTCTAATTTCATAGAAGATGGTTTATATACCATGCATATTGTCTATAAGAGACTTCATACTAAACGGGTTAGAATTGCATTAGGTATATTACAATTATGATTAGGTATGTATGTCTAGAATTCATGATTAAATCATAGTCATCCATTCAAAAGTAAATAATACAAGAATTAATCACATCTATCTATTAATTTCAATAAATAAAAAATGAATAAATCAAGAATTAATCACACCCATCTATTAATTTCAATAAATAAAAAATGAATAAATCAAGAATTAATCACAGTCATCCGTTCAAACGTAATCAACGGTTGTGTTTGTTGATCCGATCCAATGGTCAACTTTACATCACAACCATCCATTCAAGATAATCAACGGATGATTTTTGGTTATCTGAGTCCTACTAATTAAAATATAATTTTATTAAAATTAACTTTATATTAGTAATTAAAATATAATTTTATATAAATTAACTTTGTATTAGTATTTAAAATGTAATTTTATCTAATTTAATTTTATATTAGTAATTAATTATAATTTCACGAAAAATAATATTATATTAATATTTAAAATATAATTTTATGTAAATTAACTTTGTATTAGTATTTTAAATATAATTTCATGTAATTTAATTTTATATTAGTAATTAATTTTAGTTTCACGAAAAATAATTTTATATTAGTATTTAAAATGTAATTTTATGTAAATTAACTTTGTATTAGTATTTTAAATATAATTTAATGTAATTTAAATTTATATTAATATTTAAAATTTAATTCCATGTAAATTAATTTTATATTAATAATTAAAATATATTTTTTGGTAATTCGTGATTTTTTTTTTTTTTTGCGCTTTAGAACTTGAAACTAGTGTTCGTGGACGCGCGTTCTCCTGGAGAGGATCTAATTCCGGTCAGATTTTCGGAAAACAAATCAACAACGATTGGGCCAAACGGCTGAGATGGTCTCATCGTTGCAGTCCTTCTCCAATTCCAGAAAATCCCGACCATAAACACACCCTTATGGAACAATTAAGGAGATAAAGGAGATGATGTCCAAAGCGGCGGCGTTCCGGTCGATGGAGTTCGGGGAGGAGGAGAGGGAGAAGAAGAAGAAGAAGAAGAAGAAGAAGAAGAAAAAAAATTTAGAACCTTAATTTGAACATTTGGGGATTTTGATTTGGTGGAAATTGTGATTCGATTCGTATATATTAAATGGGTACGGGTTATGAAACATAAGTTTGAATCCTTATTTTAATTATATAAAAAAATTATGTATTTTTCTTAAAATAAAAAATGTAAAAAATTATTTATAAAATGACATAAAATGAATTAATAATAAAAAGGGTCATGTTAATAAGTCTCAATCTCGAAAAGACATTTTCACAAAGTCTTCTCTAAAAAAAGCTCTTTACCCGACGCTCCCAAATATTTATCAATAGTCGATTATGATATCCACTTAATTTTAAACATCTATGCTTGATCCTTCAACTTGTGAGTGCTCAATAGTTATTGATCAATTGCATGTGATTCTCTCCTTGGATGCTAATTAATGATCAATGACTTGAAGCAATTAGTCTCTTAGAAATAGCAAGGAGAGCATCAAGAAGAACCAGCACCGCCATATTATCGGACTTGAACGGCGATCTTGATTTTGTTCTGGGCGCGCGGATAGAACTCACGCATTGTACGATTGAGGTTGAGGAGAATGAGATTATAATGGCCATTGTGTTTTCGATCGAATTGAATCTCACATGTTGATCGATTTTGTCCAAGATATATAGTACATTAGTACTACCACAGATTTTTAAATGTTTGCACACGTTCCTGTTTTGTTTGTTCAACAACACTTTACTTATAAATCCAAAGTTTTATTTTAAAAAATGTGCATATTATATTGAGACACGCCGAAGAAACAAAGTGTGTATAATTAATTAGAAAATACTAGTAAAGAGTATTTATTTTCCCTCTTTTATTTTAAAGTCACATGTGGTATGTGCCTATGTGATACTATACGGTAGTATATTGTACTATATGGTATGTGGTATATGGTATATTGTGTGCTGTGCCTATTCTATTTTTTTTTGGAAAGGGAGTATATGATTTTTTTTTATATGATATATTAGCGTAAAAAATATATATATATATATATATATATTCTTAACTTAAAAAAATGATAAAAAAATGTAAATTTAAACTAAAATTATACTAAGTATGTAAATAAATATTGAAATATCATTTTTTTTAAAAGATTAGTGAAAGAGTGATGCTATTCACACCACCAAAATTGATAAATACACCAATTCTATTATATTTATAAATTTATTACTTATTAAAAATCTATAATGTCTTTGTTAACAAAATTACTTCAAAAAAGAATACTATTTCATCTCTTTTATCAGCGGTCACTAGAACTTGGTGTCGGACTTGGTAGAGACGGCGGTGGCGCTCCGGCTGAGGACACAGCCATGCTCGAGAGGTCATGACTCGCCTTCAATTCACAAATCCACTTAACTGCCCAATTAATCACAAACCCATCTATTTGAAGAGTATTTTTTCACAATTAATATTTTAACTTTTAGGAAATTTGTTACAAAGAGTAAGATGACTGAGTTTCATTATACTCCATGTATTTATTTGATGATTGAATTTCAGTATATTTCAACAAATTCACTACTCCGACAAAAAAAAATGTAAGAAGACGATTCATGGTATACAGGATACAATTCCTTAATTTTCCTTTTTTTAAAATCAAATATTTAAGAATTTAAATATTAATTTTGTTGGTTACCGATTAAAATTCAAGGTTTTATTGTTATTTGACTTATTGTATGTTTTCATGGAGATGGAGTGGAAAACCCAATTTTTTTCAGACTTGCTGTGATAAAAACAAAAAATGAGTGTTATATTTATTTTTATTATGAAGGGTATATTAGGAATAAGCAAGGGTGTATTAATTAAAGAGATAAATAAAATTTTATATTTAAGAGGTGTAATTAGTAAATTGGTGTACTTATCAAATTTGGGGTGCAAGTAGTAATACCCTTAGTCTGAAAAGATGAGATATTTAATGAAACAAAGATATATAGTTTGTACGTGTGAGAGATGTGTGAGGAGGATGTGAGAAAAACAAGTATTTAAACATATATTTTTTATCTATCAATTAGATAATTCATTAAAAATGTATACTATTTTATAATGAACTTAATCAATTAATTAAACCCTTCAGTAATCTCTTAGAAATAGGAAAGAGGGCATCAAGAAGAACCAGCACGGCTATCACATTTAAATATATTAAATAAATATTAGACAATAAATAAAAATAATTAGATTAATAATTAGACAATTTCATATAATAAGAGGATGGTATATTAATAAATATTGAAATATAATTTTTTTTTCAAAAGATTAGTGAAAAATGAGACATTTAACCAAGATAGTTTGTGCGAGAATGTGAAAAAACAAGTATTTAATATATTTATATTTTTTCATATAATTTTTGTCTATCAATTAATTAGACAATTTATTCTTTAACCCAATGAGTCTCTTAGAAATAGCAAAAATGGCATCAAGAAAAATCAGCAGGGCCACATTATCCGACTTGAACGGCGAGTTGACTTCGTAAGGCGCGTCGCATGCGTTGACTTTTTCGCGGATTCGATCGAACCCCTTGCTAAGTGGGCCATATTGGCGCGACGCGATCAGCCCATGATATGTGAGTACGTAGGGAATCGAGAACTTGCGCGTATAGAATCTCGCAATGGATGGCGAGCGAATAGCGTACTGGATCATGCTTCATGCATGGCTCGCACGTAATGGCCGATCTTGATTTTGGTCTGTCCGGCTCTGTTTAGTGTGAGGCCGACGAGGATCTTTCCCAGCTTAGGATAGCCGCCTACGTTCACTGTGTGTGGATCGACGAGTGCAGAACTCATCAAGCATTGTTCGGGTGCCCTCGTTTCGTTGCACACGCTCCTGATCAGGCCGTCTCTCTGACTCTGACCGCCTGCGAGTGGGAAGGCGAAGAAGAAGACAAGTACGATTGAGGAGAATGCAGAGATGGTGGCCATTGTGTTTTTCGAATTGAATCGCAGTTTCTTGATGGATTTTGTCGAATATATAGTGTCTTGATCATAAGAATTAACTCATCATAAATTTAAATCTCTAATAATCTTTTCAAATTTGTTATTAGAGGAATTTTCATATATTACTATATATTCAAATTCTATGATTTTCATATATATATATTACAATTCAGTGACGACTGACGAGCCAGAATTCTTTTTTAAGATCTACTATATGAAGAGTATATGGTATGTATATGAAATACTCCTATGGTACATTATATTGTAGTAATGATGTGGTATTTGTTTTTCATCTTTTTCTCGAACTGTAGAGCTATTCGCACACCTTTAATTTCTTTTAAAATATTATTTACTAAATACGTACACCAATATTAACTTTATCACAATATTAAGAGTTTCTACAATTGTTATTTTAGAACTCACCACTTTATTCACCATTATTGAAAAGAAATAAAAAAATAAAAATATATAAACATAACAATTTGGACTCACATTTAGGAAGAAAGTTACATATAATATTTAATACAGTATTAAATATGACATTTTAATAATAAAAATAACAAAGATATGATATAGTTTGAGCTCACACATTGTTTTAGTGTATTTTTCATGATTAATATAATTAAACTTATTTTGATTTCTTTAATATGTATTAAGAAATTTGTAGGACGCATAATTAAAATTTTCATAAAGTAAATATATTGGGAAATATTAAATCAACAAGAGCAGAATGAATTAATACTCCATTTATTATAATTCAAAGACTCCTTCCGATAACCTTAATGGACTCGGCAAGCACCGCGACGACCCGATTCTGAAGCTTGAACGGCGAGTTATTACCGAATGCGGCCTCGCAGCCGTCGACCTGTCCGGCCACGCGCGCGCCCAGCTGGCTGAGGGCCCCGAACTGGCGCGACTGGACCTGGCCGGGGGCCACCCTGAAGAGTAAATCGAAGGCATCGAGGTAGAAATTCTCGCACGTGCCGAACGGGCCTCGGGCCGGGTTAGGGGTCCGTAAGAGAGCTTCGTGGATTTCCATCTTGACGCTGTTGGCCCGGTAGCCCGCCAGCTGGACGGCTATGTCCGCCAGCTGGACGAGGGATGCGGTCGGGGTCCGCGGGTCGGAAGTTAGGTAGTTGGCGCAAAGGGATTGGTCTCGGGTTTGGCGACACACGTTGTCGACGAGAGGGGTTGCCCCGTTGGATAGGAGAAACAGAGAAGCAGCTGCGGTGAGGTAAACAAGAACAAGCGCCATTGTTATAATTAAGTTGTGTGTGTGTGTGAATTAATGTGATGTGGGGCTATTATATATACACATATAATAGCACGTATGCATGACTCATATTTTGTGAAATATAGACAAATTTACTTATGATTATAAACCTATACTATAAAACAGGTTTGGTCCTTGAAAAGTACATTATAATAACATGCCTCTTTTCAAATTTTTTCCATATCATTAATTTCATGAAACAAGCCATGTACTGCTTATTTACTATGTGTGTTGAACAAAATTTGTATAATTTTATTTAAATTTAAATTTATAAAAACAAATTATAAATAAAATTATTTAATTTTTAAATGTGTTTTATATTTCAACAACCAATGAAAATACTTTATTTTTTAAATGTTATAACACTATCCAAAATTATTTTATTATTAATTATAATTATGAAAACATAAATTATAAATATTTAATTACTACTATTATTTCTTGTAATACATACAATACTTTTTAATTGAATATTTATTTTTTTCGAATTATCACCACCACGTGTTTTTCATAATTTCTATTTATAATCAAAAAATTATTAATATCTTAAATTATTACATTTCTTTTTTTTTTCCCGGTATTGTATTCATAATTTTTGTTTTCATGATTTAGTTTTCATTCTATACATTTAATTCAAATTGAAAATTTAAAAATTTCATAAAAATCAAAATTTCAATATATGGGCAGGGCCGACCCTGGGCATAGGCCCAGAATGCGACGGTCTAGGGCCCCAATTTTTTAGGGGCCCATTATTAAAAAAAAAAATTATATATATTTATATTTTTTAAAAATAATATTAATATATATAATTTAAAATGGTTATCTTAATTATTTTATATTTGTAACATTAAAAATTTTAA
Source organism: Euphrasia confusa (assembly GCA_954870475.1). Classification (NCBI taxonomy): domain Eukaryota; kingdom Viridiplantae; phylum Streptophyta; class Magnoliopsida; order Lamiales; family Orobanchaceae; genus Euphrasia; species Euphrasia confusa. The sequence goes on from OX940970.1 coordinate 3,393,305, forward strand.
ATTTTTTATTGTAATTTATTTATTTTTTAAAAAAATCTTTTAAAAATTCTCAAATCTTATTAAATAACATAAAAAAATCTCGTTTATCTTAATAATTCATAAAAAATAACGTGCTTATCTTAATTATTTTATATTTGTAACATTAAAAATTTTAAACTTTTTTATAAATTTATTTATTTATTAACAAAATCTTTTAAAAATTCTCAAATTTTATTAAATAACATAAAAAAATCTCGTTTATCTTAATAATTCCTAAAAAATAATGTGTACTATTTTTTTATTACTACGTATTTTAGAACAAACAATAATTAATTCTTATTTTTTTTCAATAATGTGTTATATTTAGAATTATTTATTCGCTTTAAAATACTAATAATTAAAAAAATAGAACAATAATTAATTCTTAATTTTTTTTCCAATAATGCGTTATATTTAGAATTATTTATTCGCTTTACAATACGTAATAATTAAAAAAATAGAACAAATTATTATTTTTCCAATAATGCGTTATATTGAGAATTATTTATTCGTTCTAAAATAAGTAATAATTAAAAAAACAGAACAAAATATTGAAAAAAATAGAGAATTAATTAGTAAATTTTTTATTTTATTTTTTCAAGTTTTTTCTATAGTTTTAAAATTTTGAAAACTTTTATTAATTTTTTTAAAAAAACCAATTTTTTTAAATTGTGATTTTGGTTATTTTTTCATACTACTATAATAAAATTACATCATTCTCTTGATAAATTTGTTTAAAAATATAAAAATTTAAACGAAAAATTGTTTTTAGTAATTTAGTATGGGCCCGTTTACGATATTTTGCCTAGGGCCCCTCTAAACTCAGGAACGGGCCTGTATATGGGTGTATATAGTGTATATCTTTGTTATATTTGGTAAGGATTATAATTTGTAAAATATTAAGATAATTGATTATATTTATAAAAAAAATTAATATATATATATATATATATATATATATATATATATATATATATATAACATAATGAAATAATCTAAAATTAATGTATAATATTAATTATATATTGAAAGATAGAATGAAACAAATTAATTATCATTAAAAAAAATCCTCATAAGAAATACATAGTAAACATATTTCATAATTATTAAACTAAAAATCATTATATATTTTTAAATTATTAAAAGTTAAAATTAAAATATTTAAAATTTCTTATATCATATAATTGTTAGAATTTAGGGTGGCCCGTATAGTAATTCTTGAAGAGCGGGGTAAGTCATTATAAAATATTATTCATGTGTCTAATGACACCCTTAAAGAGTTCTTATTCCACACGAATATTTATAATATCGTGTGTGACTCTTTAAGTACAATATTAAATATAATAAAAAACTTATCATATACTTAGATACATAACCTTTCATATTTCTCTAAGAACCTACATTCAAGTTACTACGTACATTCATAATTTCTACAATAATATATTTATTTTTTTCAAGTTTAACTTTCAACCTCTCATCTTTATTTCAATTGATTAAAAGTCAGATGCATGCATGGAAAATTACATAGACAAAACATTTATTTTTCTACTACTGATGAGACAATTTCTTTGCAATGACTATAATAGCCTCGGCGGCGACCCTCACGGTGTCGCCTAACAAGTGGACCGGCGAGGATCCAGTGAATAGATCCTCACACTGGTCAACATCTCCGAAAACCGGGTCCACGTTCGGCACGACCTGGTCCCACCGCCCGAATTGCTTCGCGGCCTGCCGTGCAGAAAATAGCGTCTCGTAAGCGTCCTCGTAGAGCTTCTCGCACTGGATGAACAAGGGCCGCAATTCGGGCCTCGGGGACGAATTCGTGAGCTTTAGAAACGTGCGTTCGCACGTCTGGGCCCCTCTCACCCCCGTTTCGAGGCCCGTTAACCCTAAGCCCTGAAGGTCGCTCGTGCGGGACCCGGGCCCACCTAACGCCTCGACGCAACGATCCGGATTTTTGGTCTGACGGCAGACGTCGTCCACAACGGCACCATTTGTCGCGACGATTGATATAATGAGAAGAGTGTAGAAGATGATAATGAAGCTGGTGATTGACATTGTTTTGCTTATAACAATATAATCAAAATTGGAATGATTGATAGTAATGTATTGTTATGTTTTAATTTGTTTTTTTGGGCAACGGGGATTTTATTTATAGTTGTGTAGTGTACTTGTAATATATAGAGTAATTACAGAGATAATTATCTTTTCAGATTTCAAAAATAAGCAATTTTGAATAAATTAATATGTACTAGTGAACGAAAAATAATTTAATATCAATAATTCATCATAAATAAAATTACTCGGTATTAGTTTATTATATCAAGACACAATTGATTACTATACTATATGAATAGGAATTGGTTAATTATTTAGTAGTAATTCATTACTAAAAAGGTATAATTACTAAAAACAAACAACTGTATATATATATATAGTAAACAAAATTAAATGGCAAAAATTGAAATTATGAAACAAATTACATTAAAACATCTATAAATTAATACTCGATAAATTAATAACCTTTTTAAAATAATAAAATTATTCGATCTCGACTTGAGCCTTTGTAAAAACTGAGCGAATTCGATAAGATAATATGATAATAATTTTTTGAAAAAACCCTTTAAAAGTGTGAAGTCCCATCAAAATTTTAAATTAATAATTTGTAAATATTAAAATTGTAAATATTAATTCTTATCAATACTTTCAAAGTTGGGTACTTATGTGATCTATTTATAGTGTTTCATAATGTATTTTGACTAACATTCAAAAAATAGTTTTTATCAATTGATTTTTGTAATATTTTTAGTGCATGATGATCCTTTTTATATTTACATAATATTTTATGCATTTGATCATTTATTGATAATTTTTAGATGATGAGAAAACATAATTTGATATTATAAATTAGTTTATTTTTATGAATATAGTATTTAACATTATACATTGAATCTATAATAATATACATAAATATATTAATTAGTTGCAATAAAGTTGATACGTTAATCTTAATCTAATAATTTTAAATAAATGTATTTAAATTTATTGAATTTGAAAATTCTCTCTTTTAATTAATAAAATATTAATTTATCGATATATTAATGTCTCTTTAAATTGATTAATTTATAAAAGTTTTACTGTACATAGCTGGTGGTACTATATTTATTAAAAGTATAAATTATCAATTTATTTTTTTGGGTTTGAATCTTGATTAAATTATCAAATTCATGAATTATTAAAGCAAAATTTATTTGATGTTACTTCATTACTACAATAATTAATTAATCCAGTATAATTAAAATAAATTATTTATTAGAAAACAAATTAAAGTAGAAATTTCATGTTAATAAACAATTTTATATTGAAAAATAAATCAAACATAAATAAAAGTGAAAAAAAAAATATATGCAAAGATAAAGTTGTTTTATTAAAATCAAATACGCATAATATAGAGGACCAGTAATGCCAATTTACACATATGTCCCTATTGTAGCTATTTTAATATAATTAATCAAGGAGACCAAGTAGTAACAATTACTACTAATTAACATGGATTCATGAAGCCATAATTTTGGCAACAACCGCAACGGTCCCGGTGAAGAGGTCCTCGCACTGGTCAACGTCTCGGAGAACCGGTAATTGTCATATTGTTTTCCGAACCTTTTTTTTTTCGCATGAAATTTATAGCTAGTCGTAAGATTAATTGGTATAAATTGGAGAATATAATGTTCAAAATACTATATACTGGAGTATTAATTAATTTGATGGTACATATATGTTGAATAACCATTAAAGGAGAGATATGAATTTGGTCAATTAATTAAATGAAAATAAAGGATATCAAGACTAATGGTACGTGCATGGCCGGTTTAGATGATTTTACTTTAGTTCAGTTCAACTCTAATAAGTTGGTTTCAAAATAAATTAAAATAAAATAAACAAAAAATAATTTTAATCAATAATATAAAAAATAATTTCAATCAATAATTTTAGATATACACTCTAATTAATTTTAGGATATTATTAATATATTTAAAAAAAAATACTTAACAGTTTATAAAAATTATTATTAATTTTATTATAAAATCAATTAATTAAGTTAAGTTCATACCTATTCAGTTTAAATCAGTTAAGTTAACTAATTTCAGTTCAAAAGAACATCAAAAAAAGTTACTTAGTTTTCATTTAAATTTATAAAAATAAATTAAAAATAAAATTATTTTAATTTTAAATGTGTGTTATATTTCAACAACCAATGAAAATACTTTATTTTTAAATGTTTTAACAATATCCAAAATTATTTTGTTATTAATTATAATTATGAAAACATAAATTATAAATATTTAATTACTAGTATTATTTTTTGCAATACATACAATATTTTTTAATTGAATATTTATTTTTTATCGCCACCATATATTTTTTATAATTTTTATTTATAATCAAAAAATTATTAATATCTAAAATTATTACTTAAAACTTTTTCTTTGTTCTCATGATTTAGTTTTCATTTTATACATTAGATTCAAATTCAAAATTAAAATTATTATAAAATCAAATTTTAATATATGGGTATATGTAATGTATTTCTTTGTTATATTTGTTAAGGATTATAATTTGTAAAATATTATAAAAATAATTGATTATGTATATTTTTTTTAACATAATAAAATAATTTAAAATTAATGTATAATATTAATTATTGAACGATTAAATGAAACATATTAATTTTCATTAAAAAAATCCTCATAATAAATTATATATATTTCATTATTATTAAACTAAAAATTACGGAGTATTAATTATATATTTTTGGGTGAATTTGGAAGGAGGGAAGTCTTTTAGGTTTTTTAGAATTAAATAACATGGTTTATTCTAATTATAAATTAGGTAATAAATATCATGATTATCCTTTTAAAATTTTAAAATAAATATAATTTAAATTATAAAAATTGTTTTATATACACAACTTATAATATGTCAATCCTATTAAATAAAATCGTTAAAATAAATTTAAATTTAAATTTAAATCGTTTAATTTTTATTTGGATAATTAATTTTAATTTTAATGGTAATATATCTTAGTTTTCAAAGTAAATATTAATTTTATAAATTTTAATTTAAATGATCAAAACTACTTTATAATGTTAATATAAATTAATTTATTAATTTTAATGGTTAAATTTTTACATAGAAGTATTATAGTATTTGTATAATTAAAAAATTACCTTCACAGTAATCAAAAACATATTAGCACCTTATTTTTTTACAAAATACAAAATATGTTATCTTATATTTTAAACAAAAAAAAGAGAGCTGTTGATAATTTGTAAAACCAATATACCTCTTTTCCCAATATACTATATTTTCTTATCTTTCAAATATCATAATTTAGGTCATTACTATTTTAAATTATTAAAAGTATAATCTATATTTCTTTTCCATAAATTATGCATTCATCATGGAATCAATAACCTACAACAATCCTCTCGATCGTGTTATTGAAATACATATTTCTAGCTATTTAATTTATCTATGGAATTAATCTATCCGCAATGAATATAATAGCCTCGGCGGCGACCCTCACCTTAGCGCCTAACAATTTGACCGGCGAGGCGTTGGTGAAGAGATCCTCGCACTGGTCAACATCTGCGTAAACCGGGAGCACGTTCGGCACCACGTGGTCCCACCGCTCAAACATTTTCGCGGCCTGCCGTCTCGTAGAGCTTCTCGCACTGAATGAACAAGTCCCGCAAGTCGGGCCTCGGAGAAGAAACCGTAAGGTTTAGAAACTTACGTTCGCATGTAAGGGAGCCACTTACCCCCGTTTCAAGCCTGGCTAACCCCAAATCCTTAAGGTCGCTGCTGTAGCCTGTAGGACTCGGGACTGCCTAACGCCTCGATGCAAAGCTTCGGGTTTTTGGTCGGACCGCAGATGTTGTCCACCACCGAACCATTTGTCGTGACGATTGATAAAATCAGAAGAGTGTAGAAGATGATGATGATAATGAAGCTTGTGATAATTGACATTGCTTGCTTATAATAACAATATATAATCGTTTGGAATATTAATATATAATGTATTGTTATTATGTTTTAATTTGTTTTGGATTTTATTTGTAGTTGTACTTCTGATAGCATGATGAGTAATGTATGGAGTATTATAATAACTAGTAATAACTACTTGTGCGATGCACATGAATATTTAATCTAGTTAATCATCTCTAATTAATGATTAATTAATTAAATTTATTAAATTAATAACATATATTAAATAGATATATTTTATTATGACTGATATTTAGACTTATTAAAATATTATATAACTTTAAGTGAACTGTTATCAATATTTACGAACAAATCTTATTAATATTTAGAAATATTATTTGGAAAAAGTAAATCAAATTGTTGTGCAATTTTTATATATCTATATATTTTCCAAAAACCATTTATACCGTATTGTATTGAGAAAACAGCGAAAAATAAACCATTTGTTTATTTAAAATCCTTTGAATTTATTAAATTGATTTTGATTGAATCATATTCGCCAATATAAGTATCATTTATTAATTATTATTTTAAATTAATTTCAATAAAAGAAAAAATGGACAAATGAAAACTATCTTTAAATTTTAATAAATAAATTTGTTAATATAATAAACATTAATTTTGATATTATAGGTTCAATTCAATGCACTTTATTACATTCATATTGCAAAAATAAAAGGTAATGCTTATCAAATAATTATAATATTAAAATAAAGAAATTGAAATAACAAAAACAATAACCGAACATTATAAAATTTATTAATAATATAAATATATGATATGTAAATATCAAAATCTAATTGTAATTAATTTAAACATAATATAATTAAAATAAACCGAAATTGAATAGATCCAATGCAACAATGTATTAATAAAAGCATAAAAAGAATTATAAAACATTCAGCCAATTATCGTATACTAAGAAACTTAATAAAAGAGAATTAAAATAAGGTCGGACATGAAAATTTATGGAAAAAAATAAAAGTACGAAAATAAAGTGATTTAAAGTACAATAATAAAACTTTGGGGCTTATGTCAATAATGATCTCAAGAGAAAATATATTGACAAAGTATGATAATAAAAAATGACTGTGAAAGTGACATTGTCTTCTATTAAAATACATCATCTTCGAGGAATCATCGTCCGACTTTAATGTAGAGCCAGATTCTCCATCATCAATGTTAAGGAATGATCGAGCACTTATAAATCTTTCCTTGTGCACCTTGATTAATACAAAATCAATACTTCCCGTATCCACAATGTGCTCCAATGATCTTCGAGCACTTAATGAATCTCATTCTCATTGCTAACGGAATAAAAAAAAATCCTTTAAAAAATACAAATAAATTAAACAATGATTACATAATTACAAAATAAATTATAATGAATAAAAAATTACATTAATGAGGAAGTATTCGAACATCCTTATTACATGAATATTGCAAAAAGAAAAACAAACCTGAAGACAATAGTGGAATAAAAAAAAGGTTAATTAACGTACCTCATGAATACGATATAATATATGAGGGCGAAAAAAAAACAATTAGAAATAATATATCCGAAAAATGATGGTGACAATGAAGAAGAAAGAAACCATTTAAATAGAAGTTCAAACGCGTGAATTATAAATTATATTATTATATTAATATAAATTAATTAATTGGGTAAAGATTATACGGATTGATTTGTTTATTATGTATAAATGATTTTTTTTTTATATTATTATTTTGATATATATGGTAAGAGATGTAATAAAATTGATGAATTAAGTAACAAATCAATTAGATAAATTATTTATAGAACCCGTGAACTAATATAATTGAGAAATTTAAGGAATTGATGAGTAAAGTATTATAATTTCAGTTACTATTAATTATTTATGGAAATCTAAAATACTTAAAATTTCGGTTATAACAATTCATTCATGGAATTTGAAAAATGTAATGAATATGAAATTATTATGTAAGTAATTGAATTAAAAGCCACCTCATCATTAATAATAGTAAAGAAAAGCCACATAAGAAAGTCTTGACAAATAAAAGCTTTGTCGGTCAGTGAACATGTTTATTTTTTGTAGTGTAATTTTTTGTGTTCACATTGTCCACGTGCGATTAGCAAAGTATGAATTTATATATTATATAGATATTATGTTTTATAGCTTATTAAATTGAGATAATATCACTATTGGTCCTGCCCAAGAGATAGAATCCATAAATAGTCCTTTATGTTTCGAAATTATCAGATGCAGTCCTTTTCCCCTAAAATCTCTATTTTCTTTACACGGGGCAGTCGGGAATCTGACGTGTGAAATGGATGGAAAATATGCATAATAAATATGATATCAGCCCGCCCTCGTTCATTCAGATTTCTTTCCCCCAAACTCTCGTTTCTCTCTAACCCTAAATTTCAGAATTTTGAGGAACCCTAAATTTCTCCTTGAAAGTCGTAATTTATCCTTACACTCCTCCAATTTTTGTACAATGTCAACCAATTCTTCAACTTCTAACTATCAGCCACCAAGTTCGTTTGATTACGAAGACAAGCGTTGCAAAACATGTCAAAGGAAACTTCAAATTTGCGTATGTTCGTCAAGAACGTCTAATCATCGAAAGCTATTTTACTTGAAGAACATCGGTTCAGCTCGTGATGCAACCCTATAAACGACCATGGGAGGACTGAAGAGAAAGAATTTTCCTGTGGACAACAACATTGAAACAGAATTGAAGTCGATGAAGGAGGAATTGATGTCGATTAAGGAGTTGAAGAAGATTGCGACCTCAGTTCAATACATGTCGGCTTTAATTCTGTTATTTGTATTAATGATTCTTGTGTTGAAGTAAACTTGTTTTTTTTTTTTTTTTGGAAATTTAAGAACTGTATATGGTTAAGAAAAAAGAAATGGAAGAATGTTTTTATTATACAAACTTGTTTTTTTTTTGTTTGGAGTGTCTGAAATTGAGGATTTGTGTAGCTCTGTTTGAAGTTCATTAATTTGAACTAATGTTATTGAAGATACGAATGAAACCTACTTCCATAATCAAATTTCAGAAATATGATAAACCAAAAGTAGTCAAAACATCATAAGCACCCAAAAGTTTACAATCATCCACCAACAACATTCTAAAAGTAGACAAAAACATCACAAACACCCCAAATGCCTCTTCATTTTTGTCTGTTTTTTGTGGCTCTTCTCGTTAGGATTCATCCGTCTCAATTTAGTTGGTCTGCCCCTGCCCTTGCCAATATTAGATGGTAGTGGAGGTATATATTGTGTAGCAGCCCACTCTTGTTGGCTTGTTGCCCAGAAATTGGTAGTAACACAGGATCATAGGCTTTTTTATATTTTTAGTAAATCAGTTTTCTTTTCTAATATTGCACAGGATTAGCTTCTCCAAAGAAACATCTGTTTTCATATTCACCTCTTGATAAACAGATTTGTAGCCTCCACAATACATAGGTTGAGGATTCATTACAAACTTACCTCCATGTTGAAGAACCACCGATACAATGCCAACGTCCTCACCTTTTTTCCGCTTCAAATTGCTACCCTTATTTCCCATTTTGGAGCATGAAAATCGATATTAGCGTTTTTATTTGATTTGGGATTTTAGGGTTCGTGTTTGAGGGTAAAATTCGATTTGGGACAAAAAAAAGGTTTTCAATAGATTTGGTGAAGCTGGTAAAATCGATTTGTTATAAAAAAAAAGTGAATAGATGGAGAGTAAATGAACGTGAATATGTGAAATAAATCATGTCCCTGTTTGTGTGTTTAATTACAAAAATACCATGCAGATTTTCCCTCTATTTCCAATTTTGTGCTGACTGGGCGAGTTGAATTAGAGTTGACCCAATTTGAGAACCCGGATGAGATTTCCGGTTGCCACGTGTAAAAAATGAGAGATTATACGGGAGAAAGGACTACATCTGTAATTTCAAAACATAAAGGACTATTTATGGGTTTTGTCTCTTGGGCAGGACCAACAGTGATATTATCTCTATTAAATTATATTAAAAAATTCATCATAAATTTTATTATATCAAGACACAACCGATTACTAAAATAAATAAATTAAGAATAATAATTGTTTATTCATTCAATCATTACTAAACAAAACATAATACAGTAACTACTTCTTGAAATATGACTCGATCAAATTAATTGAGTGTTTGAAATTCAGTACAGAAATCAATACACAAATCAAATGCACGGTAATTAATTTTTGGGAAGTCAATTAATTACGCCGACGTGATTAATGGCTAGTGAATGTGTAATGATGAAAATATGACTCAAATCGAGTATTTGAAAATCAGTACACAAATAAAATGTACGGCAATTAATTTTTGGAGAGTCAATTAATTACGCCGACCTGATTAATGGCTAGTGAATGTACCTACAACGATGATTTGATCAATGGCGTGAGGAGGTGAAGTGGTTTGTTAAATGGGTGGCCCTATTTATCCAGAATCTGGATATCCAGAATCCTTATTAATTATGTGTAATTACATATATAACCTTAATGATATTTTAAGCAGTTAAATTTTAATGAATAGTGGCTTTGATTGTTTTTCATCTTAATTGTCCCGCATTAATTGGTGTCCTATATTTCTGCATTAATTATCCTATTCCCATAATTTTTTGTTTTAACCCGTTTGAATTAAAATTCAAAATTAAAAAAGTCAACCGGTTAGACATATAGTAGTAGTGTTTATTGGATTATATTTCTATTAAATCAAACAATTTAGTGATTTGCTACCAATTTTTATGTTTATTTATTATATTTCAATTAAATCAAATAATTTACTACCAATTAAAAAAAATGTTAGACAAAACACTATATTTTTTTTTGATAGTTTATTTGACAATTGATAGTAACTTTTATTTTAGTTTATTATTGATAAATATAATAAGTTAAATTTTGTGATTATTTATTTTAGATCATACGAAATATTAAAAAACTATCTACTCAAGTTACGGTGATTATTTGAACTTGCAATGCTCAGTCCTAATTCATATTTTCATTCGACTATTGCATAACTAAATTATTGAAAAAAATTATAAATACTTATTTTTTTAATTATATATAGAAATTATTTATTTTGTATCAATCATTTAAATATAGGTTTATAATTTCCTTCAAGTTATCAAACATCTAAAAATATTATAGTAAAAAAAAATTAAAGAATTAAAATCAACTAACAAAAGAATATTAATAAAATTATCGATAATTAAGTGGGGTTTATCATTGTTAATTTGAATGGAGTAGAACAAGCAATCTCATAAATTAAAGATTGTAACAAATTTTCTAATATTAAATATATATTTACTATGTCTAATAATTTTATTTACATTCTTCGATAAAGATCCATAATACATTAGAACATACTTGTTACAAAATATTTGAGTAAAGAATGTTAAGAGAAAATAAAAACGGTATACTTCAAAAGTTAGTACACAAAAATAAACTTTACAATTATGTGTGATTAAATATTGCAAGAAGATTAGTTTCTTGAAAGAAATAATTTCTTATTTATGCAAAAAGTTTCAGTTTCAGTTTCTTGCAATTTATGTATGTATTGCAAAAAGTTTCGATTTCTTGCAAGAATATTAAAAAAATTATGTGTGATTAAATAATTTCTTGCGATTTATGTCTGTGTGATTCAATTTCTTGCAAATAAAATTAGTTTTCTACTCTCAATGGATATATGATTAAATTTATGCAACATATAAGTATAATATAAATTTGTGAAATTACAATTATATATAGTACTATAATAAAATGAAATGAAGAATATAATTATAATATATCTTAAAAATGAAAAATTACACAAAAAGAAAACAATTAAAAATATTACATTTGATATGTTTTTGCTTAAATTTTATGTTTTTGCTTAAATTTTAATTTGAATTTAATATCAAATATTATTCTTAATTAACATTTGATACGTTGTAAATGTTTCTATTAAAAATCGAGTATATAAATAAAACTTTAATTAGAATTGTAAAAAAAAACTGAATTTTTAGTAATTCAATTTGTGATACGATTCGATTTTTAATGAGTTTGTATTCAAATATTTTCAATTATGAATATGAATATTTTTTGTGTTTAAATATTTTCATTATAATTTTTTTTTAAACGCAGTCAATTCACACCTTATCAAAACCCAATAAAGCTATTGGAAGATTTCTCAAATCATAAAAAAGTGAATCAAAAATAAAATAAAATTAGTTTTTCATTCAAATCATAAAAAAAGTGAATCAAAAATAAAATAAAATTGTAAATTCAAATGAATTGTAATTTAATTAGAATAGATAATAAATTGTTAATCTAGTTTATAAATTTAATCTTGATCGGTTAGTTACTAACTTATTTTTTTGAAATTTATTTATTTTTTATTTAAAAATGAGAAATTCTTTTAAAATCATATCAAGTTATCTATATAATTTTTAAGACGGTAATTACAGTATAATACAATTTTATTACAAACATATTTTTGATTTTTATTACTAAAATTTTAATTAGTTTTTTTTAAGAAGATAAAGTCAAAGGAATTTGTTTAGGGAAGACAGAAAGACATTATTAATATGCTCTTTAAAATTTTGTTGGAATTTACAAAATCATTTAATGCGTTTGGAAAAATGGACAAAGACTTAATAACCTTTTTGAAATATAATCAGGCTTAAACTGAATAATTAAATAAATAAAAATTTATTAATTAACTTTAATAAAGGTTAAATAGGTAATTACACACAAATAATTTGATTTCTGGATATCCAGATTCTGGATATCAATGTTTATCCTTGTTAAATTTAGATCAATTGAAACATTTCGGGTTCGAACCTTAAACTACTCGATCTTCATTCAAATATTCAGCTAACTGAACTAACAACCCTTGACGATTATTTCCGATTTGATAGGTTTGATGCATCTTTTTTCCCGTGATTTTTCCGTATTTTGAGTTTCGACGTAAATTTGTTAATTCATCTTTCGTTTATCTTTTATTCGTCATCTCATTTATATTTAGAGAGTCGTGAGGGTTTTAGTTTTCAATAATCGCATTAAGTGGTATCAGAGCCTTGTTTGAGGTTCTTTGGCGTGAATATCACAACAATTGGTATCAGAAAATGGTAAAAAGCTAACAAGTGGTATTAGAGCTAGTTACGATGCTGTGACCTGATATCAAGAGCTTTGGTTGGGGATCCCGGACGCGGAATCCACTTTCACGAGGCGAGCGTTGCGACTATTGGTGTTTCTAGATCCAGGTGGAGCTCGAGAATATTTTGAGAGATGGCGACGAAGGTTGATAATTCAGTGTTAGATCGAAACATGCAGTTGTCTACATAGCAGTTCAAGGTGAAGTTGGTTCAGTACGTGGTTCTAATTCACAGGGGCGAACTCAGGATTTTAGTTGAGGGGGGGTCAAAATTGGACCAAAATTTAAAAATAGTGTTCGACGTTAATCATGAATTTTTTTTACTCATGTTCGGGATCTTACAACATTTTGCATTTTTTCGATATTTCACAAGATAAATCTTTTACGATAAAGATAGTTTTCATACTTTTATTATTACCATCTTATACGTTTATTTACATATTATGTCTTTTTTTTTTAACACTCATTATTATTTATTACATAATTTTTTTTCAAATATAAAAAATAAATATCACAATAAAATAATTATTTAAATTAAAAGTATCATTAAGATATTTAAAAAAAGTAATTTAGAAAAAATAAAATTGATAAAGAACGTTAATTTCAAACAATTAATTAACAATAAAATTAAAATATATTAAAATAATTAATTAACAATATTTTTTTTATAATTAAAAAGAGAGAATGCTCAATTAATCATCAATAGTTTTATATAAAAAATCAAGCTAAAACGATTAACTTGTTGGACAATTAACTATTCGATTCAAAATTAAATTTTAATTTTCATTAATGATCTTGCCCTTATAATCTTGCCCTTAATTAAATATATAGCAGTAATTTTTTTGAGGGTGGGCCATGTATATACCGTAGTGGAAATATATATACTAAGCCCATATATATAGGCAGTAAAACAAAAAGTTCAGGGGGGGCCGAGGCCCACGCTGGGCCTAATGTGGGTCCGCCCTTGCTAATTCAAACATGTACCTTGTTGATGCGTTGTTGGGGCATGGACAAAATGTCAAGCACGATAGAGTCATAAGAGAAGGTACGGAAGAATAGAAAGGTGAGAAGTATCATTGCACTTTATCCCTTTCGGTCATTTATTTCATTTGGTCGCGGCTTTGCGTTCGAGCTACGGAGACGATGAATGAAGTTTTGAGTGGTGAAAATCTAGGGAATGTTTTTAATGTACAAGGTGGGGCATGAGAGAAGAAATTCCAAATGATTTATCACTACTGCAAGAAAAAAGTTCACATGCATGAGAGGGACTGTCAAACCCTGGAGAATCGAATAAAGGAATCGAACGTGGCCGATTTCGGAGAATGAGGTTTCACCGATAGAAAACTCTTGATTGACTCTGATTTGAGGAACGAGTGAGGAGTGAATCTTGGATTCTGGATGTTAGTATGATCATATGTATCGAAACATGAATTTATAATTTGACACGTTTAATAAGACGGTCGATGGAACAGGTTGATGGAACAAGAATATATAAAATTTTATTTTATTTTCTCTAAACATTACTCTTTTCCTAATTATCCCCAAGAAAAAATAACACATCGCTAAATCATTAAATTACTCATATATTAAAAAATAACTTCAATGTCAATAGAATAAAAGTAAAGATAGATTCGTTTTATTAAAATCAAATAAGCATAATATAGAGGATCAGTGCGTAATAAATTATCATTCGAATTTACACATATGCCCCTATTGTAACTATTTTAATTTAATTAATTAAGGAGAAAACAAGTAATAATTAATTATTGATATGCATGCATGGAATTGAAATTACGTGCACGAAACATATATTAATTTCTACTACAACTAGCTACTAATATCTTAAATTATTACTTTTCTTATTTTTTTTCCAGGTATTATATTTATAATTTTTATTTTCATGATTTCCTTTTCATTTTAAGCATTTAATTCAAATTCAAAATAAAAAGTAAAATTATAATAAAAATCAAAAATTTAATTGTATTTGGAAAGAATTATAATTTGTAAAATATTAAAATAAATTATATATATATATATATATATATATTATAAACACATTAATTATATTTTTTAATATAATTAAATAATTTTAATTTAATGCATAACAGTATTAATTATATATAAAATGAAAGATGATCAAATTAAAAATTAATTATTAATTATTAAAAAGTCTTCCTAAGAAGATGAAAATATTGCACACCTTTTTTTATTGTCGAAAGTCAAACCAAGTTTGGAAACACTGTTATTCCTGACTTTTCGTCTCCACAGTGTTATTCCTGACTTTTCGTCTCCACAGCATTGCCGAACAGGCCGGCGGCTCACTTTTTGCAACATTTGGGAGTTTGGAGTAAAAAACGTTCGACGAAAATTCTTGTGTGTATTTGATCTTGTGTGTTTTGCTTCATTTGGAAAGCAATAAATTTTCGTCTTGTTGAAGGCCTTGAAACAACTTTCGAAAAAATATTTGAAGAATTAGCTAGTTAAAGCTAAGTCTTGAAGTCAATTTTCTTTAAAAAGTTGCATTAATCATATTTGAAGATTAGCTAGTTAAAGCTAAGTCTTGAAGTCAATTTTCTTTACAAAGTTGCATTAATCGTAATTTTTTATTTAACAATTGGTGTTGTAATCCTAGATTGTATTTTAAATAGACGGACTCCTTTTCTTTTGAGTACTTATAGAACTCGTTTTTAATATATTTATTTTTCCAAAAAAAAAAAAGTCTTTTTCTAAAAATTTATATGTATTTCATAATTATAAAACTAAACATTATTATTTATTTTTTTATCTTACAAATATCATAATTGAGAAATTATTATTTAGTAACCCTGTACACCACGTTAATTGGTGATGTGGTGATCATATAACTTTAAAAATAAAATACATGAAAATCTTTAATATTTTTAAATCCAATTAAATGATGAATAACATAAAATAAAAATAAAAATAAATTAAAAACGCCAAAACACATGAAATCATCCCCAAATTTTGAAGCTAAGAATTCAAGATACATGGACAACAAACATTCTTAATTATTTCATATAATTAATACAGTATTGATTTTTTTCAATTGATTAATTCACATGCATGCATGGAATTACATACACAAAACATTTATTTTTCTACTACTACTTATGAGACAATTTTTTTGCAATGACTATAATAGCCTCGGCGGCGACCCTCACCGTGTCGCCTAACAAGTGAACCGGCGAGGTGCCGGTGAATAGATCCTCACACTGGTCAACATCTCTAAAACCGGAACCACGTTCGGCACCACCTGGTCCCACTGCCCGAATACTTTCGCCACTTGGCGTGCATCGGTTAGCGTCTCGAACGCTCGTAGAGCTTCTCTCACTGGATGAAAAAGGGCCGCAAGTCGGGCCTTGGCGACGAAACTGTTAAGTATCACACATCGGTTGGATATAAATTCTAAAGCTCATATATAAGCTGAACAACCTTAATACCTTAATAAGGCCTTTTAAGGTGTTATTGACCCAACTTTGACAGAAACCGTAAGCCGTAGAAACTTACGTTGGCATGTAAGCGAGCCTCTTACCCCTGTTTCGAGGCCCGTTAACCCCAAACCCTGAAGGTCGCTCGTGTGGGACCCGGTCCCGCCTCGACGCAACGCTCCGGGTTTTTTGTTTGACGGCAGACGTCATCCACCATGGAACCATTTGTCGCGACGATTTATATAATGAGAAGAGTGTAGAAGATGATTATGAAGCTGGTGATTGACATTGCTTGAAATTTGTTTTGGAGGCAATGGGGATTGGATTTTATTTATATACTAGTATAGTAGAATAGTTGTACTTGTAATAGCATGAGTAATATATGGAGTATTATAATAATATTATGTTTTATAGCTTTATATTACAGAGATAATCATCTTTTGATGAGATTTCAAACAAGCAATTTAGAATAAATTTCTACGTCCTAAAATAAACTACGTACTAGTCAACAAAAATACTTTATTAGTATCAAAAAAGTAAATTCTATTACAAACCTTCATCATAAATAAAATTATTCGGCATTAGTTTATTATATCAAGATACAATCAAAAGAATCAATTAATAAAATAAATAAATTAAGAATAAGAATTGTTTATTTTTTTCATTCATTGCACTAAACAAAATATAATAACTACTAAAACAAAAAAGTAGTAAAATTAATTAATTCTTGTATCAAAAAATAATTAAATAACAAAAAATGAAGTTATTAAAAATATAAATGATCAAATTCATGAATTATTAAAGAAAATTTTATTTGATGTTATTCATTACTAAACAAATTAGTCCATTGTAATTAAAATAAATTATTTATTAGAAAATAAATTAAAGTAGAAATTTCATGTTATAAAACCAAAACAAGGGTAATTAGTTAGGAAAAGCTAATTTACATAAAGAACTATATTAAAAAAATAAATTAAATGTCAAAAAGAATAAAAGTAGAGATAAAATTCATGTTTTATTAAAATCAAATAAGCAAAATCTAGAGGACCAGTAATAAATCATCATGCGAATTTACACATATGCCCCTATTGTAGCTATTTTGATTTAATTAATTAGAGTATATAATGTTAATTACAATTTCTACATGCATGTCATAGAATTGTATTTAGGTACATAATTTGAGTAAGAGAATTTAAAAAGTATCAAATATTAGATACTAAGTACAATTTATGATGTTGACTCATTTTTATATGTTTTTATTTTTTTTATTATTTATTTTAATATATATATATATATATATATATATATATATATATATATATATAAAATAAAAATATTTATATGAGACCTACAAAAATAAAATTGTATCTTGCATTATTGGGTGGTACACCAATTTGTACCTATTTACATTTACATCATCGGAGATGCTCTTATTAAGGAACAATTAATTAATAACAATGCATGCATGAAATTGAAATTACACACACAAAACACATATATAGGAGTATTGACAGAGTGAATATGAAATCACCGATAATTGGTAAGTATGCAAATACTCATTTATAGTGTTACAATAGAATCTCATAATTAAAGTAAAGATAAACGTAAATCAAGTAATATATATTATCCTAAATATAAAAATATATTTTATTATTATAATCAAATCAATATGATTTGATTATATTTATTTCCTTAACAAGTATTATTACTAGCTACCCCGAGTGATGATTCTTGCAACAACTGCAACGGCCTCGGCGGCGACCCTCACCCTATCGCCTAACAGTTTGACCGGCGAGGATCCGGTGAATAGATCCTCGCACTGGTCAACATCTCCGAGAACCGGGACGACGTTGGGATCCACCTGGTCCCACCGGCCGAATTGTCTCGCGGCTTGCCGTGCAGCGAATATCGTTTCGTAGGCGTCTTGGTAGAGCTTCTCGCACTGGCTGAAGAGGGGGATCAAATCGGTCCTCGGAGACAAAACCAAAAGCTTTTGAAATTTACGTTGGCAGTTGAGGGCCCCACTTACCCCAGTTTCCAACCCCGCGAGGCCCAAGCCCGGAAGGTCGCTATTTTCGGACCCGGGCCCGCCTAATGCCTCGACGCAACAATCCGGGTTTTTGGTCTGGCAGCAGACGTCGTCTACAGCGGAACCGTTTGTCGCGACGATTGATGATATAGCCACAAGAGTGTAGAAGATGATCATGCAGCTGCTAATTGCCATACTGTTAGATTGGTATATACTGTAGTATCAAATTTGATGGTATATATATATATGTTGAATGAACGTTAGTTAAATGAGAGATATGAAGTTGGTCAAAATAAAAATAAAGGATAATAAAGACTAATGGTGGGTGTTACATGCGTTATGTTTTTAGAATTAATAGTATACGTTATGCTTTAAACTAGTCAACAAATTAACTTTTTATCAAAAAATAAATTAAATGACAAAAACTTAGATGTTACGACTTACAAACACGTATTAAAAAATCTTTTTGTAAGTATTAAAAAACCTTTTTAAAATTAAATCTTTTAATTATAATTTAATGTACAATTAAAAATCTAACCTCTTACAATATACTACTACGATTAATGGGACTCTTCAAAATTATAATTTTGCTCTAAAAAGTAATTATTAATATATAAACATCCTAAATATATTTTTAAGAAATGAATAATGCAAGTGTCCTAAATTATAAAGTGTATGGTATTTAAAAAAAAAATCATAAATCAAAATACCCAAAAGCTAAAAATACCAAACAATAGTACAAAATTAATATTATAAGATGCTAATTCATTTTTATTAATCCAATTAATTTATCATGGGAATTTGCACATATGCCCCTATAATAGCTACGAATTACAGAATGCCTCTTCTTCATATTGCAAATTTGCAGACACTCTGAAACACACTCTTCTTATCCGATAGAAAGAAGAAGAAATACTGTAATGTCTTCTGCAACTGCTTCGGGCTTTTCATGGATCCAAACCGCCGCCTTTCATCATCCAAAACCCCAAGTCAAATCCACTCAATTGTTCGCACGAAAATTCAAAGCCCGATTTTCCTCTTCCGAAATCCATCACCTCTCTCCCTCGATTTCAGACCCATCGAACGATAAAACACATCACCATCTGGCAGTAGTTTTGCTCGATTTGGACCCCGCCACGGCGAAGCTCGCGATCGGGATTTTGGGCCCGTTTCTATCCGCATTCGGGTTTCTCTTCGTCTTGAGAATAGTGATGTCCTGGTACCCTAAACTGCCGGTCGACAAGTTCCCGTACGTGATAGCTTACGCGCCGACGGAGCCGCTGCTTGCTCAGACGAGGAAGCTGATACCGCCGCTCGGCGGAGTTGATGTTACCCCTGTCGTGTGGTTCGGTTTGCTTAGTTTTCTCAACGAGATATTGGTGGGCCCGCAGGGCCTTCTTGTTCTTTTGTCTCAGCAAGTTTAGGATATTTTATGTTTTATGGAATGAATGAATATTTTTGATGCTCTGTATTGTATTGCATTTGAGATTGATTTATATGTTGGAAAATCGAGTGTCGATAGAGAGCTTCAATTTGATATATCATAAGCCTCTCGAAAATGTGAAAGGTGAAGTGGGTATACATTCGAACCAAGCATTCAAGCTTGAGGAGTTTTGCATTCGATTAATCGAGTCGAGCTCTATGTTTTGCAAGAACTTCTATGGTTTACTATCATTGAGGGGTAGTTTTTCACTTTTTTGAAGTCATGGAATCATGTTCTAACTGAAATTGTTTACCCAAGGAAAAACGAAGGCCATCGCTTCCCTGTCTTGTTATTACTTATTAGTAGAAAGCTTTATACTACTACCATTTAGGAAGCATTTCTATGCTGATAAATTGAGTATAATTTTGTTATTCATCGATGGATCTTGAGTCGGATCTTGAGTCGAGTATCAAATAATCTATTACAGTTTCAACAATCAGTAGCCAGATAAATCAAAGGGGTTTCAAAGAAAACAGAATACTCGGTGATGAATGAAAAAAAAACAATAAAGATCCAATTCAGGTTTCCTTAGGCTTAGGTTTATGATACAGTTTTTCTACTAGCTGATCAATAAGAGTAATTGACATCAAAAGGTAATGCTTTGTATTGTTGCAATGAATTCTACTACAAAATTACACCAAAAACATAAAGCAGGTGAAAACAACTGACTGAATCTGTAGCTACACTAATAGCTACACTAATCACCACTCCATAAATACATCGATGCTGGTCGACTAGTTGATTCATAGAAAGTCCTCAGATTTTGGATTCAGACGATTCTAGTGATACCTTCTAGTAATACCGGGCTTCGCTTTACTTCCAAAATACATGGAACAGAATAAGATTATGGTGTGAAATGATCGACGTCCCTGGCAAATCTAATCCCACGAAGAAGACTCTTGGCAGTTTCCTTCTCCTACAAACAGGATTAGCACGATGTAAGAACTTACTACTACCATATTTTTAAAAGGGTTGAAAAACAAATAATACCATTAATATAAATTAGGCTTAAACTAACTACAGAGACAGTGATGACAAAACTGCATCACCTAAATAAATTGTAAGATACACGATTCAATTCAAGAAGGCTTACCGGCCCGGTGTAGTCAAGCAGACGTGTACAGTAAACCTCGGCCTCATCAAACTTCCTCAGAGTCTTACAATGTTGGGCCAAAAACATCAAGGCCTCCACCATGTTGGGCCCTTCCCTCTCCTCTTCCTCCATCCTCTCCAGATCCTTCCTATAGTAAAAAGCTGCTTCTTCGGCCCGTCCCAACTCCGAATGAAGCTTTGCCAACTGGTGCAAGGCAATAGCTTCCCTGTCATTACAATTCGCAGCCCGTTCATAACACTTAACTGCCTCCTCAAGCATATGAAGCTGCTCGGTCTCGTAACACTGAGCCATAGCAATCCACAGCCGAGAATCATTCGGCTGCAAAAATACCGACTTTTTAAAATAATGAAGAGCGTAAAATGGCATCCCCATCATTTCGTAAGCCTGTCCCAACCCATACCAGGCCCGATAATCACAAGAGTTAATATCCACGGCCCGTCTATAGGCATCCACGGCAGCTGACGTGTTTTTCATTTCGACATACTCATGGCCCATGAGCGTCCACGCGGATAAGTAATTCTTATTCAATTTAAGCGCCCTCCGGAAATACGTAACGGATTTTTCATGCTGCCCTTTTAAACTGTAGTAGTTTCCGACTATGCAGCACGACTCAGGTCGGTATTTATCCGTTAGAAAAACACGGTGGGCCAGATAACTTAAAGCCGAAAAGCATTCTTTAGCATAAAGAACATTAGAGTACATGTCCATGTCCTCAATTCTGTATGGGTCATTTCGGAGAAGCTCCTCGAATATAACCTCTACTTGCTCGAACTCTCTAAGATTATATTGTGACTTAGCAATTTGGGCCTTGATGTAATTGCTGAATGTGAAAGTCCCCTGTAGGTATTCGTATTTCGCTAAGGACTCGACATGCATGCGGAGTTCTTGATAAGCACTTGCAAGGAAGAAGTCTTTCATCCAGTGATTGTTAAGGTTCAGAGAGTTTAGTGTCTCGGCTGTGGTGCATAGTGTTTGGAGCTCGGACCAAGCACTCCAGTTGTAAGGATAGGTGTTTACGGATTCCACCAGGACGGACCTTGCTAGGTTCTCGCTGCCTTTCTCCTTGAGGACAAGGCCATAAACGTAAAGAGCAAAAGGGTCGATTGAACCATTCTTGCGTAGGATTGATAGTTCTCTCTCTAGGGAAACAAGCTCTCTGTTCACGGCCTCACTTTTTCCTAAGGGCCCCTCAAGTTCTACTGTCTCTTCTTCTTTTCGCTTTTCTCCAGCCTTATCAAAGAGAAAAAACAGTTGAAATGAGTTTTAGTTAAGTATATAAAAAATGTGGGTTTTCAATTGAATGAGTCAAGTAACACATATATTGCAAAACAAATGTATAATATAGTCAATGTTTGGTGTTATATTACTGTTGAGGAAAGTGCAAAATAAAAGGCTGTGAAAGTTGAACTTTCATTATGTCAAAATCCACCCAGCAAGGCATGTATTTGTTAATATAAATTTCAATAATCGTACTAACTGATTCTACTTGTGAATGTTCCCATTGAATTTTAAATTTTTAATTGAACCGTTCCAGAAGCCCAATACTCAGACAAGAGTATGTCATATAGATACTTCAGTTTAACCTCAATACGTGTAGTCATGTTACTACTTACTATAAACCAGTTCTATGAGTTATCGCCTTATCGGTTAATAAAAAAAACTCTGTTTGGTTACATCAATTAGAAGAAATTATATTATCAAGCATTTTGCATTTATTATCCTTCTTAAAACATTTTGTGCAATCGGATATAGAATCACTCTATATCTAGTCCAGATTCATTTATTTCTCATAAAACTCGATAAATCCATGTCAACCATTTCATTCACTTTGGAACAGTCCTGATTTTCTCTCCCACTCTAATGAAGAATAAGGAAGGGGGAAAATTTATGATATATATTTTGGAAAAAAATGAAAGAAGTTAAATGTTAATAACCCAGTAAACTGTTGCAACCTTTAGACCAATAAAACAATTTTCAATCTCTAGCTCTTGATTAAATCATCATATTCTTAATCTTCAACTATAGCTCTCTATTTGATAATGAGAAATTAATTGATTGAAAAGCTTGATTAAAAATATATGAAACTGTGGAAACCTCAAACTAAATACGCCAAAAAGTTAATTACGACAACGCTCTCTAAGCAATTACTATTTTCTCATGTATTTAACAAATAGAATTAATAGTGATAACCTGATACTAATATATATCTAAATGTTTGTCCAAGTTTCATACTAAGCAACCTTCATAATCTGTCATTCTGTCTACAGAAAACAGAAGCATGAAATCATAAGGATAACAACTATAATTTGTGGCTGCAATTAAGGAGATAAATGAGAACAAGTCCCAAAGGCTCTGATTCGAATGATAGAATATTAGAAAAAAATGAAGAATCTATCATTTTGTCAATTTTTCGATAGTAAAAGACAAGATATTTTCTAATAATAATAATTGAATTTTCTACGGAGTTGCAGTTCTTCAATTGAAATGAAGATTTTTTGTCTCTGTAAGAGTCTGTATTTTATAGCTTCTCAAGTTCATTTTGCCTAAAATCCCAAACAACCCAGATTTAGAAAAATGTGGACTAAGCATCAGAAGGACCACCACTTATGCAGACTAAAAGGGTGGGTTTTGCTCAAGAAAGACACACACACACATTGCTTCGGTTGTGGTATATAATGCAAATTATCATTTCCAAGATTCAGATTCTTTCTCTCGTTAAATATAATATCTAAAATTTCATTTGTAAACTAATAGTTTACATCAACCCCACGGTTCCAAACACGATGCAACACTAACCTTCTGGCTTAAAATTTCAGAAAATTTTGAGCATCCATTAAAGAGACAACCAACAAATAATCATCAAAATAGGAAATAGCTAAAAAGAAAATTCTAGAAACCAACCAGATAAAGCGAATAACACCGCAAAAATACGGCTTTCTTGCTCGTCTGATCCCGGAGCACATGGGCAGCCCTCCTATACTCTCTGCAATCAAAGTAAGACTTGGCCAGCAAATAAGAATCCGTATCCATCATGTCAAGTTCGTACTCATCGGGACCAATCAGGGATGGCGTATTGACGTAGGAGACACCTCCGGAGGGGGTGCCGGAAGCATCGGCGGGGGTGGCGGTTCGGAATCGACGGCGAATGGAGGAGCTGCCGCGCTGGAATCGAGTTTGGGAAGGGGGATGCTTCGAGGGGTCTTGCTCTATTCCCATTAATTGCTCCGCTGCCCTTCATAGATGAAATCTTGAAAAATCAGCACCAAGAAATGGGGATATTTAGGAAGAAAGAAATAAAGATGGGATTTTTTAGGGTTTACCATTTGGCGGCGGAGTATAGTCCGCGGTCGCTGAGGTGGCTGACGGCGGAGCGGAGCTCAGTTCTGCAGGTTTCTCTGGAAGCCATTTATTCACAGATTAATTAATTCGCGTATGACTTTCCCGTCCTTGTAATTTAATTGGTTTGATGTGTATGTAGGGTTTTCGTGGAGGTGTGATTGAAACTGAATTGGAGGAAATTGGGGATTAGGGTTTTTTTACCGGGCAAACGCGCCGTTGAGGATATTTAAAGTTTTGAACTTTGAACTAGAAAACTACCACTGCCTCGACTGCCAGTAAGGATTATTCGGTGGCTAAAAAACTAACTTTCTAAAATTAAAGTTGTTGCACATAATTTATAAAGTTCAATACAAACATCCTCAATTCGAGTGTTTAACGTGCTAACAACCCTCAACTAATTTTATTTGGTTGGTAAACTACATATTTCCCTCATATTTTTAACTTTATAAACAGTTGATTAAATTTAACACAGTGCTCATTCACATTAAACTTAAATATAAAAAAATCTTGCAATGTTAAATATTCTTTTGATTCGTGTAGATAATGATCAACTATTCGCGCAGGTTGTAAAAATGGTATTTCTGGGTACATTCACTAACTTTTAGATAGAGCATTCTTGTATGGCACTTAGACATGCAATTATAATTGGCATATATTACAGACTTACAGTATATGATACTTTCATACTACTATATTTGTAACGCTTCGGGCCTTTACTAGTTGTGATTCAACTCGTATGAGTCTGTTAGGTTATTAAAATTGTTTTTTCAAAGTGATATCGTGATACAATTATTTCAGCGCTTTATCCTTATTTGTGCTCATTTTAAACACTTTTTAATGTTCAACTTTAGCAATGTATGAAAAAAAATTATTACTATACATTTGTCTCAATTAATTATACACTTGTTTTTTTTAATTAAAAAAAAAGTAATTAGTTTAGACTATAGTAGTACATTTTATTAGTAGAATAAAATATTTAATTTTTTTAAAATGTTATAATAGAATAGAATGTATGGAAATAATTTGACAATTTTCAATTCAATGAATATTTAAATACATCATGATCCAAAAGCATACCCTAAAATCAAGCTAAATCATAATCATTTCTTCACGTTCAAATCCAAATCACACAAGTCCATTCAAAATTTCAAACATTCTCTTTTTCTTGTTATCTTCTATTGTTATCCATAGAAAATCAAGAAAATCAACTTCAACATGAATAAATATTTATTAAATTATTATTTCCCCAATTGTTTTTCAAAGGGGTTGTTAATGTAACGATCTCCCTAATTCCAACACAAATTTTCCCTCTCAATTCAGCCATTCCACAATTAGGGCGGCACCAATTTAATTAATTAAAAAAAGCGGCAAAAGCAGATCCAGACACGTGATTAGTAAACTAATTAACGCCGTCAGATACTCAGATTCCCTGCAAAACCCACTCCCCAATTCCCAATTCCACCCCTCGCCCGTACGCCAACTCCGACGTCTCTGCCGAGGTCAATCCGGTAATTCCCCCTCCCTCAGGCGCGTATCCCGAGCAGATTCAAACTCCCGCGTGTAGCTCCTTTTCAAACATTCGAATTCCCTCCCAAATCAATTGTACCGATTTTCAACAAAACCCTTATCCCCGCCATTGTCAACAGACCCCTTCTTAACGGTCTCCGCCCACACACACAGACACACGCCGGTGCGTGTGATTTTTTTCTACCGATTTACAGCCGCTGGATCGAAATGGCTTCTCCTATAGCGTATGTCGCAGCTACGGATTCTGGATCTAAAGAGACGCCCTACTGCCGCAAACAGAAATCATTGGGGCTCTTATGCTCAAAGTATGTTTTTTTTGGTTTAGTTAGGAACCCTAATTTTGCGCAGGGGAGTGGTAAAGAGATTTACGAGTTTTTTTTTTTAATTTACTGTGCACAGTTTCTTGAGCTTGTATAATCGAGAAGGGATCGATTCAATTGGGCTCGATGATGCAGCCTCAAAATTAGGTACCATTTTGAATTTTATTTAATTTTCAAAGTATTGATTTGGTTATTAATTTGGAAGAAATTGATCTGTAGGAGTGGAAAGGAGGCGGATCTATGATATTGTGAATGTTTTGGAAAGCGTCGGTGTAAGAATTTCTGAATTTGTGTGAACTATTTTGTCGTGTGTGATTGTGAATTGAAGGAATCTGCAATTCATTTTTGAGCTGATTGTAGTTAGGGCTTCTGTGTATCTTGATTTCAGATCTTGTCGCGGAAAGCGAAAAATAGATATACTTGGAAAGGGTTCGGAGCGATCCCTAATGCTTTAGAAGCCCTGAAGGTAGCATAATGTAGTTTTTTGAAATTCTTATAAATGTTGAAAAATTAATCTAACATGATTTTTATAACATGATTTTTTTCTCTTTCATTTTCAAATAATTTATTTCTGAATTCTTACATTTTTATATATGCAATAATTGTACAGAAGGAGGGTTTAAGGGAGAATGGCCCAGCTGATGCAAGTTGCTGTGAGAAAGTAAGTTGACATTCACATAATTTCAACATTTTAATTCAGATGAACGTAGATGAATTAGGGTTGCAAGATTCCTAAAATTTCCTATTAGACGCACAATCATAATAACCATTGTTTTTTTTAATATCAGGTT
The DNA here is from genome assembly GCA_954870475.1 of Euphrasia confusa. NCBI lineage: Eukaryota > Viridiplantae > Streptophyta > Magnoliopsida > Lamiales > Orobanchaceae > Euphrasia > Euphrasia confusa. The sequence continues at coordinate 3,420,576 of OX940970.1, forward strand.
TCAGATGATGAAGAAGATGAGATGTCGGATATGAACAGTTTAAGTCAAAAATCAGATTCCAGTTCTGTTCCGATATACAGTTTAAGTCAAAAATCAGATTCTAGTTCTGTTCCAAAATACAGTTTGAGTCAAGTATCTGATTCAAGTTCTGTTCCAAAATTCTCCATGTCATCCAAATCAGGTATTAATCTTATTCAGTCTTTATAGCTCAATCGCCTTGCTTATCGTCTTTTAAAAAAAATATATTATTATCACTCATATTTCCCCATATCTTTTCATTTATAGGTGACAACAGGAAGGAAAAATCTCTTGGTCTTCTTACCCAGAACTTTGTTAAGCTGTTCCTGTGCACTGATGTAAGTGTATATTCAGACTATCAGTCAATGTGAACATCTGTTAAATTTAAAATTTTAATTATTACATCGACAACGTGAAAAAACAATTTCTCCCTTTCCAGATGGATATGATTTCTCTTGATGATGCTGCAAAGCTCTTGCTTGGCGATGGGAAGCATACATCAATGACTACTAGAAGTAACGTGCCTATACAAAATAGAAATAATAATCTGTGTGTATGATTGCTGAAATGAAAGATACATAGGTACATTTGTTAACACTGTTATGCATTTTTGCAGCAAAAGTCAGAAGGCTGTATGATATTGCCAATGTGTTGTCTTCCATGAAATTTATCGAGAAGGTTAGTCACCTTATAGAGAAACACTGAAATTAAATTCTAGTAATACTTTTAAATCTTTGAATATAATTTCCTGAATTATATATGCAGACTCATCACCCTGAGACAAGAAAGCCAGCTTTCAGATGGTTGGGCCTGACTGGTAAACTGGAAACAGGAACTACTTATTCCATGGGTTTAACTGAGTCCAAGAAGAGGGTGTTCGGGACTGATCTCACTAATACTTCTGCAAAGAGGTTTAAGGTGGATGAAGATGCAAGCAATCATCATGCCTTGAAGCCACATAATACAATCCGAGTTAAGAAGGAGACAGAAAGTGACGACGAAAGACCAAGAATGGGTTTTAGAAGTTACCATTATGGCCCTTTTGCACCTACAAATGTGCCCAAAGTTGGAGTTGCTCATGACGATAGAGGAAAACAAGTTGTTGATTGGGAAAGCCTGGCCTCTGCTTACAGGCCTCAGTATCATAATCAAGGTACCTTTCTTTTGGAAGTTTATTTATTACTATATGTTAGTGGAACATTTGTTCTTACATTATGAGTTTTTTTTTTCTCGATGCACGGCTGAAAAACATTTATTTATTTCTAAGTCTTGCACTGGTAATACCAAGAAGCAACCTTAAACCTATCAAATGTAGATTTTGACCAGTTTATCCTCAGCAGCCCAAATCGCAGTTTTTTAAATTGCTGTTTTTGGAATACTAATAATTTTGACAGGCTTACCGCATAATTTCAAAAAGCATGCAAACTGGGATTCGTTAAAGCGAAAATCTTGTTACTTGACTTTATCTTGTACTGATATTGTTTAATCACAATGATATAAATCTTGTATTTTTTTTATCCTTTCAGCTTTAAGGGATCTGTTTTCACATTATGTTGAAGCATGGAATTCATGGTACTCTGAAGTTGCTGAAAAGAGTCCAGTACAACTCATGTCCTAAAGCAGGCTTGCTTTCTGTTCATAACTCTGTTAAAAGAAACGAAGGAAGCATTGGATACACTTGTTGATTAGAGATGATGGCTCGATTATTTATGGCATGGCTCTCGATGCATTTTCCCCTTCCCTTAATACAATCTGGACCTCACATGATTTGACTAGGATCCACATTGGCATACCTAATCCATTTTTTTTAATGGAAACAATGTAAAATCAATAGAAGGTTAATGATTACAGGAATTTGGCATGATGCAGTTTCCTTGTTTACATGTTGAAAATCTCTCTTATCTTGATACATCATTACATTGTATCAGATTATTCTTGACTGGTAGCAGTCAGTTTTGTCCTTGGTCAGACACTAATGTAAAAAGAGATTGAAAATTTTATACTTATTACTACTGCAACTTTGTTATTGTATTGCACTGTTTGTGAAGTCCAAAAAAGTGATTGTAGGCCTCTGATTGGAAATTTACATGTATAGAAAGCACACATGAATAATGTAGAAATACATCACAATACCGTCCAATTATATATTATTGTCATTACATCAGTGGAAAGATTATTATCTACATCAATGGTCTGCCATTCTTAAAAACAATTGCAGTCCCGATGTGCAAGATTTTTAACTTGAACCCCTGAATTTACTGTTCAGGATGACCCTCGGCGAGCTCCATCAGCACTACTGCACCAGCCACCAGGTTTGTAGTTATTGCTGAAGCAATTGTAGTTATTGCTAGAAATCTCACCTAGTTTTGTAGAGTTTTTTTTTGTTTTTTTTATATACAGTATGATATAATCAAATACACTTGATAGACAAAAAAACCAATATTTGAAAATGTTTATATTTTTCATATTTCTCCAATCTAATACTCTGAGCAATAATTCATTTAAGAAAATAAAACTGTTTAATCAGCAAGTAGTTCATTGTTCAACCAATATTTGTGTACACGACATATTTCATTGCCAACCCAGAAGAAACGAATAAAAAAAATCTTTATGTATTCGACCGGCTGAATAGCTCAGTGTTAGTACCATGAAAGAAAACATTTTACATTAATAAGAAAACTATGATTTCATAAGGAGGATGACGTGAATACTGGTAGTCATGGAGACAATCTGCCAATTTTCCATGCTCTCTTTTCATCAATACTTTCTGGAGTGTAAACCAACCTGCCAATGAGATAATACAAGTAGGATACGCTCATCAATAGTGTGATAAGTAATTTTTCATACCGACTGATAAGGCAAAAAAGCGAGTGCACTGCTCAGGACCTAACTACATAGGTAACACTTGCTATATCAAAATTTGATAGGGAAAAAGAAAGATAAGAATGAGTGAGACAACATCCATGCCGGAAATGAATTAAGACTGGTTGACAGTGGACAAAGATCAATCATGATAATGAGCAAAGTAAGAAACACATTTGTAATACGTTACCTGTCATGCAAGCGAGATGGCTGTCCTTGCCAAAACTCAAAAATCTTTGGGGTGAGTCTATATCCTCCCCAGTATTTTGGTTTTGGAATCACACTTCTGCACGGAACATGTATGTTACATTTAAGATCAGAATTATAAAGATGATAATGAGTTAATGACGTCAAATATACTATGCCAATCTGTTTATATTTAAAACCCATTATTGGATTTGACGCTATGGAAGTGGTTGCTCAATTGATAACTACCCTTACTGAACTTGGTTTGCAATGTCAACAAGGACATGCACGCATGCAATAATGAAGCCAGTGAAAAATATTTTCACCTATAGTAAAAATTTATTAATATTAGCAGATCCAGTGGAGACACAAAAAAGAAACAAATGAATTGGCTTACACTCAACTAATAAAACCCAGAACTAGAGAGACTAATCATAACAAGACACTTGGAGGAAATGTCATTCAAATTAGTTATTTAAAATGAATGGGGAAGCATGAATAACTAACCCATCCGAGTATTTAGACTCCAGCTCATCCTGTTGTTGGTACAGAAACTGCCTTCCAGGGATTACAGTACTCTGGAGGAAAACAAGAGATATATATCTCGATGATTGTCATAGACTCATATAGGATGTCTATTAAACAAACATAGTGTGAGACAGTATACATCAAAGAGTGGAAAAAAATTAACCTGTTTGCTAACTATTGCTCCAATCTGGCTCCCTCTAGGACGGCTATGGAAGTACTGTTCAGATTCTTCATCCGATACCTTTTGCACTGACCCTTCAATTCTTACCTAAAGCCACAGATATGAAATGAAAAACCTGTCCTCCAGATAAAGAATGGTTATGAAGTACTTCTTGATAGATCTAAATATTCATGGCACTTAAATAGCTTGATAATAAAATAGAATCGGAAGTACCCAAGGTTTGACCTAATTAAAACAAAAACAGGTAAAATAATAAAAAGTACCACTCAGATTTTAGTTTGTCTCACATTTTCCCCTTTATAAGCAAAAAACATTTCAAACCCCCTAATCACATCTATAACAATATTAGAGTTACCCCTTGATTTTAACACTGAATTAAATTTCAAGGGTTGTTTTGTAATTTTGAATGTTTGATTATTGTTTAATCAGGCCACACTGAAGGGTACTTTTAGTAATAATTCCTTAGAGATAAGCGAGACCTGACGATTCAGAGCATCCCAGTAAAACAGGAGAGCAGCTTCAGGATTCTCTGATAATTGATGAGCCTTTCGGCTTTCATAATTTGTGTACCTTATCAAAAGATAAGACATTTAAGATTAGCAAAAGAAAATATGTTCTGAAAGAAATATGCACACAGCCTACATGAGTGTAAAATAGCAGGCTTTTACCAGACAAAACCATCTTTGTCGAATCCTTTCAGCAATACCATTCTTGACGAGCTGTTACAGAGAATAGTAAAATAAAAATGAATGCTAATTTCAAAATACGAGCTTAATAAAGTTTTAGTTTTGAAGTTTCTAGTGTATAACATCATATCTTGTCATTCTGGTGTATAATAAAGTATCATATTTATAGCAGATATACTGCAAAAGGTTAAATAAGAAGTACCACAAATAAACCCACACAAGAACACCTTAGCGACAAAAATAAAGATTTCTAAGTTAAAATTAGGGGTGGTTACGGAAAGTCCATCGGAAGTTTATTTAATCGCAAAAAACACTTGAGTTTAGAAATTACCAACACCACCTTTAAGTATAACAATATCCCTCTTGCAAGATTGTATAACAATACCACCTTTAAATTACCAAAACCGCCTTTAAGTATAACAAGTATTTTTAGGGTGTGTTGAAATTATCAATATTTTCAAAAATACCACCTGCAAGTTTGTAAAATACTAGAAAAAACCATCAGGACGTAGTTGAAATTTGGAAACATAATAGGAATTCTTTTGTAATTAGATTGAACCTCAAGGGTATATTTTGTAATTCTTGAAAGAATGACAGAGCAATCAAACAAACTGTTTAATTCCATGAATAACATAAGTTGACAGACAAGTTAGGTAGTAAATAAGAAACTTACGGTTTTCCATCCTTTCCGGTTGTGGAGAGGGCCATAGCATTTGGTTCCTTCATGCCTGACGCCATTGCATCATCAAACCATTTCTGGAACTACAGTATTAGAAAATGAATTAAATTTTATGTCACAACTCACAAACAAATAAATGAATGTGCAATAAAAAAATTATCCCATAATTATTGGACACAAGTCAGATCATTTGTAGTACTAGTATATAATATCAATATTCAAGAGATATTAATCTAGCTAGATATGTACCATAATCAGATGCTAGCTAACAACAAAAGTGTATTAAATTAAAGTAATAATTACCTGAACAAAGGGATCAGCTTCAATTTGGTCCTCAGAAAACTCGGGAGAAATATAGTTCTCTCTGAGTGCTGATATGTCAACTCGTGGAGGCTTTCCAATACGGACACACATAGAAGTTCCAGGATATTCCGGAAGGTTAAGCTTGAACTTTTCTGAAATGGAAGGAGGAACAAATCTGCCTCCAAGAAAGTGGTGTGGTCCCAGAAAGGTTTTGGCGCATAACTTAGGAGCAGTTAAGGAAACCTAGATTTGATAAAAGTAAAGCCATCTTCAAGATGTCTGAAAGGAAATCTTGAAATTTCTAAAAATAGATACATACAAGCATCTGAGGTTTAATGCCGTTGCCACCGCAATCACCTTCTTCAACATGCCATCCAGATGGAATATCTACAGAGACTATGGCAAGTGATTTCTCATTCTTTTCATTGGGATTTCCTAAAGCTACCAACCTTTGTATCAGAACATCAAAAGGAGGCCTTGGGCTGCCTAGAGGAGTTGAAGAGTATTTGATCAGACATGATGTCGGACTAAACCGAAGCTAGCGCATTAGAATACAGCAGGTAATGGTATATTCTAAAGTTTATTTGGAAATCATTTTACTTAATGCAACCAATGAATGCATAATGCATCGGTAAATTTAACTAAAAAATGGAGTTTAAATGATCAATCATACCATGAAATGAGAACCCAAATATTGCATCCACTATTATATCAAAGCTTGTCGACAAATCCTCTGGAAGATCCTCCACTGACATGAAAGGAATGGATAGAGACTCTAACTGCAAAAAATCATGTAGGAACAGTGTTGCAAGATCACATTATGTTGTTTAACAGAACTCTAGTCAATTCAATGTCGAATGCCCTATACCTGTGTAACCAAGCCATTGTAAAGAGCCTTATCTGTACGTTTTGGATAACAAATAGATGGTTTATAACCGAAGTGATGCAAATGACGAGCAACAACAAGGCCATCACCACCATTATTCCCAGGACCACAAATAGCAAGAACACGGTTATATTCGGCTGGCTTATATACCTGCGTAAGAAAAGGCATTTGAAACACAAACACTATGCCTTCAGTCGTGTCAATCAGATAATGTGGATAAACGCGTAACAAGTTCCTATTTCCCTCACCTCACTCGAACAAACAAAACTAATTTATCCATTGAAATTCTAGAGAACCCAAATTTAAAATTAGGGTCACATGCATTAAAATTCAGAGTTCTTTACTGATCACCAAAAATCATTGCAAGAAAACTAACCGCCAATCACACACACACACACAAAGGAGAAAAAATAACCTCCGCGATTGAAGTGGCCACACTCAAACCAGCTAATTCCTGCACTCAAAATTATACAATCTTCAATCATAGGAGCTCGATTATGCGAACCGGAAAACAGAGATAAACAAATTGGAAAATCACGAGCTACCATCAGTTGATCAACGCTGAATCCAAGCGGGCCCATGAGGATTTCATCAATTTCCGCAGCTTCCCGCTGATTTAGGTAGGACACAGACCCTGGATCACTAACAATCTTCGCCGACGCCATTGATTTCACTCGAGTACCCGACCTCGAACAATATTCACGTGGATTTGAACTAGAATTCAAGCTCCAAAAACCCTGAATCCAAAACACTATTATCAGTAAAAAAAAACATAAATCGAGTGTCAGTGAGCGCGGGTAAGTGGTGATTACCAGAGGAAAAACCAGGGGCTTGAGAGTTAGATCACGATATCTAAAATTGGGAATTTCGGTGGAGAAGAGTGATGAATGGTTGAGAAGACATTTCATGGCCTTGCTTCTGCGCAGTAAAATTTGCTGCAGCATTTTTATTTTTTATTTTTTATTTAATAAGTAAATACCGTAAAAGATTGCCCTTTTCATTTAGTAATATACGAGTACTATATGATCATTGATCACTCATATTCATGATTTTCAAATTTCAATGGAAAGGTATAATCTTTACACTCGTTATCCCTAACAATAGTTTTTCTTGATTTTTCGATAGATTAAGAGTTGAACATTGCGCGCATTCGAGTATATCACACGGTCACTCGACAGAAAGTAACAAAATAAACATCTTGTTACATAAAGAGTTGAATGAATGAACGAATGAAAGGAGTTATAATCTATAGTCAACTGGTGAAAGTCGATGTTTCCTTTTGTATACATATCTTGTGACGGTGACGGGGTGGAGGGAAATCGTTTACATGCCCTGGACGGGCAATTTGGATTTGAAAGTCGAGCACACTAGTAGTGATTACAGTATAATTTCCTCTTGGACACTAACGTTGAGTGTCTTGTTAGGGAGTACAATGCTGCTTATCACTACAACTTCATCTTCTACTACAACAGATTCACCTGGTTCAAAAGGCAAAAAAAATTATATATATATATATATATATATATATATATATGGATAAGCTTCTGCTCATCTGAAAAAGAAATAAGAGAAATTGAGTACCAAGAATCGTGACTCCTAGCTTCGCATTGTAATCTCCCGAAGCCTGAAATAAAGCGACTACTCAGGAATCGTATTGACAGTGACTTACTTTCAATAAATAAAAAAAGACTACGAGGGACGGATCGACTAACTGTAATTACCTGGAGTCTGGACCACCTTCCAATGGAAGATTTCCATCCAACAATTGCATGAATCAAAACAGCGTTTTCCTACAAATCACAAGAAAAATGATCCACGATTCTCACCACATCATAAATAGTAATTTAGGAGATTAATCACCTTGATCTCAACGCCATCAAGAATGATGCAGCTAACAAGCCTCGCACCAGCTCCTATCCTAGCATTAGCAGCGATTGAAACATTTGGACCAATCTGTGTCACAACACGTAAGACCAACATATAAGCATAGGCGGCAGCTATGGAAAAGATAAGTTATCACAGTAATGAATATTCGGTATTGGTTGGCATCAATAAAACAAATAGTTTACTGAATATTCGAAAAAGGAAAAAATAAGTTTGTTTCAATTTCACACTACCTTTGCAGTTGGATGAACTTTTGAGGAAGGATGGATATATACATCTCCAGAAATTGTGGCATTTTTCAAGCCATCTCCATTCGCCAAAAGAAGAGGCGAAGTGAGTCTATATTGGGAAAGATAGAGACCAGAGCATTTCAAAGACATTCTACACGATATAAATAAATACGTCAGATAGAGCCCACATACTTAGTATTATTAGTCGCGGAAGTAGCATAGATTAAAGTCTTAAAAGTACCCTGGGGTTTTTATTTGTTCCCAAAAATCCATGGTTTCGTATACGTAAAATTGTTTTTTCCCAGCAAGGGGTGATAGAATATCTTGATCTAATCTTACAAAATCTGTTGGTAGACTCCTGCCAAGAAAGAAGAAACGAGAAAATGCAGTGACTTGTAAGCAACATTCAGTCAAACATACGACTCACGAGGCGTTAGTATAACTGTATTAAGGGATAATAAAAAAAAATACCCCTGGGGTTTGGAGCATTTACAGAAAAAACATCTCTTTAAGGATTACAAAAACCACCCAATTGTTGGTTGAACTGATCGAATTTGATGACTTCCATAAAATATTGACATCTACGCTCCGAACTTTCCAAAATAATACAAATAGCCCCAACTTTTCACTTGTCTGTCTGTAATATTTAGAAGATTTGAGGTATGTAAATGCAAAATGCAAGACGAAAAGTTGTGCTATTTGATAATTTGAAAAGTTGATGAATATAATTTTGAAAATATTTGATGACGTCAGCAATTTTTGTTAGCTCCACTAACAGCAGGTGCAAAGTGTAAGGCAAGTGTAATATTGAGGGTAACTTTTGTAATTTTTGAATTAGCTGTTTTTTATTTGGCCACAACTCAAGGAGTTGAGGGTACTTTTGTAATTACAATTTGAAATAATGAGCATAAGAAACTTATCTATCTTCTTGCAGTTCCAATGTCTAAGGGGTTTAAGGAAAATATGACATTGACAAATCCTCTATGCAAAGTCCATTTAAATGTTCCCTATACTTTATTATGTCCTAAAGAAAGAACAATTAAGGAAGCTGTAAACTGTATTTATTTTACCTATTTGCAGGTTGAAGTGCTTCGAAGCTGGTTACACGCCTTAGGATAGCTGTATATTTAGTAAATAAAATAAACATCAATAGATTGACACTCGGGATGCTTGCGCAAACACGCACGTTATCTGGCATTCTGGGGAAACTACAAGGAGCTTTTGAGCCAAATACTTGGTTTTACTAACCTCTTTCTTTTCGATGTGTGGATACACCTTGAATAGCTGTAAATATCTCTGGGGTAAATATGTACACACCACAATTGATGCGGTCACTAACCTGTTTTAGAAAAGAAAAAAAAATTAATATCAATTTCCAGATATCACAAAGCAACACCAAACTAGTTCGATATTTTTTCAAAATTATTACGTACAAATGTTTCAGGTTTCTCAGCATAATGCAACAGCTCGTTGGTAACGGGATCAGCAACAAGTTCCCCAAACTGGTGTGCTGACTCAGCAGAAACCTACACAAATGTATTAATATGTGCACCAATAAGAAGTTGATAGTTGATACACACACAGATTATGAAAAGAGATACGAAATAATGTAAATTAACTCGCGGATGAGATATGAAGTAACTAACCTTGGAAACCAAAATTGTTCCCAGTCCACCGTAGCCTCTGTGAGCCTCTACAAAGTAATCCACGAACAAAATTTATATATTTGAAAAATAGCATGAGATATTTCATCATTAGAAATAGAACGAATAACCAAGGATTTAGTATTACCTAGCATTTCAGGCAGTGGAAAACTGGAACAAACGTCACAGTTCAACAAAACAATGTGTGACTGCGTAAAACCAATATAAAATTAAATTTCAGAAAAATAAACTTTTACAAATAATTAACAATATGATGTTTTAAAGACAGAGTAAGAACCGGGTTCTCTTCCAAGATAAAATCCCTGAAGTTATATAGTCCACCGGCAGAACCATGTGGCTTTTCCTCTTTCAAATATCTAACTCAAGAAAATCAGATAGGAAACACTATAAGGAATTTCTTAAACTATTTGAAAATGACTTGTAGAAAGAGACAAGGATCACATTAAGCACCATGAGTACCTGACAGGGACTCTAAGCTCGTTCGATATAGATGAAACAAACAAAGCAAATTCGCGTTCCTCGTAAAAACCAATGAGATAGATCTGTGCTAGGTTTGGGATCTAAAAGGTAGAATAAAAATCCCAATAAACAAATCAGCTAGATTGAATTAAAGTATTGATCATGAACTTTAATTTTACAAATCATACGAAACTTATCGATCGCATATCCGCATACCCTTTTGCAAGCAGAGATTGGATGATGAACCATAGGCTGCCCTGCCATTGGGAAAAGGGGCTTCGGAATATTGAACGACAACGGCCTGAATCTAGTACCTGCATTCCCCGAACCCACTCATCAAAACTAATAAATACAACTATAATAATCTCACAACACAACAACATAATCAAGAACTGGGACTGTCACCCACAAATTTCAAATGTGAATCATTCAGGAAATCAAAACACACAGTAAGCATTAATCAAAACTGAAATAAACAATTCAAACTCTAATAAATATTTAAACAAAAATCGAAAAAATCATACCTTTAGTGGGCCCACCAACCATGATCACAGCAACGACTCTCTCTTCTGAGCTCCCCATTGTTGATATCAAAAACGAAGAAAAACCCAGATCTCAAAATTCCCTAAATAGCCTTTTCGCTTCTTCTAATTGTTGGATGAGAATAAGGGCTCGTCACATTTTCAATCCTAATTCTTTCGATGCATTTTCTCCAAGATAGAAAAATACAGTTGATAGTCGGCAAGTGATTTTGTCAACGAAATGAATCGAGCTACGATTTTGGGATGGATTAGTCGTCGCATAGAATATTCGCAGCCATGTTTTGTTGAGATAATATCAAAAGTAGTCCTGTTCAACAAGCCTATTCTATAAATAGTCCTTTATCATTTAAAATTATCAAATATAGTCCCTTGACCGGCAATGAAAGGTTAAAATCTGACGTGGAATATAAAAACCCAATAATGACTATTTGAATGCAACTTGATTCGAACCATTGATCATCTAGGGATAAAAGAATACTAAAACCACCAAGGCTAACAATTTAAATAATTTAAATAATAAATTGTGCATAAAATATCTTAAATAACTTGCTATGAAAAAAAAAACTTAAAATTTAAACTATTACTAAACAAAAAAAATTTATTAACAAAAATATAGAATTAATTTAATTTTAATTTATATTTAGTGATTATTTAATTTAAAATTTATAGCTTTAATAAAAATTAAATACAAAATAATTTAAATTTAAGTAATCATATAATTAATTATCAAAAATATAATAAGAAATTAATTATTTAATCCTCAAATAAAATTAAATTTAATAATTTATTAGTATGAACTGATTAATTAATTAATATAAAATATAAATTAATAAAAAAAATTAATTACCAACATCAAAAAATTATTCAAATACAAAATAATTTAAATTTAAGTAACAATACAATTATTTAATTGTCTAATAAATTTAAATTTAATAATTTATTAGTATACACTATTAATTAATTAATCATAAAAGATACATTAATTTAAAAAAAAGTAGTTACCAACATTAAAAAATTATTTAAATACAAAATAATTTAAATTTAAATAATAAAAATAATAATTAATTATAAAAAAAATGTAATAAAAAATTATGTAATTAATCATCGAATTAAATAAAAGTTAGAATTTTTTATCATGCATAAATTAAGTAAAATAATATTATAAAAATTAATACAGTATATCATGAAAATAATCAATCATTTACTAAATAATTTATGTTATGAATATTATTATATTATAGTGAATGACTTGTTGGCTAAGTCAGAAACCCTATATTGTATCCTATATAAAGGGGTCTCCCCATATGAATGAATACAAGAATTCACAACAATTCTATTCTTCTCTTATATTGTCTCTCTTACTACTATATTATTCTCTCTCAATTCTCTTGAGTTTATAACACGTTATCAGCACGAAAGCTCAACCACGTTCTTCATCGAAGTTCTACTCATCCAAGATCCGAATTACAAGGCAAGAATTTAGAATTTATATGTTTGTTTATATTCATTAATAATTATAAATATATCTACTTCTCCTCCCTTCTTCTTAAATTCATATGTTCCCGAAGAACATTATAATCTGATATTCATGAAGTAATATCAAAATAATTATGTTTAATAAATTAATTAAAATTTTAATGTTATTGAAGAACATTATGGTATGATATTCCTGAAGAAATATCAAAACTAAATTAAAGTAAATGTTCCTGAAGAACATGATATGATAATTCTGACGAAATATCAAAATTAAATGTTCCTGAAGAACATCGTGATGTGATATTCCTGCAGAAATATCAATATCAAATTGATTATGATTATATACTAATAATCTCGAATAATATCTTTGAAAATTGACCGTGAAAGATCCAATAGCTTTGTGGAAAGATTTAAAAGAAAGATACGATCACCCGAAGTTGGTCGTACTACCAAAACGTGGTATGATTGACTCCACATTGGATTATGAGATTTAAAATATGTCGAAGCATATAATAAAGTTAGTAACATCTCGCAAGTTTGAGTCGCATTATAATTTGATATTCCTGAAGTAATATCAAATCAAGTATTCTTAATAATCAATTAAATTGAATGTTCCCGAAAACATATACTCCGATTTAAATATTTTATTGATCGTTCTGGAAGAACATCATAATTTGATATTATTCGATAACTATCAAAGTAAATTGCTCCCGTAGTAGCAATAAGTTTGGAAATATCAAATTAAATTGCTTCCGTAGTAGCAATAACTTTTAGATGTTCCGGAAGAACGTTATGATATGATATTCCCGCAGAAATATCAAATCAATGGCTTTTGATGTAATAATTATTTTTATTAATTGCTCCCGAAGAAGCAAAGTTCAAACATTAAATGTTTTTAATAAAGTTACATCATGATAATGATACTCATAGTAGCCAAAATCGATTGTTCTCGTCATATGAATTATCCCTGAAGGATATCTTTTGAAAATCGAGAACAAATGTATCTTATTATGTGGTACTTGTGGAATATCGAAAAAGTCGATTCCAATTCTGAGAAAATTATATATTGAGATTTATTTTGTTCTCCAAAAAGGTTTGGGTGAAATAATTAAAGAAGAAAACACGAAATCCCTGCAGGACCGTGAATAAAGTTTGAATGACACAAGTATTTTGATCCCCGAAGGATCATTAGTAAAGATATTGTATCCCCGAAGGATCATTAGTAAAGATACTGTATCCCCGAAGGATCGTTGGTAAAGTTATGTAAATGATAACATATTAAAAGTTGGCTCCCGAAGAGCTTTACTAATTATCTCCGGAAGAGCTTTACTAATTATCCCACGAGTGCTACAAATGTACTTAAAATGAAGATGATGCATATCATGAATATTATTAAGTGCGTGGAAATAAATCAAATATTTCTCATCTGCGAATTAATATGCAACGTATATTAATATCACCACTAAAGTGTATGAACGGGCATAATAGAAAATAAGGTATATTAAATATCTTGAGCCCGCGATCCTGAAGATCGGTTTACAGCAATTATGTTGATTTGCATATTTAAGGAAGATATTTCCCGGCATTAGGGGGAGATAAGAATATAAAAGATATAAATGCCGAGAAATTTCATGGAATGAAAACGATCTTTAATTTTAGATCTACGCACCAATCAATTGAACCTGAAGTTCATGAAAATAAGTGACTTGCAATGTTCAGCAAGTAATCTGCCAAATTCATTTACAAATTAATGAAGGAGTGACAAAATCACATATAATTGTGATAAATGAACTATAAGAGTTCAAATACCAAAGAGATCAACTCAAATGTTGATTCTAATATGCGCCTGAAGCGTAGTAGATCGATCTCAAGATATAAAATAAATCCGCGGTAATAAAATTTAGTCACCCTCAAAATCTCCTGAAGAGAGTTAGATGAAAATCCCATTGAAAAAAAAAAGCATGTGCACATGATAAAAGAAAATCATGGGATTGCGGAACAGCCAAATTAAATATGTTGGGAAATGATGAATGATTTGGTTGATAGAATGAATTGTCATCAACATGGAAAAAGTCGTCAACGACATATTTGCTCAAGAGTTGCTCTAGAAAATTTGGATCCAAAACCTAAATCAATGATAGTGTGCTAGCAGTACTCAAAGAAATAGAAACGAGCAATTGAGGTTGAGCATGACTCGCTAAATAAAAGAGATATTTTGAATCTATAGTACACAGCTCAAAATATTATCCCAGAAGGATATATGTGGCTGTTCGTATGAAAAACGAGTAATGATGTGGTGAAATATAAAAGCGAGATTAGTTGCTCAAGAGTTTTTCGCAGAAACTCGATGTTAATCAAATATTTTAAGGATGACATTAAGTTCCGCTACCTTATACTTCTGGCAGCAACAACGATAAGTATAGATATGCATGAATGTATGATTTGAACATGTAGAAATCATTCGAATGATACATACATGAAAATACTCGATGGATTTTAAAATTCCTGATATGAAAGGAAATGAAAATCAGAACATTTACAATATCATATTATATATGTCATTATGGACAAAAAATGATATTGAAGACAAGGTCCCGAAGACCAGTGATTGGTCCCGAAGACCAGTGATTGCACTCTTTTTCCCTCTACTAAGTTTTTCCCACAGGGTTTTCTTAGTTAAAGGTTTTTAACGAGACAATCAACACAATATAAATGTGAATGTCATGTACTCTTTTCCTCGAGTATTTTTTCCTACAAGGTTTTATAACGAGGTTTTTAACGAGACATGCACATCACTCGATAATAATTAATGAGGACATCAGAATGTTCCATATGAGTTTATTTTCGAAATAAACTGAGATATTGACCTTGAAGTTCAAATGATTGTGAATTGAAGTTCACATTATTGTTCATTTGTGAAGAAATGTATATTGAACACTAGACGCATCTAAAATACTCCAGCAGAGTTACCGGCCGGTTATAGCAATTGCGAATGCTCTAGTCAATATAGATGTCTGGTAAAGGCATGTCCCTGAAGGACGAAAAATATACAATAATACAAATGAATGTGAAACTCGAAAATTCGAAGGTTGTGTCCTGAAGACCAAAATTTATATATGAATAACTAATTTTTTCCTATATGGTTTTATTAGTTACAGATTTTAATGAGACTGATTGATCACAAAGTTAAAGATCTTCGGTGATTACAATCAGGGGGAGCAAGTTGTACTCTTTTTCCTTCGTCGAGGTTTTTTCCCACTGGGTTTTCCTGGCAAGGTTTTAACGAGGCAGCAAATCCTGTAAATAGTCATTCAAGGGGGAGTGTTATGAATATTATTATATTATAGTGAATGACTTGTTGGCTAAGTCAGAAACCCTATATTGTATCCTATATAAAGGGGTCTCCCCATATGAATGAATACAAGAATTCACAACAATTCTATTCTTCTCTTATATTGTCTCTCTTACTACTATATTATTCTCTCTCAATTCTCTTGAGTTTATAACAATTTACATTTTATTTGTAATTTTTTGTTTGTAAATAATCCTTTTTTATTTGAATTTATATTTTTATTTATTTATTTATTTATTATATAACATGATTTTTTATTTAATTTATTTTTTATAAATTACATTTATATTTACTGTTCAATCCACATTATGCATGCGGTGACTGGTTTGTGCAATTGATTTCATCTTGCGGGTACCCTCAACTTATAGCACGTGACCGGTTTAATAAGTAGACATAAATGACACATCATATTTTTACTTACTATAGCAGGTCAAAGGACCAAATTTGAAAATTTTAAAAGATAAAGGACTATTTGTAGAATCGAGTAAAAATACAGGACTATTAATGATATTATCCCTGTTTTGTTCATAAAGCTGGGATAAATACATTTCTCAGATTCCGGATCGTTTTTAGATGCCGATAAATTATGTATTTTTTGAACCGAATATTAATTGCTGGCTCGATAATTTTTTTACAAAATTGTCAGTAAATTATTTATACACAAACAGTCAAACTATGGTGGTAAACTGGTAATCTCAATTAATCAATATGGTCATTAAAATGAATAAGGAAATATTTGATTTTTTGGAATATAAACATATTGTTCGAAAATTTTAACTTCATACAAATAAATAACACTATTTAAAATTAATAATAAAATTATGTGTTAAAAACATTGATATAGGAAAAATTAAAAGTATGATCTTGATATAAATTTGTTTGGAACAATATACTTCAAGAAATAAATGTCAAATTGGAAACCTCGATGTTATTATTTCGGGTTTTGGATCCAAACGAATCGGACCCTGACTAAAACCACTCCAAATTAGGGGACCTAAGAATCACCTAAACATGAATTGTCAAGAAGTTTGGCCAAATCCCTAAACCTATAATTATGTGAGCTTTGACATATAATACCTAATGTGTAGTGTTTGGTCAATTTGTTCTAACTAACTCCAGCTACTCAATATCAGAGGATGCAACGCACTCGACTAAGCAAACCTTCCGATTCGATTCTTCGATTTTCTATTCGAATTCAATTGCACATTTTCAATCGATAGATCTATATTAGACCGGTTAGATCTTTAATTCATCGTGCCAATAGCATGAGTTGTACAAATGAAACCATCAAGATCAAGATCAAGATCATATCAACATAATAATTATCCAAACCCAAATTTAAGATCACACATGTATAATTTCATACAATTAAGGATTATAAGAAAAACACATGTACAATCATCAAACATATATAAGAAAAAAAAAAAACAGAAAACATTTTTTTTATTTATTTATTTCAAAAGAACACACATATATATAAGAAAAATTAATTATAATAATATCAATCATCCTTTGTTTGTTGTCTTTTGGCACTTATCCTTGATCCATTGGAACCCAACGGATGTTCCTTCTTTAACCTTCTTGACGCCGGTGGTGGCCGCCGCCTTCGTCTTCCCAAGCCCTTCACCGACCTTCTTCCCGTACTTCCCCGCCGCGCCGCCGCCTCCCTTCTTTTTCTCCGGCAGAGGTTCTTCTTGATGATTTGTGTCCCACTGATCGGCCCAAGATCCGCCGTCCATTCTTGGAGGGTATTTTTGGCGATGAAAGAATTTGCGGGGATTTTCTGATTTAGTCCAAATGCCTAAGGGAAAGAAATATATATACAACGTCGCGTGTGAAATGCATGCTCCATTTGTATTTATTGCGTGGAGAAAATCGGTAGTGCGAAAAGACAAGAATGCCCCTTATCGTTGGAAATAAGAAATTTTCATTATTTTTTTTATTTTTTTCCTTTCTAATTATTACTATAATTGAATAAAAAAAGGTTCATCCCGTAAAAATTGACTTTACAATTGAAGAACACAATAATGAATTTAGCTTTTTACTTTTTATCCAGTAGAAAAATACGTATAATTAAGATAATGTTTGAAAGTAGCATAAAGTTTATTCTTCTCGTGCAAGGGTAGTGTAGTCATTTCGTAAATTTGAAAACCGCTTCCGGATTTTCTAAGTTCTAACCATATTTGCAATTTTTTCCTTAGTTTGACTTATTAAATCACTTTTTATTTTCATTTTATTTTTTGTGTAATTGAAATATTTATCCCAGTCAAAGTCAAACTAATGCCTATTGCCAGGGGGGCTCTTTTATGTCATCATAATTCCGGGTTTATCATAAATATTCCTATATTTGTTCGAACTAAAAAAGAAAAAATGTAAAAACAAAACTATATATAATTATTTCTTAATAAAATGAAAGTTTGAAGATACAAGTGAAAATCTTATATCAGTATGTTTTAGAAAAATCAATATAAAATCAAATTCCATTTCAAATTTCAACAAGGGGATTAGATACAAAAATACTCCAAATTAATAAAACCATCAAAATATAACAAACAAATTAAAACAAGTTTTGAAGAATGAATAATAGTATAAGGTTAATTAATATAAATTGTATCCCTGAACCGAAATCTTGGCCTGTGCACCACCTTGTACATACACAAAAATGTACTCTGAACCCGGTTCGATCACCTTCACCCACTCCGGAAACTCGTACGTGTTCTTCTCATCATGGACTGGGATAAGACCCCAGATAGACCCTGTCAGGTTTTCAATGCTCAGCTTCACCCCTCTGATGGGCTTATCCGACACGTTCTTCATCACCACCTTGTGACGATAATACCCTTCTTTCCCGACCATCCACGTGTTGGTTATCGAGTGAACAAACTCGACTGCTCTCTTCCCCTTACCTGATTGTGGTGGTGGCTTTGTAATGCCAGAGGGAACAATATTGGGAGTTTTTGGTGATTCTTGAATTTTGCTATAGGTCAGACCGTGAAGTTTGGAGAAAAGTCCGACGAGGGGAGCCGTGCCCGATAGAGTCGGCTCAGTTTGCTCGTAGTTAGACCTGTCGTCTGTGAACTCGTCGTTAGCATTCGGGCCCCCAACAAGGCCTCCGCACACCACGTTCGGATTCGCTTCGGGCCGTTTGTACCATGATTCGTACCCTTCGACACATCCAACTTCCGATTGGAGGAGAGATGTCGAGGAAATCGACGCGCCTCTGTGGTGCACGTGCACCGGGTAGTTTTGACCGTAGCCAACTAAATAGCTCAAGGACTTTGGATTTTTGCCCAGAATATAATCAGCCTGCAAACACATTAGATTTGTATTAGAAAAAAAGAAAAAAAACTTCAAAAAGAATAAATTACAAAACCACCCCTGCATACTTGTGATTTTGCGAAATTGAGGAGATCCTGAGGTTGGAGTTGGCCATTTGGACAACTGACTATGGATTTTGACTTTGTAAGATAGTCGGAGTAGACGGTGAGTAGAAATGCAGCTGAGGCAGAGTACTGCAGATTGTTCCAATCATGTAGATAGAGCAAGCCCCCTATATACAATCATTAAGGATATGTAGTATTAGAAAAGGTGAGTAGCAAAATTTTCGATTTTTGTTTCACAGTTATGTACGTTATTCGTTCTATTAAAATATGGTTGGGGAAGAGTTGTACACACCGGGAGTGACTTGGACATTGTAGCCATCGTTCTTTTGCAGACAGGCACACGTAAAATAATCAGCCTTGGCTCGATATTGGTTTAGTGTGTTGGTGTATGCTCCTCCAGCTCCATCCAGCAAAATCTACACAAATGGTGTTAAGTGAGTGATCGATATACAGTCTGAGAATAGCTTATTTATTAAGAATGTTTTTGTTACCTTTGAGAGTAGAATCTGAACTCCGGCATATTTGTTATCCCATGAAAATTCTTTGACAGCCCATCCAGTCCCGCCCAATGTGACGCAGTTATCGACAACATATTTCAAGTAATACTCGTCGTTTGTTGCCCGATAGAGCCATGTAGCAGCCCACAACAGTTCATCCTTGAATAACACACACAAAAACAAAGATCAGGGAACGGTAATAATAACAACAATATCTCGAGGAGATAAATTGATATGAACATACCGAATAACCCGATGAATCATAGAACTGTTTGGCAGATCCAATGGAGTCATCGTAGAATCCCCTGAATCGATTTGCAAATGCAAAAAGCTATGAAAGCAAAAGAAGAAAAACACAGAAGTTAGAAAACAAAAAGTATGTTTCTTATACTGAAGTGTAAGGATATTATAGTATGTGGAAACACCCACCTGTTTGGCATGCACCAGCAGAAGATTAGAGTAGGCAGAATCGTATGGCTTGAAAGCGAGAGCAGCTGCAGCTAGGGCGGCGGCAGTTTCTCCGGCAAGGTCCGACCCCGGATGCTCGGGGTCTATCTTGTAGGCCGTCCTTGACGTCGTCATATCCTCAGCACGCTCCCAGCAATAATGATCCGACACTCCATCTCCAATCTAATTAAGCATGCAAAATCCACTTAAACTTAGAAAAGAGCCAAAATTGCAATTATTCAAAACTTGAGGGGGGTCAGATCAGAATTGTATTTGTACCTGTCCCCACAGAACATTCGGTTGAGGATGTGATTTGATGAAGTAATCAGTCCCCCATTTGATGGCTTCCAAAGTATGTCCCAACTGGTTCAAACTCGCCAGCTCAGACTTGAACTCGATAGCACCCCAGCACAGCATCGCCACGCTAAACGCCATTGGCTGCCCGAATTTCACATGATCTCCGGCGTCGTAGTACCCTCCAACCAAATTCACCTGCACAATGAAATTAACCTTTTAAACACTTTTCTTAGAAAGAGTAAAACAGATTACTGTAGTCAAGTTTCTAATAATGTACGTACCCCTTGGGCAAAACCATCACGTAGGCCCGAGTCCCCGCGCCATTTCACGCGTTGGTTCTGGGGTAGTTTCCCGGACCTTTGCGCCTCGAAAAACAACAATGTTTTGTCCAAAGCATCACCGTAGTTGAACGAGTGGACGATGATTGCTTGCAGAGCAAGCGAGGCAGCTAACAGGAGCAAAATATTGCAGTGTGACGATGATGGTAACTTGCCCATTTCTGTGTTGTATGGAAGATGGATGGTTATAGCTTACAGTCGTATGAGATGAAAGCTTTATGTAGGAGGAAATAAAGAGTGATTAAGGATTATTAATTAATTAAGTGTGGTAGCATACACGTTCGATGAGTTGAAAAATAATTTAAATTAAAATTCAAGATTGAGCTACCCACGTTGTCGTTCAAGTTTCAACCTTTCCTTTTAATTGTGAATTGGGCTGAGAACAGATTTGTTTTGGGCCGAAGAGGTTGGGCCGAAGAGTTGTACTATAATAATCCCACTCCCTTGTCTATAAATGCATGCATTCACCTCCCTTTTCAAATGTGTCTAAACAAATTAAGAATGTGGCCAACTGATCAAACTTGTAGCTCTACTTTACCCTCCGATAATCCTTCCGCCGGCCTCCTTACCACGCATGTGGCCACTATCAAACGCCAAAACTCCTACATATCATCCCTTGTTCTCACCCAAAATTTCTTATACACCGCCTCTTCCGACGAGGAAATCTGCCTATGGAAACTCAGTTCCCTTAATTCACCACCGGACTACGAAAATTTCAGCACAGTGGTGGCCGGAAAGGGCACAGTCAAACACCTCATCGTCTCATCCAACAGCAATAGACTCATTACGGCCCATCAGGACCACAAGATTCGAGTCTGGAAGATCGACGAGCACATGAAGATCACACACGTGGCCACGCTCCCAACACTGGGCGACCGCGCGATCAAACTCTTGGCACCCAAAAACCACATCCCCACCAGAAGGCACAAGATGCGTACGTGGGTCCACCATGTCGACACGGTCTCAGCACTAGCCCTCTCAACCGACGAATCACTTCTCTACTCGGTTTCTTGGGACCGGACTCTAAAGATATGGAGGACGGAAGATTTCAAGTGCCTGGAGTCGGTAGCCAACGCGCACGATGACGCGATAAATGCCGTCGCGGTATCAAAAAACGGACATGTTTTCACAGCATCTTCTGACAGGAAAATCAAGGTTTGGAAACGGAGACAGGGCGAAAGGACACATTCATTAGTGGACACATTGGAGAAACACGGCTCTGGGGTCAATGTGCTGGCCTTGCTAGATGGGACGGCTTTGTATTCAGGCGGATCCGATGGGTCCATACTCGTGTGGACGGACACAGGGTCCGCCCGGATGGAGACTGTGGCAGAAATGAGGGGGCACGTGAAATCTGTGCTGTGTCTTGATATCATGCCGGAGTTGGTGTTCAGTGGTTCGGCTGATTATACGGTCAGGATTTGGAGAGGGGTTGGGAGGTCGTGTTACACTTGCTTGGGAATTCTTAGAGGGCATAAAGGTCCTGTTAAGTGCATTGATGCGGCCTCTGATCATTACTCTTCTTCGGAAGAAGGGGTGCGGAGTTATATCTTATACAGTGCTAGTCTTGATGGTGATATTAAGCTTTGGAAGATTCTTCTCCCTAAGTCTTGATTTTCTTTTAGAGGTGATTTTTTATCTGGATGTGGTGTTTGTGGAAAGAGAAAAAGTTAGAAGGGCACCTGCAAATCACGGGAAACTTCCAACTGACGACTAAATACTCTGTTGGTCCATCGGAAACACTGTTTGCAACTATAGAAATCCACCCAGAATCGCAATTTTTTCCTGCAGTGGATGGTCAGGTGAAGAAGACCTGATCATATTTTCTCTGCATATTAATCATGCATACATATTACATGGAGTATAATATTTTGACATGTGACATTCATTCCGGCAGATAGACAAGCAACCACCAAAAGTTTTGTACCAGAAAAAACATACAAATAAGGAAATAAATTAAATGGACCAACTCTTGATAAGATAAAGTTTGGAAGCTACTAAGCTAATAAGGGGAAAAAGTATTTCCATCTTAAAATAATGAAGTTGTGATAGATAACCCATTTCACACTTTATGATTTGGCATTACTCGAAACAAAGTAGCAGTTCATAATTTCTCAGAAGAAAACAAAATTAAAATTTGAAAATAAAAAAATTGGGTAACTAATCAATATCCTAAAGTTGTACAATAAAATTCATTTTTAGCAAGTCAAAGATAAAAACATTTCAAAGCAAATGCTAAGGGGTTGAGCTCTCAAAAACAGCTTATAAGACGTATAGCATAATACTATATCCAATGATAAGATGTACATCCAATTTTTTCCCAGTCGAATTACAGAAAAAAAAAGCAAGAAATGAATGCTAATCTGACTATCAGCTTCTTCACAGTGGTAGCTTTGATGGAGTACCTGGGTCACGAGGATATTTCCTCGGTGTAAGACGGTCTTTTCGACATATAATGACCGTTCTTTGTCCATGTTTGCTGTGGGATTCAACTGAATAGAAAGCACAAGGATAAATATTACAAGATTTTCAGATAATTTTAGGATTTGCATTTCAATGAACAGGTTGATACCGAATAAATTGAAATCTCGATTATAGTGAAGATAAATACCAAAACATGTTTGCAGGAGAGAAGCACCCATCAAATGAATAGCTCTTTCAGCTTTAGTAACTTCCTCCTGAAAAGACGTTAATAGCATCTTAAAGCTACATTAAAATATTATTGATTTAGATGCACATGTCCCTGTATACAGGGACTTCAAATTAAATTATAATACATGTAATATAACAGCTATAGAAGAAGACATATATACCTGTGGATCATGACCCTTTGCTGCCACAAACAAACCACCAACTTGGACTAGAGGAAGACAATATTCAGCTTCAAGCCAAAACAAATTAAATACTTAGAATCACTTACATATCAAAAAAGAACTTAAAAAAGAGGCTC
The DNA here is from genome assembly GCA_954870475.1 of Euphrasia confusa. NCBI lineage: Eukaryota > Viridiplantae > Streptophyta > Magnoliopsida > Lamiales > Orobanchaceae > Euphrasia > Euphrasia confusa. Next base: position 3,444,424 of record OX940970.1, read on the forward strand.
CAAAACATACCAAGAACTCTCATTTCCGCCACTGCTCTAGCGACTGCAATGTCAAACCCCTCTCTAAAGTCAAGATTGTGTCCTATATTCTGTTCTACATAGAAGTTCAGATTACAAACAGCCGCCAAACAGGCATATAAGAGCCGAGTGCAACATTATAGTATTTAGAGGCATTTTGCTGTCTAACATTAGACCAAGTAAAAAATTATATAGTCCGTTATACAAATTTTCAAAAATATCCAAAAAATAAAGCCTCATAAAAAACCTAAAAAACACTAAAACCAAAATTTGGGATCTGTCAGACAGAACTGCCACAAGTTGTCATCTAGTATATATAGGCATAGTCTACCCCAGCTGAACCAGAAGTGCCAAACAATATCCTATAGAAAAGATAAACCTGATGAGGAGCAGGTTTTATTTTCCAATTGCTACAAAATCACCATACAAGTGAATTGAGGGCCATATATCCCGGTAGATACATGGTTCTCAGAGGTTTCCACCCAACCATTTGACCATGATAACTCAATGAACCCAAGCACATACTATATGCTCAATATACCATCCCAAGTCTCAACAGTCAAGTTTATTTTAAGGAAAAACAGAGGAGGTTTAATAAACATTTACATGGAGATCCGTAATTTAATGGCTATTGTAAAGTTTAAATCAAGTGTTACTAACTAGAGTATGTTGCATAATTTTACTGAATTGAAATTAAGCAATGGAAAGCTAACTAGTAGAAGAAGAAATAAAAAAGAGAGAGATTTTTATCACAAAGTCCATTGAATTTTCAGCAATTAGTATAACGAGTTGATAATAATCATTATTTACATAGCTCACAAATGTAAATGTGCTCTCTAAGCTTATCAAAATGAAACAGAAAACAACACTACATAAGAGTAGAAAAACAAACTGAGATTGGTCGTGGAAATCATAGATCTACAATATAGTATTATATAGTAGTTCTCTTTCGTCACATAACAGCAGTACAATATTATTTTTCACCACACGATCTTACAATTAAAAAAACTCAAAATAGCACTAACAAAATGAAAATGCATGAAGAACAATCTGCATTAGTGTTGACATGAAAATTTCAAACCTCAGCTCGATCTCGAACAATCTGCACATTTTGCAATCCAATAAGACCGACGACATGCTCCAAGAAGACGCAACGCTTATTCATGGACTCCAACAGAGTCACCTTCCAACCTAAAGCAGCAAAAGTTCATAAGAGAAAAAAACATTTTCCTGGGAAACTAAATGGAAACCGAAATACATAAAAATTTCGATCATTACCAGGGCAAGCAATGGCGAGGATTAATCCAGGGAGTCCTGCCCCACTTCCAACATCAACAACACGCAGGTTTTCAAACGAACTTCCACAGCGCGACAGATACGAGTCTCGAACTGGATCTATAATCGCCAAGGAGTCCTCAACATGCCTCTCCATCACTTCGTTCTCCTCTTTCACTGCCGTCAGATTCATTTTCTTCACACCCAAAATAATCCCCAATTTCAAAACACGCGCGAAATTCAAAATCTAATAACGATGCATAGAGAACCAACGAGGTACCTGGTTCCATTGGAGGAGAGAATCGATGTAAAGACGAACTTGAAGCTTTTGGTCCGAGCTCAGGGTTCGGAAATGGGGAGTGTCCGCGGCGGCGGATGAGAATGAGAGAATGGATCTCCCGGCGGGGAAGGGGTTGAGTCTGAGGGTAGGTGATTTAAGGGTCGGAAGGTGTTTGAGAAAAGTCCCAACAGAAACTGGAGAAGTAAAGAGGATAGCGCGGGCGCCGAGAGAAATCAACATCTTGGCGCCAACAACAGTAGCGGCCTAGTCAGACTCGGCTATCCAATAAAAAAACTACGGGAGTTTTCTATTTGGGCTTTTACGAAGCGCCCATCTTGAACTGGGCCTGGCCCATATTCGTTTTTTTCGAATAATTTGACTGTTGACTAAAAAGTTATGGAGAAAGTGGAATGAAAGCTGGTGGAGGATGACTTTATCAGGGTCAAACATGGACCTACCTTAACTCTAATTTTATTCTGTCAAAAAAGCAATTGTGAAGTAAACTTTTATTTCATTTAACTTCAATCCAGTTTTTTAGATTGGAATATCCACGGCTATTATGGTATCGTTCTGAGTCCATGTAAATGCTACTCCATACGAACGAAGTATATATGATCGTTATATTATAATTATTCATGTGTCATCGACTCATCTTTACGTTAGTGTGTGTGTGTGTAAGAACTAAGAACTAGGACAGGAGGTTCAGCTGTTTATATATACAGCATATTCCATCTTAATTTATGTAACTAAACCCAATAAAGCATATATAAAACATTTACAGTATCATGATATCCATCTTATCCAATGTATATACCTACGTACAGACATAAACAGCCTTTACACTTGCAAATACACAACACCCAAATAATCGAGGGAATCAAGCATCATCATGTATTTCCAATAGTATTCGTCTAGCTAGACAAATGTGGTAGCTAGCTAGATGATATACCATATGTCTATATAGTCTCTTGACTAGGTTTGTTTAGAATTGGAATGTAACACACACTCCGAGAGAGCTGTGATCTGAGATGTGATATATACTCCCTCAAACCTTGAACTGTTTGTCAGGTTCTTTGTAAGCAAACAGTTTAAGGACACGCGGAGTGATTATTATTTCTAGTAATATATAATTTATTTCAACAACATCAATATAATGATGATGCTCTCGCTTTTGCTCATGAATATCCCTCACCACCACCACCACCACCATCATTGCCTCCCACTACTACCTACAATTATGCATAATTATATCATATATAATCGCAAGCAAGAAGAAAAGAAAGAGCCATGCCAAAAACCCAACAAGCTTCTTCATTTTTCATCTTCTTGAAGATATTAATCCCTACTTACGATTGATCGATCATAAACTCGACTGCAGATTTGGCCGGAGAGAACAGCTATTCATGATCATCAAATTAAAGGGCCTACAAACCCTTCTCGATCGTAAGGATTGAATATATAGCTCTTTCTCTGGATCTCGATCTTATGGGGAATCAAGCATCACGGTCCGAATGTTTTTAAATTTTATTGTACCTTCTTCTACTCTTCTATAGTGCTTGTGTTTATGGTTTAGCCATTCTAATTTTGCGCTTAGTTGTTTGTTCAAGTAATTGTTGTTTTGTCGTATGCACCGTATAATTAAGAAATTAATGTGTTTTTAATTATTATACTAGCTATATTAAAGCCGGTCCCAAAACATAGATATTATTATATTCCTTTAATATTACGGTGGTGGTAGTGACGATCCTGAATGACTTCAAGATCGTAAATGTAAATCGGTGGATTCTCGGAGAAGGTGGTCCCGGTGACAACGCCGCGGGCCAGCTTGAAAGCACCGGTCCCACCCACTATGGTGAACTCGCGAACAGCTTGCGTGAGGTCATTCATCCCCACAGCGGACACGGTGCTCCCATTGTACTTACCACTGCGGAAGACATAGGTCAAGGACACGTGGAGGTCGTAGAGAGTGCCCCGGTTGTTAGCGAAGGCGATTGTGCCTTGAGAGTAACCCAAGAACGTGGAATTGGGATCGGAGCCCACGGTGAGTATCTCTTGGAATCCGAAGACGTTTCCGTATTCGATGGGCTGGGTCGTGTTGAACTGCCCTTGGAGGTAGACGCGAACATTGGTGACGTGGAGCTTTCGTTTGGACGAATAGGCTGAAGGTAGTAAACAAGATATGATGATCAACAGTGAGCAAAGAAGACTGATGATGCTAATTATCTTTGCCATTTGAACTTTCAAGTACAAATAAAATGGAGGTGGTCGGTCGGCCTTTTTATACTGTATTGACGACGGACAATACAATGTTAATTAATGTCCGTTTTTTTGTGATATTCATATTTGCTTTTTCAAGTGGTTGGAATCGTGAACCGTGAGTGGGGAGTTGATCGTGACATACTAACATTAAAGATTGTTTTTATTTTTTATTTACATTAATGAAAACTATTTTAATACTTTATTAATTTAAAAAATAATTCTTTACCATTTTCTTTTGTAAAATAATCAATAAAACATAGGAGTAGTATTTTATCTGTATCGGAAGAATTGACACGTTTTTTTACATGAAAAAAAATTATATTTTTTGAGCAAAATCAGCAAGTACGTTTTCTACTTTTCTTGCATGCACATTGAACGGTATTTAAAGCGATTTGTGAGTCGTGACAAACCATAAATGAAATCGGTCGTAATTTAGCATCATTAAAACGCTAAGTTGGTGAATTATAAAGATTCATCACAAAAAAAGTCAAATTTATCAAATTAATTAAAATAACAATAAGCGAAGAAAGTGTAAATAATCAATTTACGATAAATGTATGTTTTATGAGATCGATCGGATCATTTTTTTCGTGGAAATAAATGAATTACTAATTTGTTTTGTACTCCATAAAATTTTGTAGCGTACCCATTCAACACCTCGGCCGGCCGGTCAACCGAGTACAATTTCATCTCATATATGAACATAAAACATACAGTAATTTATTTGTTTGTTTTTCAGTCATATATAATAAATCCACGAAATACGAATTAAGTACTAAATTACCCTTAATATATAAAGTGAGCTGAGGCATCACTCCTATTAATTTCAATACATGCATGTATACTCTCTCAATGTCCATCAGCATTTAGGGCATCACAATATTCTTTTATTTTGTTTAGATACTTTCTCATTTTTGTACTCCCTTTCTTTGTATTTTGTAACTGCTCCTTAAGCTGAAGGAGCTAGTACCTCGTGATTGTATGATTGCTCCAGATTTCATGGGATGTTGTTTAAAATTTTTAATTCCATTTGTTTTATAACACTCAATTTGGGATTCCTAAATTCTAATTTTGTTGTTCAGTTAGTGATTTTTTTTTAATAGCACTCAATTTGGGATTCCTAAATTCCAATTTTGTGGTTACAATTGAAATTGTTGTTGAATCGTTTTGCCTTATTTTGTTTGGTTAATGGTTTTAACTTCGTGTTGTTACTAATTTTGTTTGTAATTATGATTGTGTTTAAGTATGAGGTTTGAAAATGAACTCAATTTCTGAATTTAAATAAATTAAATGGGAAATTGAATTATGTTATAGTACGTTTTTTAATATTATCTCTATTCGAAGGTACAATATATGTATAGAGTATAGTGATGAAATTTGAAAGCTCTAATTTACTTTTTCTTAATTATGAATAAGTAAGAATAATTTATTTAATATTATTTTTAATTTTAATAATTTAAATAACGGTTATTAATTATTATTATTATTATAAAATTTACAGGAATATTATGTAATTATAATCTTAAAATTACTCTAATTAATAGAAAATCTAAAAAAAATTAAACATAGTAACCTTGATTATACTGAGCTCTCTCTCACGTGAACAACGTACAGTTATTAATTACATGCAAAATTCGTGTATTTTAATAAATACATGAATTTTGCACGTAAATCATAATATTATTTATTATTACTAATTAAATAAGTTTGAATTGAATTGAAACAATATTATAAATATTGAATGTGCACTCAATGTGGAATTAATTATAAATGATTTATTTTATAAATTCATAGATAAAACTATATTTTATTATCAATTTATTTATCGCACATAATTATTATACAATTTTATTTTTGTGCTCTATACATTTATTAATTATATTTATTTTATTTAAATACATGAATTTTGCATGTAAATTATAATTAATATTGATTGAAAAATACGACAGTAACTACTACTACTAATTAACACAGTAACAATAAGGTTAATATTGAATTAAAAAATACTATTACTAGTTGATGAGATGTTCATACCCAATGTTGGCTCCTCCGGGTCGTCGTCGAGGACAGGGTTGTCTTCTCAGCCCCTTCTCCGATGAGCGCGAGATTCATCTTCTCAATGCGAATCCTGATCATCTCGCCGTGTACGTCTATGCCCGTACATAAATGCAAACTCTGACAAGGCTCATGTTCGGAGACGCATCCACAGCCTCGGACACGATGGAAAAGTTGCCGATGTCGTCTCGAGCAACTACCATCAATGTAAAAAAATAATTTATGTTTCTTAACTAAAATATTTAACTCTGAATATTATGATTTATGTTTCTTAATTAAAATATTTAACTCAAATATTATTTAGTAAATTTTAAAAATGAAGAAGTTAAGTATGACAAAAATTAAAGTGGGTTTATAAAAGAGGAAGGAGATGCATTTTTGAGGTTCGAAATTCCTTTAATCAAGTCTATGTGAGTACCATGAAGATATAAAAATACATCATTTATTTATTTATTTATTTTGTCATGTATATAATATAGAGATCGATATACTAAAAATACAGGAGTACGTACTAATTAAATTACCATAATAATATTATAATATATAGCCCTTAATACATGCATGCATTAATATTCCGTACTTTCTAAAAAGAGATCTCAAGGTCGTATATGAAGACCGGAGGCTCCTCGGAATAAGTGCTTCCGGTGACAACTCCCCGAGCCCGCTTGAAAGCTCCGGTGCCTCCGACGATCGGAAATTCACGAGTGCTCTGCGAGACGTCGTTCCTCCCGACGGCCACCACGGTGCTCCCGTTGTAGTCCCCGCTCGTGAAAATATAGGCTATGGACACGTGGATCTCCTCAAAGGCATTTCCGTTTGCGAATGCGATTGTGCCTCGCGCGTTGCCGATGAGCGTGGAGTTTGGGCTGGGGCCCACCGTGAGTGGGTCCTCGAAGGCGAACACGTCTCCGTACGAGATCGGCTGGCTCGTGTTGAACTGGTCCTGGAGGTACACGCGAACGTTCGTTACGTCGTCGTCGAGAGAAGAAGAAGATATAACGAAGAAGAGCGAAGAGATCAGCAATAGAAGAATCATGAAAAAGCTATGTTTTTCCATTTTTGGTAATTATGTGTGTTTGTGATGATGATGAATACAGTATTATTAATGGAAGTGGTGAAGCTGGTGGTCTTTATATAGATACGTGTAGTTCGATCGACTAGTCGTGTGGGGCGACCGACGTAGACGTACGATACTTATGTTAGTAACGACGTCGCCATGTGTGATGTGTCCGATTTTTAATTGCAAGTGGTTGGGGGATTTCAATTACTAGCTACTCGAATCAAACAGAAAATGTTATGGGCGCGCGACCTCCTTATTTTGGGTCGGTGTTCAATGTTTTAAAATAAATAAATTATTCAATAATTATTAATATATTGTATTACACAATATTTATGCTTTATCGGTTATTAAGATGAAGAGAATAATTGTTTATTACTGTAATAAAGACTTGTATTTTTTGACTTAATTTCAGTTTAGTTCAGATCGCTTCATCAGATATTCAGTTCAGTTCAGTTCAGTTTGTTTCAAAATAAATTAAAATAAAATAAATAAAAAATAATTTAAATCTATAATTTTAAATATAAAATCTAGTTATCGTCATAATATTTCTAATATTTAAAAAAATAATAATAATAATTTATACAAATTATTAATATTTTTATAAAAAATCAATTAAATTCCGTTTAATCGATTTCAGTAAAAAAGAACAAGTCCTAATTAACTTATGATAAGTTTGATTAGTAACTATAGTATTTTTTTCTCTTGCAATTACTTTTATAACTACTTTCATTACAATACTATCTTTTTTACAAATTAATTGTCACGATATTTTTTGTGTTTTTTTTTCAAATTACAAAAAAATGTGATTATTAATCTCATATCTACGAGAAAAAAGCTATATTTTATTTTTTTTAAATAGATACTTGTTTGAAAATAAGTAAAAAAAATTAAGAAAAATGGTTTTTTTTTTCTATTAAAAAATAACAGTTGAATTGAAAAATAAAATATTGTTAACAAAGGTTGAAAATACATTAAAATTTAGAAATTATGTATTATTTTACATTTAAGTGTAGATACACAATTGAAAATTTCAATAAAGTACTGACGTACTGTGGATCACCGATCAGGTCCGTATCCTATTTTTGTTTCACACGTACAATTTGTGTGTTGACGTAACATAAGACAAATACACATACGACGTTTTCCTCTGCCGATCGCCTCTCCAACAATAATACAATACACGCGTAACACACCCAACTCGACTCGACTTGGCTTGGATATATTAATATTCAATTCCAAGATAAAGCTAGTAATTAATTTGGTTATATATATATACACATTAATATTATTATCGTAAAATTAAAATAAAAATATAAATGAGTTGACGAAACTATAAATTAATGTTTTCGGCACATGCAGCTAGGTAGGGAGAAGAGCATATTGGCAGGTAACATGGCGGTACGTTGTCACTTGTTAAATGTGAATCACTGAATTTCTCAGTAATTAACTAATCGTGTAAATTGTTAAACTATAAGCCACTAGCTAGCTACTTGTTGTAGATGCAGCATGCAGGTGTTATGTTTGGTAGTTGATACTTTAAATATATTTATCTACTGTATTTAATTAAATAAAATTTAAAGAAACAAAATATATTTATATTTATCTGAATCTAATAATAAGTACATTGACGACTTTATGAAAAATAAACTTTAACACTGCGTTCGGGTTTACTATTCACACTTTGATCGACACATCATTAAAATATATTGTGTTATTTTTATTTAAAAAAAATATTAACTAAAAAATTAAAGATTAAAACATAAGTAATTAAAAATTAGATATATATATATATATATATATATATATATATATATATATATATATATATATATATATATATATATATATAAAGTAGAGTTAAAATATTGGGTGAAAATGTAAAATAGTTTTTTTTTTATATATAAAAGTGTGCATAATAAATTATACAAAAATAAAAAACTATATTAAATTGAGACATTAAGGAGTATTATTATTAGAAGTATTTTTATTTTCAACAGTAATACTCCTAAATCAAAAATAATATTTTACTTTTTGTGAATACAAATTAACTTATATTTTTTATAGTCAAATTTTAAACTTTAATTACTAACATTTATTCTACTTTTTAATTTTAAAATATTTTAATCTTTATTTTTTTATAAAAAGTCAAGGTTTTTTTTTTTAATTTTTCGTGTAGGTGTTTTAAGACTAGCTTTAGGTATAATTTATACTACTATATATGTTCAAAATTGTATAGTCACATTTTTTTTGTATTTTACAAAAAAAATGTGATCATACGTTTGAGACAAAGAGAGTATTTTAGTCATAATTTAGACATCACAATAGCAAAAAAAAATAATAAGATGCTTGTTATCAGAACAAGCTTAAGATAATAATTAGAGCCCATTTGGACGAATTTATTTAAAAAACATCATAAATTGTTACGTTTCATAAAATGCAGCAATTGATAAAATTAAAACTTCTCCAAAAATAACACATTTATCCACAAATAGAGTCCAAACAAACTGAGGTTATTTGTGATCAGCGTTTTCAAATATAAATAATACTTCCTCCTCCTCAAATAAAAGATCACATTTGGTCACACTCTCCTTTATTTACACATTTTACAAAATAAAATATTTTTATTACCCCTCAAATAAACAAAGAAAAAACATTTTTCTTAAAAAACGCACACACTCCCTATGCCTATTTCTTTGGGAGGGAGAGAGTAAGAGTCCGTTTGGTCAAACTTATTTAAAAGAGTTATAAATTGTTACGTCTTATAAGTTTTTTGAAGAGTTGATAAGTCTTATTTAATAAATAAGTTGTTAAATCGTTTGGATAAAATAGATATATAAACTTATAAGATATTAATTTGTTTGACAATTTAAGATCTTATATAAATAAAATTACCAAAAATAAATTATTATTTATGAAAAAAAATAATTAAAAATAATTATATTAACTAAATAATAAATTTAGAATTTTCGTATATATAAAATGTAATAATTTTAAGGGTATTTTGGTCTTTTATTGTTAAAGTTACAAGAGCTTATTAGCTATTTAAAAAAAGAATCTCCTTTTTTTTTTTAAAAACAACTTATAAGTTCTTAAACATCTTATTTTTTAGGTTTAAGATATTTTTTTAAAAGTTTACTAAACAAAATTTAGGCTTATTATAAGTTATTCTAAAGAGCTTATAAACTTAGCCAACTCTAAGTGTTATTAACTCTAAATCAAAAATTAAATATAATGACAACAGTTAAAGATAGAAGTTGGATGACATCACATCGCTAGTCATTAATTAATAGCAGTATTATTAAATTGGCCGGAAACTTTATTAATAATATCTTGAAGAAAATGCGTTACACCATTGACTTTGGGTCAAGTAGAATTAAGACGGAGTCGTGACGGGTACAAACAACTATCTATCTAGAATATTAACCATGCATTAACAATTGAACACGTCACATTGATTAATGCTTTATTGATATCAGTCACCACGAAATTAATTAATTAACACTGATTAATTAATTAAGCATACATCTCAATTCCATGATCATGATGGTCGAGGACGATTTCAAGATCGTAAATGTAGACCGGAGGCACCTCGGAATATGTGCTCCCCGTAACTATGCCACGTGCCAACTTGAAAGCCCCGGTCCCACCGACGATCGGGAACTGGCGAGTGCTCTGCGAGACGTCGTTGTCTCCGACGGCCACCACGGTGCTGCCGTTGTACTTGGCGTCGGTGAAGATGTAGGCAATGGACACGTGGATGTCCTGCATGTTGTTGGCGTTGGCGAATGCGATTGTGCCTCGAGCGTGGCCCCACGGAGAGGAAGTTGGGCTGGGGCCCACGGTGAGCGGGTCCTCGAAGGCGAAGACGTCCGCGTACGAGATCGGTTGGCTCGTGTTGAACTGGTCGTGGAGGTAGAGCCGGATGTTGGTCGTCGTTCGTCTCGCGGCGACGCGAGAGGATATGACGAAGAGGGAAGAGAGGAATATTAGTAGTACGAGTTTTGCCATTGTGTTTATTTTTGTTGGTATGAATATTGATAGGGAAAAACAAGGGCTTATATAGACAGAGATGTGTATAGTGTATGATTTGATTTGTATTAATGATTAATTATTAAAGTCGTCGTTCGATCATATGTAAATGTGGAGTGGGGACATTTATAATTGCACGTAATTGCTGGTTCTCTGTTTTTCTATTATTTACTTTTTTATTGTAATTATTTGGTTGGTTGGTTGGCAAATTGATCCAAGTTCATATATTAAGGATATACAAAGAAATAGTCTTGAATTCGCGGAAACTAAAATTATTCAAAAATATATTGTTAAGTTAAAAATTAAAATAATTGTTAGTAAAATTTAAAATGTAAAATAAAATTTTTATTTTAAAGTAAAAAATTAAAAAAAATATTTCCTTTTTTTAAATGTTTTAATATTAATTTGAGACATTCAAAAGAAACAAAATTGTACAGTATAAATAATTTCGACCGATGGAGTATTTTTTAAAACTAATGCAAGTCCTTTTGTCAATATATATCATTTTATTGATGAAGGAAGATTAATTATTTTTGTGTTTGTGTTTTTTCAATTTATACATGTTTATTCTAATTAAATTTTAAATAAATTTTAATTATTTTTATAGTGAGAATTGCAATGATATTTTGGGCCATATGCACAATGCATCAGGACACAATTAGTGCTATTTTTATTAACTTTTCAACCAAAAAGTCACAATTGTAAATAATTGTACGAACGGAAACGGGAAGAAGTAGATCAATTTTACACTACTACTAGTTTGGTGTTCAATCAATTACTACTATTATATCCTAAGATATATAATTGGCAACTTTAATTCGAAAACGGAGTAAAAATGGGCTAGAAGAGAATCAGCGCGCCGCGCTGATTCTGAGCGCGGCGCGCTTCTGCTGTTCGACGAGAGCTAGCGCGGCGCGCTGAGTTTGAGCGCGCCGCGCTCCTGCATGTCGAAGGTTTATAGCGCGCCGCGCTGGGTTGTGCTGAAAACCCAGTGCGGCGCGCCCGTCGCGCCCATCGCGTCCGTTTTTTGTTTGGGGTCGATTTTTCAGCCCGTTTATCGACCCGGGAGCTCTATTTATGGATTACTTGATTTAGGGAGAATATAATTATATTGGAAATATAATTATATTCCTTATGGAATTATGAGTCATATATTAGGAAAATGATTTATTCCTAATTCTAATTGTTACCAATTTGATAGGTTTGCTACACCTATAAATTGAGGTTCTCCGGTAGACGAAAATAATAGAGTGCAATAGAGTGCAATAGAGTGCAATAGGGTGAATTATTGTAAGCCTCAACGATGTAGTCGATTGGTTCTTTCTTCCTGTGGTTTTTTCCCGTGTTTTGGGTTTCCACGTAAATTGTGTGTTCGTTCTTTTCGTTTATTTTTTTCTTCGCATCTCATATATATTTTGAGAGTCGTGAGAGATTTAGTGTTTCAATATTCGCAACAAGTGGTGTCAGAGCATCGTAAAGAGCACAACAATAATGAAAAAGAAAGTTACATTACAATCACTTTTTGGGTCACAGTACCATTACACACTACATAATCAAGCCATGAACGAAGCTTGATTCTTATTCCAGGAAATTAATCAAATAACAATGCAATGAAACACACTCATGAATAAAACTTGTTACATCTCAATCCTCGTAGTAGTAGTGTATGTGTCCTGGATGATCTCAAGATCGTAAATGAAAATCGGAGGCTGCTCGGAGTAAGTGCTCCCTGTAACAATCCCGCGAGCCAGCCTGAAAGCTCCGGTCCCACCGACGATCGGAAACTCGCGAGTGCTCTGCGAGACGTCGTTGTCTCCGACAGCGACCACGGTGCTTCCGTTGTACTGTGGGTCCGTGAAGATGTAGGTTAATGACACGTGGATGTCAGATTGGCTGTTGGCGTTGGAGAAGGCAATAGTGCCCCGACAGTGGCCCCACAGGGAGGAGTTTGGGCTGGGGCCCACGGTGAGTGGGTCCTCGAAGGCGAACACGTCCCCGTACGAGATCGGTTGGCTCGTGTTGAACTGGTCTTGGAGGTAGAGACGGATGTTGGTTACCCGTTGCTGCTGGTGGTGAGAGCATGAGGCCAAAGAAGGTACGATGATGATGAATAGGGAAGAAATTAGAGATATCAAAAGGAGTACGAGTTTTGCCATTTGAATATATAGATGTGTACGTGTGTTTTTTGTTTTGTTGATCGATGATGATAATATGAGATGAAAATGAAGGATGTTATATAGACGTACATTTACTTGTAGTACTAAGATTAGTGAAGTGCGTGTCACATGTAATTAATTAATTAATTGCAAATGGCATACACGCGCTTTTTTATTTATTGTGAGTGGGGAGAGTTGTTGAGACAAGTACTACTTACTAGTAAGTATACATTATATTAACCGGCATCTTTTGTTAATTAATTTCCTGTGGGTAGCAGCAGCCGGTTGCCTTGGATTGAACTATTTTCAATTGAATGAAAAATTATTAAAATAAATAATTTTAAATTTATAAAATATTAAATTCAATTCAATTAAGTTGAAACTCGTTAAATTCAATTAAATACTATGTTTTTTAAACAATAAATTGAGTCGTTGTAAATTGAAATAATTAATTGGTACGTACTAGAAGTAGTAATTAATTTGATATGGGCTGCTGCAGCAGCAGCCGGTTGCCGGTGGTGGGAGGGGATCTTATCTTGTTCAAGAAAAGCCAAAATCTTACCTGACCGAGAAGTCGTCGGTTGCTGTGAAAGTGGTCCGCGGAGACTATTTTCAATGTATCGATTAGTCGCGTTCGGTTGGCGTTTGGTTCTTTCCCACTTAATTAATATATTCATCGGAATTCGTTAACATATTTTTTCTTTTTGTACGGACTATCAAAGCATCTCAATGCCACCTATGTGATTGGTTAAAATATTTTTAATGGCTACATATTAAGTTGATTATGAATTAGGGTAGTATTGATGTTGAGTAACATATAATAAACTCTTAAAGGTATACATGACATGTCATGAAATTGTACTTAAGAATTGAAAATGTAAATATAATTTGGTGATAAAAAATTTAATACTAGGTACAATTTGAAATGTAGGCCCAATTTGACATGTTGTTATTTTTTTTATTATTATTTATATATATATATATATATATATATATATATATATATATATATATATATATAGTGGTGGGATTTACAAATTTAAAAATTATACTTAAATTGTTGGGAGACTGTAATTATAAATTGATAGTTATAAGGTTCATAATTTATCTTTTGATGTGGCAAATGATGAAGCACAAATTTATACATACAAATCAGAGATCAAGGTTATTAAATTTGTTGTAAGAATTCAATTTGTACATCTTTTATACTTCTCCTTTGATGTGGCAAATGATGAAGCACAAATTTATACATACAAATCAATCGGAGATCAACGTTATTAAATTTGTTGTAAGAATTCATTTTGTACATCTTTTATACTTCGTATTTGCAGTTAAATAGAAGTATATAATTATGGTTGTAAATGAACTGATCGGGCAGTTTGCGGCTTTCGCAAGCTGCTCGAGTCGACGCTCGACTCGAGTTCAGTCAAACTCGAGCTCGAGCAGAGCATTATTTTAAACGAGTCGTGCTCGAACACCAATCTTAATGAATCGAGCCGCTCGAATATATAATTTTTTAATTAAATATATTTTTTATGTGTATATATATCGAGTCGAGTTAAGTTTTTCGAGAATTTCGAGTTACACTCGAACAAGTTGAAGTTGAACTAATCGATCCAGCAAGTTAAAGTTGAGCGGTTCGATCGAGATGAGCTCGAGCAGAAAAACAATTAATCGGTAGTCGAGCTCGAGCACCTTCCCGAGCGGCTCATTGAGCTCGAGTTTGCAAATTTTTTTTTCCGATCCGGCTCGATAAACTTAAAGCTCGACTCGACTCGTTTCGTCCCTTTTATAAATATTTTTACATTTATTTTATATATTTGTGAAATTAAAATTACATATTTTGTGAGACATAATCTCTTTTCCAAAATGTTAATTTTAAGTGGGTCACACGGCAATCTGGTTTTTGAATGGACTTTTGAAAATGACAATGATATTTTCATTTGAATACCAAATATTTTTAGAATTCGAATTCAAATTCAAATGAACGATGTTTTTTTTTTTTTTTTTTTTTATTATTATTATTTTTTTAAATCGTACAAAGAAATTCAACCTGACAAGAGAATGACTCAAGATTTTTGACAAATTTTATTCAACAAATGTTTGGGTAGATTTACAATCGATGTGCGGTCTTTGACCGAGCTGAACCAGCTGAGCTAACCATGGAAGCATAGGACCTAGTCGGATACGTTTATCATTAGAACACAATCAAGGAGCTCAAAACCACACCAGAAGGAACTCAAACTTTTATTCAACAAATGTTTGCGTGGAATGAAAAATAAAAATTGTGATTTGAATAGAGATTTAGAAGAATACTTAGTACTTTATTATTATGCAAATTCTCCCACACCAAGTAATGAAGTAAATTTAATCGTTTCTACTAGATGATAGTTTTAACAAACCAATACATAGTAGTCTAATCCAGGGAAAAATTAATAGTGCTAATATTTATGAATCAAAAATTTAAAAATTTAGTATAAAAATAAATACTCTAAATTAGATGTTTTAATTTTTTTCGTTCTAATTCCATATTTTTCTTAAAATTACCTTAAAGTAATTAAATTTTATTTAAACAATTATTTTTTAATATTTACAATAAGTAATAAGTAATGAAAGATAAAATAATTTTTTTTACATGAGAAAGTAATAAAGTACAGTAATAATTAAAAAATAAAAATTACTAGGTCATAAATTATAGCAAATATAAAATTAAAAACAAATTCGATTTATTTTTGGACCGGATTCATCGAATTCGTCGGGCAAAAAATTATCCCCAAAATTTTGTCTAGTTGTCAAAACAGCTCAATCCCATTCGTCGGAACTTTTCCCCCCACCCAGAAACACCTCATTCCTGGAGGCCGGACTCGACCACCACGGAAAAAAAGATACAATTTTTATTGGGTTTTTTCCTCCATTTTTCTAAAATACTGTATGCGCACCTATCGAATCCATGTCGCCCAGGTGGAGATGGACATGGGCTCTCCTATTTTTCTTGATTATCGAAGCCACGTCATCCGCCACCTACGACCCTTTCGCAGCCAAAAAGAAGCGTTTGAGTGATAAAGTTCGCCGGATGTAAGTAATTTTCAACCAGCAATTTCTGTGAATCTATAAGTTTTTATTTGTGTTGATTCATTGATCTGTATATCGATTTATTATACTCCGTTGCACAGAGTAATTTAGTGTTGAAGTAGCTGAATTTCGGACTGTGAGGTGTTATTGAGAAATGGGGTATCATGACCTTCCTTTTTAGTTGATAAAGTTTTCAATTTTTCGAAACAAACTTATTGTCAATTTATTGGGTTAAGAGTTTGTGAATGAAGCTTGCACTGATCAGAGGATACGAATCTACTTATCTACATTGTAACCGAACTCCCTAATCTCACTATGCAGGTTTTACCATGCCTATGATAACTACATGACATATGCTTTCCCGGTCAGTCTTTATCCCTTGAAATTCATTTACCGTTATCGACATGGCTTCATCTGTAAATATTAAAACGGCCTGTTTTTCAGCACGACGAGTTAAAGCCTCTGACAAGAACCTATACAGACTCTCTGAGTGAGCTCGGAAACTTGAATGTGAGCATTGCACCTGGATGAGAATGTCATTATAAAAGGATATTTTTTTTAATTAAATTTATGCTCTTTTTTCAAATTTCAGCTTCAACATCTGCCACAGGCGTATAATGGATCTGCCCTCACCCTTATAGAGTCACTGTCCAGGTTGGATGTTGTACGTTAAATACCTAGATTTTGGCGTTAAAAGCTGATTATTTGTTAGACTTGGGCTCGTCTTTGCCTCAATATATTCGACGTGGAATATCACACTCGCTTCTTCCATCGCAGCCTTGCAGTATTGGGAAACCATACCGAATTTGAAAGGGCAGTTCTTTGGCTATCTGAAAATTTATCGTTTAATGTTGATGCAAGGATAAATCTTTTTGAGGTAAATTAGTGATCGGCGCTTGATTCTACATTTTAAACAAACCTCATTTTCGTTTGAGTTATTCTGGTGTGTGCGTTTTATTAGTCATGTTTTATTGGGGTGTTTTAATTTTATTTTTTCTCTCCACTTGCCTGATAATTCTGTAGTGCAACATAAGAGTACTTGGAGGACTTGTGTCTGCTCATATTCTTGCAACTGATTCTACAAACAGGTTGTTTTTAACTAAAGGCGTTTACAAAAATCAACTTCTTGTCCTGGCCGAGGAGTTGGGTCGGCGGTTTTTGCCTGCATTTGATACTCCCACTGGACTGCCTTATGCATGGATCAACCTGAAGGTACTGCTTGAAATACTTAGTACGGATTATGACCTTAGATTATATGATTCGTTGAGATAGTGAAGTTCTATCGATGTGCTTGTACTCTTGGAATCACAGTTTTATGCCATGGAACGGTAAAAATGTGAAAACTGGTAATAATTAGAATGGACAAGTATATCAGTCTTTTTTCATACTTAAGTTAAAGGTATTCTTCGAAACGGTTGCCATCAATTTGTATCGAAAATGAACATCATTTTCCGAATACTAAAGTATAGCTTGTATCTTACAAGTTCAACTGATTCTATATTAATCATTCTTCTATTAATGGAATTTGGGTCAGTGATGCTCACCATGCAATGTGGACCCTGGTCCATGATATAACAATTGTAAATGATGTACAGTATGGCGTGATGGAGAACGAGACAACCGAAACAAGCACATCCGGTTGTGGTATAAAATCTCTCCCTCTCTCTCACATACACACAATTTTTTTCTGTGCTTGATAAAATATTTTATTTTCTCTATATCTGGGCGCAGGTTCTCTGATTCTTGAAATGGGAGCACTGTCACAACTAACGGGCGACCCACGATTTGAGTCTGCCGCTTTACGCGCTCTTCGAAAATTATGGAGCATGAGGAGTTCTCTAAATCTTCTGGGGACTACACTTGATGTAGAGACTGGACAATGGATTGAGTACTCATCTGGAATCGGGGCAGGTACCACTTTTATGCTACACTGCGTACCAATTATTTCCCTTCTATATGTACATTTCGTTTATCAGTAGGCTGTCATATTATGCTCATTACCATTTTATTTTTCTCGTCTTTTACCAGGGGTTGATTCATTTTATGAGTACCTACTTAAAGCCCATCTTCTATTTGGAAAGGAAGAGTATTGGAGGATGTTTCAGTCTGCGTATGTTGGTGTGCAAAAATATTTTAGACATGGCCCGTGGTAATAACTCGATCAAAATTTCTTCATTGTTGGGATGTAAAATATTTTAATACTCACTTTCCCCATAGTCTGCAGAAATTTCTGAATAGATGAAAGTCTGACAATACTTTCACCCCTCTCCCTAATTGTTTTTTTCTTTTTAAAATAAAATATTGGACTTTAGGCTTTATTTTGTTTAAACATTTGAATTCAGCTGAAACATTTATCTCTGATTAGGTACCATGAAGCTGATATGAGGACAGGGAGAGCAACATACTGGCAACTTACGAGCCTTCAAGCATTTTGGCCAGGCGTTCAGGTTAACATCTTTAACTCATTCGGTTTTTTCTTTTAGATTTTTCAAAGACCAATTTTGGATGTAGAACCATTCTTGATTTTTGTTATTGTAATCAGGTTCTTGTTGGGGACATTGCTTCTGCGAATTCATCACATCGTGAATTTTTCTATGTATGGCAGAAATTTGGAGTATTACCAGAGAGGTGTCATGCTTTGTTCTTTTTTTTTTTATATTTTATCTGTTTTTTGCATTTTGTGTTCATTACATTATCTCCCGTGTTCTTTGTTGAGGTATATTGAGATGGGAGTAATTTTTAAATGATTTAGGTATCTTCTAGATCATCAAATGCTGCACCCAACCGAGAAATACTATCCTTTGCGCCCAGAATTTGCAGAGTCAACATTTTACCTATACCAAGCAACCAAAGGTATGCTGTTAAATTTTGTTTTAAATTATTACTATTGCAAATTCACTTTCCGCATTTTGTAATCAATCTTTATATTCATTTATTATGGAAATTAAATCTCGTGGGAAGGAGGGATATTTTACAAATTCCTGATTTTCTTTTTTCATTACTTTTCTCCCAAAGTTTTTTTTCAATGTTATGCACTTTATATCATTTGATTATAACCCATTTTTTTGTTCAGATCCATGGTATCTAGAAGTGGGCGAATCAATCGTGGACTCTCTCAATTTCCACACACGAGTTGAAGGTGGCTTTGCTAGTGTTAGAGATGTGACAACTATGGAGCTGGAAGATCATCAGCATAGTTTCTTCCTTGCCGAGACGTGAGTCTTACAATCGTATCAACTACTTCAATTTATATTAACCTTGTCTGATACTAGTAAAATCTTAATACAATCTTGCATTAGTAATAATCCTTGTGATTAATAAATGCAGGTGCAAATATTTGTATCTTCTCTTTGACGATTCGTTTCTTGTTGATCGAAATTACGTATTCACGACGGAAGGTCACCCGCTGCCGATTCTAAGCTCTTGGCATGATAGACTCCCCGAGGCGTATATTGCCAGTAATAACTGGACATCCGTTAAGGTGATGTTTAACACCTTTGCCTTTGAATTTATGCCTTCGTTTTTTTTTTTTTTTTAAATGGATGCCAATACATCTTCTTAATTGCAGAGCCAAGAGCAGCCGAGACGAGCTAGTGCTATGTCTTTGCGAATATGCCCGGCAGCTAATTGCAGACACAACCACCCTCATTCGGTCGAGAGTGTTTGCCATATTCCCGACTCCCGCCCAGATTACAGGTGCCTTAGTGACGAGGATTGTGGAATTGACTCGACTTCTTGTAGACGGAGGTCATGTAGCATGGCAGGTTATTGTGGGCTATGGCTGTCCGTATGAGAGTTTTCCAAACGCAACGGGAAATAGAGAAATCCATTTTTTTTTTTTTTTGGAAAAATCTCAGGGTTTGTTTGTACTCTTAACACCATTTGATAGTTGGAATAGGGAAAATAGAAAGGAAGTATATGAATATCACACACCCATCACCAGAATCTTGTACAATTATTTGTCACAGATACAAATGCAAATGAAAAGTTTTTATTTTTTTATTTTTGTGAAATTAATAATCACATTTCTTATATAATTATAAAACAAATCATTATTTATAATATAATTTTTTTTACTAAACTATAGTTTGGTAATCATGATTTTGATGCCTAACTAAATACAGTATCTGGTTGCCCTACGCGCTTTCAGAGGGGCCCACACGCTTTCAACACGCAGCATGAAAACTTCTTTCACGGTCCCCTTATATCCCTCTTTCAATTTCCGCCACCGCGCGCGCCGACCATCCCGTCAATCCCACAGCGACCACGCGAAACCCAGAATTTTCTTTTCTCTAAAGGTGAAAATAATAAATAATTCTGAAAAAAAAAACTACATCTGTAATCAAAACCAATTTCGGAATTTACCAAGTACTGTTTTATTTTTTTTCATTTTTGGTAGATGTTTTCTTGTACCCATTATCCGATCTCTTCTCATCCTCTCATCACTTCCAAACAAAATAATTAAATAACCTTACTCGTATTTATAGTGTTTTTTTCTCAATAATTTTTTCTTCCTGTGTTATTAAATTATTATTATTTTATTCAGGACCACACCGACCACCGCATGTTGGTCTTTTGTGTTCCCTCGAGAAACAGTCCTGTTTCTGGTTCACTCCTTATCCGTATATCCGGGCCTTGATTTTCGAATTTCGAACGTACAACACCCTAAGCTCGAATGTACAACACTCCACTGCATCCTGTTTTTTGACTCGTTAGAAAAAAAATGTCTCAGAAGCGGCAGCAGCGGGAGGAGGGGCCTTCTTCTTTCGACGACAGGCGCCCCAGGAAAACACCTTCTTTTAAGAGGTACTACTTTTTTTCAATTTTGGGTTAAATTTTTTTTTTTGGGCGGAATATTTTCAATTTTTTTTCTCATTTTGTTGAATTTTGTAATTGGAGTGTTTTGAAAAAAAAAGACCAGATTGTTTAATGATTTATTCATTTGATTTATTATGGAGTACTTGTTATTTGTTGTGATACTCACAGTGTGGTGCTGGAAGTAATGAACCTGTGCAAGTTTCAAAAACTCATGGAGCCGGTTCTGGAGCCTCTCATTCGTAGAATTGTAAGCTCGTAGCCTAGGACTTATCGATGTTTTTATTCCGTTGTATTCGACGAATCTTGAAAGAACTAGCTCTTCTTTCGATTTGTGTGATCACCATGAAAGAACTAAGTAGTTTTTTTATTAATGATTTTGTCTCCAAGTGAGTGTTTAACGTAGGATCATAGTTCAACCCCATCCATTCAATCATATTTCTGACTAACAAGGATATATATGTCATTCATTTTGGAGTTCTCGTGAACAAAACAATCTGACTAACTTACCCGCCAATTTACAACCACTCTCCCTAAGTTAATCTCCGTGTCACAAATAATTCGCATAACCATTAACGTCGTTTCTGTGAGAAACAAAATATTTCGGGATAGGAGTAAGGAGAATGGTAAATATCAAAATGAATTGAGTTGATTTTGTTGCGAAATCTCAGGTGAAAGAGGAAGTGGACACAGCATTAAGAAAGTATATTATAAGTATGAAACGGTAAGGCATCGGTTTTTCTACTGCAAATAACAAGTTTATTAATATAAGAAACCCTTTTCCATTATATATTCATATCATTTCCACTTTGGTTTTCTCCAGGAATTGCGAAAATGATGTACATCAATCCGAGTCAAGGAGCTTACATTTACAGTTCACAAAAAATGTATCCCTTCCTGTGTTCACCGGAACTCGTATCGAAGGAGAAGGTGGCGTGAGTATGGAAATCGCTTTAATTGATTCGGTTACCGGGCAAGTTATTTCCAGTGGTCTCGAGTCCTCTGCCAAGGTTGAGATTTTAGTTCTCGAAGGAGATTTTGACAGTGATGATGAGAAAGGAAGTTGGACACTTGAGGAGTTCAGAAATAATATGGTGAGGGAGAGGGAAGGGAAAAAGGCCCTTTTAAGTGGGGATGTAAACCTGACTCTTAAAGACGGAATGGGTTTAGTTGGGCATGTCATGTTTACGGATAACTCAAGCTGGACACGAAGCCGTAAGTTCCGGCTCGGGGCTAGGGTGCTTGACGATCTTGGTGATGTCAGAGTAAGAGAAGCCAGATCGGAGCCATTCATTGTCAGAGATCATCGTGGAGAACGTGAGTTCCTTAAATTAAAACAGTGTGGTTATTTTCTTCTTTGTTGACTATACACATGTGCTCTTATCCCTTTCTCATATGTTTTCTTGAAGTGTACAAGAAACACCACCCTCCATCTCTTACTGATGAAGTTTGGAGACTTGAAAAAATCGGTAAAGATGGGGCTTTCCACAAACGTCTGAGGAAGGAAAGGATACGTACAGTGCAGGACTTTCTGATGTTATTCTTCTTGGACGCCACACGGCTTCGGAGTGTAAGAGTTTTGATTTATTTATTGAATTTCATTTGTTTTAGCTTTTGTAATCAGTGAATTCGTCCTGTGAAAGATGCATCTCCTTTAAAAATCTGCATAATTTATTGCATAATATTATCTAGTTAATTTCTCTCGAGTAAATATGTCTCGAGCATTCACTTAAATCCTCAGAAATAATCTTCTTATGTCTATAAGAAAAGGACGCAGTTAAACATTTTTCAATATTTGACATGGTTCAGATCCTCGGGACTGGTATGTCTGCTAAAATGTGGGAAGTTACAACGGAGCATGCCCAGACTTGTGCTCTTGGAAATAAATTATACTCGTATGGTGCCTCGGAAACGAGTTGTGTTGTTTTTAATGTCGTCTGGCAAGTGATGGGTATATTCTCAAATGGGCAGTATGTCCCTTCTGATAGGCTGTCCGAAGCAGAAACGGTATGTAGCTTCTTTTAGTTTGGTTTACATGGAGGTTCTTCATTCCCTTTTGGTGTTGAATTACCAAACTACCCATGTATTTTAGCCTAATTACCTAGCAAAAGATATACTACACTACTTAGTTATTATTTCAGAAGTTCAAAAGAAGTAACTGTACAGCCTCCTTGTTCCAGGCCAATGCTCGTGAGTTGGTTAAGTCCGCATTTGCAGACCGTGAGAAAATCATCACTTTTGAAGACGAGACCTCCCCGTTTATTCCAACCACATCCCTTCAATCTTCAACCCTGCCTTCCGAATCCGATGCCATTCACCACGGAGATTCAAGTTCTCAGAGGATTGTTGGCCAAAGCTACTTGCAACCGAACGCATCTACTCCAGATTACATGCAGTCGGTCTTTGACGATTGCTTGCAAGGTATAGACACCGTCGGCATAAGGTCCGATCGACCTTTGGACAGCCTAATGGACACGGAGGCAATGCGTGGAGGATTCTTTTCGAACGAACACTTGCAGGAGTATTTTGAGACCGATATGCAGACTGGTATTAATGACGTGTTTATGACATGCGGCCCATCATCCGTTACTCCTCTCGATAAGGGGAAAAAGGGGTGGAATGTATTGGTCAGTGTAATAAGATGGTGCTGTTCGATAAAAAGGATCGTAGCTAGAAAAACACACGGTGGGGATTGACCGAGATATTGTGATGTAATAAGATGGTCCTGCTCGATTAAAAAGGATCGTAGCTAGAAAAACACGTGGTGTGGAATTTACCGAGGTAGTGTCGATCGATCGATCTTATGGATGTGTATACAGACAGCAGCTATTAGGTGGAGTCACCCTGTTTCTATTTCTGGCTATTGGTTTGTGTAAATCTTGTTAATCGGGGAGTTGTGAATCATGTGTGTCTATTGGAATGTAAATTGTTGTTTCTTGGTGGTTCTGGTTTTGATCAAAGGACTACCTTTTTTATGTACAGTACAAAATTTATACTGATTCTCAGGTTCTTTTTTTTAAAATTTTAAGATTTCTGACACTCCTGATTCTGGTAGGAATCTGTCAACCATGCGCTTTAAGAGTTTGAACATATCTCCACAAAGATACTCTCCCTGTCCCGAAGAAATCAATTATTGGATCATTTGTATATTAGGGAAATTACGAGGATAATATGAGTTAGTATCTATCATAGCTCCTTCAGAGAAATTACTTAGTTATCAGTCATAGATTTGATGACATAATTGATTTTATTGTTTACAAATTCCATAAAATCTGGGGTGTTCAGTCAACAATTTGTTGTTGACTTTTAGTTCTAAGAAGAAAATGTGTGAGATGATGTTGATTGTTGACTACATACAGTACTTGAAGAATTCAACACTATTGTATTGTCTATTTATAAAAACATGGAATATATGTTAAGATAAAAGAAAAGTATATACTGTTGTCTTTTTAAGCATCAAGTAACACAAAACATTAAAGCTACTAGGTCTCGGTACAACCAATGTGCAAAAATCTACTAAAAATTGTCAAATAAATCTACTAAAAAGTTACGTTTGAAAAAATTGATCGAAACCGAACTCAACCCGATAGGCTGAACTGGACATAACCCGCGATGCGGGAAGGCTCGGGTGGATGAAGGAAATAGCGAGTGATGAGTGATGAGTGATGAATGATGAATCAAGAATCAACCTGCAGTACTAGTCTTTGTACGGACATAAGATTTTGTCAGCAGCCGCCTACAGATGGGGATGCTGTCGGTCCTCATGTAATCCCGCAGCCAGCATCTGGTCGGCCGACGCGGTCTTACGTGGGCCCACCAAGAAATTAACTCCAATAAAATGCCCGATTAACTTCACATTCTAAATCATAAAATCTCAAAGTGTTTTTATATCGATGAAAAGGTCTATCAGGAAAATCGTAAGTACTTACCAAAATTACGTAACAAAGTTTGTAACTTGAAATTAATACTACTCTCTTCTTACAGATTGAGGAGGAATTTGAACTCACCAAAAACAGAATCTGGTCGAGAATCGGGAGGTCCGTTTCGTGTTAATTACTTTCTATCGACGTGAATCCAGTCGATGAATTGATTATATATAATCCCTTTCGTTCGATTGTTTCTGTTCAGGATGTTCGATTGCGACTCGTCCCGTAGTAGCATGAGACTTCAGTTCAACGACAACAGGATATCTCCGACAATCTTAACCGGTGAGGAAATAAAAGGCGAAGGGAACACTACTCTCCAAGTAGTTCTAGTCGACGACTCCACGGGTAATGTCGTGGATGTGGGACCGGAAGCTTCTGCAAGTGTCCAAATAGTTCTCCTTGGAGCCGATCACGACGATTGTTCGGTTGAAGAGTTCGACTCGAGCATCGTTCGAGAAATCGAAGGAAAGAAGCCTCTTCTTTCCGGAAACATCCGGTTAAATTTGCAAGGCGGGGTCGGTGTTGTGGAGAACGTTAAGCTGAGGCACCATGCGAGCAAAATCCGGCCGTCGGTTTTCCGGCTCGGGGCGAGGGTCGTCGAGGCTTCGTTCGGTGGGGTCCGCATAAAGGAGGCGAGGACGGAAGCTTTTACAGTCAGGGATTTCCGCAACAAATGTGAGTATATATCGTCGATCTCCTCTGTTCTTTGCTCTGTCATGTTTCTAACAAAAGTCGATTGATCTTCAGATTACAAGAAGCACGAGACTCCGTCTCTATCCGATGAAGTTTCGCGGCTGGTTAATATTCGGAAAGGGGGTAAGATCGACAAGCGTCTCAGGGATGGTAAAATCTTTACCGTGGAAGATTTTCTCGTTCGACTACTCGTAGATCCCGAAGGGCTCAAAAGCGTAACCTCTTCCCTTACCGTTTATTTGCCGAGGGTCGATTAAAATGTTGTTCAAAGTATACTTATATATAGTACTGTAGTATAAAGTTTGAAGTGAAAATTCATTATTGACAAGTTGGTTCATAGCAGATTGCGAAAATGGGACCGAAGAAATGGGAGGCCACTGTCAACAACGCTCGAGCATGCCCAGCCGACAAAAGGATGTACTTTTACGTAAATTCCGAGCAGAAAAAAGGCGTCGTCTTTAATCATTTCGGACAGCTTCTTGGACTGTATTCCGAAAACCAGTACGATCCAACTAGTGTGTTGCCGGAAAACCAGATGGTACTAAATTAACATAACTCATTAATTGTCTTGGATTTTTCGGTTTTTCTTATCAACAGAGAGTTTATGTATACAATTAATACAAACAGGGTTATGCTCAAGAGTTGCTAGCATCTGCTTATGAACACTGGGAGCAAGTAGTGCCCTTTGGCGACATAAATTCTCTCCAGCAATATTTCACCAGCTTAAGCACACACGATTCTTCCGGCTTTGAAAGCACCAATGAGATAGAAGAAGAGTCTAACAATGGACTTGTAAGCTTCTCCCTTGAAACCATGTTTCCGGGTTTCGACGAATATCTTCAATCATGTGATGATCAATATGTCAACAGGCAGATCGATATTGAGGTTGCTGGCGCTATTGCTACGCGGCCCAAGGGGTGGAAGATATTGTACTGTGTGTCGAGATTGTTCTCGGTTAAGAAAAGGCTGTCTATAGACGGCATTAAAAACCATAAGAAGCGGAGATTCGGTTAAATTAAATGCGTTGGAAGATAGTCAAGATACCATACATTATTGGTAGGGTTGATCGAAATCGTCCAGCTTCTAAGGACGGTTTAATGGCATGTGTATATTTCATCTTTGTAATTTGGATCTAAATAAACATCATCAAATAAATACCATACAACTATACAAGTATCGGAGAGAAACGTCATCCAACAAACAAATTTTATATCAAAAATATTATAGCCACTGTATGACATCCAAAATAGTATCAAGAAGAGGCAAAATGAAACTTCCATTGCTATAAATTTTCTCAAGGAGTCAAATTTAACATCGGTTCTTCAGTAAACAGATGTTAAAATGGAACTGTTACATCGCTGTTTATAAAACCGATGCGGAAAGTGTATATTTAACATCGGTTCTGTTTTTTGTTTCTCTCAAAATAACAACCTGACCCAAAAGAAAAGTTAAAAACTCTGTAACTGACCCTCCAAAAGTAATTTTAACTCATTTCAGACCCGTCTTTTTTACCGGAACCATCCCGTGCGACCGATGAGAGTCGCCGGGAAATACATCTCCCTGCTCTTAAGCAGACGCCCTCCCATCTCTCAAATCGAGCAAATTCACGCCCAGATTCTCACGAAACCTCTAGCTCGTCTCTCTTTGATCGATTCACTCATCCACTGTTACCTTAACTCGAAGAACCTCAAATCCGCGAGAAACTTATTCGACAACTATCCTTCGCCCACACCGTCGGCTCTGTTATGGAATCTCATGATCCGGGCTTACTCAAAAATCGAACATTCTTCCGAGTCCATCGGCCTTTTTCGCAAAATGATTAGTACTCGAGCAGCACCCGATGATTACACGTTTAATTTTGCGATCACCTCGTGTGCGCATCAAGACTCAGCCGTGTACGGGCAGATTTTTCATGGTGTGGTGATGAAAAATGGGGTCTTGCTGAATTTATACGTGGGTAATTCTTTGATAAGTTTGTATGCTGTTTACTTGAGGGTGAATGATGCCTACAAGGTGTTCGACGAAATGCCCGATCGAGACGTGTTTTCTTGGACTAGTTTGGTGTCTGCGTACGCCAAGAGCGGGTGTATGAGGAGTTCGGCTGAGATTTTTCGGGAGATGCCGGTGAGAAATGACGTGTCTTGGGTCGTAATGATTTCGGGTTTCGTTAGCTGTGGGAACTACACAGAGGCCCTTAGGTATTTTCACGATATGGTACGTGAGGTGAAGCCTAACGAGGCTGTCCTCGTTTGTGCTCTCTCTGTGTGTGCTAATTTGGGGTCTCTGAATCAAGGAGACTGGATTCATAATTACATCGATAAGAATTGCATTTCAGAAACTTCGAATATCACGACTGCTCTAATCGATATGTACGCAAAGTGCGGGAAGATAGACTGTGCTTACGGGGTTTTTGACAAGATTTCAAGGCGTGATGTTCAAAACTATACTAGCATGATATCAGGGCTGTCAATTCACGGACTTGGTGAAAAGGCTCTACGTGTTTTTCAACGAATGTTAGATGAAAAGTTGAAGCCTAGCGACATCACTATTTTGGGGGTTTTAAATGGATGTAGCCATTCAGGTCTTGTCCATCGGGGCTCGTCAATTTTCTACAACATGGATAATCTCTGGGGACTTGCGCCTAAGATCGAGCACTATGGCTGTTACGTTGATTTGCTTGGTCGGGCGGGCTATTTAGCCAAGGCATTTGGAATAGTGAAAAGCATGCCTGTAAATCCAGATATAGTTGTATGGCGATCTTTACTCAGTGCCTGTAGAATTCATCGCAATTCTAATTTTGGGGAGCGCATAGTAAATCAACTTGACCCGCGAAGTTGTATTGGAGCTGGGGTGCTACTTTCGAACATGTATGCTTCATTAGGAAAATGGGAAAAAGTTGCTCAGGTGAGAAAGTCGATGGGCGGCAAGCAAAAGAGCCGTGGGTCAGATATCGGGTGCAGTTGGATAGAGGTGAATGGAGTTGTTCACGAGTTTCGAGTTGCGGATGTGCTTCATCCGCAGATAGTAGAGATTGAAGAGAAGTTGAATGAAATATTGAAGAGAGTAGAGCTAGTTGGGTACAATGCTGATGTCACGCAGGTGTCGTTTGATTTGAGCGAGGAGGATAGAGAGCGAGCTGTGGCTTGGCATAGCGAAAAGCTAGCTGTTGCTTTTGCGATCATGAGTACTCCGTCAGGTGATTCTATTCGAATAGTTAAGAATCTGAGGACTTGTGAGGACTGTCATAGTGCTCTAAAGGCCATTTCTGAAGTTTATAGTAGACAGATTATTGTTAGAGATCGTTCTCGTTTCCACGCTTTTAGAAAAGGAGAGTGCTCGTGTAAGGATTATTGGTAGTTGATTAGTTTTTTCTTAAAATATACTGTATGTATTTATCAGTAGATTAAAATATACAATATTATTTTAATTTTTTATTTTAATATACCCTTTTAATTTTTATTTTAAAAAGAAAGGCTTCATTTGCAGAGGGTAGAAATTGCATAGTTTAGATTTAAAAAAATTTAATTCTAACTTAATTTTTGTCCAATTTAACCTTACATTATTGTTGACAATAAAGTTCTGAAAGGCTGGCTCTATGATTGGGTATGAATTATGTAAACAAATTGCATTGAACAAGATCCCAATAAACTGGATGGATATTACATGTCCATGTCCAGAAAAAAATGAACCCTTTTAATTTTGATTTTTGGGCTGTCCAAAAGTATATTCCACGTTCAAAGAGAAAAAAATGGGAAAAAAAAATCTACAAATATAAAATCAATCAACTTCCTGCAACCTCAGAGATGCTTTTTAATGATGGTTGCCATCCCCTTGATTTGGACACAACTGAGTTTATTGCTGCTGTGTTGTTTCTTGATCTATGTCTTTCATGCTTTGCCTGAAAATTAATAATTAAAAATTAATTATGAGATCATGACACAAATCATTAATTATTAATGCAACTACAGTATATATAACAATCACTTTTTATTTGTTGACCTGTATCTGTACTATTTTTTTCTTTCTTTAATCAAAATTAATTACTGAAACAATGCAAATTAATTTATAGATCTACCAATAGAATTTATTACACTAAATAGTACCAATAATTAATTTTCAGCATAAAAAACTCAGCAATTTTATAAGTTGACTATATTGTGTGAGATATAAAAAATCATATTGTACCAATAATTCTTTTAATAATTGGAATCTCAAGGTAGTTGGCATTAATAATAAAAGTAAAATAATTTATATTTATATACACAAAAAAATAATAATTTAATGAGTTATAATCTGACATTTAGTTGCATGAAATTAAAGAGAAAAATAACAAATATATTAAATTATGTTCACCTGCTTAATCTTCTCCATTTCATGATTCTTCCTAATTTCTTGCTCAGATTCTGGACTTATTTTATCTTTCGCGATTTTTCGACACATTTGTGGTTGTTGTTGCTGCTTCGTCTTGCCTTGCTTTTTCACAAATACACCTTTCATTACTTCTGTAAATTAATGAAAACAATGAATACGAATTGTTGATATAACTGAAAATTTGAAAAAAAAAAAAAAATTACAAACAGAGGAAAAAAATAATGTTTCGAACCTTGAGTTGTGACGAGTCTATAGGCGTGGCCAAGAACAAGGGTGTCGGTTGGCCTAAGAAGTTTGATCCTGGTTATTCTGAGAGGGGTAGGAGTAGTTTGATCCTTGTAATTATAATTTACGATTTTTTTATCGGTGGCTCCTCCTCCTCCTCCGGCGATGGCGGCGGATGAATACAAGGTGGTTGTGAGAAGAAGTGCTACGTAGTGGCCGGGATTCATCTTCATGATCTCACTCGCACCGATTGGCGAATACATTTTATCAACTCTACCACTTGGATGTTGTATAACTAAACTTGCATTATCAATTGCTTGGCAATTTCCCATTTCTTGGTGTGTGTTTTTTTCTATGAAGAATAAAATAATTAATGAATGTGTAAGGTATGAAGAAGAGAAAGAAAAAAAAAAGTAGTAGTTGTGAAATTTCTTTGGGGGTACTTTTTATAGCAATCCCCACCCCCTTTCATTTGAAAAATCATGCACAAGGAAAATAATGTTTTTAAGAAACTATGATGAGTTGTCTTTTTTCCCCCTTTTTGTTTTAATTAATTTAAAATGGAGAACTCATTGTCATTTGGCATGTGTGTTGGGTAAAGTTTTGAATTTGACTCCACGTCACTTGTTGTATTTACCAGATGTTGGAAAATATAAAGTCAAAGTTGGTTTTTTCCAACGTTTGACTGAGTTGACTGGCTATAAATTTAATTCCGATTGGGAAATAAATTGTACGATAATTTTCTACGTCGTTTGTAGATAATTATAGAATTTTATTTCGTCAAAAACCGATTTTCGGTGAGTGAGAAATAAATGGTTAAAGATAGCCAATTAAAAAGGCATTTAATTGAATATGTAATAAAGTGTAAGACTTTATTACATTGAAATGTGTAATAGTTATTACATCCCACATTGAAAGATGTAATAAAATGATTACACTTAATAAGTGATTGGAGGATTAATGTGTTCAACAAGTGAGTAAGACCATGGACCGTTAAGGTACATGACAATCGCCACACGCGCGTCCGTCCGTCCGTCCGCTCGGCTCGGCTCGTGCTCGTGCTCGTGCTCGTGCTCGGCCCGGCCCGACCCGGCCCGTCCCGACCCGACCCGCCTCGCCTCGCCTCGTCCTTGGACTTGGACTTGGACTTGGATCTTGGCAATCACTCAACGGTCAGGTCATCACTCCTGAACCGTTACATGGTTTTTATGGGGCTGATAATGGGTGTTTATTGCCCAGGTATCAATACCCATACTGAATGCCTTTGACCCCTCACATGCAGGTGGATCACTATAAATAGTGAGTCCTAGGCTGCATTTCATACACAGCAAAAACGCAAAAGAAATTCCCAGCGTTCATACTCCCTGCTCTTTCCCGTTCGAAAGGTGGTTCTGATCTGGTTGCTTCAGAGAAGAACAAGAAGAAAGTCGTTGTATCTTTGGGGGCATTACGTCTGCAAACCGTAGCATACACGGGACGTATTTGTCTTGCGGATAGCGAAAGCGCCTCGACTACCCGCAATCCATTTCCGACGTTCGATCGAAGTTGAAGACCTGTTCGTGTTTCCCTTCTTGTTCATTTCTTTTATTTTGTTATAGTTTCTGGAAACGTGTAAAGTATTCAGTATTACTGTTTACTAGTCCAGAAACGAGCACTGTAATAGCTACGTAATAACCAACAACGCAAGACAAATATCCGTACTAAAAAATGACAACCGGAGACAATACTGGTGCTGAGAAAAACGGCCAATCTAGCACTGTTCCACCGATGAACTTGAACGTTCCGATCATGCCTTCATCGGTGGTTCATGCTGAGAAACCTGAGAAGTTCAATGGGACTGACTTCAAAAGGTGGCAACAAAAGATGATGTTTTACCAGACCACGTTGGGTTTGGCAAAGTTTCTCAAGGATGAGCCTCTGGCCATGGATGAGAATGAAACTGATGCTAATAAGCGTGCGGCTTATGAAGCATGGGGCCAGGGGGATTACCTGTGCCGGAATACCGTTTTGAACGGTCTGAGTAATGACCTGTACAATGTGTATGGGAATATGACTTCGGCCAAAGCACTCTGGGATGCTTTGGAGAAGAAATATAAAACTGAGGACGCCGGAACTAAGAAGTTCGTCGTCGGGAAGTTTTTGGATTTTAAGATGGTCGACTCTAAGTCGGTCGTATCTCAATTCCAACACTTCCAGCTGATCTTGCATGACCTTGAAAATGAAGGCATGAAAATCAGCGAGTCTTTTCTGGTGGCTGCTGCTATTGAGAAGTTACCCTCGAGTTGGAGGGCTTATCAAAACTATCTCAAGCATAAGACCAAGGAAATGACTATTGACAAGCTGGTTGTCAAGCTTCGTATCGAAGAGGAAAACCGTAAGAGGTTTAATCCTGGGAGTGTGCCTGAGGAGCCTCGTGTGAATCTGATGGAGCAACCCAAAAGGAAGCTGCCTCCTCCTCAGAATACCTCTAAAGGGAAAGAGCCTGCCACCAAGGTCTGGAAGTTCTTGGGAAAATGCCATAACTGTGGAATAACTGGCCACATGGCTAAAGATTGCAAGAAGCCTAAACAGCCTATTGCACAGTACAAGGGGAAAGGGAAGCAATCTGCTAACCTTGTTGAAACCTCTGGGCAAGAGCTGACTGAAATGGATATGTCAGCAATGGTGTTTGAAGCCAACTTGGTTGGTAATCCTAAGGGGTGGTTCATTGACACTGGAGCCACTCGCCATGTCTGCTCTGATAAGGATGCATTTTCTACCTATGCTCCTTCGACTGGCAGAAAGCTCCACATGGGGAACTCTTCCTCGTCTACTGTTGCTGGAGTTGGGAACGTGACCCTGAAGCTCACCTCTGGAAAGGAGCTGCTGTTGAAGGATGTGCTGCATGTCCCGGACATCCGCAAGAACTTAGTCTCTGGGTCTCTTCTAGTTGAGCATGGTTTTAAACTTGTATTTGATGCTAAGAAGTTTATTTTGACTAAGTTTGGAACTTTCCTTGGTCGGGGCTATCTCGACAATGGACTGTTCAAAATGAATGTAATGGCTGTGCGCCGTGTAACCCCTATTGCCTCGAGCATTAATAAAATTGATTCTGTTTCGGTTTACTTGCTTGAGTGTTCTGAATTGTGGCATATTAGATTAGGACATGTAAATCTAAATGCGATTAAAAGATTAATGAATTTGGAATTATTACCAACTTCAAAAATTGATTCACAAAAGAAATGTGAAATTTGTGTTGAAGCCAAAATGGCTAAGTTACCTTTTCCATCGACTGAAAGGTGTACTGAACCTCTTGGTTTAATCCATACTGATATATGTGATTTGAAGTTTGTACAAACAAGAGGTGGTAAAAAGTACTTCATCACGTTTATTGATTGATTGTACTAGATATTGTTACTTATACTTATTAAGTAGCAAAGACGAAGCACTAGATGCCTTTACCAAGTATAAAGCTGAGGTTGAAAATCAACTTGGTAAACGAATTAAAATAATTCGAAGTGATAGAGGTGGAGAATATGTAGCTCCGTTTGAGAAGTTATGTTCTGAAAATGGGATAATTCATCAAACGACGGCTCCTTATTCACCACAATCAAATGGTGTTGCTGAACGAAAAAACAGAACTCTAAAAGAAATGATGAACGCCATGTTGATTAATTCGGGTTTACCTCAGAACATGTGGGGGGAAGCTATTTTGATAGCTAACCACATTTTGAATAAAATCCCACTTAAAGGTAAAAACGAGACGCCGTACGAATTGTGGAAAAATCGTAAGCCGTCTTATAAATATCTTAAAGTGTGGGGGTGTTTGGCTAAGGTGTCTGTTCCTGAACCAAAGCAAATGAGAATCGGACCAAAGACGGTCGATTGCATTTTTATCGGATATGCATACAATAGTATGGCTTACCGATTTTTGGTACACAAGTCTGATAATCCAGACGTGCATAAAGGTACCACGATTGAATCGAGAAATGCTTCATTTTTCGAAAATATCTTTCCTTGTAAAGAAAGAGAAGAATCAAGTTCTAATAAAAGAACTTATGAACCTGATGTCGACACAACACCTGTTGGTGACGATCAGGTAGACGAAGAGGTTATTGAACCTAGACGTGGTAAAAGGATAAAAACGGCTAAGTCGTTTGGACCTGATTTTATTACGTATTTATTGGATGACGAGCCAAAGTCCTATGGGGAAGCTTTATCCAGTCCAGATGCACCGCTCTGGGAAGAAGCTATTAATAGCGAAATGGAGTCTATTCTGCAAAATCACACGTGGAAGTTGGTTGATCTTCCACCGGGTTGTAAACCTTTAGGATGTAAATGGATCCTAAAGAAAAAGTATAAAGCAGATGGAACGGTCGATAAGTTTAAAGCTCGTTTGGTAGCCAAAGGGTTTAAACAAAGAGAAGGATATGATTTCTTTGATACATATTCACCTGTAACCAGAATATCGTCTATTCGGGTGCTTATTGCGATTGCTGCTTTGCACAATCTCGATATTCATCAGATGGATGTGAAAACTGCGTTTCTGAACGGTGAATTGGAAGAAGAAATTTATATGGAACAACCCGAGGGATTTGTAGCACCTGGACAAGAGAAAAAAGTGTGCAAATTGATAAGGTCGTTGTACGGACTTAAGCAAGCTCCTAAACAATGGCATTTGAAATTTGATAACATAATGATATCAAATGGATATAAAATCAACGAGTGTGACAAATGTGTGTATATCAAGGGTACACCTGATTCATTTGTCATAGTCTGTCTATATGTAGACGACATGTTAATCATGGGTAGTACTCGTGAATTGATCATGAATACTAAAGCAATGTTAAAAAGGAATTTTGACATGAAAGATTTGGGTGTTGCTGATTTAATCCTCGGGATTAAAATTGAAAGAACCCCAAATGGAATTGTCTTATCACAATCTCATTATGTCGAGAAAGTGTTAAAGAAATTCAATGCCCATGATGGTCCTACGAGTAGGACGCCGATTGACTTAAGTATAAATCTTACTGTCAATAAGGCTGAACCTGTAGCTCAGTTAGAGTATTCTCAAGTGATAGGAAGTCTGATGTACTTAACAAATTGTACACGTCCAGACTTGGCCTATCCTGTGAATAAACTGAGCAGGTATACAAGCAATCCCGGTGTTGAACACTGGAATGCTTTGAATCGGGTTTTAAAGTATTTGAAATACACCCGAGAGTATGGGCTATACTATACAAGATATCCTAATGTACTTGATGGGTATTGTGATGCTAGTTGGATATCTGATTCTAGAAGTTCACATTCCACTAGTGGTTACGTCTTCTGTATCGGGGGCGGAGCAGTTTCGTGGAAGTCAACGAAACAAACTTGTATAGCCAGATCCACCATGGAATCTGAGTTTATAGCTTTAGATAAAGCTAGTGAAGAAGCAGAGTGGCTTCGTCACTTTTTGGAAGATATTCCATGTTGGAAAAAGCCTGTGTCTCCCGTGATGATTCACTGTGATAGCCAAGCAGCTATAGGGAGAGCACAGAGCATTATGTATAACGGTAAGTCTCGACATATTCGTCGGAGACATAATACCGTTCGACAATTGATCTCAAATGGAGTAATTTCCTTAGAGTATGTAAAATCTAAGGAAAATCTGGCTGATCCTTTGACAAAAGGAATGAATCGAGATCAATTGGGCGTGTTGCTAGAGGGAATGGGTTTGAAAAACCACAATCCATCGAACGATCATAACGGTAACCCTACCTTGATGAATGGAGATCCCATGAACTTGGTTCAAAGGGAAAACTAAGTTATGAAAGTTCAATCGAGCACTTGTACTCATCCCTAAAGGCAATTCAAGTGCTGTTTCCTGATGTGTGGTAATAGGTTAAGTTCTCGAGGAGACTTTTAATGAATCCCTACCTTGAAAAGGTTAAGTATGTCAGGATACTTATAATGGGAGGTCACCTATATAAATGTGAAGTGAGGGCCGCTTCAAATGTATACATTTATGAATCCAAAGTGTTGTCCATGGCCAAAACGGACACAACATAGAACGGGAAATTGAACGGAATTTATTGCGTGAACAACATTGACTCGTTGTACGTTGTGGGGGAATAGTTCAAGGCATCGTGTCCACTAGGCCTCCTGTACTTCCGATGTTGTTCACTACGGAAGGTTCAAAGCCGCAAACTACCTTTCCGGAAGCGATAGATTCTTTTGGGGAATTGAACGAAGAGTCTGCATACATGCATGCATTGATTTCCACTCATGTGGGGGATTGTTGGAAAATATAAAGTCAAAGTTGGTTTTTTCCAACGTTTGACTGAGTTGACTGGCTATAAATTTAATTCCGATTGGGAAATAAATTGTACGATAATTTTCTACGTCGTTTGTAGATAATTATAGAATTTTATTTCGTCAAAAACCGATTTTCGGTGAGTGAGAAATAAATGGTTAAAGATAGCCAATTAAAAAGGCATTTAATTGAATATGTAATAAAGTGTAAGACTTTATTACATTGAAATGTGTAATAGTTATTACATCCCACATTGAAAGATGTAATAAAATGATTACACTTAATAAGTGATTGGAGGATTAATGTGTTCAACAAGTGAGTAAGATCATGGACCGTTAAGGTACATGGCAATCGCCACACGCGCGTCCGTCCGTCCGTCCGCTCGGCTCGGCTCGTGCTCGTGCTCGTGCTCGTGCTCGGCTCGGCTCGGCTCGGCCCGGCTCGGCCCGGCCCGTCCCGACCCGACTCGACTCGACTCGACTCGACTCGACTCGCCTCGTCCTTGGACTTGGACTTGGACTTGGATCTTGGCAATTGGACTTTGGGCTGGACTTGGGCTTCCTGGGGCTCCTGGGCCTCCTGGGCCTGGCCATCGTAATAGTTTTGCTGACGGGCTGAACTATAGATTGGGCTCACATTTGGTGGGCTAGTGTTGACACAATTGGATTGGGCTGAAGTTGAAAAGTCAGGCCTGAATAAATAATAATAATAATTATATTAATATTATTATTTTCTGAAATTAATCCTCAACGGTCAGGTCATCACTCCTGAACCGTTACATGGTTTTTATGGGGCTGATAATGGGTGTTTATTGCCCAGGTATCAATACCCATACTGAATGCCTTTGACCCCTCACATGCAGGTGGATCACTATAAATAGTGAGTCCTAGGCTGCATTTCATACACAGCAAAAACGCAAAAGAAATTCCCAGCATATCATAGTGTTCATACTCCCTGCTCTTTCCCGTTCGAAAGGTGGTTCTGATCTGGTTGCTTCAGAGAAGAACAAGAAGAAAGTCGTTGTATCTTTGGGGGCATTACGTCTGCAAACCGTAGCATACACGGGACGTATTTGTCTTGCGGATAGCGAAAGCGCCTCGACTACCCGCAATCCATTTCCGACGTTCGATCGAAGTTGAAGACCTGTTCGTGTTTCCCTTCTTGTTCATTTCTTTTATTTTGTTATAGTTTCTGGAAACGTGTAAAGTATTCAGTATTACTGTTTACTAGTCCAGAAACGAGCACTGTAATAGCTACGTAATAACCAACACCAGATTAATAGTAGTATTAGTTTATGTAAATGATAAATATTTGTCATGAGAATTTATCTATCGGTAGGACTTATTCGACTAAGTTGACAAGGTATTTTTAGATGGCTCATCTCGAGTAACGGTAAAACGAAGTCAAGCTCGTTGAGCCACGCCATCGATCGCATTACACTTGATTATATCTTTAAGTCAACGGTGAGATCGAGCTAGGCACCATAAGACCACTTAGTACTAAATTGAAGCATGTTCCTAAAAAGTACTGTACTTTTATTTTAATTTCACATGTAAATGAATACTTTATAATACATTAAAATCACGCTTGAGGCATAATTGATGTAGCTTCTTATTACAAAATAATAAGCGTTCTCACAAACAGAGATGTTGTGCATTGAATGGAAGGTGACATTTTTATAAGTCTCAATGGAATACTACTAGTACTATTTTTCTTTCCCTCAAAAGGAGATATATACACATGTGTAAAGTAAAACATCAAATATTCCTCGATCACCTACTCGATCCCGTCTTATCTACTCGACAATTTTCGACTTTCTTTCATTTTCCAAACCTAATATTTTTTAAATTTATTAAGGGTTTTAGCATTGAAAGAAAAAAAACCATTGTTAATTAATTAGTCGTGAAAGTGATTTGATTAATTCATTTCTAATTCTCTTTTGGATCTTTATAAAAGCTCTTTTTCTTTACACAAAATCACACAATACAAATATTAGAGCATGCATGAAATAAAGATCCCACACCACAATACATTAGCAATAAGTGATTGTCGCGTGTGAAGGCTTCAATGTACACCCCACTCAATCACTACAATTTTTGTGGGCTTTCTCTAACACTATATATGAACATTAAAATAAAATAAAAAAGTAAAACAAGGTTTTTGTCCATTTCCATTTTCCATGAACATGCCTTGTTATTTTTTTGTGATTCAATCTTCATCTTGTTACCCCAACATGAAACATTAAAGTAACCCATCCATATTCACTGTTTTTTTAATCTTCTTTCACTTTTGAATTTGATCTCTTGATTTTTTTTGGTGTTATTGTTTTAATTTCGACACACATATAAGGCATTAATCATTGCTCGTGCACGCGTCTTATCTTTTTAATTAAGCTCGTTCGATCTCCTAGTTTGCTTGAAATAACGAGGTCAAATAGCTAGTCAAAACGTACGTGGTTTGTGTGGGTTCACAAGTGTGAGGCGTTGACATGATTTATATTCATCATGATCGAGTTTGAGTTCGAATTCTTTGATCACGTAAAATTATACGTAGGTATACTATATCATGATCGAAATTATATAAATTAAAATAATTAGTCGTGATCATGGTCAATAACTACTATATATAAATTTAATTTAATTTGTTGTGGATGTGACATATGAATTCATTAGCTATGTCATGTTAGTGTATAAGTTCGCTCTAGTTCATAAAGAGTCTTCGGACTCTTGTGAACTAGCTTGAACTTCACACTTTGGTTTTTGAATGAACTTCATTCTTATGTGTTTTTGTCATTTGTACAGGTTGAGTAATTCTAAGTATGCTAGTGCTTGGAAGACTTAGCCTTATGCAAGTACAAATTACACTGTGGGTCTTGGAAGCACTGGTGCTGTTAAGTCCCTGGAGTTCGAAGCTGCAAAGGGTTCGAACTTCCTCCTCACTGATTCACCAAAGGAGTGCTGTAGAAGTTCATAGCTCTGGAGTTCATCCCGCTAGGTCTATGAAGCCAGAAGCGCGAAGAGTGAGAAGGCCCTGCTAAGGGAATTCGAACTCGCTGAAGTAAAACATCAAGTGACATCTACACACTCCCCGTTCGAAGTTCGAAGGCTCGCCAGAGACAAAGAACTGAAAACAAGTCAGTGATGGAATATTCGAGATTCCATAGAAGATGCTTTGGGCTCGGCCCATCAAGCGTAAAACCCGGAAGCCCACTAGGGTTTCATTCACGAGGTCTATAAATAGTCGCTAGATTGTTTGTAGAACTTAACACTTTTATCTGGAATTTCCTAGAGAGAGAAATATTGTAATCCGAGAGTATTCGCTAGAAAGCTCCGGTTCACTCTACTGTGATTCACTTAGAACGAGTTCGCTAGAAGGAGTTCATAGTGTATCTGTTTAGTCTGTGGTTCATAGGACGCTAGTACATTGAACTAATAGACGTTTGTTTTTGGTCGTGTGACCTTTCTATAAGTTCGTAAGGACTTATAGATGTTTGATTGAAGTGTTGAATACAAAGCTTCCCTTCAAAAACCTCTTTATTGTGTTGACATATTTTTATAGTTCATAGACCCAACGCGGTTTACACTACGGGTCTACCAAGTACTGCAGTTCTTAACACTGTAGTGCTTCAAACACAATTTCAATTGGTATCAGAGCAGTTCACCTTGCTACTTCGGTGAGATCCTAGCTAGAGGTTCGAAATCATGGAGACATATACAGTTATGAAACCCGTCATTCTCAACACTGATAACTACTCCTACTGGAAAAGTAAAACCCGAATGAGACTTAAACAAGCTGACTCAAGAGTATGGGGTTCAGTGATTAAAGGATGGGAGGTTCCCAAATATACAGATGATGATGGTGATATCCTTCCTAAAGACGAATCTACATGGACTCAGGCAGAACATGAAGCTGCAACCTTTAATGACCGAGCTATACACATTATGACTGAGTACATTGACATAAGCATGTTCCAACTCATCAAACATCTATCTTCTGCTAAACAAGTTTGGGATACTCTTGAGAATATATGTGAAGGGAGTGAGAGTATCAAAAAGTCCAAGATCAGAGGATTGAACACTGCCTTCCAAAAACTTCACATGCGTGATGATGAGAACTTGGACACCTACTACAACAAAATCATGTCCATTGTGAGTGAATGTCATGAACTGGGAGATCCCATTCCTCCTTCATACATATGTACCAAGGTTCTGCGAACTCTGAACGATTCTTTCGAACCTAAAGTGGTTGCAGTGGAAAGCACTAAGTTGGCCAATACTACAAATTACAATGAACTGATGTGTGTTTTCAAGGACTATGAATTGAACAAAAAACTTAAAGATGACAACTACATGTCTCCACTTGACAATTCTATGAGAGCACTGAGAGTGGGTTCGAACTCTCCTTCTACTCCTCCAGCTTCGAGCTCTACTACTGGCATGGATGTGAGTGCATACTATGCTGAAGAATCTGATGATGAGTCCGAAGCCTTGGCACTTCTAAGCTCTCCAAATCCAGATAAACTCGTAGCTCTTCAAGACACTGTGAATTATCTTATCCG
This sequence comes from Euphrasia confusa, assembly GCA_954870475.1. Classification (NCBI taxonomy): domain Eukaryota; kingdom Viridiplantae; phylum Streptophyta; class Magnoliopsida; order Lamiales; family Orobanchaceae; genus Euphrasia; species Euphrasia confusa. The sequence goes on from OX940970.1 coordinate 3,485,490, forward strand.
TCAAGACATAAGGAGAAAAAGGAGATTCAAGAAATTTCAGAATCAAAGACCTATGAGAAGCTCGAACTCTCCTTTCTCTAGCTCTACTGGAAACCGCTCTTCAAACTTCAGGAAGTTCATACCCAATACTTCTGGTAAAGATATGTCCAAAATCAAGTGTTTTGAATGCAAAGGCATGGGGCATGTCAAGAATGAGTGTCCCAATCTACATAGAAAGAACAATGTTGATGTGAGCTATCTTGTCCTTGATGAGGAAAATCCGTTGTTCTCTTCTGATGACGAGAGAGATAATGTCCGGGAGGATGGAAAGAATGTGAATGCTTTCATGGGTTCCATTGACAATGAGTATGAAGGCGAGTGTGAAGTAGAAATGGAGGATGTTGCTACTTATGATAACATTTTCTGCTTCTCATCTAATATTACAGAAGGTTCGAACTCTGTGTCTTCTGCTGGTTCTACCTCATCCTCTTACAAAACCGTTTTGACTTCAAAGCCTGAGACTGTTAGCTTAAGAGAGTTCAAGATAGTCAAAAATGAACTTGAAAGAGCTCTGAAGGAAGTCAATGAACTGAGAGAGATTGTGAAGAAAGAAGACTCTGAGAAGGACTTTCTTAGAAAATCTTTGACTCAAATGGAAGAAGCCTGTGCTATGAGAACAAAAGAACTCTACGAGTTAAAAGACAAAATGGATGTAACAGATTCTTTATTCAAAAAACTGAACACTGGAACTTCCAAACTTGACTATCTCATAAGCTGTGTTAATCCTAAGAGGTATGGACTGGGATTTAAAGAGACTCTTGAGACTGTTTACACCGAGCCGATAAAATTTCCACCAAAGTTCATTCGACCAAAGGATAGAAAGATCATGGAGTCCGTTGAGACTAAGCCAGGAAACTCTCTAAAATCAATAACAAATCTGGCTTCCACATATAAATCTATTCCTTCTAGTTCGAAGACCAAGATTGACGTCTCTAAATTCATCAAAACACACAACGTGTCAGATAGGTCAAAGTCTTCTGACCTAAAGAGTTCAAAGACACAGTGTGATGAATCCAGGCCTATGAAGGCTAAAACTGATCAGTCTGTGAGTTTGAAAAAGATAGCACCTCGACCTACTAAGCCTCGTGAAAGCTTTGTAAAAAGGTATATTTGTCATTACTGTGGCATAGCTGGACATATAAGACCTTATTGTTACAAGAAAATAGAAGATCTGAAAAGGTCTCAATCTCTTGTTCCTAAACAAACTTGGTTAAAGAAAGACCGTGTTTCTTCTATCAGAAAGGTATGGAGGGAGGAAGTTCAAAGCCCTGTGGCTTCAAATATTAGTGTAAAGAAAATCTGGAAAGAGAAGCTAAACTCTCATGCCCCTTTGAAGTCTACTGTTAAAAGAGTATGGAAGCGCCGAGAAGATATTATATGCAATGTTGCACTCACAGCTGCCAAATCCGGAAACAAGGAAACTTGGTATTTTGACAGCGGATGCTCCAGACATATGACTGGTGTGAAAGAGAGCCTCATTGACTATGTACCACACTCTGGGGGACCAGTTACCTATGGAGGAGGTGCAAAGGGTAACATAGTTGGTTGTGGCACTCTGAGTGTGAAGGGTCTTCCATCTCTAAAGAATGTTCTTCATGTGGAAGGGTTGTGTGCAAATCTGATTAGTATAAGTCAGTTGTGTGATGACGAACTTGATGTGAAGTTCAACAAAGACAAATGTGAAGTCTACAATGCTGAAGGGAAGTGTATATTGACTGGAGTTCGTGCTAAAAATAACTGTTACGCTATTGAAGAAACATGTCTGTCTACCAAGTCCGCTGATGAGATAGACTTATGGCATCAAAGATTGGGCCACACCAGCCTTCGAAACTTGGAAAATCTCGTTCGTCTCAAAGCTGTGAGAGGCATTGATTCTCTACCAAAGATTGAGAAAAGAGTGTGCGGCGAGTGCCAAATGGGAAAACAAACCAGAAGCTCACACCCTGCTCTAACTTTGAACTTTAGAACTTCAAACTGTTTTGAACTAATGCATATGGATCTCATGGGACCAATGGAAGTTCATAGCTTGGGACACAAGTGGTACACTCTTGTGATTGTTGATGATTTTTCAAGATACACATGGGTAAATTTTTTAGCTACCAAGGATGAGGCCTTTGAAGCCTTTCACAACTTGGCTAGGAAGGTTCGAAATATGTATGGGGCACGTATCCAAAGGATTCGAAGTGATCATGGTGGGGAGTTCCAAAATCAAGCCTTCCTTGATTATTGCAACCGAAAAGGCATTCATCATGAATTCTCGTCACCTAAAACGCCTCAACAAAATGGCATTGTTGAATGGAAAAATAGAACTTTAAAAGAGATGGCTACAGTTATGTTGGTGTCTAAGAAAATGCCTAAAGGATTTTGGGCAGAGGCTATCAGCACGGCTTGCTATGTGATCAACAGGATCACCCTTCGAAGCCAAACAGAGAAGACTGCCTATGAACTTCTTACTAGCAAAAAGCCAAATATTGCTCATCTACGAGTCTTTGGGTGTCTATGCTATATATTGAATGATCGTGAGCCTTTGAAGAAATTTGATTCCAAATCAGACAGAGCTATCTTCATTGGTTATGCTCTAAATAGTCATGCATATCGTGTCTTCAACCTTCGAACTCGTACTGTTCAAGAATCAACAAACATAACTTTTGATGAACATGACTTCAAAGGAAAACCCACTGAAGTTGTTACTAAAATTCGAAGCGCAAATGGAACATGTGAAGGGGAAGAGCCTGGAAGTTCGAACTCTGCAGCTTCGAACTCTGAGGCTTTTGATGAACACACTGTTGATAGTTCGAAGTCAAGCTCCAGTACAGAATCCTCAGATGATGAATCTGTCCCAGAGACTTCAAACTCCCCTTTCACTACTTCGAACTCTACTGGTGTTCCGAACTCAGGACCCCCTGCTCATATACGAAAAAGACATCCAACTCAACTGATTATTGGAACTTTGGATCAAAGGACAACTCGCTCATCCAGGCCTTTGAACTCTTGGACTGAGACTTCAAACTTGGCCTTCATGTCACCAGACATTGGAATTATGAGCTTTGTCTCGGAAATTGAACCGAAGAATATAAAGGAGGCCATTTTGGATGAATTCTGGGTTGCTGCTATGCATGAGGAGTTAAACGAATTTGAACGAAACAAAGTTTGGTCCTTGGTACCCCGACCTAAAAATGTCAACATTATTGGTACAAAATGGATTTATAAAAACAAAACAAATGAACACAATCAAATTGTCAGAAACAAGGCTCGCCTTGTTGCTCAAGGGTACACTCAAGTTGAGGGTGTAGATTTTGATGAAACCTTCGCACCTGTAGCTCGAATTGAGTCTATACGTCTTCTCATTGCCATAGCTTGTTATAGGAATATCCCATTAAGGCAAATGGATGTTAAGGCTGCTTTCTTGAATGGTGTGTTGGATGAAGAAGCCTACGTTGAACAACCTAAAGGGTTCATAGATCCAAAGAAGCCTGACCATGTCTATCGTCTTCATAAAGCTCTCTATGGTCTAAAGCAGGCACCTCGGGCTTGGTACTCTTGTCTAACAGAGTTCTTGATTGCTTATGGGTTCATAAGAGGAAATGCTGACACTACGCTTTTTATTAAAATGGATGGGAAAGACATGCTCATTGCACAAATATACGTCGATGACATCGTATTTGGTGCCACCAATCCGAAGCTAGTCAAAGAATTCTCTACGGCTATGTCATCTTCTTTCCAAATGAGCCTTGAGGGAGAACTAACTTATTTTCTTGGACTCCAAATTTCTCAACGAAAGGATGGAATCTTTGTCTCTCAGACCAAGTATGCTTTGAACATGCTACAAAAATTTGGAATGGCAGAGGCTAAGCCTATGAAGACTCCCATGGCCACTACTGATAAACTCTCTCAGGCTTCCAAGAGTAAGGACACAGACATTACCAACTATCGCTCTCTCATTGGAAGTTTGTTGTATCTCACTGCTACTAGGCCCGACATCATGTTTAGTGTTTGCCTATGTGCCCGTTATCAAGCTCAACCAAAGGAAGAACATCTTACAGCTGTTAAGCGAATTCTTCGCTATATTGCTGGGACTACTGAGCTGGGACTATGGTATACCAAAGACACCACAGCCTCTCTTGTTGGGTATGCGGATGCTGATTGGGCTGGTGATGCCGATGATAGGAAGAGCACGAGTGGAGGGTGTTGTTTTCTTGGAAATAACTTGGTCTCTTGGCATAGTAAGAAACAAAATTGCATAGCTCTCTCAACTGCTGAATCTGAGTATGTAGCCGCGGGTAGCTGTTGCACTCAACTCCTTTGGCTTCAACAAATGTTGGCAGACTACCAAATCACAAGTACCCCTCTAACTCTTCTTTGTGATAATGAAAGTGCCATAAAAATCAGTCAAAATCCAGTACAACATTCTAAAACTAAACATATTGGCATTCGACACCATTTCATTCGTGACTTAGTTGAAAAAGGTGAAATTATCATGGAACATGTGCCTACTGAAAAACAACTCTCAGATTTCTTTACTAAACCTTTGGCTTCGGAGAGATTCATTTCTCTCAGAAAATCCTTATGCATGTGTGCTATATGATTTAGTTGGAGAGGCACAGGCTACGGCTTCTGTCTTTTGTGTGTCACTTTGCAGGAAGCCCCACAGGTAGATTGACAAGAGAGTATGACTCACTTTGCTTGGATGTTGAAAATGCTTGAACTTTGGTATTTGCAATATACATATACTTCTTATACATATAACTATGATATTTTTGAAAGTTCATTTTCTTACTCTCTGAATATGCACTTTGAACTTTTCGTGGATTAGTCTTGTCAGTTGAACATGGATTCGAGGCTGTTTTAGTCTTCGGACCCAAGAGTATTTATTCCTCTGAGTGTGAACGTGTGAACTTGGCTTTTAACTCCCACAAGCTATCACTTGCATAGATCCATATTACTAAGTAACGGAGGACGCCGGATCAATTGTCCGCCGGCTCCCCTCTTCGAAAGGTAGCACATGGACGCCTACGTTTAAGATGTTCTTCAATCACACTTCGGAGATGCGGGATGATCCTCGCTCCCCTCTGACTGCTGTAATGAGCATCTGTTGCATTTATTTTAAAAGCTATAAACTCGTCTGGAGAACGCCGGATCAACTGTCCGCCGGCTCCTCTCTGATTGTAGTATTGCTAGTCCCAAGTGGAGTGCCTTTAAAAGTTCACCTATCACTCATGAATTAAAATCTCTTGTGCGGTGCTAACTCATCAATATGTTCCGACGAAACACGAACTCGACTCTGTGATTATGAGGATTGAAAAGTAAATTTCTTTCAAAAACGATTCATTGTAATATCACATATTCATACTTGCTTGCCTGCTGCTTCGAACTTACTCATTTCCCATGGCTCTAAGAGTTCGATGTCTCTCTATCTCTACCTTGTGGGCGCATCAGCAATGGGACACGCAGAAGTGTAGAGGTTCGAAATCCTTACTCTCTTTAATATATATTTCTTTTTGCACAACACGCCTTCGAAGCCTCATGATAACAATAGTAGTCGTCTCTCTCTGAGACTTCGAACTTGGAATCTTCTTTTACCTCTTGTTTTGATCTCTGGGAATTGGTTTTTCTTTGTCGCTGGACTAAAATTGCTATATTGTTATGTTTTAACTAACCTATGGTTCGAACTTGTTTTTACTCTATATGTTTTTCTATTACACTGCCTTGCTTGTTCTTCGTATAAATATCTTAACAGGAACTTCGAAGTATCTCGCTATCTCCAATTTCAAATCTTCGAACTCCTACCCTACCAGGCATGCACTCACTCTGTATTGAGTTCGATCTACAGGTATACAATCTCAATGAATTCTTCGCACTCGCACGGCCTGGTACTACACGTGGCGCGATCCCAGCGGTTGAATGTGAAAAGGTTTCACTGTTGCCTATAAATACCCCATCCGCAAAACACATAGTTTACGCTTTTACTGTGTGTTTTTCAGAGCTAAACCCTTGCAAAATTCTCTCTCTACAAAGTTCGAACTACTACAGCACTTCTGACTTAGTTACTACACCTTCAAAGTTCGCACTACTATCATGACTACTTCAAACTCCCAATTCGCTACTATGACAATCTCCGAACTCCAGGATAGAGTAGCTCTTCTCACAAATCAAATAGTGGATCAAACTGCTGTTGTCACAGCCTGCTCTATGAAGTTTGCAGAGGCTACGATGGATGACACTGATACTATCCTGCTTGAACTCACTTCACAAAAGACAGTGTTACTAAAACTCAAATCTCAAAAAGAATTGGCAGAAAAAGAGATTGTTACAAAGACAAAGGAAGAGGAAGATCGAAGGGCTGAAGAGGAAAGACAGAGGATTGAAAAAGAGAAATTCGAAGCCGCTGAGAAAATTCGAATTGCTGAAGAAGAGAAGAAGAGAAAGGATGAAGAGGAGGCTGAGAGGGTTCGCACTGAGCTACTCAAGAAACAACAAGATGATGAGGAAGCAGAGAGAGTTCGCTCTGAGAATGAGAGGAAAAAGAGGGCAGACGAAGAGGCTGCGAAGAAACAGCGATCTGAGGACGCAAAAAGGGCACAACAAAAACTATCTACAAATGCTTCGAAGAAGCCTACTGAACCTAAAAAGTCTGGTTCGAAGGGACTGTCTGTTGAGATCCCTAGGGCTGTCTCTGATGTGGGACCGAAATTTTTACCTAGTCCTACTCTATCGCAAGGTTCGAATCTCTCTACCCTAGAACTTCGTAAATTAAAATTGAAACAGGCAGCAGGAGAAGAAAAGCTCAAAGCCTCACTGGAAAATATTACAGACGCCTCTCAGAGATGTTCTCCCGAGTTCGCAGGCTCTCTAGCTCGCACTTCAAATTTTATTACTAATGAAGTGTTCTCTGAATCTCCAGATTCGCCTGTTATCATTGGTACTTCGCAGGGTGAGGGCTCCGCGGCACCTGACGTCAAAACCACGATTGTGGTTCGCTCTCCCACACTGCCTCTGAAAGGTTACTCAGATGACTTCTACACCGAGGCTGCGGAGACTCGTTTCAACGCCTTGGCCACCACTCAATTTACCTATGAGAAAATTTACAATTCAAGACTCAAGAAACTTGGGATCATTGAGTTCCTTGCCAAAATGAAGCTCAACTGTGCACTCAACTATGACTATCCGTGTTATTCGAAGGTGCACAAGATTTTCTTTGCGCACGTCACTAAAGACTTCGCAGACCCCACCTCTCCGTTCTATGGAAAGTTTGTTTTTCGCGGCACAGTCTACAATTTCACTCCCTCTGTCATTAACAAGTTTTTTAAAAGGGATAGGATCGAAGCCTCATGGGACTCTCCGAAGACCACTCATCCAGACTCTGAGATGCTTGGTTTTGTGCTAACTGGTGGGCGTGATCCTTCGGCTCAGCCTGCGTTCCCTAAACTAACTCAATTTTTTTGTGTCTTACACAAAATGGTGTCAAGCAACTGGATTCCTACAACTAGCACAGCTCAAGTACATTCGGGTTCGCTCCATCTCATCTACAGACTCAGTCGTGGCATCCAAGTAGATTTGGGACAGGTGGTATTTGAAAAGATGTGCTCCTACGCTTCGAAGACTGACAACACCTTAGCCGCTGAGAGACTTCCATTTCCTCATTTGGTGGCTTCGTTGATGTACGAACAAGGGTTCGTCCCCCTACCTTCAGATGGTGATCCCATAAAGATTTCAAACTTTGTTTGGAATGGTTCGTACTTGAGCAACAAAAGAGTGAGAGATCTCCCTTGGGAAAATTTTGGGGATCGAAGCATTGATGTAAAAATGTTTGGAAAAACAAAAATCAAAGTCATCACAGCTGCCTCGCATCTGTCTCATCCCAAAGGGTCTTCGAAGCGCAAACCTCAACTTTCTCCTTCGGACTCTACTGACTCTGAATCCTCGGACGATGATTTGTACTTGGTTGCGCCGACCACTCTTCTCCGAGATATCAGAAATGAACGTTATTACATTAAACTTGCCTTGGATATCAACAGGCACATGGAGCGCAAGGTTCGAAGAGCCAGTCGTCGAGGGGGAGATGGGTCATCATCCAAGGACTCCGAACGACTAGGAAAAATGTACAAGCAGATCCTCGAAGTTGCAGAGACTATCAGGATCGAAAAAGAAAAGGCGGATGCGGCTGCAGTTGAGGAGGCCAGGGCTTCGAAGTCAAAAGGGAAGAAGAGGAAAGTTCACTTTGACGAGGAAGTGAAGTATGATGATGATGAAGTAAAGGAGCTGGATGTGGATGAAATTCCTCTTGCCAAAAGAGCGAAGACTAAATTCACTAAGTATGATGCTGAAGGGCTCCCTTGTTCAGAGGACACTACTGGATTGATGTCAAACCTCAAGCCTTCGAGCTTTGTCCCTACTGAAGGGACAGGAAAAGGTCTTTTAAAGTCTACTGACAAACCTTTTGCAGGTTCGAAGTCAAAAGATATAAAGCTCGTGGTAAATCAAAAGACTGGAGTGTCAGTGAAGAAGGTGCCTAGAAAGCAATTGGCTAACAAAGGGCCTACGGAGAAGCAATCTGTCAAGCTACCTTCCCCAACTCCAGACTCCGAAGACGAAGAGAATGAAGAGGAAGATGAGGACGAAGACCAAGATCAAGGAAGTGATGATGGTGACTGTGATATCATTTTCAGTGGTGACGAGGACTTGGATGAAACAGATCTACGAAGACCTGATACCCCGATTGATGATTCGGCCACTGGATCTGATTAAACTTTTTAATGTGAATTATTGTTATCTCTCTGCTCGTTCGAACTTGTTTAACTGTTTATTACCTTGATTCTGTTTCTCGTTTGAACAATGAATTTCTATTATATTTTCTTGCATGTTCTTATTTACTCTATCTCTTTTCCTTTGTGTTCGAACCTCAGTGCCGTTCTCTATGTTTCTTCTTTTTCACTCTTGCAATTGTTTATCTTTACAACTTTTTGAGTATGATACTAATTTGAGGGGGAGATTCAGTTCGAATCCCCGATCATGAAGTTGACTCAAAAAGGGGGAGATTGTTAGTGTATAAGTTCGCTCTAGTTCATAAAGAGTCTTCGGACTCTTGTGAACTAGCTTGAACTTCACACTTTGGTTTTTGAATGAACTTCATTCTTATGTGTTTTTGTCATTTGTACAGGTTGAGTAATTCTAAGTATGCTAGTGCTTGGAAGACTTAGCCTTATGCAAGTACAAATTACACTGTGGGTCTTGGAAGCACTGGTGCTGTTAAGTCCCTGGAGTTCGAAGCTGCAAAGGGTTCGAACTTCCTCCTCACTGATTCACCAAAGGAGTGCTGTAGAAGTTCATAGCTCTGGAGTTCATCCCGCTAGGTCTATGAAGCCAGAAGCGCGAAGAGTGAGAAGGCCCTGCTAAGGGAATTCGAACTCGCTGAAGTAAAACATCAAGTGACATCTACACACTCCCCGTTCGAAGTTCGAAGGCTCGCCAGAGACAAAGAACTGAAAACAAGTCAGTGATGGAATATTCGAGATTCCATAGAAGATGCTTTGGGCTCGGCCCATCAAGCGTAAAACCCGGAAGCCCACTAGGGTTTCATTCACGAGGTCTATAAATAGTCGCTAGATTGTTTGTAGAACTTAACACTTTTATCTGGAATTTCCTAGAGAGAGAAATATTGTAATCCGAGAGTATTCGCTAGAAAGCTCCGGTTCACTCTACTGTGATTCACTTAGAACGAGTTCGCTAGAAGGAGTTCATAGTGTATCTGTTTAGTCTGTGGTTCATAGGACGCTAGTACATTGAACTAATAGACGTTTGTTTTTGGTCGTGTGACCTTTCTATAAGTTCGTAAGAACTTATAGATGTTTGATTGAAGTGTTGAATACAAAGCTTCCCTTCAAGAACCTCTTTATTGTGTTGACATATTTTTATAGTTCATAGACCCAACGCGGTTTACACTACGGGTCTACCAAGTACTGCAGTTCTTAACACTGTAGTGCTTCAAACACAATTTCATGTCATGCTTATATTCAAAGTATTGACTTCAACAGCAAAATTTGATGGTTCCTTTTTTTTTTTGAAGAAATCACTTCAAATTATTATCAAAATACTGCACCTGTATGTTCTTATTTTATCTTGCCAGTATTGGCTTCTTTGAAGAAATCACTTCAAATACAGAGTCGACGTCTGTACCAAAATACTGTACCTGTATGTTCTTATTTTATCTTAAATTTTTCAAAAGATAATTATACTCACATTAGAGAAATAAGTGAGATGTTAAAATAAGTAATTTTATGCCACTTTACCAAACTATAGAAATGTTCACCAACTTAATTAATGTGCAAATAATTCCAATTTCCAAGTAGAATCTCAAAAGCAGATACATATATTTTGTGATATAAATCATAGTAGTACTAGTATGCAACTAATATAAAAATTCCAAAACCACCTAAATAAACTCTTTAATTTGTTAATATATTGGAAAAGGAAGGAATAAATAAATTGTTATTTTGGAAAAGGGTATTTAGATTTTAGGGTGATTTTGGATAAGGGGTAATTTTGATTGTTTGTTTACAATCAAATAGTTTTTTCTTAATTATAAATCAGCAGAAATTTAATTAATAACATGCCTTAAGAAAAAAAAAAAAAAAAAATGCTTTAACGAGGGGTAGTTAATAATATGCGAGTTAATTCATTTTTTATAATTATAATTATATTATACTTTAATTAATAAAAAATGAAAATATAATAAATACTAAATTTTAAAGTTTATTTTATAAGGTATTAAATAAATTAATGTGTGTTTTTAATAAAAAATACCTAGATTTTATACTCTATAAAATATATTTTTTAATTAAATATTTTAATGTTTCATTTTAATTAATTTTTAAGATAGTAACTTTCATGTTATTATAATAAAAAAATATATTATTAAAAATTTAATTACTATTTTACTATTACATTTAATTTATATTTTTTAATAATATATCGGGTAAACTGCTATTATTTATAATTAAAAAAAATGAACTATCTATTTTTAACCAAATTTTATAAATTACATTTTATCCAAAATTCCCATAAAATAATTACCAAATGGGGATGCTCTATCCTTCTATCTAATAAAATACAGCTATAATAAAAAAAATGCTGTAATTATTTTAAATTTTTTACTTTAAAATTCAATTTTGAATTTATTTTTATACTCACTTTATAAAATTTATTCACAATTATTTATTTATTTTTCCACTTACAAATATTTCCTCATTTCTAAAATATTTGACATACTTTTCTTTTCAAAAAAAATAAATAAAAATATTTGACACAAACATATTTGATGTGTTTTTATTTTTGGAGATTCTGAGAGCTAGCTTGTTAGCTTATGCGATAAGATTTTTTTCTATGCGCTGTACTGTATCTCAGTACTTTATGATATTGACTGTTAACCGAATAAAAAATAAAAATTATCTAACTTTTTTATTTTAAGATACAAGTTTACCTAATTTTGTCTACATATATTTTAAATTTTACTCATACTTTACTTTTCGCTTTAAAATATAATTTTACTATATTTTGGTTAAAAAAAATTATATTTTTGTTAAAAAGTCAAAAATTATCCACAAAGTCGAGGTATTCGGAGTCAATAGTCTACTGTGTTACCACGCGCCACACCATTTTAATTACTGAGACAAGAAAATCAGCTTTGACTCATGCATGCCTATGTGATATATCTGGTTTTCTGGATTTCAGACAATTACTATTTGATTTTCACTTTAGGGTTGAAAAACATACATACATACATGTCTTTGCTACCACAAGGGGGTTTTCTATGATGCCCTAAAACCAGACAATGTGTATCAGTGTTCTCTTTCATTCTGATTTTTTTTGTTGTATTCAACATTTCTGCTGGTGTGGCTAAAACCCCAACCCAATCACCATACACATTATCAGTATTTTGTTTTTGTTTTGTGTAATATATATGTGATTGGGTTGGACAGAGTTCGACAAAACATACGCGAATATATCATAAATGCATACCCATCGGCCGGATGTGTGGGTTGGGCTGGGGCACAGACAGGCCCAGGAATATCGAAAAGGCTAATATGAAGAAAAGCTAAACCACCAACACCTGTGTACATGAATAAAAAATAGTACTACTCTGTATATGTTAAAAAAGAACTGAAATATGTATGAAACAGAATATAGTAACAAGATTTTTCGGATACAATATACGCACCCACATAGGAGAAGAAGATACAGTACAATGCACCCATAATGGATGCTGGAATTGAAGCAAAAACACCTCCAAATTCCCTGAGAAAATGTGTGTGTGCGTGTATATATATATATATATTGTCATTTGATAGTAGAAGTTTGAAGGGGATAAAACAATGAGGATGGGGAGAATATTTTACCAAGATACGGAAAAGAATATCATGAATCCAGCAGATATCTGCACGACCCTTCGACTGCGTTACCGGCCATCCTTTTTCTTTATCAACGTCTCTGCAAAGCAACAAAAAAAATCTTTTTTTTTGTATGAAATCAATAAATAAAAATGCAATCTTTTGTTGTTGTTGTTGTTGTTGTTGTTAGCCCAAGTGAGATAGGAGTATTATGAATTCAAGAAAATGGAAGGCCGATTAAGTAGAGCTCACATTTGAGTGTGTCAGTGTATGTTGGTTTTTCTGCACACAGCATGAAGAGAGGGAAGGAGCTGAAAAACAGGGGAAAAAGTTGATGGCCAAAAATATGAAATTTGTTGCAGGGAAAAAGGAAAAAGAAGATAACTTTATAAAAATTGCATTGAAAAAGGAATGGGAAACAAAAAGTATATTCAAGAATGTGAAGATATAAAGACAGTTTTATACTGGAATCAGTATATAGCAGGTCACAAAATAAGAACTCATATGCATGTACATCTGGTGTATCACCGCGTTGGGTCGAGGCACTCGACCCAACTGCCACTCCTGATTTCCAACAAACTGAACACAAAAAGACCACCAAATGTTGCACACTTATCTCATCAATCAAAGTTTGTTCTCACATTACAACCTCACTCAAAAAGGCTAAAATTGCAAATCAAGACAGGTTAAAAAAACGACAGTATAAGAGTCCTATGTATTTGCTAACTACACAACAGCAATCAAATGACACTGACAAAATTAGACATCACAAATCAAACACTTCAAATCTTTTACGGTTTATAAGGAACAAGCAAAATTAAATCAGCAGGGGAGTCGATTCATCTCAGAGCTTTTTTTGTTGTCAGCAAATCTGATAAGAACTCAAATCTCTGGCATGGTTTTCAACCGATAAATCTTCCACAGAACAAATTTCTGCAAATTACAAAAAGAATCGAAAATGGGTATAACAATCTTTACAAAAATCTTGAAAACATCTGAAAATTTTCATATATTGTTCGTTTCAGATGAAGGCATATCAAATTGATCATTTTTCAAGTTTTACTGTTAATATTTGAAGCATCAGAGTAAACTCTACTGACCCGAAACATCCTCTACGACGCCTTTTCTTCTCACGCTGCTTTTGTGGTGGCTTGATAACTACCCTTATTGCAGCATCAAACACTGCTTTTACGTTCTGCGTATGGCATCAAAATCATATATGTCAATGCATAGTATATTAAGGCATCACCAGCACTTCAATTCATTGCAAAAAGCTGAAACGTAAAAGATAAAGATAAAAGAATTCGAAGAAAAAAGGGATGACTATCTCACACATTGAGTTTTTTTTTTTACTTGCACATAAGAATTTACAAGGCATTCAATGTAGTAAGATGAATATAATCTAATTGGTCAAAGAATACCTGTTGAGTTTTAGAGCTGCATTCAATGTAGTAAGATGCACCGATCGTTTTGCGAAGCTCCTCACCCTGATCGATTGCAGATAATGATAAATAAGGCCATACGCTTAATTCATTAATTGTTGTTAGGGACTAAATAAATAGAAACAGAAATTAAAACACACCTGCACTGTGGTAACCGGAACTAATCCAGGATGATCAGCCAAGTAGTGTTTATCCTCACGGAGATCTAATTTATTGTACGAAAAAAAACTTGTGTTAGTATTGGAAAAAAAGTATATCGCTGCTCGCGATATAATAGAATGGTAACTGTGATTGCCGATTGGGAAAAAAAGGAAGAATTACGTATTATGATAATCCTATTAAAGTTTCTAATCCATTGTAGTATCAAACAATTGACACGCGTCACTCATTTAACATAGGATATCTTAAGATTCTTAACACAACGATTTACAAGCAACATGCCTAATTTGGTGCCAACGAGTACCAAAGGAATCCCGGGAGCAAAGTGCTGCAGTTCAGGGATCCACTGCCGATAGATAAGTAAAAATCAGGACCAAGAAAACGAAGACATGTAAAAGAGCAATCATTATAATGGCTATGAAAGAACATATCCATACACCTTTTTGTGTACGTTTTCATAGCTAGCTCGACTGACTAACGAAAATGACAGAACGAACACGTCCGCTCCTCTGTAGCTCAAGGGCCTCAGTCTATTGTAATCTTCTTGACCTATTTATATCATTCGAAAATCACGAAAAGAAAAACATTTTAGAAAATAACAAAAATCAAATGAAGGAACTGAAAGGGATCGATCGACGATTTATATATACCAGCTGTGTCCCAAAGGCCTAAGTTGACCGTAGTTCCTTCGACCACCACGTTTGCACTGAAGTTATCAAACACTGTTGGTATATAGTCCTAAATTTAACAACAGAAGAAAAAAAACCTAAATTTGCAAATAACAGGGATTCAAGAATTACTACAAAAACCCAGAAAGCATGTTATAATTTTTTATTTCCCATATTTGTTAAATAGTAGTAGTATCTGTTTGGGATTCTGCCTTTCCCCTTTTTTTTTCAATTAAAAATGAAATAGCTAAAAAAACCAATCCAAGAAACAATTTTTAACCCAAAGAACCATTTTTAGCCAATTTTTATATGAAAACATGCCAACCCAAAATCCCAAACAGATATTTTTAACCAAATGGGAAATCAAAAACTACATTCTTAGTCCAATGAAACGCTGATAAACCGGGACAGAAAACACACACACACACACACTGACAGTGGGAAACTTGTTGCTGGTATAGCAGATGAGCATACAGGTCTTGCCAACAGCCCCATCACCCACAGTCACACACTTTATAAATCTTGAAGCACTTGAAGCCATTTGTTGCAGGTTCAAAATCACAGGCACACTCGGTTTTCAAGAAACCACTCAATAATGAAAAATGAAATCTGGTGAAATAGAATTACAGAAATTTGTACTCTGCTACAAATTATATAGTGAGCAAAAATAAAGATTACAACTTTTCTTTTTTTCTTGGGCCTATAAGGTGGTTGGATTGGTTGGAGATTCAGTTTTTTTTTTAATGGGCTTTTATGATTTTTCACAGAGAAGATAGATCACATGATTCTTACTCTTTTTACGGTGAAAAAGTAGTTGGAATTTGTAAGTTTTGTAATTTGGGGGCATTCAATTCTCGGTTGGGCACATAAAGTTGTAACCCTGTCTTTCCTTAAAACAAAAAACCAAAACTTTGTAAATTGTGGGTTTATTCAGACTCCAGATAAAATTTCGCACTTTGTGAAAAATCCATTATTTCGATTTTGACAATCCGGTCAACTATACAAAAGATTTCAACCCAATGTGCAGCGAAACCAAACGGAAGCGTAAGCGCGGACGCCGCACCAAAAACCCGCCTCCGGATACGGCTGAGCTCGAGAGCTGCAGCGGCGGCTCTCCTAGCGGCGCCGAGGGAGAACCCCCCGCTTCCCCCTCTTCCTCCGACCGCCGCGGACGCCCCCGAAAATCTTCTCGATCGGAGAGTTTCGCCAACGCCCCAAATGCCGCAACCCTGCCTGTGTCGGTTTCTACGGTGGCTAGGGTTTTACCCGCCATGGACGCGGTTGTGAAGGTTTTCTGCGTTCACACAGAGCCGAACTTCTCGTTGCCGTGGCAGAGGAAGCGGCAGTACAGCTCGAGTAGCAGTGGCTTTGTTATCAGTGGGAGGAGGGTTTTGACCAATGCGCATTCCGTAGAACACTTCACGCAGGTTAAGTTGAAGAAGAGGGGTTCCGATACAAAGTACGTTGCTACTGTGCTTGCAATCGGGACCGAATGTGACATCGGTGAGCCTCTCGTTTTTTGATCATATCCTCATATTGTGTAGGAATTTGAATGAATAAAATCGTTTTGTAGATAGATGTGTGGAAAAACTTGTTTTGTCCTAATGGGAGGGGCGTAGTTAAAACACATTAAAAATCGAACCTGTATTGCATGAAATGTGCTTGCAATTGAATTTGAATAGGGTTTTGAATAGGTTGATTGGGTTATATTCTATGGACTCTTGAGCTAAAGCTTGGATTTTGCATAATGATCCTCTAAAATACTATGGACTATAGTCATGAGACGAAGATATTTTACTTTTCTGAGGTCAACTTTGGTTTATACGATGGTGCAGCTTTGCTAACAGTTGACGATGATGAGTTCTGGGAAGGGGTGTCCCCTGTAGCATTCGGAGATCTGCCAGCACTTCAAGATGCCGTTACTGTAGTCGGCTATCCAATTGGGGGTGATACCATCTCTGTGACAAGTGGGGTGGTTTCACGAATAGAAATTCTTTCGTATGTTCATGGGTCAACTGAACTTCTGGGATTGCAGGTGGCTTTTTCAATCGAACCTCCTTCATCCTTAGTTTCTTGATAAATTAAGCAAATGTCATTTGAAAAAAAAACTGTTCTTTTTGCAGATAGATGCTGCTATCAACTCCGGCAATTCTGGGGGGCCTGCTTTTAATGACCAGGGAAATTGTGTTGGTATTGCGTTCCAATCACTCAAGCACGAGGATGCGGAAAATATCGGTTATGTCATACCCACACCTGTCATCAGGCACTTTATCCAAGATTATGAAAAGAATGAAACATATACAGGTATCATTCTCGGACTGTTTCCTCCTTTTGCCTTAATTCAAGTTGGGTTATAGGGGTATGAGGGTCGAGGGCGGTTCAGAATAAATTGAATTATTGGTAGAGGGGTATATGATATTTGTCTGTGAGTTAAGAGTTAAGACAAGTTTTCCTGTCCAATCCTTTGTCTTGCATGAAGTCACAAACCATTGATTTGCTGTCTTCCAGGATTTCCTATTCTCGGGGTTGAGTGGCAGAAGATGGAAAATCCAGACTTGCGGCTGTCCGTAGGGATGAAACCCAATCAGAAGGGTGTGCGTATAAAAAGAATTAACCCCACTTCTCCTGAGTTCAAGGTCTTAAAATCGTCTGATATCTTCCTCAGCTTTGATGGTGTTGATATCGCTAATGATGGAACAGGTAACATGCAGATAAAGGGTTCTGTCATTACTCTGATGAATAATTTTACTCAACGTTCTGAGAAAGGCTAGGTGTTGTCAGGTCGATAACCTGGCACCTATGCATTTTTTCAATTAATACTACTAATAAGTTAATAATAAGACTAAGAAGTAAGAATATTTTAAATAAAAAAAAAACAGTTGCTCAGATCAGTCATTTTTCTAAACATGAACTTTGTTGTGAACTGTAAACCCACACATCATATATTTGATATTCCACAAGCTCAACACAGCGGATATTTTGTCATGGATAATTCATTAAAAATGCAGTCCTTTGATTTCTTGCAGTTCCGTTTAGGCATGGAGAGCGCATCGGCTTTAGCTACCTAGTGTCACAAAAGTATACTGGAGATAGTGCGGCTATAGAAGTTCTTCGTAATTCTGAAATTCTCAAGTTCAATGTCAAGCTCGGTACACATAGAAGGCTCATTCCTGCTCACAACAAAGGCCTCCCTCCCTCGTATTACATTATTGCTGGATTTGTTTTCTCCACTGTTTCCGTTCCGTACCTTCGTTCTGAGGTTAGCCGTCAGCGTGTGTTAATTAGTTAACTTATTCAACCCTGCTTGTTCATTTGTGTGTGTTAGTTTCTCTTCTTTACAGTATGATAGGATGATAGAAATTGTGTAAATGATGTAAATTTCTCTCCCGTTTTTTTAAAACAAGTCATGAATTCATTTTTCTTTTATAATCAAGATATTCCTTATTTTCGTGACTATCCAGTGTGGAAAAGATTACGAGTGTGAAACACCGGTCAAGTTGTTGGACAAACTCTTGCATGAAATGCCACAATCAGCGGAGGAACAAATTGTTGTCGTTTCTCAGGTTAGGCTCGACCTCCGTATTGCTGACGTGTGTTAATACTATTATATGAGAATACTCATCTTGTGGTTTATTTGACGCTTGCGAAAGGTGCTTGCGGCCGACATCAACATTGGATATGAGGACATTGTCAACACTCAGGTTAGCGCTCGTTTTTTTTTTTTTTACACCAACTAAACGAATTTACCAGCCTTTACATTTCTCCCTACTACTATATCTATATGAATGTATTTAGGTTCATACCGTGAATGGTCAGCCCGTGAAGAATCTAAAGAGCTTGGCTGGGATGGTCGAGAGCTGCAACGACGAATATTTAAAATTCGATTTGGAATACCAACAGGTACTACTGTTTCTTAATTACAAAATAACCCCTAAAGTTTGTTGAATTTAAACATCATTCTTTCGTGTACAGATTGTCGTCCTCCAAACGAAGAATGCGAAAGCGGCAACGTTGGACATTCTTTTGACCCATTGTATTCCATCAGCCATGTCGGCTGACCTTAAGGCATGATAACATATTTTTACCGAGCAATGTTCTGGTATGTCTGGAATGATGTTTGTGGTGTGCACCTTGATTATACGATCATTTGGAGTAATTTTTGAAAGAGGATATTTATAGCGAATCATCATTAATTTTCGAAATCGATTATTTTTCAAATTAGTAAACACGCGTACATTTTTTTTTATGGTATGATCACAGTCAACATAACCAGAATGATTTTCAATATGTGAGACCACTCCCAGTAGACAATATCTTTCCCATGGAAAAAAAAAGTCAGAGCCCTAGTAATTAAACAAGACTATATTACACACACACACAAGGGTTGGTAAAACGTGTACAACCCTTACCTAAAAGCACAAATACCTAAAACACAATCAACATAATCTTTGAAATTCCTTTAATACGTAGTGTACCAGTAAATAATTTGAAGAACTCGTCTCCATTTCAAATTTCTTGGTTCTGCAAAATGCCCCTCCATCTTTCTCCTATTTACACACAAACCCAATCTTTGATTGACAGATAGTACTATATTTCTCTGCCACAGCCTTCAAATTCTCAAACAAATTCCATATAAAAAAAATCTGTTTGTGTACACATATATATTCCCTGTTTTTGTTGCCAACCTCATTCAGATTTCAGAGTGAAAAAAAATAAGGTTAGTCACCTGCAAATTCAGATGTTTCTTAAAAAAAACTTTTTATTTTTATTTTGTCTTCTTTTTGTAATAACTTGTGTTCTTAATTTTGCATTCCAGATAAAGGGTCTGTTTCTTTTCAACCCCCTCTGTTCTTAATTTTGCAAAAGGCAAGATCTTGAATTTTATTTTATTTTCATTCATGACCAGAATCAGCCCAATAATCCTCTTAGTTATAGTGATCATAGCCATTGCCTTCTTTGCACTTGGTCTGATCCAACTTCTCATCAGATATATTACGAAAAGGCCATCGTTTTCATTTGACTCACAATCCAACACCTTCCAAGAACCCTCCACTTATTCCCAAGCCTTCCAGAGTCAGCTGCAGCAACTCTTCCGTCTGCACGACTCGGGCCTCGACCGGGCCACGATCGACGCACTCCCAGTTTTCTACTACAAAGACATCGTGGGATCGGATAAAGATCTCTTCGATTGCGCCGTTTGTCTTTGCGAGTTTGCGGGTGAGGATAAGTTGAAATTTCTTCCCAATTGCACTCATGCTTTCCACATTCAGTGCATAGAAACGTGGCTATTGTCGAACTCCACGTGCCCTTTGTGTAGGAGCCTCATTGGGAATACCATGAATAGCCCCTTGTCGAGCTTCCATGATTCGACAGGGCAGTGGGATGTATCTTGTCAGGAAGGGGCGAGCGGGTTGTTATCGCAAGAAATGGTGTTTTCTGTCCGGCTGGGCACGTTCAAGAATTCAAACAATGGCGTTAGTAGTAATGGTGGGAGTATTGATGCTAGAAGGTGTTATTCTATGGGCGCGTTTCAATATGTAGTCGAGGATGCGGATTTGCAGGTTTCGTTGTGTAACGGGCTTACTGGTGGTGAGAAAGTCGAAACGCAAAGTGCGATTGAGCTGTGGAATGATAGTAATTATACAGAGACGGAAGAGAAGAAGATCAATCCGAAGAGTAAAGTTGATAGTTATTCTGTTTCCAAGATTTGGCTTTGGTCCAAAAATAGCAAGTTTCCGGGTTTCTCAGATGATGCAAATGAAAATGTTGTTGTTCTTCCTATGCCTGAGAGAAGTGATTTAGTATGATCAAAGTAATCTTCTGTCTTGACAACGAAAAACTGCTGTAGTCACTATTGTTTTCTTATTTTATATATTTAGCTAATTTATGTATTTTACAAAATAAAAATAAAAATGTCTTTCATTGCATTGACTTAGACCTGAAAATAGTCATTTAACCTTTTTTTTCATTAATCAGTGATTTATTTTTCTACCTGAAAATAAAATTTTAAAATTATGATGATCATGCATGCTTGCATATACTATGTTTGTAGAGTGATATTCTCTCCGCCCCGTTGAAAATTGTGCATATTTTATTTTGGTTTGTCTCATTGCAAATAGAGCATGCAATGTCCTGTCTTTGGCTGTATTAACTAGACTTTAATCAATAGTGTGAAACAATTCATAAGTAGTGTGATACAATTCATAAGGTTAAAATTGTTAGGTGAAATTCTGAAATTGACTGAGTAAACTTTTAAGAAATTCTAATTAATTAGGAATTGTGTAACATGTTTGAAAGTAGAAACCTTTTTTTTTCTTTGACTAAATTGTTGGCAATAATAATATGTAGCTCAGGAAACTGTCTTTGTCTTGATAATAAAGAATCACTGTTGGTGATTTATAAATTATAATCATCAAGTGTGTGAATACTTAAATGTAGCTTACAAGTAATAGAAATACACGACTGTGATTAATGATTATTATTGATGGCATGCTTGAGTAAAGAAAAAGTTTTAACTGATGGTATTGTTGTTCATGAACATTTGTATTTAGTTAAAGATGACACAAGTAGAGTCGATAGAATTGACAACATATTAATTCATGAGTAAAATCGATGAAAATTTCCGGCACACTCATGAATTGGCTGATCCACATGTTTCTCGATCTCTAGGACCTTCAGCCCTCTAACACATTAAATTTTATTTTTTTCTTTTTATTTTTTATGGTAAAATTAATTAAATAAATGTTGATGTTAACTAAATAAAAAAAAAATATATAGTTCAACTCAGTGCAACAATTGTTTGGTGGAAGGTTATATATATCACATCTACCGGAAGAAAAAAATCTTGAGCTCACCTATAAATTGATTTTACTATAATTGCCACTTTAACAAGATCTTTAAAAATGTTAATTATCCAACTTTCAATATTTGTCTTCGAATGAGTGTTCGTGATATTCCAGTTGAAACACTTGATGATCTATCTCATATCATGATTATTCAAAACTAAGAATAATACAGTACTTATGATATTGGTGGACTAATTAAGAAATGACATATAGTATATGCCAAAGTATATATACAGAAACATTCTAATTGGTCATGTATTCTTAGGCAAAATGTTTCTATAACCAAGTCATGTTGGTTTAACGGCCAAATTATTGGATCAATTTTTTTTGTAGGAAATTAAAAGCTTTATACTTCGGTTTTGAGGAAGCAACAAGATGACGTTAGAGTGATGCCCGGTGACATAGTCGCCTATGTACAGGTCTCTCATACGTTTTTTTACGAAATCATAATCCATATTGAAAGGCAAGTATTCTATGTTTGTTGTTTCTAGTTGGCTGATAATCCTGTCACTTATGTTTATTTTGTATTGAGAATAATGTTTCAGTGTTTTATTTTAAGGGTCTTATGAAGTTTTTGTTTTTGCTTGAATGATGACTGTCTATCTACATAACAAGTTTTATCTTGTATGGTCAGATCATACACATTCGTCTTCCTGACTAGTGATTTGGCTAAGGTAACGAGTTCTTCATGGGAATATTGATTCTATTGGTTTCAATATTGTACTTAAATTTTATTGAATTTAAAACACTTCCCTTCTAATTAATAAAATATTAATTTATCGATGTATTAATACCTCTTTAAATTAATAAAATTTCACAAAAGGAAAAATTTAACAACAAATAAAACCCTAGGGCATGACCTCGTATCAAATTTGGAACAAAACCGACTAAAAATAAAAGTTAACTTTAGCATGATATAATTATACTAAAAAAAAGAGTATTGGAAATGGATCACACAGGCAAGAGAAGTCAATAAATTTGCAATATACAAAACAAGAGTATTGTCTTAAATTTCCAAACCATCTGCAATATAAACAAAAATGACAAACTGTCTCAAGTTAGCAAACGTTTAAATCGGTCATTTTAGTAAACTTCTATTTGGGCACGAGGTATCAAACGGCTTTTGAGTACCTCCTTAATTCAGTTACCAAGATAAACTCGTCTTTTAATTATCCTACAAATTCATAACACACGGTGAAGAGTTAGTACAACATTTATCACAACATGACAACTTATATGTGCACGAGCTTTTGCTCACGGGCATAATCGTTCTCTTGCTCACAGACAAGAACCTAAATGTAGTCACATTTATCCATAAAATGTGTGATTCTTAGCAAACTATATGAAGTGGCTGTAAAACATTATGTGGCTTAAGAGAAGCAAGTGCATTTTCAAATTTGATTTCTGAGTATGGGTAAAATTTGTGCGGGTTGGTATTCATTGCTATGTCAACTTCCAAAACTTCTTCGTGAATGGAAGATCTCCAAATATATTACATAACAGAGATTATACAACTAAATATTTAGAGATTAAGAAGTCACTTCTCTTAAACTCACAAGTGCATATATAAATTGAAGGAGCTGAATGTGGTACAATAAGAGTGAATAAGTGAGTGAGGTCCAAATAAAATTCACTTTTTACTGATAAATTTCATAGGATTCCGATGCACTCTTGGGATAAAATAAATTTAGTGGAGCACTAAAAAAACAAAAAAAACAAAACATTAAATTAATTACAAAACATAACAACCTTGTATTTAAGTTCGAGAATTGGACCGGAATGAAAAGCAACGATCATCGTACGCTAATCGATTTAATTCCCTAGTAAAGCACCCCTTGATGGTGGTGAATTCACTAGATGACCAATTCCGTTCCTTAAGTTTTGAACAATAATTGATTATAATCGAACCTTAGGAAGAAAGCCCCCGTTCCCGGTGATAGCAATCATTTTAATCCCCAAATGAGTTTAATCCCGTTCACCAAATATCATACTCAATCGTGGTTCAAAAATAAATCAATTAGAGCAATTTAAACTATCTCTAGCATTTCATCAAACACCTTGTAGGCATGACTTTCACTTCATCTCCTAATGAGAATCTAGCCAACTAAAGCCATGAAATCAACAACTCAAACATGGAATCAATAGAGAAAAACATAATCAACATAAATCTCAAACAATATCTCAAGTCTCATACAAATCCAAGCATGAAATTAATACTAGAAATGAGAAAATTCAACAAAACAAAAGAGGAAAAGAGAAGAGAAAGAAGTAGCCGATCGATGTAGAGGATGAATCTCTCGTCTCCGTAGTAATCCAAGCTCGAATCCGTCGTCAATGGAAGCTCGATTCGTCGGGAAGATGATCTCCAATCTCGATTTTCACTATTCTCTCTCTCTAAATTTCTCTAAGTATTTTGGAGTATGCCAAAGTTGTGTGGGAAGAGTGTTTCTCCTCCTTTTATACTCACATGGATCAATAACCGTTTCCCCTCAATTTCCCACCAAAAATAGAGTGGAAATGACCCTTTTACCCCTCGGTCAATGCTTTTTAGGGTCGGTCAACGCGTGGTCAACACATTTCAGCCCGGGTCAAATCTTTTTCGGTGCATTTCACTTGGTCCTCGCTGGAATTTTCAGTCCTCGCCGGTATGGTCATCTCTAGATTTGGCGCATACTAGATTAGCGCATTCTAGGTGGTATGCGCTGGAAGGCCCCTCGGTCCTCGCAATTCTCTGTACAATTTTTTTCTCCTCTCCTCATTCCATGTTGGTTCTCGCCATAAAATGCGCATTTTGCCAAAATGCGCTCCGGTCCGCGCCAATTCCTTCCCTGCGCGCGACTTCTCGATTCTTGTCGTAACTTCGTCGTCCGAACTCCGATTCACGTGATTCAAAATTCTATGGATTCCTCACTTCAAGACCTTTCCAACCGTGTATGTCATGAATCACGATTCGAACCGAGCGCTAGCAGTTTTTGAGTCGAAGTCGCTGCACTTCCGGCCTTGAGTCGACACCTCACTTTTAACCGTTTTTCACCTACAATTCATACAAAAACTCGACTATACCACGTATAAGCTCCGTCACGTCAATAATGCATAATCTCTCAACAATCACACACATATATACACAAAATATACAAAAATCACGCCAAAAAACATAACAAAGAAACGAGTAAAATATCAGCATTTCAAGAATCAAATAGCCTGAGCTAAAATCATCAATGTGCTAATAAATACATTTAATAAATTTAACTAATAAAAATATTAATTTATAGGAATTGATTACTAAATAAATTTACTATAGATTCTTATTTTCATTTAATGTCTAATAAATATAATATTAATAAATTAATATATTTTTTTCTTTTTTTACCGTTAATAAACTAATAAATTAAAATATAGATTCTTATTTTCATTTAATGTCTAATAAATATAATATTAATAAATTAATATATTTTTTTTCTTTTTTTACTGTTAATAAACTAATAAATTAAAATGATTTATTAACAAAATTAAGAATATATTTAGGATTTATCATGTTATTATTGTTAATTGTTATTATTATTATTATTATTATTATTATTATTATTTAGGATAGATTTAAAAAAAATACTATTATATAAATAAATTTGGAAAAAAATTAAAATATTTAACGATATATTTATTCTTTAGATAAACAGTAGTTTTTGTTCTTTTTTTATATTTTTTCTTTATATAAATATATATATATATTTTATATTTTGAATATTTATGATGAAAGTTATTTTAAAAAATCTTAAAAATAATCAATCTCTACTTAAATATATTTTATATTTAATATAATTATTTTTTTTGTATTTTTATATTTTATTGTATCAAAAAAAATTTATATTTTTTTATATATATATTGTATTTTTATATTTTTTGTCTGTTTAATACATATTATACAAAAATTATGAAAAAATAACTAAAATAAAATTTAATAAAATTTTATTTTCATAGTTTTTTTAGACAAAAAATGTCAACGTTGACCATTTATGCCCATTTAAAAGTTTTATCCATTTATGCCCATTTAACAGTTTTATAAAGTGTTTTAAAAAAAGTAAAGAAAATGTATTTTTTTTTAAAATGCCTTTTAATTTCTTGTAATTTAAAATTATTATTTTTTATATATATACAAAAATTCTAAATTTATTATTTAGTTAATATAATTATTTTTCATATATAATAATTTATTTTTGATATTTTATTTATATAAAATTTTAAATTATTAATAAATTAATATTTTATACATTTATATATTTTTTTTATTCAAATAGTTTAACAATTTATTTTTAAAATAAGACATAATTTTTTAATAAGTTTATCCAAACGGCGACCTGTTCTTTTGAACTTAATTTCACTCCAGTTCAGTTCAGATCGATCAGTTCAGTTTAGTTTGTTTCAAAATAAATTAAAATAAAATAAACAAAAAATAATTTCAATCTATAAATTTAAATATAATATTTAGTTATTTTCATAATATTATTAATATGTAAAAAAATATTTAATAATAAATAAAAATTATTATTATTTTTATAAAAAAATCAATTAAGTTCCGTTCAGATGATAGTTTGTTTCAAAATAAATTAAAATAAAATAAACAAAAAATAATTTCAATCTATAAATTTAAATATAAAATTTAGTTATTTTCATAATATTATTAATATTTTTAAAAAAATATTTAATAATTAATAAAAATTATTATTATTTTTATAAAAAAATCAATTCAGTTCCGTTCAGATCGCTTAAGTTCAGTTCAACCAATTTTAGTAAAAAAGAACAGGTTAGTCCATAACTGAAAGGGGTCGTATTGGGCTGAAAACAACAAATCAAGCCCACTGGACTTATTTCAAGCGTATACATGAGATCGGACGAACGCTCAAAAATAAAAGTCAACAGATGAAATAAAGAAAGTTGACTCGTGTTGAATCTTTTTAAGTAAAAGTGGCAGTCAGAAAATATTCCGATTTCCCATAAAACCCTCACACAGAACAAAGCGCCCTTTATACTCTCTCCACCACCACCACCACCACCACCGCCATGGGAATCGGCACTGATAGAGACACGCTCACAGTCAAAGTAGCCAACATCCCTCCGTCCGCCGTAGCCGAAAACCTCCTAACCTTTCTCGAATCCAAACTAGGCGAAGGCACAATCTTCGCCATCGAGATTTTCACGGAACGCCGGAACTGGAAATCCAGGGGCCACGGCCGCGTTCAGTTCGACAGCCCGGAAATCAAAGCCAAGGCCGTGTCCCTCTCCGACCAAAAAAAGCTTCTGTTCAAAGGGTTTTACCTCTCGATTTCCCCTTCCTTCAATGACATGATCTTCAGGCCCGCGGACCCGAATAACCGGATCGAGAGCGGCCCCGGTCTGGTCTTGCTCTCTGGGGTTATGGTCAGTGACAATCGCATGGGGGTTCTGGAATTTTGGGATGGGGTTAAGCTGTGGGTAATGCCCGAGAGGAATAGGCTGGAGTTCTATGTGAACTACGAGGGGGAGAGCTATAAGCTCGAGGTGCAATTTGGGGATGTGGTGGAGACCAGAGGCTGCTGTTTGAATGCCGACGATAACATAGTCGACACGATTCTTCTGAAGGTATAATGTGGATTTACCTTTTTGAATTGTGTTGGTTGATTTCCGTTGCTGCATTTGGTTCTCGTACTGCATCGTTTTATCGTGTTTCGTTCACTGTGGTTTGAATGGTTTAATTTATCAAACTGGGTAATTATTATTCTTTGTTAGTTTCTGGGATCGTTCGATTTGAAGCATGTGGATCGAGGTAATAATCATACATGAAAAAAGGAAAACAGAATCGGGTAATGGCAAATGCCTAAGGTTTCTTGAATTAGATACTATATCATGAAGCAAGATGCTTCAGCTCTCCTCTAAAATTGTAACGGTGGGAAAAGATTTTATCGAATTTTAGGAAAATATAGACAACCGGCCTTTTTAGTTGTTTGGAAGTAAATATTTTGAAGTGAATGTCTTCAATTGGTTAATTTATGTCAGTTTTTCGACCTGGTAACGGCCAATGGTGTAAATCGTAATCTTGTCTCTAAAGTGTATAATTGGCTGATTTGGTACTATTTGACTTGCTGCTTAGTTGTATTTCTTGCTAAGGTTGCTATATACACTTGACATGTGTAAAGTTGTAAATCGCATACTTAGTTTGTTCAACTGGAATTTCTATATATATTTTTTTGATGCAAATGTACTAATAGATTTACAGAAGTACAACACTTAAGGTACTCATAGACGTATTCCACTTTTTTTTCATCTCTCATTTTACCGCTTCCATTTATGAATGTTAACTAGCCATTTAAAGAATTTGTTTACTTTTGGGAATAATTAATGAATTAACCATTTCGCCTGCGCTGAACCGTTCAATTGAACTTTTTTCTCAGCTCAAACATGCGCCAAAGATATACAAAAAGATATCTGGACCAGATGTTGCATCAAGATTCACTTCTGATCGATATCACATCTTCAAAGAAGACTTCGACTTTCTTTGGGTCCGAACCACTGATTTTTCAAAAGCAAAGTCAATCGGATATTTGACTTCCTTCTGTTGGGAGATCGAAGAAGGGTCATCAAGCCTAGACATATACACTAGTCTACCCTACTTCTCAAATGACATCATGCAGATATCTCTCGAAGAAGGACTAAAATTCAACCATGATTGTGATTTAGTCCCAATCATTACAAACAACTCAAATTTCCCAGTCCCCTATGAAGTCCTTTTCCAGCTTAATTCATTAGTACACGCTCAGAAGCTAGCCCTTTCTTCCATCAATACGCATCTCTTTAAAACCCTCAGCCAATTAGACACCGACACCTGTCTGCTAATCCTCAAGAAAATGCACAAGCTACACTCCACCTGTTTCGAACCCATATCTTTCATCGAAAGCCGATCTTCCATTACCTGTAAAGACCTTTCTGTATCGAGTTCCAAGAATTTTAAAGATCAGAACACGATGAGTTGTCACAGAGTGCTTGTGACTCCTTCAAAAGTCTTCTGCCTGGGCCCCGAGCTCGACTCCTCAAACTACATAGTAAAAAATTTCTCTTCGTATGCCTCCGATTTTCTCAGGGTGACCTTCGTAGATGAGGATTGGGGCCGGGTTTCTGTTGCTGCTGTAACCAC
The DNA here is from genome assembly GCA_954870475.1 of Euphrasia confusa. Taxonomy (NCBI): domain Eukaryota; kingdom Viridiplantae; phylum Streptophyta; class Magnoliopsida; order Lamiales; family Orobanchaceae; genus Euphrasia; species Euphrasia confusa. The sequence goes on from OX940970.1 coordinate 3,514,191, forward strand.
AAGCATCAAACGGGACATCTTTGTGAAACCCTACCGAACAAATATTCACCGCCGGATTGTGTCTGTCCTCCAGGATGGGATCACGATCGGGGATAAAAAATTCGAGTTCCTGGCCTTCTCCGCCAGCCAGCTCCGGTCGAACTCCATCTGGATGTTTGCGTCGAACAACTATGTTAAAGCCGAAAATATCAGACAGTGGATGGGATGCTTTAACAAGATACGGAGTATTTCTAAATGCGCAGCTCGGATGGGACAGCTGTTCAGCTCGTCCGTACAGACACTCGCTGTCCACCCTAGGGATGTTGAACGTATTCCCGATATAGAAATAGTTTCTAATGACGGGATTAACTATTGTTTCTCAGATGGAATTGGAAAGATTTCCCACTCGCTTGCAAAGGATGTTGCTAGGAAACTGGGTTTGGCTCATATTCCTTCAGCTTTTCAAATCAGGTACCACTAGAGATTATTTTTTTCCTATTTTATTAGCTTTTTGATTATATTTATTAACTAAAAAGAGGGGACTTTAGGCCCGTACAGATAAGGTTAAGGTTATTGTTTTCTGTTTTGGTGGGTTTTACATTTATGTAGCTATTAAGTAAAAAAAAAAGTTCATATACTGTCAGCTTTTCATGATTATAGTTTATTTATCTTATTCTCTATCGTCAAAATGTGCCTCTTATCAGGTATGGTGGATATAAAGGGGTGATAGTGGTGGACCGACATTCCTACCGGAAGCTCGCTTTGAGAAAGAGCATGCATAAGTTTGAATCGGACAATTGCATGCTCAATATTACAAAATGGAGCGTGTCGCAGCCGTGCTATTTAAATCGGGAGATTATTACGCTTCTGTCTACACTAGGGGTGGAGGATGACGTATTCCTCGCGATGCAGGAAGTACAACTCGAGCAGCTGAGGGGGATTATGACTAATAAGGAGGCGGCAATTAGTATTTTGGAGAGCACGGGCGGAGGTGAGATGAAGGGTATCTTAATTAGGTTGTTGCTTCATGGGTACAAACCAAGATCTGAGCCGTATTTGTCGAAAGTGCTTACCTCATATCTCGAGAATCAGCTCTTAGATTTGAGGGGCAGGTGTCGTATTTTTGTGCCCAGGGGGCGTGTATTGGTTGGGTGTCTGGATGAGAGTGGGGTTTTAGAGTATGGGCAGGTTTATGTTCGGATAACATTGAATAAGTCCGAGGCTCAATGCAGGGATGAGAGATTTTTCAAGAGGGCGGATGACGGAACTTGTGTAATTAAAGGTAAAGTTGTGGTCACGAAGAATCCGTGTCTGCATCCGGGGGATGTGAGGGTGCTTGAAGCTGTGTGTGACGTGAAACTGCAGGAGACAAATCTGGTGGATTGCCTTATTTTCCCACAGAAAGGAGATAGGTATTTTTTACATTTTTTTGCATGTTTTTTATATTCCTTGTTTAAAATTCTCAAGTATATAACAAAATGGCGAGTGGTGTTAGTGAGCTTTAGGCTAGCGGGGACTTGAATGCAGCAAAAAATTTCTTCTCTAGTTAATTAATTACTTATCTGGGAAGGTTTTTTGTAATACTTCAGCGGGGTATTTTTAATTTTCAAAGATACTTGGATTATTTTTATTGAATCGTGAAAACTACCACCGAGATGATTACAAATTACTCAGTATTATTTTTCACAAAAATTACCCCCGAGGTTTGGTACTGTGTTAAATGTGTGCAAGGGAAGGGGATAAAATGTGATCATTTGTACCCATGTAAAGGAATGCTTGGTTTTTGTTTTTGCTTATGAGGGGCAAATTTTAAGACGGCCATATTCAACTCTCTCTCTCTCTCTCTCTCTCTCTCACACACACACATTGTAAATTTCAAAAAATCTTTGTTTATAGTATTTTTTTGCATATTTAGGCTTAGCCACGGTGTAATTTTTTGTACTTCGCCCTTTTTTAATAAGCTATTGGACCCTTCCATACTGGCAATTAAATGAAAGGATAATTTAGAAATTCATATTTGGAGTTAAATTCTATTCTTACAGGCCTCACCCAAACGAATGCTCAGGCGGTGATCTTGATGGCGATCTATATTTCATAAGCTGGGATGATAGCCTAATCCCAGCGGAAACTGTGACCCCGATGGACTATACTGGCCGACGGCCACGTATCATGGATCATGAAGTGACCTTAGAGGTAAAAAAATTTGAAACTTTGTTTGCCTCTGTTAAAAGTTTATATTTTATTTTGTGTTAATTACAAAAAGCACCCTATAGGTTTGACACAATTGCAAAAAAGGCAGCTAGCTTTCAAAAAACTACACCCTACAGTGTACTAGCACTTTTCTAATGCACTTCATTTTGTGTGTGATATTTTCAGGAAATCCAGAAATTCTTCGCCGACTACATGATCAGCGACACCCTCGGCACGATCTCCAATGCCCACCTGATTCATGCTGACCGCGAGCCTCAAAAGGCTCTGAGCCCCAAGTGCCTCGAGCTTGCCAATCTCCACTCCATGGCTGTCGACTACGCCAAGACAGGTGCACCGGCTGAGATGCCCGCATTCCTAAAGCCCTACGAGTTCCCTGACTTCATGGAGAGGTGGGAGAAGCCCATGTACGTCTCCCATGGTGCCCTCGGCAAACTCTACCGTGCAACTGTCCGCTTCATTAGTGAGTTCAACATCAACGACACTGATCACCCGGACAGTATTCCGCCCGAAGCATTTGACCCTGATCTCATCGTGGACGGCTATGATTCGTTTGTTAAAATTGCAGAGGACCACAAGGAGAGGTATTTAGATAGGATGGGGGCACTTCTGAGCTATTATGGGGCGGAGACTGAGGTGGAGATACTGACTGGAAATTTGCAAAAGAAATTTTCTTATTTGCAACGGGATAATAGGAGATACGGGGAGGTAAAGGATCGTATCTTGGTGTCGGTCAAGAACCTGATGAGTGAAGTCAAGGGGTGGTTTAAAAACGGGTGTGGGGAGGCTGAGAGGCAGAAGTTGGCTTCGGCTTGGTATTACGTTACATACCACCCGAGCTATTCGGTTGGGAGTAACAAGTGTTTGGGGTTTCCGTGGGCTGTGGGTGATGTTTTGTTGGATATAAAGTCGGCCAAAAATGGGATGATCGTTGAGTACTCGGTCGACTGATGAGTCACGGGAACTTGTTTTTACTTGGTTTGGTAGTCCAACCCATATCTGACTGGGGTGAGATCGAATACTCCATGTATGTTCAAACTATTTGTAATTGAAAACTATGTTGAAAACTTTGGTCTAATTGTGGAATTGAAAAGCAATAAGCTGTATTTACAAAAAAAGAAAATCAAAAAGACAACTCAAACGCATGCTTTTTATCCTAATTGATTAATAAATAAATCTACATATTGCACACAACACTCAAATATATATATAAATGAAAAATATGGAGTCTTACATAATCATGGATCATGCGCTGTAAATGTAAAAACAACCAACCAATCAGAGGGCTACACGAAGGTGGGCCCCTCTTTGCCGAGGTCCATCGATCCCTTGGCGTACCTGGTCGAGAAATTTCGCGGCCCGTAGTAATAACCGTCCTCCCCCTCATCGTCCAAATGACCTTTCTGCCCCGGCCCCTCGTCGAAGTTCATGGCGTAACTCAACGAGTCGTATTGGAAATTCGCGTGCCTCCCTGGGCTCCGGTCCCGATTGAACCGCCGGATGAACGTCTTCCACCGCGGTCCGGCCACGATCTCCGACCACTCGCGGATCTTCTTCAGCGCGCCGACCCCCCGGGCCCACAGGGACACCGAGTCCCCGCCATTGATCTCAGCCGTGGTCCGTATCTTCTGCCACCACGTCGATCCGAACCGGACGGAGGCGGAGGGGGAGGGGGTCGACGCGCTCCGACTGAAACAGGGCAAGGGAAAACAGCCGCGGCGGCGGCCGGGGAAGAGCGACTCTGTCGGCTCGCTGATTTGGCGCGAATAATTAGGACCTTCCATTATAACGTTGTGATCATATAAATATAAGAGAAAAAAATGTGTGGAAAGAAAGGGTTCTTGGTTTGTGTGTTTATGAATATTGGAATAAGGAATGATTGGTTTCGCAAATACGATACAACTGGGGAAGAATGAATTGGCAAAATTTGCTCGAGGTCGAAAGTACCCTTAGCTGTGGGTTTGAGTTGGGGGTACAGGTGTAATTTACCAAGTGATGATAAGGCACGAATTTTAAAAAAATACTTACTGAATTATTTAAATTATTATTATTATTATTAATAAATAAATCAAATTAATCTGCAATTTTGACAACCTTTCACAGTTGCACATATTAATAAAATTTTGACAGCCAGGTTTGTATTTAGTAAAATAAAAATTATAAGTAACTTAATTTGGTTATTTTGTAGAAACATTATTGAAAATGGAGAACTAAACATAAAATATCTACTACAAGACATCTCTATATTTAAATTGGACAGTGGAAATTACAAAAGTATTTAAACATTTCTATACGACTGGTAGTTAGGAGTTGGGACAACTGGACAAGAGATGATATACAATGAATCGACTTAACTTGCTAGTACAAGTTGTATTGTTTTTAAGAAAAATGGACCACCAACCAAGTAGTATACAGTATGTCCTAACATATATGTCGACCCGTATCACACAGATTTTTCGATATACCATTGATGATGACATGAATATGCATATCGAACGATGAATACATGCAGATTTATCTATTTGCCACGTAACATCATCGCAATCTCTCATATGCCAAAAACATCAAGCATCAAGTTGTTTCAAAGGTCCAAATGTAAAATATACTATATGCTAATAACTTGTATAGTTATATCACGTATTGTGTACAAGCACTTTCATGATGTGCACAAGAAACTTAAGATCCGTAACCATGAACATTCAAATATCCTAAACAAGACGACATAAAACAAAAAATTGGGAAAAAACTACACACCATACACGTCATTGACATCAAAACTCAATTCATTCAACTGAAACTCCGATTTTTTTAAAACTAAATACTGCCATATACAGATTGGCTAAGTAAATTAGTAATATCTTAATATATCAGTGCCGGTTGTTCTACTTTCGCAAGACTAACCTTACTATCTAGATTCCTGTCCCTATCAAGAGACGATATCAATCAAACTCCAATTTATATATTTCCAGAGATCGATATATAACAAACACTGCATGAGGTTATGCCTAAGATAGTTCTCACTGTATAAATAATAAATGAAAAAAGATCGATCAAACATAATTTTATCAGGAAAACTAATACCCTCCAAAAAAGCATAATATAATATATTCAAATGTCAAGTAATAACCATAAAGCACAACTTAATACTAATACCTACCATCTTTGGTCTCTAACTAAAAAGTATGACTGTCAACTCGGTTATATCAAAAATATAAACAAACCATTAATATTTCACAAAATCCTTACCTACATTGCCACAGCTTCCCCAAACCCACGATGAATGTTCCCGTATACACGCCCTGCCTCATCCGAACTCCCGGAATCAACCGCAACCGCCCCAAAAACAGCACGAACAGCCCCACAAACCACAGCAGGGGTTGTTGCATTTGTCTTGTGAGAGACCCTGACTACATTCTGCAACCCCAGGCGGGTGCCGTCCGCATTACAGGAACTCTCGACCTTAGATACATCAGCGATCGCACGGTTAAGATCCTTTGCTGAGATATCCACGTCTTTGATCAACGATTGCAGCGAGATGCGAGTCTCGACAATGCTCGCGCCCAATATGCTGAGAGCCTTGTTGTTCTCCTCCGAGAAGGAGGCGTGGGTCAACGCACGCCTCAACAATCCAACACTCTTGAATGTATAGCTAGCCAAAAAATAAAAGTGAACTTAAAACTCTGTAATTCCTAATCACAGTAACAACAAAGCAAGCATAAAATTGTTGGCGATGCATCAGCAATTTACCATATCAGTAGATGCAGATAATGATATCCATATTGAATAAAAATACATAATTAAATAAATGTAAAATCGACAAAGAGAGAAGGTACTTGATCTGCTTCTGGAGAGTGTCGAGCGCAACTGAGAAGGGTGACGAGAATTCGAATGTGACCTCTCGTAGTGAAGATGCTTCGTCCGCGAAAGACTGAGAAAAAAAATTGGGGGTGGGAGTGAGGGTTTCAATTGATCGTGCCAGTGCGAATTCTCGTTTTAATATTCGATTATATTTTACCTGCGGAGATGAAGAGAGCAAGAGGAAGATGAGGAGAGCAGAGCCGTGGAAGTCCATTTTTCGCTCTGTAAATCTGCGGCTGAAAAACGGTGAATTTCTGGAGTGAAGAGTGACGACTGTGATAGAGTGATTTTTTTTTTTTTCACTGGTTCCTTCCGATAAATTGATAATGGTGAGTCGGTAACCGATAGTAATGATTTGGGTATTGCCACATCAAGTTTGTATTTGGGCTTTTTTACTGAGGAAATATATAGACGGCCCATTTTGTTTGTAATTTTATTTACATTCCACTGTGTTAAAATTGTGATTTTTAATTAGTTTAAAAAAAATTAAAATTTTAAAAAATATTTCAAATCACCTCATAATTAATATAAAATATTTAAAATAATTTAAAAAATTATTTTAAATATTTTAAAATATATAAATATTTTGTTTCAATAACTTCAACACAATTCAATACAATTTAAAATGTTTTAAAGTATTTCAAAACACTTAAAAATTATTTTTAAAACACTTTTGAATATATAAAAGAAATTTTAAATCATTTGAAAGGTATTTAAAAATATTTCAAATTATTTAGAAAATATTTTGATACACTTTAAAATGTTTCAATAATTTATTTAAAAATTATTTTTAAAAATCTTAATTTCTGTAAAAGTATTCAAAATCACTTAAAAATAAGTTTGAGATGATTTGAAATGTTTAAAAGACATTTCAAATCACTTAAATTTTATTATGAGACACTCTAAAATGTTTAAAATGTATTTCATATAAATTATTTTACAATTTCATAAAATATTTAAAATTTATATTAATTTTTTTAATCATTTTAATATTATTTTTAAGATTCTCAAAAGTATTTGAAATCACTTTAAAAAATCACTTTAAAATTATTTTAATATACTTTAAAATGTTTAAAATAATTTCAATATACTTTGAAATATTTAAAAGTTATTTCATATTACATAAAATATTATTTTAAGAAATGTTTATATATTTAAAAATTATTTCAAATCAATTAAAAAATATTTCAATTTTTTAAAAATATTTTCAAAGTATTCATAATTATTTAATAATTACTTTAAGACACATTAAAATATTTTGAAAGTTTTAAAAATTACTTCAAATTTATTTTAAGAAATTTAAAAATGTTTAAAACGTATTATTTCATATTATTTATAAATTGTTTTAAAACACTTTATAAATTTATTTCTTTAAAAAAATTAAAATGTGGAGTAATTGTATTCCAATCAAAATTTACAATTTGATTAATTAATCCAAATTTGTTTGATTAATCCAAATTAAATTGAATTGATTTATTTCTTGGAATGTAAGTTAGTAAAATCTATGTTGAGTTGTCATTTTATTTAGTTTGAAAATCACATACAGTATTATGGCAATTTATTAAATTTTTGATAACGTAAAATCCACATGGACAGATTAATAACTTGAGAAAAAAGAAAAGAATAAACGACAGCCCTACAGCTATACATTCGCAACCCCTGCAATGACGAAACTGCCCTTGTACCGAAGTTCACGAATCTCATCACCCCCACGTATAAATACCCCTCCACAGTTTTTACCCATTCTCACACGCACTTTAAACCGTCAACTTTTTTCCTTTTTACCACCACCACCATTATCGCTATGGACACTCTCGCCGGAAGCGCCGTCTCCACGGTCCAGGACTCCTCCCACCACGGCCCCCAGGCCTCCCCCGACGCCACCCTCGGCCGCCACGTGGCCCGTCGTCTGGTCGAGATCGGCGTCGAGGACGTGTTCTCCGTCCCCGGCGACTTCAACCTGACCCTCCTCGACCACCTGATCGCCGAGCCCGGCCTCAACAACGTCGGTTGCTGCAACGAGCTCAACGCCGGGTACGCCGCCGACGGCTACGCCCGCCAGCGCGGCGTCGGCGCGTGCGTGGTCACCTTCACCGTCGGCGGCCTCAGCGTCCTCAACGCCATCGCCGGCGCGTACAGCGAGAACCTCCCCGTGATATGCATCGTCGGCGGCCCCAACACCAACGACTTCGGCACGAACAGGATTCTCCACCACACCATCGGCTTGCCCGATTTCAGCCAAGAGATGCGCTGCTTTCAGACCGTCACGTGTTATCAGGTAGTTATTTATAGTAAGTCTAGCAATAGTTATTTATAGTAAGCGTGCATAATTCTCGTATCTATCAGGCTGTCGTGAACAACTTGGAAGACGCACACGAACAAATCGACAAGGCCATCTCGACCGCTCTGAAAGAGAGCAAGCCCGTCTACATCAGCATAAGCTGCAACTTGCCCGGAATCCCCTACCCGACCTTCGCCCGAGACCCCATCCCCTTCTCCCTCTCCCCGAGGCTGAGCAACAAGCGCGGCCTCGAGGCCGCCGTCGCCGCCGCCGCCGCCTTCCTCAACAAGTCGGTCAAGCCCGTCATGATCGGCGGGCCCAAGCTCCGCGTCGCCGGGGCCCGCTCCGCCTTCGTCGAGCTCGCCGACGCCAGCAGCTTCGCCGTCGCCGCCATGCCCTCCGCCAAGGGCCTCGTCCCTGAAACCCACCCCCGCTTCATCGGCACCTACTGGGGGGCCGTCGGGACCCCCTTCTGCGGGGAGATTGTCGAGTCGGCAGACGCATACCTCTTCGCGGGCCCCATCTTCAACGACTACAGCTCCGTCGGCTACTCCCTCCTCCTCAAAAAGGAGAAGGCCATCATCGTCCACCCGGATCGAGTCGTCGTGGGGAACGGGCCCGCATTCGGGTGCGTTTTGATGAAGGATTTTCTCGAGGAGCTCGCGAAGAAGATCGAGCCGAACAATACCGCGTACGAGAACTACAAACGGATATACGTTCCGGAAGGTCTCCCGGCTAAGAGCGAGCCGAACGAGCCGCTGAGGGTGAACGTGCTCTTCCAGCACATACAGAAGATGCTGTCCGGGGATTCCGCGGTGATTGCCGAGACGGGGGACTCGTGGTTCAACTGCCAGAAGCTGAAGCTTCCGGAAGGTTGCGGGTGAGTGTCGACATGTCGATGTCGACTCGTGTTATTATTTTTCGTGTTTTTATGTTTTTTTTTTTTGCTTTACAAGTTGGTGGTCCAGGTACGAGTTTCAGATGCAGTACGGGTCGATCGGGTGGTCCGTGGGGGCCACGCTGGGGTACGCGCAGTCGGTGCCTAAGAAACGAGTCATTGCTTGTATTGGAGACGGGAGCTTTCAGGTGACTGCTCAGGACGTGTCGACGATGATCCACGACGGGGGATAATTTTCTTGATCAACAACGGGGGATACACGATTGAGGTGGAGATCCACGACGGTCCGTACAACGTGATCAAGAACTGGAACTACACGGGGCTAGTCGAGGCGATTTGTAATGGGGAAGGGAAGTGTTGGACTAAAAAGGTGTACTGCGAGGAGGATCTGATCGAAGCGATTGAAACGGCGAGCGGAGAGAAACAGGATTGTCTGTGCTTTATAGAAGTGATTGTTCACAAAGATGATACAAGCAAAGAGCTTCTTGAGTGGGGGTCCAGGGTCTCTTCTGCTAATAGTCGCCCCCCTAATCCACAATAATCTACTTACTCCTGTTATTGGGATTTTGAGTTTTCTGTTTTTCTTTTGGAGATGAGGAACTAAATAATTAAATAAATTAATTTTGATTTGATGGTTGACATTTTAATTTAATGGATTAAATATGTATATAGTATGTATCTACATCATTAGTAGAAATTTAAACTGATTATGGTAGGTTGAATTCAAGAAAAATGCAGGTTTGGTAATTGGTATAATTCCTTGTTGAATAATTAATTAAGGTAGGTTGAAGTAAGTAAAATGTTGATTCCTTGTTGACTTGTAGAGTATGATTCTTGCTGTCTTTGAATTTTATCATTTTCAAATTAATTGACTTTCATTTTATTAGATAATTTTATACCTAAAACACCGGATTGTATATTATACTGTATAGTACTATATATATACGTATATTGATAGGATGTGTTCTCACTTCTCACCTCACAAATCAAAACACACAAAAATTAACTACAATGGGATCTCTTCTTCCTAATTCACCACACTTTGTCATCTTCCCATTCATGGCCCAAGGTCACACCATCCCTCTCCTCCACCTCTCCCGCCTCCTTCTCCTCCGCCGCTCAGCCGCCGTCACCGTCATCACCACCCCCGGCAACTCCCCTTCCATCCGCTCCTCTCTCAATGACACAACCGGCATCACCATCCTCGAGATCCCCTTCCCCCAAAACATCGAGGGGGTCCCTCCGGGCGTGGAGAACACCCAACAGCTCCCCTCCATGCTCAGCTTTCTCCCTTTCGCCTCATCCACAAAACTCATGAAACAAAGCTTCGAGAAGGCTCTGGAAGCCCTAAACCCGCCGGCCTCGTGCATCATCTCGGACGGTTTCTTGGGCTGGACCCTCGAGTCCGCCAACCGGTTCGGGGTCCCGCGGTTCGCGTTTTTCGGGATGGGGAATTTCTCGAGCACCATGTACACCATCTTGGGCAGAGAGAGGCCCCACGCCGAAACCCTCTCTTCGGACGAGCCGTTCGAGATGCCCGGTTTCCCCGGACTGAAACTAACGAGGAATGACTTCGAGCCGCCGTTCGACCAGATAGAGCCGACCGGGCCCTACGTGGAGTTCACGGCGGAGCAGATGATCTACATGGCTCGCAGCCACGGCGTGATCGTGAATAGCTTTGTAGAGCTGGAAAGGAGTTATGCCGATTACTGGAATGCGAAGATCGGCCCCAAGGCATTCAACGTGGGCCCGCTATGCATGGCGGAGGAGTACGTGGAGGGAAATCTGGATCCGCCGGGTTACGTGGAGTTTCTGGACGGGAAGTTGGCGGAAGGGGATCCGGTTCTGTACGTGTCGTTCGGAACACAGGCGAGGGTGTCGGACGAACAGCTGGAGGAGATCGCAGCGGGGCTGGAGAGATCCGGAGTCAGTTTCTTGTGGGCCATCAAGTCGGATGTGATTAAGATCGGGAGAAGAGGGATCTTGGTCAACGGGTGGGTTGACCAGCTGAGGGTACTCCGCCACGGCGGGGTGAAGGGGATTCTGAGCCACTGCGGGTGGAACTCCGTGTTGGAGAGCGTCTCCGCAGGTGTGCCGATCATTGCGCTTCCCTTCATTGCGGAGCAGCACGTGAACGCCAGGTTTGTGGCGGAGGTGGCAGGGGTGGGGCTGAGGATCATGCCAGAGGGCGGTGGGTCGATGAGGGGATTCGTGGTGGCGGAGGAGGTGGAGAGGGTGGTCAGAGAGCTGATGGGAGACGGGGAGAGAGGAATGGAAGTGAGGAGGAAGGCGGCGGAGTACGCTGCCGCGGCCCGTGAGAGTATGAGCGAAGGGGGTTCGTCCGTGCGCACCTTGGATGAGCTTGTTGATGACATCTCTGGGAAAACGATGTCGTTTTGTGCAAGTAATTAGTTATCACCTTTTGTTAAAACAATAATAATAATCCATGTGTGAAATTATAATCCACGTGTATGCGATTATAATTAATGATTAATTTAAATTACCGATTGAGAGACCCCTCAATATCTGCGTCAAACGGAATCCTAAACGCCACAGCTCGACCATGTGTGTGTATATAGTATACACACACACACTGAATTCACAACCTATTTATAATTAGAGCATAATGCAGCCCATTTGGGTGCATTGGGCCATGTGAAATGGACTTGGGCATTAAAAAATAAAAAATTTAGCATTGGAGCAACAATGAAAAAATTGGGCATGTCCTCTATGGTGGGCATGCCCACTTCTGACATGTGAGGCATATATGTGCCATAGGATGATTTTTTTACTTTTTGTGTGTTGTATTAATAATTAATTAATAAAATTGGATTTTAAAAATGTGTGAAGTGGACTCTTGCATGGTAGAGTTTTGCCCACTTTTTTCATTTGCCCACATTAGGATGATGTGTCAATAAATAGGGCCCACAAAAGGAAAAAAGTGGACTTTTGCATTAGAGATCCTCTTAGGAACGTGTTATTTGGGCAGAATCTGCCAGGGTAGAAAGTGCAAAAATACTATTTTACCCCATAGTTAATTTAGGAGTTTATTTTTTCATTTCTTTGTTTGTACAGCACATGCAATTAATGGAATACAATTAATTATAACTGTTAATTATGATTAATTGCAAATAACTATGACAGTTAATTATGAGATGTAATCAAACGGACGTTTCATTCCAATCCAAATTATTATAGTACAAAATATTCAGATGATCGATACTTTATCCTTATACATGTCGTGATGATCTTAAATCTCATGCTTTTCAAAATAAATTATTATTTATATATATATTTTAAATTTCAATAATAGATTATATCAATAATTTTACATAAAAATAAAAAATTAAAATTTACTTTAAAATAGAAAATCATACTTGATTTTTCATAATTTATTCGTAATATCATTTTTTATAAACATTCGATTTCTTTTTAAATTTCAAAACCTTAAAATTATGTTATATTTAATTGTCTTTAAAATAAATCAAAATTTAGGTATAATCTCAAATTTTTAATTATCTTTTATATATAATTGTCTTTCATTATCTAGATTACAAAAAACACGTTTTTTTTGTATTTTCTAGTTAATTGTAACAATTGTGATCAAATTAAATTAACTATCAATTTACTAATTTGTGTGATTTAAATTCAATCAAATCGACTAGGGTCGCATATATGATTATAAAAGACAAGTAATATTTAACATATTCATATATTAATATCGTCAAATCAAAGTGTAATGGGAAAAAAATAAGTTCAAAATATTTAATTTATGAACTGTTACTACTTACTAGTAATACTCAACTAATTAATTAATTAATTATATTGTATTCTTTCAATTCTTTGCAATTAAACAACTATTACAATGTTTAAGTTTTATAAATAATTGCTTTCATGGTCGTATTTTAAATCATTGTTCGTTCTATTAAATATAAATTTAAAGGAACTCTGCGTTAACTTCACAAACGTCTCCTATTACAACCCATACTAATTACAAGAATATATTATTTCAATTTTATGCAATGTATTATTATTGTTATTTGTTATGTATCAACTTGATTTTGTATTCATATTTTCATTATTACTCCATATTTGTTTTGTTCAATTTTATTTTTTCTATTCGTTTGAAGTAGAATCATATTTTAAATATAATTAAAAAAATTAGAAAAGAAAATCAAAACTCTAAATCGATAAATTTATACTGTAGTACTAATTAAGTATGAGTAACGTTTTGTATAGCAAAAATAAAAAAAATTTAAGAGAGCAATTAATTAGGGCAGTTTTAATGTTACGGATATGATGGTGGTGGATATGAGCGCGTGAATCAAAATATATAAAAATATATGTTTATATAAGTGTTAGTATATATAAGGGTAATAATGTAATTTAAAATATCAATTACAATTTTATTTAATAAAAAAACAGATTCTGCCGGGCAGAATCTGCCCAACTAGCATTACCGTTATAATTAATACAAATCAGTTTTTGAATCATGAGTTCTTCTGGCATGTAAGTTTTTTGAGTTAAATTAATTTATACGATATATGATGATGATTATTGTGATATATTTTGATTTCCTGCAGGACGAACCCCTGCCAGCTGTCCGCTTGCCGAATGTTACCATCAGGGCAGTTCCCGAGCATTACGCCGTTGCTGCTTCTGAATCAAGGCCTCATTTCTCGGTTCTCGTTACACTCAGTGTGCTCCCATTGACCTTGTCGCGGTACTCGATGTCAGTGGCAGCATGAAAGCACACTAGCGTGATATCCGACAAAGGATCCCATGCATGGTTTTATCATCGTCGGGGATCTTTATGCTGACGAGGAGAAAGAATTCTTGATCGACGTATCAGTGCCCGTGTATAATAGTGGGAAATATGAAGGAATCGAGAAGACAACATCGCTTTTGGACATCACCTGCTCTTACAGCAATATGGCTAATATGGTGAAGAAGTCAAAAATGAAATAAGAAGAAGAAAATAAGAAGAAGGAGATTGTTAGGTTTGCCCGCCACCACCACTCCGTCGCATTAGTATGATATTGTCCGCTTTGGGCAAAGCCCTCACGGTTTTCACTTTGGGACTCCTTCCCAAAAGGCCTCATACTAATGGAGTGGTGGGTCTCTTTATCAACTAGGCAAACTTCCTTTCATTTTCCGATGTGGGACTTGGTTTGTACTCAACAATCCTCCCCTCAAACCGAGGACCACATAGTTATCCTCCTCTTCTCGATAAGATTCGTTCATCTTGCACCGCCGACCAACGGGACTCGCTGCTTGAACACCATATTTCAAGAAGACTTTCGACACAAGGCACCAACAATTCACAATCGAGGTCACACCGAGGGCGTCCATCCACATCGAACCCAGACGAACCAGACTCTGATACCAATGTTAGGTTTGCCCGCCACCACCACTCCGTCGCATTAGTATGATATTGTCCGCTTTGGGCAAAGCCCTCACGGTTTTCACTTTGGGACTCCTTCCCAAAAGGCCTCATACTAATGGAGTGGTGGGTCTCTTTATCAACTAGGCAAACTTCCCTTCATTTTCCGATGTGGGACTTGGTTTGTACTCAACAGAGATGATATGATGATGTTGAAGATGATTTTGAGCTTTAATTTAAAAAAAAAAAAATGGAAACGAAAGTTGAGCTTTAATATAAGAACTGTTTTAGTATGGTTTAATCAAGCTTAATTAGCTAGCAATTGCCAATTTAATAAATTACATTTTTTTAACTAATACTTTGTATCATAATATTTTGTCATAACTTTTATGAGAACTGGTCATACAAGTATAACAACTTGAAATGAATTCCTGTGAATCTCGTTTAAAGAAATTCGTCAACATCTGACTAACCTTTTCAATTTAACGACTCAATATTTGATTTATGAATAAATTGATTTACTCTTTATTTTTTAATCTATTTATTTAACACTTTTCTCTAAATAATTTGTCATCTCAACTTAAAATTTTATCTTCGGATCGGATGATGTATTTTTATAAGTGTTCAGACAAAACAAAAGGATTACGTAGGTTTGTTGGAAAGTGTGTTTGTACTGTACTTTATATGTATAGGTAGGTAGGAATGTGTTTGTGTGTGTTGTAACAAGAAAGAATTGAGGAGGTGGAGTGGATCAACATCAAATTCACTCAAAATCGATCCATCGTTCAGCGATAATTAAACTTGAAATGCAATCTGCACGAAGAATTTGTTCCTTGTTTTCTCTCTCTCTCCCTCTTGCAGCTGCGGGTAGGCAAGATCAATATGGAATCGGAAGAGGATTACAACAGTACTGTAGGATGAGTACTACAGTCGTCCGCGTCGAGGAACCAATAATCCCATCCGTTCAAATTACTTACACCAAGCTTCTCATTAATGGACAATTTGTGGATTCAGCATCCGGTAAGTAGTACTACGTACCTCTGTCGTCCCATAAACTGTTTGTCAAGTTTTCCTTTGTAAATAATTATATACCGGCACAGGAAAAACATTTCCTACCCTGGACCCTCGGACCGGAGAAGTCATCGCCCACGTCGCCGAAGGCGATGCGGAAGACATCAACCGGGCCGTATCATCGGCCCGGAAGGCCTTTGACGAAGGCCCGTGGCCCAAGATGAGTGCTTACGAAAGGTCGCGCGTGATGTTGCGTTTCGCTGACTTGGTCGAGAAAAACATGGAGGATCTGGCTCAGCTCGAGACGTGGGACAGCGGCAAGCCGTACGAGCAATCTCTCACGGCCGAGCTTCCCACTTTCGTTCGCCTTTTCCACTACTACGCCGGTAAACAAATATTTTGCTACCATTAATTAATTAATTAATTAATTTTGCAATGACTTTAATATTATGGTTTATGTAGGTTGTGCTGACAAAATCCATGGCCTAACGGTGCCGGCCGACGGGCCCCACCAAGTTCAAGTCCTGCCCGAACCGATTGGTGTTGCCGGGCAAATCATCCCGTGGAACTTCCCGCTAATCATGTTCGCCTGGAAAGTGGGCCCCGCGCTCGCCTGTGGCAATACGGTTGTCTTGAAAACCGCCGAGCAAACGCCATTGACCGCTCTTTATGCTGCGAAACTGTTCCACGAGGTTATAGTGCTATCATTTTCTTGTACTTGTCGATGTCGATTAGAAATTAATTTATAAGGAGTTTGATTTGAGTTTCAATCGATCGAGCTGCAGGCTGGTCTCCCGGACGGTGTTCTTAATATAGTGTCGGGTCACGGTTCAACAGCTGGTGCAGCTCTTGCTAGTCACATGGATGTCGACAAGGTTCGTTTTTATATCCCGATACTAATACTAGTATTATTATACAGTGTTACATGAAATTACACATAATTAAACTGTTTAAAAAACAGATTGCTTTTACGGGATCGACTGAAACCGGGAAAGTCGTGCTTGAGTTGGCCGCGCGAAGCAATCTGAAGAAGGTTACACTTGAGCTTGGAGGCAAGTCTCCGTTGATCATATGTGAGGATGCCGATGTTGATGAGGCCGTCGAACTAGCACATTCTGCTCTCTTCTTTAATCAGGTAAAATGAATTAATATATACATATATATCTGCCCTGAGTGATCAGATTTAATTAATTAGGCTGAGTTTTATCTTTTGGACATATATACAGGGCCAATGTTGCTGTGCTGGTTCGCGTACGTTTGTCCACGAACGTATATACGACGAGTTCGTAGAGAAGGCAAAGGCGCGCGCTTTGAAGCGTACGGTTGGCGATCCATTCAAGAAGGGAATCGAACAAGGCCCACAGGTACAAAATTCCTACTTAGATTAATTAAGAAATCTTGATTCTTATTCGATGATTGTATGGTCAGATTGACGCTGAGCAATTTAAGAAGGTTCTTGGGTACATCAAATCCGGGGTCGATAGCAACGCCACATTGGAATGCGGTGGCGAAAGGGTTGGTTCTAAAGGTTACTTTATTCAACCAACTGTGTTTTCAAATGTTCACGACGATATGTTGATAGCAACGGATGAGATATTCGGCCCGGTTCAAAGCATCTTGAAGTTCAAGTAAGTTGCTTTATCGAATACTCGATCACAGCCAACTCATGATGCTAGCTAACTATGAATCTATGATCTTCTCTTGCTATGTAAGGGCATTTTAGTCTTTTACTTTACTTGTTGCTCCTATCCTAGGGACATTGATGAAGTGATCAAAAGAGCAAACGCGACCCGATACGGACTAGCCGCTGGCGTTTTCACGAACAACATCGACACGGCGAACACGGTGTCGAGAGGGCTAAGAGTGGGCACCGTGTGGGTGAACTGTTACGATGTTTTTGATGTCGGTATCCCGATCGGAGGGTACAAGATGAGCGGCATCGGCCGGGAGAATGGGGTTTATAGCCTCGATAACTATTTGCAGGTCAAAGCAGTTGTTACTCCTCTCAAGAATCCTGCTTGGTTGTGAAATGTGAATACTAAAAACAATATGCTCTGCTTTTCCTTTTTTTTTTTTTTAATAAAACGGGTTTGAATTAAATAAAGTTGAAAAAATATTGCCGACGTGGATTTTTGCTTTCCTCCGTATATCGACACATCATATGTAATAATTTTTAGATAATATAATTAAGAACGTCTTTTTTAATTTCAAATATGTCTAAAAATATCCAAATATTTGGAGTGATGTATTTCCATGCGCGTGATAATCGTCACATTCTCATTGGTCCACGTAGAGCTAGTCCACTACACACAAGTCACAACGATGTTGATGCCTTTGCCAAGTCGTTTTCTTTCTTTTTCCCTCCGCTATTTTTTCTTACCAATTATTTTATAATTAATTGAATATTTAGGTAATACGATAATTTTCATGAAATTAATATACGAAGCACACACGTAAGTCGTACGAAGGATTGATTAAGCACACGTAATTACATTAAGATATTAAGATTAGTAAGGCAATCTATCTGCTGTCGCTTTCGGTGAACTTAATCCTTAATTAATTGCTCCAAAGAACAATGCCACGGGAACATGTTTTTGTCGTCACACGGACGGAAGCGTCGGTCAAGAAAAATCATTGACCTGCACAGTTGCAGTAGCAACCGACAGGGAGTACCGTGTTTGGGGAAGATAAAATAAACCGAATATCAATATTTTTATTCTATTAAGTACATTTAAAATCGTAGAATTGATTCAAGTACGTGTTTTGATTATATATGAACTTATACTATTTTTTTTAAAGGAAGAACTCACATCCGCTACTCATTGAGTGTGCTCTGATTTAACTATTCAGCTGGACGTACTATTGATTTGAATACACTTTCAATTTTAGTGTACTACCCTGCAAATTAACTATGTTAACCAGGTAAATCATAGAGTATTAGATAAACTTTTTAACAAGAGCTTGATAAGACACAGTGTTGATAAAAAATCAAACTCCATAAAGTGTTTACAGGAATTATCGAATTCGTGGCCTCTCAACTCAATTACTCTTATGAATAACTTGGTCCTAATTTTAGTTGGGTACCAACCAAACATGGCCTAATAAATTTCCCTAACATCAAAGAAACTTCATCTTAGGCATCTCACACGTGCTCACCCCACGTGTCTCTTCTCATCCCAATTACCCGCGTCGAATTTCATCCACGTGTCCCCAAGATATCTGCTCTTAAAACCCTCCGATATAATTTTTCCCCAACTGATTTTCAAATGCCCCAATATTTTTCAGTTGCCGATCAACCGTTATCAGATCATATCATTCATCATTAGTTCGCCCCAAATGATCCAAAATTTCGATCGGAACGATCGCCGGATACTGAAATTCCCGGCGGTGCACCCCTGCGTCGGCATATCTCCGGCAACCCTTTTGGAATCACTGATCACGCTCTCGCACACCATCTGCAATCACCAGCCCGATCTCTTCGCGACCAACCGGAGAATCGCCCGCGAAACGATCCGCCAGATATCGATCCTTCTCGAAGAAATCTCCGACTCAAACCCTAATTTCTCGAAATCGATCGTCCTCTGCCTCTCAGATCTCCACACCACGTTCCAGAAAATCCACTTCTTACTCGACGATTGCGCCCGCGACGGCGCGAAACTCCTGATCCTGATGAAATCCCACGCGGTGGTGTCCCAATTTCGGGCCCTAATTCGGGCCATCGCAACCGCCCTCGACGTCCTGCCTCTCGATTCGATCGAGCTCCCCCGAGAAATCGAGGAGCTCGTGCAGATGCTGTCGAAGCAGGCGAGGAAATCGAGGATGGAGATCGACCCGGAGGACGAAAACGCGATGAAAAGAGTGATACTAGTCCTGAACCAGTTCGAAAACCGGGTCGAGCCCGACCCGTTTACGATCCGGATGGTCCTGGCCCATTTAAAAATCAAGACGTGGGCCGAGTGCCACCAGGAGATTAAATTCCTGGAAGACGAGATTCGGGCCGATTACTCGGACGGCGGCGAGCGGGAAATTCCTCTGCTCAGCAACCTACTCGGATTCCTAAGCTACTGCAGAGGTGTCCTGTTTGACGATTTCGAGTTCATCGAGCTGTCGGAAGGGCGGAATAGTAATTTCGAGGGGATCAGCTGTCTCAACCCCGAGGATTTCCGCTGCCCGATATCTCTCGAGCTGATGACCGATCCGGTCACAGTATCCACCGGGCAGACGTACGACCGGGCCTCGATCAACAAATGGCTGAGATCGGGCCACCTGATCTGCCCGAAAACCGGCGAGAAGCTTACGAGCACAGAGCTCTTGCCCAACGAGAGCTTGAAAAAGCTGATCCACCAGTTTTGCGCGGAGTACGGGATTTCCCTCTCGAAATCGAGGAAGAAAAATTGGGATATTTCTCGCACGATTCTGCCGGGCAGCCCGGCGAACGCCGAGGCCATCAGGTTGCTGTCGGAATTTCTCACGGTCAGCTTAGGCTTCGGGAATGACGGGCAGAAAAACAAGGCGGCTTATGAAATACGTCTCCTGGCGAAATCGAACCTGTTCAATCGGTCGTGCTTGATCGAGTCGGGCTCGATTTCTCCGCTCTTGGAACTGCTTAACTCGAGAAATCCTACCACGCAAGAAAACGCGATTTCGGCTTTGTTGAAGCTTTCGAAGCAGCCGAAAGGGCAGAAATCGATCGTTTCGAACAGGGGCTTTATTGTAATTCTCGGAGTGCTGAAAAACGGGCTGAAGCCGGAATCGAAGCAGATCGCAGCCGCCACTATATTTTACCTCTCCTCGTCTCACGAGCAAAGGAAGGTGATCGGAGGGAATAAGGAAACTTTTCCCTCCTTGTTGGAGTTGATCAAGAACGGGTCGTCTTGCGGGAAAAAGAATTCGGTGGTGGCGATTTTCGCTCTGTTATTTTATCACAAGAATCGGGAGAGGGCTTTGTCGGCTGGATGCGTGCCGGTGCTGTTGGGCTTATTGGAGTCTTCGTCCGAAAGAGTCGAGCTCAAAACGGATACGTTAGCCGTTTTGTCTGCTCTGGCCGATAGCTTCGATGGGTCAGTGGAAATTTTTCGAAATTCCGGTTTGTGTTTGATTTTGAGGTTACTGCATTCTATCGAGACTCGAGCGGGGAAAGAATACTGTGTCTCGATTTTGCTGTCTCTGTGTCTGAACTGTGGACCGGATGTGGTGGGCGTTTTAGCTAAGGATGGTTCGCTCATGTCCGACCTTTATTCGCTGTTGACGGAAGGGACTTCACATGCCGGTAGGAAATCACGGTCGTTGATTAAGATCTTGCAGAGGTTCTGCGAGACGAGGCCGTCGAGACTGATGAGAGAAATCAGGCTACAATGTGAAGCTTGAGGAACTTGATTTGATTGCGTTTCTAGTGTAAAATATATGTTTTGTATAATCATGTGTTGATTCGAGAGGTGTTGGCTCGATTTTTTGGGAGCTACCATTGGTTATGGATCTTCTTTTTTTCTTAGGTAGGTTATATGAGTTTGTTATAGATTATTGTAAACAATACTGTGTGATATTTACGCATAAATAAAAAATTTGAGAGTTTATTAATAATTTGTTTTTAATACAATATTTTTCTTAATTTTTGGGCGAATAAAAAAATCACTTCCAACGGAACAATTATTTTAAATTATCAGTTGTAAATTTTTACCGTCGTACGTTAATTTTTGAATTATTTTTTGAGGGTTTGGGTCCAGTACATAGATAAAATCGAGGGGTTTGGGAGCATTACACTCGGTGATCTTAACCATTAAGAGCCCGTTTGGGCGAGCTTATTTAAAAGAGCTTATAAGATGTTATGTCTTATAAGTTGTTTTAAGAGCTGATAAGTTGTTACGTCTTATTTAATAAATAAGTCGTTAAACCGTTTGGATAAAATAGATATATAAACTTATAAGATGTTAATTTGTTTGGCAATTTAAGATCTTATATAAATAAAATTACCAAAAATAAATTGTTATATGTGAAAAAAATAATTAAAAATATTTATATTAATTAAATAATAAATTTGGATTTTTTGTATATATATAAAATATAATAATTATAGGGGTATTTTGGTCTTTTATGGTTTAAGCTACAAGAGCTTATAAGCTGTTGAAAAAAAAGTACCTCCCCCCTTACTTTTTTTTTAACAGCTTATAAGCTGTTAAACAGCTTGTTTTTAAGTTTTTTAAGATCTTTTTTTAAAATATTACCAAACAAATTTTAAGAGCTTATAAGCTCTTAAACAGCTTATAAGCTGTTTTAAAGAGCTTATAAGCTCAGCCAAACAGGCTCTAAATGCATACACCATTCAGTTGGGTGATTATGTTTGTATTTAATATAATAATATTAAATTTATGGTCAAGATCCATCAAGTGTACTCAGTGGCGGACCCAGCTATAGACGAGGGTGGGCCGAGGCCCACACTGACATTTTGCAAATTTTTACTTATATTTGACATTTTGCAAATTTTTACCTATATTTTTTTGGGGGAATTCGGTATAAGGGCAATTCTAAGACTAGTATCATAGATACTACCTATTTTTTTCTTTCATTATTATATGGGCAGCTTACCAATATTACCCTTTTCAATTTTAAGATTAAAAATACAATTAAGCCCCATTAAAATACAAAATTCAATTTTGTTCTTCCTCCCATTGACGCTGCTCAAAATCCTCATTCTAAAAGTCGCAACTCAAACACTATAGAAAATTTAGGTATCATCTTACATAGATAATCAATCTTGAGTAAATCTTTTTTATTTAGATTAAAAATCCTCATATCTATGTTAGAACATTTACTTCATGGTACTTGGGAATCCTACAGAATCTAAACTGCAAAGATAAGAACCTCGTTATTGTGCTATTTTACAAATTCTTGTTATGTACTTGTTTACGGACAGAAAATCCTAATAAGAACTCCCCCGCGAACAATTTGATATTTAGGGGATTGAGGGAACAATTTAATTTATTTTATTTTGTTAGTAAATGATATAATAGGAAAAAATTTTATAAATTTTGCAGTATATTTAATATTTGGAAATATAATATTAATTTTATTTTTGACTATTTTAGAAGATTTTGAAGATTTATTTTTTTAATTAATAATTTAATTTAATAATAATTAAAATACTAATTATTTAATTAATTAAAGTTATAATTTCACGTGGCGTATTTTGATTGGCGGTGTACCGGAAGCCCGGTACACCTTGTGTAACTGTATCATCTTCCTGTTGGATATGTCATATTGGTTTACCATATACTATTCATATAACATATCTATATAGATATCTATACATCTATGATAAATATCTATTAATATAACATTATTTATGATAGATATATATTGCTATGTAGTAAATATTTATGATAAATATCTATTCATATATATATATATATATATATATATATATATATATATATATATATATATTCTATATATATATATAATTTGCGCAAATATATTTTACCAATATATTTAGTGATTATTGCGCAAATATATTTACTATATTTATATATATATATATAGGCAAATATAATATTTAGTGATTCTGCAAATATATTTACATTTTTACATGCAAATATATTTATATATATATAGGCAAATATATTTAAATTCTTACGTAAATATATTTATATATATATATATATATATATATATATATAGTAACGCTGTCCGTTTAATATTATTGAATATTAAATACTGTAGGAATATTTACGACTTTATATATTTTAAAAAATACCCCCACTTAGTATTTAAAGAATACAAATACTTTAATAAATAAACAAGTAAAAAATATACAACTCTTAAAAATGAGCTGAAAAAAATATGGGTGTTCAAAATAATATTAAAAACTAATCGGCCTGATAACCTAATATTACCTATTTTTTAGTAAGTACTTTAGATATTTAAATATTAAAAAATAAAAATACAAAGTGTGGGTCCATTACATTTTTGAATACGGTTAAGTGATTTTAATGGTATTACACTTTGAAATATTTTAATTATTTTTTACATCTAATTTTAATATTTTAGTTTTAGAAAATACTAGACCGAACTCTTGTGTAAATGACACTACTTACACAAAGATTAATTAGAAAAATATAGTTATGTATTAATTTCTTTTATATTATACATTTATTATATTAGTTTTTAATTTCAAGTACAGTATAATTATATTTAATTTAGGGAGATTCACAATAAGAGTAACTTATAATGTTTTAGTATAATTAAATATTAATCTTTAGTCTAATTATAAAAAAAGACAAAACTTGCCGATCGAAACTATCCTTTCTTTTTGTCTTTAAAAATCTACTACTTTAATTATTATACCTAATATCCTCCTTCCATTAATAAGAAACCTACTCCAAGACGATACAAGTGAATTTGATCGTCCGCCCCAAATTTAAAAACCATAGATTCAGCTTCTACGTACAAAGATTCTCAATTATTTTGGAAATTTGGATTGGTTACGTCGGTACAATTATCGAGTAACCATATACTGTATTACAATATAGATTTCGATTTATTTTCATTCAATTTATTTTGAAACGATCACATGCCACAGCAACCCACAAATCGATCTACCAAGGAATATCGACTTACGCAGCGAGAAATTAAGAAATAGATAGTCCTATTTTAAAATGACAAAAGTAAGGGTATAGTTGTATTTTAAACTGAAAATTAAATTATTTATTACAGTAACTTTTTAGTTGAGACATTTAAGTATGCATAATTAAGAAGACTACTAATTACTTAGTACAAAACGACATCGTTTCCCCACCCATTTCCTGAACGAGCATATCCAACGTGCGGGCAGAAGAACCGCCTTCGCCCATGCTCTCACCGGCCGCCGCACCGTACTCCGCCGCCTTCCTCCTCACTTCCACCCCTCTCTCCCCGTCTCCCATCAGCTCTCTGACCACCCTCTCCACCTCCTCCGCCGCCACGAACCCCCTCACCGATCCACCGCCCTCTGGCATGATCCTCAGCCCCACCCCCGCCACCTCCGCCACAAACCTTGCGTTCACGTGCTGCTCCGCCATGAAGGGCAGTGCAATCATCGGCACTCCGGCGGAGACGCTCTCCACCACGGAGTTCCACCCGCAGTGGCTCAGAAACCCCTTCACCCCGCGGTGGCGCAGCACTCTCAGCTGGTCAACCCAACCGTTGACCAAGATCCCTCTGTTTCCGATCTTAACCACCTCCGACTTGATGGCCCACAAGAAACTGACTCCCGATCTCTCCAGCCCCACCGCAATCTCCTCCAGCTGTTCGGCCGGTAAGCTCGCCTGTGTCCCGAACGACACGTACAGAACCGGATCCCCTTCCGCCAACTTCCTGTCCAAAAACTCCACGTAACCCGGCGGATCGAGTTTTCCCTCCACGTGGCGGCGGGCCATGCATAGCGGGCCCACGTTGAAGGCCATGGGCCCGATCTTGGCGTTCCAGAAATCGGTACAACTCCTTTCGAGCTCTGTAAAGCTGTTCACAATCACGCCGTGGCTGCGAGCCATGTAGCCGATCTGCTCCGCCATGAAGTCCACGTAGGGTCCCGTCGGCGCGATCTGGCTGAACGGCGGCTCGAAGTCGTTCCTCGTCAGCTCAAGGCCCGGAAATCCAGGCATCTCAAACGGCTCGTCCATCGAGAGCGTCTGGGCGTGGGGACTCTCTCTCCCCAAGACGTTGTACATGGTGCTCGAGAAATTCCCCATCCCGAAAAACACGAACCGGGGGACCCTGAACCGGTTGGCCGACTCGAGTGTCCACCCCAAGAATCCGTCCGAGATGATGCACGAGACCGGCGGGTTTAGGGTTTCTAGAGACTTCTCGAAGCTTCGTTTCATGAGTTTTGTGGATGTGACGAAAGGGAGAAAGTTGAGCATGGAAGGGAGGTGTTGGGTGTTTTCGACTCCAGGAGGGACGCCCTCGATGTTTTGGGGGAAGGGGAGCTCGAGGATGGTCACGCCGGTGGTGTCGTGGAGGGAGGAGCGGATGGAAGGGGAGTTTCCGGGGGTGGTGACGACGGTCACGGCGGCTGAGCGGCGGAGGAGGAGGCGGGAGAGGTGGAGGAGAGGGATTGTGTGGCCTTGGGCCATGAAAGGGAAGATAACAAAGTGCGGTGAATTAGGAGGAAGAGAGCCCATTAATTAATTATTTTGTATGTGTAATTTTTTCTTGTGATGAGAGAGAGTACTAATAAACCATATATATACTGTATATACGAGGAATACGTAGTACACGGAATAATACACTACACTAAAATTATATTCCCTTCATACTAGTCATACTTTTCTGCACAACAGTTTGAAGAAAGAGTTGAAGAAAAAATGTTAATTTTTTGCTTATTAATAAAAAAAATAAAAGGTAAAAATATATTTTATAATGAAAATCAAGTAGTTGTTTGTAAAGTTTAAAAATAAGTGAATAAAATAAAATAAAATTTTATTTTGAAATAATAATTTTCTTTTTTCAATTGTACGAACTATTGTTGAAAATCACAAAAAGAAAAATATATCAACTATTTTTTTATAAAAAAAAGTAATACAGTAGAAACTATATAATGTAATACTCTATATAGGAAAAAACTCCTTACAGTAATAAAAAATTGAAGTTTTGGGAGCAGTTATAAATAGGAATGAACTCCATATTGTTAAGTCATACATTTTTTAAGTCTCATCTTAAGGATAGGAATAAATGATTAATATATAATAAAAATATTTATAAATAATATTTTTATTTATTAAAATCAATAACATGCTTAAGATGATTTAAAATATATATCAAAATTAATAACATATAATATATTGTCAAAGTTTATACTCCTTAGATTTATTAATATTTTATTCAATTGGTATGCTAAACACAATTTTTACACATATATAGTCAAATTTTATTATTCAAAATTATTAAATTGATTTTGTCAATTTAAAGATAAATAATATTGTATTTATATTATATTTATATTTATATTATTTTTTATATGAAAAAAATATTTTTATTTTGTAAAACTCTGTATAAGAATAACTCTGGTAATATTTTTTTTCGGTCTCAACTATCTACATCCTTATACTTGTTTGAAATCAATTAGTCCATTTAAATATTACAGTTTTTGTCCAAGTCAATGGCATTGTGTCTATTTAGTCACGTGACTTAAATGTATTTTATTCCTTCTATAAAAATGATCACATATTCTTTTGTAAAACAGAGTTCAATATCATAAATCATAATTAATCTTCTAGATTCTTGTTTTTTTATGGTAAAAAGGAATAAAAATAATTAATCTTCTATATTCTTATTTTGTTTATGGTAAAAAGGAATAAACGTGAGAATAGAAAGTAAAATATTCAATATTCAATGAACATGCAACTTATTCAATATTCAACGTTTCGTGTCTGAGGTTAATTTCGATATAAAATGAATGAGAAAACCAATACAGCGATCTTGATTCGTATGATCGTATCATCCCCAAAGATAAGACTGAAGGAGTAAGTTTGAATTTAAGAGGAGATATACTCATCAGGGGTCAATACCGAAATCTCGATCATGTCTCGATCTCATCCCGAAACTTAGCGAGATAAAACGTGAATACGTAATCAATTTAAAAATAACAATCTTGTCACGCAAATTAATTAATATAATTCTTATTTTTTACACATAAATTAATAAAAATATCAAAATATTAATTACTTTTATTTAAATTTATTACTTAATTAATACTCTCTTTCGGCCAAACTAATGGTTTGCTTTTGTAAATTACAAAAGAAATGTGACCATTAGACCATTTCCAACCGAAAAAAAAAACTTAAACTCAAAAATAAGTTTAATTTTAAGTTTACAGTAATTTGGCTCAATCGAAATTACAATACTCAAACTTAAAAAAAATATTCTTAACATATTCTTCTAATACCATTTTTATACTTATTTTTATAAATAATCAATATATTTACAAATTTACAATTTAACTTCATAACTTTTGACATTAAAAAATTTAATAATTATTATTTTCAATTTAAAATTTCAAACATAATAAAAAAGTTGTGATATCTATTTTTTATGTCAATTAAATAATTTAATATTTAATAATAATTTGTGATATTTATTTTTATTTTATTATTAAAAATATTTTTATTAATGATATAATTATTAAAAAAATTACATTATAAAAAATGTTATAAAAAAAAAAAGAAGAATATTGACTTTAAATCCGTTATTCTATTAAAAAGAATATTATTTATACATTTATAATCTTTTCAATTATAGTAAATATTGACTTAAAAAAATTTAAAATACTAAATAAATCATTTTTAATTTATCTATTTATTTTTAACGTTTTTTCTTTATTAATCTCCTTTAAATCCATCTATTAAAAAAAATTTATTTATACCACAAAATATACCATAATAAAAGTTATAAATCATGTGTCTTCTTGATCAGATTTATTATTAGCATTATTTTTTTTTCTTTTTTCTTCTCTTACTTTATTTATTAAATTGTAAGTTATTTATTTATTTTTCTCGCAATTTTTTTTTGTAAAATAGCTTTTTTCATTTTGCAAGAAAAGTGTTTATTTTTTACGGTTTTTAAAATAAATTATTTTCTCCGATTTTTCATAAAGTAATTAGTAACAAAAAAACTAATTAAATTTTATAAATATAACAATCATTCGATCAATATTAATTTAGGATAAAATCAATGGCCAATGAAAAAAAGATCATTGTTTAAGTAATTTATAATTCGTAGTCAAATCTTTTTTAATTTGTTAACAATTTATTTTGAATAATTTTTGGGTTATGTTTGTACAGTTTAAATGGTTATTTAAGTTTAAACTATAACTAGCTTTAAAAACTAATTATTTACTTATTTTTTTGAGTTACAGTCAATTTCTTTACTTATTTGTTAATATGAAATTTTCAAATGAAATTAAACTCATTGTTATTGAACCAATTGATTTTTAAATTTGATTTATACTATGAAATAATACTTAATTATTTCAACATTAATATTAATAGACTTTTATATCGTATGATTTAGATTTGAGAATTACTTTATTAACAGACTATTTTTTAACGCAAAATATATATTCGATTAAATATAAAATCGGCCTAATTGAGATGAATTTTATTAACCAAACTATTTTTTAAAGAAAAATATATATTCGATTAAATATAAATCGAACTAAATTTAGTCTATAAAGAAGTATTTTTAATGTTATTGTGATTTCTGTATTGTACTATTTTAATTATATTATTCACGTAATCTAACCTGAGTTTATGTTAAATATTAAATTTAAGTAGAAAGAGCACTACTCCGAATAATAGAAAGTTAACTTAAATACACGTCCATCACACGGGAAAGGAAGATTAGTTTTCATAATCTTATAATGTTTCATAATAATTACATTTTTTTATATATAATTTTTTTAAATTGAACTAAATAATTGAAACGATCTTGAACTGAAAGTGGGTTTGGGCCTGCGAGTGGGCTTTTATATTGTTTATTGAAGCCCATTATAACTCTGCCCAATCAGGCAAGTCTGAAATAACAGTGGGCCAGCTATCGGACTTCTTTCAAAGGGAAACAATATTTACACATCTACTGAGACCATGTATAATAGGGGATCAATTAGGGTGTAAATTGTAATCAACTATCAAGTCATCCAGTAGAAAGTGTCAAAAGTGTCAAATTTAACACTTTGTGGGCCTGGTGTCAAAATTTGATTCGATACCAACTAAAATTTGACACCCTAAGCTGGCCCCACCCATTATTTATTTAATCAAATAAATAGCATTTGAGCCAATAAAAAGATGACATGTGTTTCTTTAATTAATTTTTTCACCTCATTTTTAAAATTAGTTTTTACACAATAATTATTATAAATAAAAATAAAATAAAAATACTATTATTTTTTATTTTTTGTTCTCTATAAATAGAGTGTAGGTTTGTTTCATTTGAACAACAAATTTTTTTTTTATGTTTTTTACTCTTATTTTTCACTTTTTAATCAATTTTTTTTTTATGTTTTTTACTCTTATCAAAATATTACCGATTTTCCAAATATTTTTTTAAAATTTTCTTAATTTTCTTGTTTAATAAATTATTTTGTTGTAATTTTTAATTTAATAATTATTTATATGAAATAAATAAAGAAAAAATAAATAATAGGTGGAGTATAGAATATAGTGATGGAGAAGAAAGAGAAAATAATTGACACTTTGAATAACACTCTTCTGAGTCTTATGCTGAAAAAGGTGTTAAATTGAGGGTGTCAAGCTGACGTGGCAGGGGAGAAGTGTCAAATTTGACACCCGTGTTGCAGATAGTCTAATAGTCCAAGGGAAAGAATAATTACACTCTTTTTGAATTATTTTTTGTAAATTTATTCAGACTAATAGTATTTTTTTTGTGTATTTTGTGAAGAAAAATACTTATTTTACAAACTGTTTTTTAAATTATTTTTTTTAATTTATTAATTTACCGAGTACACTATCCTATATATACGTACTTATGACATTATAATTGATTTATACCAAAAAAAAAAATTATTTAATAATAAAATTGCAAAGATTCTTTTTCACCCACCATCTTCATTTTGATTTTTCTACTTTATTTGAAATTCAATGAACTAGATTTGTTAGAAGCTTTCGTTGGAGCTAATAAGTAGAATAGTTGCGAGTAAAATTTAAAAAGTAAATATAAAAAATAGGAGTATATTTGTATTTTAAAGTGAAAAAATTGAATAAAATGAAACATTTAAAAATGAAACATTTAAAAATGAAAAAGTGTATATAATTAGTTGAGACGGAAATAGTATTTCCAATCGATTTGAAATATCTAACAGAAACGTCTCGATCTCGAACTGAAACCAAATGGAATTGAAATATACAAAACTAAATTTTTAAACGTAAATCTCGTCTCATCCCGAAATTAAAGTATCGAGACGAGACATGATTCTTTTAATTTCTTCGTATCCCGTCTCATGACCATCCTAGTCTAATTGTACCTCAGGAACGGCTTAGCATTGAGTAAGAGCATCCCCATTGCTAGGTACAATTCCTAGTTGACACATATTTGTACCTAGGTACACTAATGGTGAGAGAGGTACAATTTAGGTGAGAGAATTTTGAGTATCAAATATTAGATACTAGGTAGAAATTAGTTTTGTGTCTTAATTTGTGGGTCCTACATGAATAAAAGTGAATAATTGTACCTCAAACCATTGTGATGGTGAGGTACAAATTGTCAAGGTACAAATAATATGTGATGTGTCTAATGACACGTCAATAATTTGTACTTATGTTTAGGTGGGATTTAGGGGCCGTGCACTTTTGCACTGCACAATAACAAGTATACTTTATCACCGTTGGATCTAGATGAAATAATCTAACGCTCACAATTTCAAAAGTCTTTCATTGCCCAATTGTTTTTAACTGCCCCAAATTATATTTTACGTTATTTTTTTTAATTTATTAAAAATAAATATATTTTAAATCAGTACTAAATATATTTTAGCGCAGTAATTTATTATTTTTATATTGTATTATTTTTTATATTTTCTATTTTAAAAACAGATCAACAACTTTATAGGATATATATAAAAACAAATTTTCTTAAGACTCATAATTATTTATTTAATCATATGATTATAGTAACATAAAATTTTAAGAAAAAATCTAAAATTTATTGTATAATTTTAAATTTGAATTAAAACTCATAATTATTTATTTAATCATGTGATTATAGTAACATAAAATTCTAAGGAAAAATCTAAAATTTATTGTATAATTTTAATTTTGAATATTATATGAACATACAAATAATTCATTTCTAATTATTCTTTATTTTTTTAAATATTCAAAATTAAAATTATATAATAAATTTTAGATTTTTTTTTAGAATTTTATGTTACATAATCATACGATTAATTAATTATTGTATAATTTTAATTTTGAATATTATATGAACAT
Organism: Euphrasia confusa; assembly: GCA_954870475.1. Classification (NCBI taxonomy): domain Eukaryota; kingdom Viridiplantae; phylum Streptophyta; class Magnoliopsida; order Lamiales; family Orobanchaceae; genus Euphrasia; species Euphrasia confusa. The sequence continues at coordinate 3,545,783 of OX940970.1, forward strand.
ACAAAAAATTTATTGATTAAGTAGTTATTGTATAATTTTAATTTTGAATATTATATGTACATACAAAAAATTTATTTTTATAGGGTTTAAAAAAAATTTGTTTATATATATATATATATATATATATATATATATATATATATATATATATATATATATATATATATATATATATAACATTGTGGATCTTTTTTTAAAATAGAAAATATAAAAAAAAAACAATATAATTTTAATATAGTACTACGCTAAAATATATTTATTTTTAACAAAGTAAAATTTGTGGATCTTTTTATAAAATAGAAAATATAAAAAAAAACAATATGAAAATAATACAATATTATGTTAAAATATATTTATTTTTAATTAAGTAAAAACAGAATAGAGTATAATTTCGGGCAGATAAAAAATTTGGGGCAGTGAAAGACTTTTGAAATTGTGAGCGTTAGATTAATTTATATAGATCTAACGGTGATAAAGTGCACTTGTTAATGTGCAGTGCAAAAGTGCACTGCACGGCCCCTAAATCCGTTTAGGTGTTCCATTGGAAATGCTCTAAACCTTTTATTTTTGATTTGTGAATGGCTAATTTAGTAAGTGCCCACCCTAGTCTAAGACTAAGTACATCCGGTCTGGCTTAACATTGACTAAACTATTTATTTATGAAGGGCTAATTTAGTAATTATACAACTTACAATTAATGTTTGTCATGCAATTGTGCGGAGAAACTCGCAACTTGTACAAGTATGTCTGCAATCAGAGGGAACACCGCAATTAATATTGAGTTATTGACTATTGCCTATTGGTGGTGAGGTGAAGAACAAGTCGCGGGCGGGCTTCAGGTGGTTTTTTTCTATACAAACAAGCATGTGGAGGTATATGGGTACTAGTGTCCTACACTTTAGAGTAACATACAATTAACAGGCTTCACCTCTTCCGACGTTTACCACTATTTTAATATTCAAATAATTGGTAATTCTCAATTGGCAAAATGTAATTTTTTTTTTTGTTTTTTGTGTTTTTATATACATAAAATAAGTTTAGTTTAATGTTTTTGTTAAACTTAATTTTTTATTTGTTACTACTTACAAAAATGTTTGTAGAAGATAGTAAATTCGTGACATGATAAAATAGTCATATCAATCAAACTTAGCACTCAGATTGAATATAAAATCAACAACACAATATAAAATCAAGCAAATTATTATACATTATCTCTATCTCAAATTAATAAACAAATTTATTTCTTCACAAATTGAAAAACAGTTTTTATTTTTATTTTTTTGGGATCGGAGTAAAATATACGGGAGTGGAGTACTACTTAGTATTGATTTCATAAATTAGGAAGATCACTAATTACAGAGTACAAAACGACATCGTTTCCCCACCCATTTTCTGAACGAGCATATCCAACGTGCGGACAGAAGAACCGCCTTCGCCCATGCTCTCACCGGCCGCGGCACCGTACTCCGCCGCCTTCCTCCTCACTTCCACCCCTTTCTCCCCGTCTCCCATCAGCTCTCTGACCACCCTCTCCACCTCCTCCGCCGCCACGAACCCCCTCACCGACCCACCGCCCTCGGGCATGATCCTCAGCCCCACCCCTGCCACCTCCGCCACAAACCTGGCGTTCATGTGCTGCTCCGCCATGAAGGGCATCGCAATCATCGGCACTGCGGCGGAGACGCTCTCCACCACGGAGTTCCACCCGCAGTGGCTCAGAAACCCTTTCACCCCGCGGTGGCGGAGTACCCTCAGCTGGTCAACCCACCCGTTGACCAAGATCCCTCTGTTTCCGATCTTAACCACCTCCGACTTGATGGCCCACAAGAAACTGACTCCGGATCTCTCCAGCCCCACCGCAATCTCCTCCAGCTGTTCGGCCGGCACGCTCGCCTGTGTCCCGAACGACACGTACAGAACCGGATCCCCTTCCGCCAACTTCCTGTCCAAAAACTCCACGTAACCCGGCGGATCGAGTTTTCCCTCCACGTGGCGGCGGGCCATGCATAGCGGGCCCACGTTGAAGGCCATGGGCCCGATCTTGGCGTTCCAGAAATCGGTATAACTCCTCTCGAGCTCCGTAAAGCTGTTGACGATCACGCCGTGGCTGCGAGCCATGTAGCCGAGCTGCTCCACCATGAAGTCAAAGTACGGACCGGCCGGCGCGATCTGGCTGAACGGCGGCTCGAAGTCGTTCCTCGTCAGCTCAAGGCCCGGGAATCCGGGCATCTCAAACGGCTCGTCCATCGAGAGCGTCTGGGCGTGGGGACTCTCTCTCCCCAAGACGTTGTACATGGTGCTCGAGAAATTCCCCATCCCGAAAAACACGAACCGGGGGACCCTGAACCGGTTGGCCGACTCGAGTGTCCACCCTAAGAAACCGTCCGAGATGATGCACGAGACCGGCGGGCTTAGGGTTTCCAGAGACTTCTCGAAGCTTTGTTTCATGAGTTTTGTGGATGTGACGAAAGGGAGAAAGTTGAGCATGGAAGGGAGGTGTTGGGTGTGTTAGTGTGTAGTTCTTTGTAGTTCAACATAGAACCATGTTGTTCTTGCTTGAACTACGTTGAACTATACACTATTGTTTTGTAGTAACTTCATGTGATTTGTTTGTTTGTTTTAATTGATTAAATTCACACAAGTCTGCTAGGTATGAGTAGTGCTAACTGGAAAATACAAGTGGTTCTTCCTGGAGCCACGATATGCAAGCGTACTCAGAGTTGGACTAGCGGACTTGGCGATACAAACAACATGGAGTTCCTTGTGTGCATAACAGTGAATGACCCACGTAGTTCTATGTATACCAGCGTGGTCCTCGAATTCACTGTTGCACCACCTACAAGAGAGTTCAAGTTCTATTGTATAAAGATCTTGAATCAGTGCTAACACATTGATGGACATGGAGCAAGCACAGATAGACACTGGGCTGAGGGAATGACTGCTAAGGAATGAAGTCAGCCACGGGTGCGACTAGAAGACTTCGCTAGAAGAATTCAAGTCCAAGAAGAAAATACCAAGTATACTAGCTGTGCATGCAACAAGCTCGAAGCGCGAACACATGCTAGTGTGGCAGCGGGTAGAGCTACGTTCATCAAGTACGGAACAATGGAATATTCGTTGAAGATGCCTTGGGGTCGTACATTCCATTGGGCCGTCATGGGCTTGGCCCATTAAGCGTGAATTCCGGAAACCCTACTTTTCGATGCCTATAAATAGTGGGTTGTTGGAATTCATTTATTACACTTTTGATTAGACATATTCTAGAGAGAGAATTATTGTAGACCGAGAGACTTCGCTAGAAAGCTCCGGTCGTACCCTCTGTTTAGTCTTAGTAGTACTCATCGCTAGATTAGTTCTACCTAGACTTAGTTTTTGGTCGTGTGACCTTTCTACAAGATTCGCTAGAATTTTGTAGATGTTTTTGTAAAGTGGTTCTACACATTACAAGATATATTCAAGTTTACTTTATAGAATCTCAAATTGTGTTAAGTTATTGTACTCTACCCTTCACTACTTCATTCTAGGTAGATCATAGTACAATATACACAATTTCAGGGTGTTTTCGACTCCGGGAGGGACGCCCTTGATGTTTTCAGGAAAGGGGATCTCGAGGATCGTCACGCCGGTGGTGCCGTGGAGGGAGGAGCGGATGGAAGGGGAGTTTCCGGGGGTGGTGACGACAGTGACGGCGGCTGAGCGGCGGAGGAGGAGGAGGCGGGAGAGGTGGAGGAGAGGGATAGTGTGGCCTTGGGCCATGAAAGGGAAGATGACAAAGTGCGGTGAATTAGGAAGAGAGCCCATTAATTAATTATTTTGTATGTGTAATTTTTTCTTGTGATGAGAGAGAGCACTAATAAACCATTTATATACACACACTTATTTTATTTGAGATGAAATATTGAAGGAACAAATTAAAAATAACAAATAATACTATTTAGATTTTAGACTATGTGTATAATTGACTCTAAAATTTTTGGTCACAATAATACACTTATTAATATTTCATACAATTAAAATTTAAAAAAATACTCCCATATACTATTTTATTCGTTTATTTGTCCAAGTCATTGGTCGTTGCGTCTTTTTAGTCCCTTGATTAAAATGTATTTTCATAATTAATCATATAGCAATTTTTTTTATAATTTAATAATTAAAATTGAGATCATAAAATTTTATTAATTTAGAGAGTTGTTAGTTTATCTAGTATTTATATTGATTCAAAATATCAAATTCGAATTAGAATTTATCGAGTATAAACTTACTAAAATTTATCGAGTATATATATAATATTTTTTTTAGGACTAGTTCAATAATATTATTTCAATAAAAAATTATCTCAATCTAGGTGAAAATCTACGTAGTTAGAAAATTTGCATTCATATCACCACATGTCTTGTTATTCGACTAAAATTGTAAATGAATCAAATTGAATCGTATATCACTATTTAATTCATATTTCAAAGCATATTTACGTATTTGTATTCATATTCTTATTTATTTAAATACTAAAGTTCAATTCTTATTTGTCTTATATCTTTTTTTCAATTTTTTTTTAATTTATACTAGTAAAATAGTTTTTTTGTAAAGATCAATCAAATAGAAAAAAAATATGATAAAGTACGACGCATATGGTATGAACACCTACGCATCACCAAGCTACATGTTATATTTTCTTCAGTGTCCGTACCTAAAGAGAATTTAGGAATTGTAACGAGTTGAAATATTATTAGTAAAAGAGTTGTACAAGGGATTTTTCAAATAAACACAATTTAGATTTTTTGAGATTTTTAATAGTATGAATTACAGGTAATTTTTCAAAATTTGTTCTTAATATTAATTTAAATTATTAAAATATTAATTAGTTTAATACGGAGTATTTGATTTAAATTTTCAAAATAACGAACGAAAGGTCAAACTTGATAGTAATATATATGTCGGTCCCACATATTTGTTTAATATTGAAATCAGCATTTTGTTTGACTGGACTATGTTTGAATTTAAGAGTAGGCAGTAGGTATCAATTATCATCAATTCATCATCACATCAGTCATCCGGTCCGTATGTGTCTCTCATTCGGCATAGTATTCACTATTCAATATTCATTATAGTTGACTTTATCCTAAATAATTTTAGTAGCATTGATTCATGCATATAATTAAGAACCGATAAGGTAGGAACAAGTCTTTCTTTTTATAATTAATTCATGCATATAATTAAGAACCCAATCAATTTTAGTAGTAGATGATTAGATTGATCCAATTAAGCATCACAATTCACGACACAGGACACAAGTATTTGAATTTTAATTTATTGATGGAATGGGAGTTGCCGGGGGTGGTGATGACGGTGACGGCGGCAGAGCGGCAGAGGAGGAGGAGGCAGAGGTGGGAGAGGGATGGTGTACGTGGCCTTTGGACATGAAAGGGAAGATGACTAAATAAATTATAAAATGAAAAAAAAAAAATGGTACATTAGTAAAACGTGTTCATTGAGCATGCAACTTAATTAATTGTCACTCTCTAATCCCTATTATTCAAGGTATGGGATCATTTAGTCCAGGGTCAAGATCAAACGTATGAGAAGACCGATAGATCGAATAATCTTGATTATATCATCTAACAAAAAGAAGAGAAAAAGGTAAATATGCCTCTTCATATAAAAATGCTAGGTTCCTCTTACACGCTCAAAACAACTTCTAGAAGCCGCAATTTTTACGGCACTAATTACTACGGGTTCAAGTATTATACACATAAGTATATACTACTATCACAATAATTAAATAATTATTAATAAAGATTATTTGATTAATAATAAATATATTTAAATGAATATATATGTTTTACTTAATGATAATTTTAATTTTATAATGAATTTAGTTTACCATGTATTATCATACAACTATTGTATGTGTATTACAGATAAAATTAGGAAAAATGTTAGTATTACTTTATTGTTTGACCAAAAAATAAAGGGTAAAATGTATTTTTAGTTGAAAAATAAAATAGTTGTATGTGAAGTTTAAAATTTATGCGAATGAGGTAAACATAATATTTTGAAGTGAAAATGTTAGAATATTTATTTAATTTTTTTTATTGTGATATATTAATTATTGTGAGACACAAAAAAAAAGTGTTGCAACTATTATGAGACGGAGGAGTACAATTTAAAAAATATAATTTTGAGTATCTATTTTTTGATATCAATAACACTTTAAAAACAAAAATATGATTTATTGTTGTGTTTATATATATAAAATATGTGGAGAGACAAGAAAGTGCAGAAACATTCACAGCAACTGATCATTGACCCCTCGATCATAGTAAAATATAAATAAAGAGATGTGTGAGAGTAACATACACTTGTGAATGAGTAACAAATACTATAATATTATTTCAATAAAAAATGTTTCATCTGAGGTGAAAACTTACGTAGCTAAAGAATTTGCATTCAGATCACTACATGTCTCACCACTCGACTAAAAGCGTAAACGAATCGAATATCACACTGTTCAATTCGTATTCGTAAACATATTAAAGTATTTGTATTCATATTCGTAATTATTTGAATATTAAATTTCAATTCGCATTTGTTTTTTATCTCTTTTTTCATTTTTTTTTACAAATTACAAGGAATTTTTTGAATTATTTTCAAATGTTTTGGGATTTTAAATAGTATAAATTAAATTTAATTATTTAAAATTGCTATTAATATTAATTTAAATTATTAAAATATTAATTAGTTTAATATTTGATTTAAAATTTAAAATAATTAATTAAGTATTGTATAAAATTGATACTAGTAGTAATACACGCCGGTCCCACAGATTCGTTTAATATTGAAATCAGCATTTTGTTTGACTGGACTATGTTTGAATTTAAGAGTAGGCTGCAGGTATCATTATGATTTATCACATCTGATATCAGGTATGTGTCTCTCAGCCCGCATAGTATTCAATACTATCATTCTAGTTGACTTTAGCCTAAATAATCAATACGCTATTTAACTGTGACGCACGCAGGGAAACATACGATTAAGACTAGTTGATTTCGAAGAATACCGAGAATCAATCAATCAAATTCGTTGATTCATAAGATTAAAACTCGTTGATTTCGAAGAATACCGAGAATCAATCAATCAAATTCGTTAATTCATAAGAATACCGAATATTGATAAAGAAAAACGAAAAACTCTATTCTTTTATTTCATCTAAAAAACAACTGATCTAAAATAATGACACTAACGAAACATATATAATGCTCAAACCCTAAACATTTTGGGCTTTACTAACAAGATAAATAAATAACTTAATTATTGAGCTTAATCCACATCATTCTCCCTTTTTAGGAGAAGGTTCAACCGCGAACCTGAAAGTTCATCCTCAACGTCAACACAATTGCTAACGAAGTCGCCGGGATCAAACACAAACCGTCGACGACACTTATCAAGTGTGACCATGTACGACATATTGATTTGAGTTGTTACGTACTTCAAATTAGTTCCTCCCAATTTAAGAAACATCAAACTTTCCCCTCTTTCATAGCATGAAGGATACTGTAATGTGCAACTGAAAGATACCTCTTTCTCACTGTAGACTTCAGCACTCAAAGTACCATTCAAAATAATATTCGTAAGGGCAACGTCATTAGTAGTCGGCGCGAGGGCAGCATCATGCGGGGCAAGGCCGGGCAATAACATCCGGATGCGACATCGGGACAACAATAGGAGGAAGCGACGCAGGGGTAGCGACAAGAGGAAGAAGCGACTCATGGGTAGTGGCTTGATGAAGTGACTCGTCATCCCAGATCGGCTCGGCGGGCTCGACGTCCCAAATCGGCTCGACGGGCTCGGCGTCCCAAATCGGCTCGGCATCCCATATCGGCTCGGCGGGCTCGGCATCCCAAACCGGTTCGTCACCCCAAATCGAAGCTGATTCGTCTTCCGGATCATCATATGGATCGAGTTCATCACCAAAAGTGCGCACAAGCACGGGGATTGATTTGTGTTGAGCTTTCGGTAGAACATCGGCAAGAGCAAGTCGAATTTCTTCTAGTTCAACCGTAAGGGCCGTTACCTGGCGACTCAAGGCGGCGACGTCGGCGCGACGACGGGCTGCGGCCTCAGCGGCGGGGTTGGGGATAGGCTGACGACGAGAAGGCATCGTAGCAGGCTCTGATACCAACTGACGCAGGGAAGCGATAAACATACGATTAAGACTCGTTGATTCCGAAGAATACCGAGAATCAATCAATCAAATTCGTTGATTCGTAAGAATACCGAATATTGATAAAGAAGAACGAGAAAACTCTATTCTTTTATTTAATCTAAAAAACAACTGATCTAAAATAATGACACTAACGAAACATATATAATGCGCAAAGCCTCAAACCCTAAACATTTTGGGCTTTGCTAACGAGATAAATAAATAACTTAATTATTGGGCTTAATCCACATCATCAACTGACACGATTAAGACTCGTTGATTCCGAAGAATACCGAGAATCAATCAATCAAATTCGTTGATTCATAAGAATACGGAATATTGATAAAGAAGAACGAAAAAACTCTATTCTTTTATTTAATCTAAAAAACAATTGATCTAAAATAATGACACTAGCGAAACATATATTAATGCTCAAACCCTAAATATTTTGGGCTTACTAACAAGATAAATAAATAACTTAATTATTGAGCTTAATCCAAGTCAAATTGTAATTAAATTTTAACGAAATGAAATACGTAGTACTGTATAATGTTTATCAATTACTACATTTTAGTAATCCTTTATTACGTTTATTTTTTTAATAATAATATTCTAATAACACCATCCTGCCAAGACATGTGCGCGCCGATCAGGTGGGAACTAGTCTTCTTTTTATAATTAATTTTTTTTTTATAAGGAGGAGAGACGAAAAACTCCACCCCACTCGATCGGAGGTCCCTCGATCGAGTAAGATGTAAATCGAGGGATGTGCCCGAGTAGCAGACACCTGTGCGAGAGAGCCAACAGGTCGAACCCCAGGACAAACCTTCATAATATTTCAATGAAAATTTGTCCCACCCGAGATTCGAACCCTGCGTCGCCGGGGAATATCTCACCCACATCATTACAGACTTTACCACTCGACTATGCCCCTGGGGACTCTTTTTATAATTAATTCATGCATATAAAAACCCAATCATTTTATTAATTTTATTTTTTGTCTCAAATGAATAGTTATACTTTAGTAATTTACAAAAGAAAGTATAAACATGTCTCTGAAACATAAGTAGTAGACGAGTAGATCAATCCAAGCATCACGACACAGAACAGAAGTATTTGAATTTGAATTTCAAATAATTTGTAGTAGTAATATGAAAGTGACCATTGTGAGATTTGGTAAGATTGAAGTGTGTGGTGTGTAGTGGGCTGAGCCTGGGATAATGATTAATGGGTAATGTATTTGGGCCGTCTTTGTGATATTTGATAGGCTCAGGATATTTACACCTCTATCATTACTTTTCGCACCACCTGATTAGTACACTTCTCCCCTATTACCTATTTTACCCTTTTTACCCAAATCACGTTAATTTGTTTATTTTTTATTTTTCTGAGTCTTGTTAATGATTCTTGCAAGCTGCGCTCTCCTTCTTCCTCAATTCTCAACAACAACAGAGGGTGAAGAAAAGAAGATCGATTCTTCCTCAATTCTCAACGACATGTGGAAAAAAATTCATAAAATTTAAATTCTCTTCAAAGTAAAAAAAATACAATCAAAACTTATTTATTCAACAAAAGAGTTAGCGATCCCTAAATCCCCAAATTATACCGTACCAATTTTACTCCTTTTATTTTACATGGAAAGAGGCAAGAGACAGAGATAATGGAGATCATAGACCTTCGAAGGGTGCTAGCAGGGGCGGTAGGGTGGATCAAAAACGGTTGTTATCGGTAGGAGAAGTCGACCGGAGGTGACGGGTGGTCTGGTCTTTGAATTGCGATTGTTCAAGGATGTGGCTGGTGTGGCAGTGCGGCAGTGCGTTGGCGGTGTCTCGACGGAGGTCGCGTCGGTTTCTGGGTCGTAGAAAATGGCGGAATGGCCGGGTCGGGACTCTGCCTGCGAATGGCGACGAGAGGTTCTCCACAATACACAAATTTTAACATTTACTTGGAGGGGTAAAATAGATATTGTATAATTATCTAACATTAAATTAAATTAAAAGAGGGTGTGCAAATGAAAATTGGAGGTGTAAATATCCGTAGCCTATTTGATATGATAACAGGCTTGGGCTGAGAATGGACTATTTTTAATGGGCTGAGTAGTGGTAGTGGGTTGGGTTACGGCTTGTGCCGTTGTGGTTCTTGTGGACGCTGGGTAGTGGGTGTACTGAATACTGAGTTTGTTCCCGTGTTTCCTTTTTAGAGGAAATACTGTATTTAAAAAAATTGTATTTTATTTTTAAAATAAAATTGTGTAATCATATACTCAATATTTTTTTTAATATATATATATATATATATATATATATATATATATATTTTATTTTTTTTTATTAATTATTTAATACTCTCTTAACAAAATAGATGTCATACTTTTTTGTATACGGAATTTAAGAAAAGTGTTAAAAATAAAAGGTAATACTATATTTTTAAGTGAAAAATAAATTAGTTGTGAGTAAAATTTAAAAAATAGGTAAATTAAGTAGAATAAAATTATATTTTAAAATAAAAATGTTAGATTAATTATTTTCATTTTTGGGGTGTGTCAATTATTAGAGAACATTTCAAAAAAAAAGTATGTCAACTATTTTGAGATAAATGAAATATATTATTTCGAACATGCTCTTTCGATTTTTAATAAGTACCCTAATACTCTATCATTAAAAATAATTTTCGTATTCGAACCCTTGTACCCGATTTTAACCAATTTTAGTAAGTGTGAGTATATCGTTACAAACTTGAATACTCAGAAATCTTTAAAAATAATTTCAGTATCACGACTCCTTATTCAATTTTATGGGTTTGGGTACTCAAATACATGATCTGGTGCAAATATTTTAATACAAACTCAAGTACATAATAAAAAAAACATATAGTAGGAGTAATAAACAGAGAAAAAAAGTACGACCACAAATTTTGTTTATAAAACACTTAATTATTTGTAATATAGAGTATATCCGTAAAAGTAGACACACACAACGTATGTGATCACGTAAAACCATCAATTCACTATGAAACAGTATTTCAATGCTCAGGATCTAACAACCATTTCGACTTCAATCCTATATATATATAAACACACCTAACATTTTCTTGTCCTAAACAAACTCGCAGCTTTCCAACTCCACACTCTCATTGCTTCGATTCTTTCACCGAGAAAAATCGAAAAACACAACAACCACATGTGCAGTGCTTAAACCACTTTGTAGCAACGTTCATGACACACACAAATTAAGGATCGATCCATAGTTTTATCGGCAATTTCACATCATAATCCTCGTCCGATAAGACACTAAATTGTGTCGTTGAGAAATGGGGATGAACCCGGATACTTCGAGGACAATTGTCGGGGTTATAGGTTTGTGTATTAATCTCATGTTCTACTGAAATTAATTATAGATAACATCAATTCAAACGTTATTATGAATATTTATTTCTATGTTTTTTATGTGCAGGAAATGTTATTTCCTTCTACCTATTCCTTTCTCCTCTGTAATTCCTCTGTTTTTCTCAATGCATTAATTAACAGATACTAATATATACTGTATATATATTTATTGTTTCATTTAATTTGTTAACAATATCCATGATCTGCATGTGGTGTGTATATATTCAGCCCAACGATTTACAGCATATGGAAAGAAAAATCGGTTCAAGGGTTTCAGTCGATCCCTTACATCGTAACGTTGCTCAACTGCGCGATGTGGTCGTTTTACGGCATGCCCTTTGTTCATCCCGACAGCCTTCTTGTTGTCACCATAAACGGAATCGGATTCTTCATCCAATCCTTCTACATCACCATGTTCTTCATCTACTCCGACTGGCCTAAACGCGTACGTAATTAGTACTTATTATTATTAGAACTAATTTTGTCACAACTCACAACTAATATTTTTTATTAATTTTTCAGCGTAAGATTTTGATGGCCCTGTTGGGTGAGTTGGTGCTATTCGTTGCAGTGGTGTTGATAACATTGACGTGTCTCCACGGGACCTACGCAAGGTCTATGCTCATCGGACTGTCGTGCATTGTTATGAATGTCGGTATGTACGTGTCGCCCTTGGCTATCATGGTACGTACGTATATATGTTCCTGCTCTAAATTGTTTTTGAAAAAAAATAAAATGTAATCCATTAATTAATTAAGAAATATATATGTGATCATTATGATAGTCAAAAGTTATAAAGACCAAGAGTGTTAAGTACATGCCCTTGAATCTGTCGCTCGCTAGCTTTGCCAACGGCGTCGTCTGGTCCATTTACGCGCTCATCAAGTTCGATCCCTACCTCCTGGTGAGATGGAGATATATACAATTAGCTAGTTAATTAATTAATTTGTGGAGATTAATTAATGATAGTAGTGTACTAATTAATTTTAATTGTGACCATTAATTAATATTAATTATGAATAGGTTCCAAATGGTTTGGGCAGCCTTTCTGGATCGGTGCAGCTCATTCTATACGCATCCTTCTACGGAACCACAAACTGGGACGAGGATGAAACTACGCAGACCGAACTCTCCACCAAATCGAAAACTGAAGTTTGATTTATGCGGCAATATTCATTTTTAATAAATCAATCAATTCCCCCGTACCGTGCACTGCACACTGCAGCCACACATTTTTGATCATTCGGACGAGGGGTGGGTCAATTTTTTCGGCATTTTGATTCACCCTTTTGGTCGAGGCTTGCTGTTCATGAATCGTGAATAACAGCATGTATTTTCGGGTTTAATTGGTAACTTTGCCTTGTTCAAAATTGCCATTGATCATATCATAATATATAAACATAGTATGTGTCTTTGAAAAATGTGTTTTCATATCCAAAACAAGTAAAAAAAATGTACGGCATTACGTAACAATATGTAATGTAATTCATGGTTAGAATCCAATAAACCGTCTCTCATTTCATCCTATAAATACATATGTTGATATTTCATTTCAAACTCACACACAAACTCGCTTTCAAGAAAACTCCACACGCATTGTCTTTTTCGATCAATAATCGAAAAAGACAACCTGTGTGGTGCAAATATTTTTCTTATTTGTACATAAATAAATTTGAAAGTGAGTTCGTATATATATAGCATCATATATACTAGCTATATATCATTAACGGTGTGTCGATATATATATTTCATAAGATGGCCATCGACCCGGAAACAACTAGGAACATTGTCGGGATCATCGGTTCGTTAATTTTCATTTTTCTCTCTCTTTTTTATATATATTATTGAACTATTATTTATAACTTTTTTTGTTTTGTTTTTAATGTGCAGGAAATGTCATTTCTTTCTTCTTATTCCTTTCCCCTCTGTAATTTCCTCTCCCCCTTACTTTCAAATATAATTAATTGCAATAACAATTGATTATGAACAAATATTAAAAATATTTCAGAGTAAATTGAAATAATTGGTAGTATATCTCATATATATACATAAATATATTATATATGCAGGCCAACGTTTTTCAAAATATGGAAAGACAAATCGTCGAAAGGGTATAAACCGGACCCCTACATCGCGACGGTGCTTAACTGTGCAATGTGGGTGTTTTACGGAATGCCATTCGTTCATCCCGACAGTCTCCTTGTAGTCACCATCAACGGCATCGGTTTCTTTATCGAAGGCTTCTACGTCGCAGTGTTTTTCATCTACTCCGACTGGCCCAAACGCGTGAGTGCTCAAAAAACACGAACATGCATGATCCGAAATTTGATGTCAAATAATATATATAATTGCTAGCTAATTACTACTTTCTTTTTTCTTAGTGCAAGATCTTGATCGCATTATTCGTGGAGGTTGTGTTCATGGTTGTGGTGGTCGTCGTAACCTTGTCGTATCTCCACACTACCGAGTCGAGGTCTTTGCTCGTCGGGTTGTTGTGTATCGTGTTCAATGTTATGATGTACACATCACCCTTGACTATCATGGTACGTATTTATATATGCATGCAACTTTATTTTCGTCTGTCTCATAGAAGTTGACACACTTAATTATATATATATATTTTTTCGGCAGTCCAAGGTTATCAAGACGAAGAGCGTCAAGTACATGCCGTTTTATCTATCACTTGCCAACTTTGCTAACGGTGTCAATTGGTCCATTTACGCGCTAATAAAGCTTGATCTCTACGTCTTGGTGAGAAATACAAACAATTTAATTCCTTATAATGTAATTATGAATTAAATGAAATGACATTTTTGCCCCGAACAGATTCCCAACGGTCTGGGTAGTCTTTCTGGACTAGTGCAGCTGGTGCTATACGCAACGTACTACAAGACCACGGATTGGGACGCAGAAGATGAAAGCGCCCCAAAGGAGACGACCAAACTCAAGATCAATTCAACCGCTCAAGCGTAAATTTATGTCGTCAAATTTTATCGATTCAGCTCGGGACTCAATTTAGGGCGATTACGCGGTTATATATTATGTACATTTTCATGTATGTTTATTCTATATATAATGCTCTTGTATAGTAATCATCGTTCCCTGTTTTTTCCGTTCGAAAAATCAAAAAACACGAGAAAAAGCACTAAGGTGTGGTAGTGTGGTACTGGTAGATGCATGCACATGCGCGCTCAATTAAAGCATGCAACTCACTTTATTCAGAAGCCAGCAAAGCAAGAGCAAGGCCCAAGTAGGGGTGAGCATTGGTCGGTTTGGTCACCGACCGAATCAAATTACCTTAACCAATTTAAAAACCAAACTAATTCGGTCGGTCACCGAACCAATTAAATTATATTAAAACCAATAGAAAACCAAACCAAAAATTTCGGTTCGGTTTCGGTTATTAACCAATAACCAAAACTAAATAAAATAAAAGTAATAAAGCAAAAACATGTCATGAATTCACAGTGCCAAGGTTCAAAGTTTCAAAATCTGATGGAAGAAGAGCAAGTCTCAGATCGATATAAATTAAATCCGTAATGGTAACTTAATAATTTTGTAATGCTAATTACACAACTTACAAGCAAAACAATGGAGATGAAAAAATAAATTCTTCTTTTTAGATTAGATTAATAATAATACTTTTTTATTATAATATTAATAATAATAATAAAAAGTAATGGAAAATTGAATGAAGGTTCCAGTAATGTAGTGTACACACAAACATTTATATTTATATAATTGGATTATATATATATATATATATATATATATATATATATATATATATATATATATATATATCGGTTTTTGGTTATTTAATCGGTTATATCCGCAAAATAACCGAACCAAACCGAAAACCAATATTTCTAAATTTCAAAACCATATCCAAACCGATAATCAAGTAACCGAACCAAAATGCATATTTTGGTTTGGTTCGGTCGGTTATTTGGTTATAACCGAACTCTGCTCACCCCTAGGCCCAAGAGGCTCACCAAAATTATTTTTTATTTAATTTATAATTAAAAGTTGAGAAAATTGAACTTGGGGTAAAGCGGTAATTTCATAATAGTGTGTACTAACAACGTCTCACAATAATATAATTAATGTACTGTACTTTTTATCAAGAAATATATTTTTTATTAATCTCCCGTGGCCAGATTTTTTTTTCTAAGTATTATGAGAATGAGGGAGTACTAGTACTCCATTTTATGCCAAATGAAGATGGCAATATAAAATGCATTTGAAAAGAAACATGACCTGATGTCCAAAATCATGAGGCCCCTTTTGTTGTTGCAAGTATGAAACACAACACACGTACAGTAAAAGCATCACTGTTTTTTTTGTCTGAGAGCATTTTGATGGGCCGGGCCGGGCCGGGCTTCAATTCCTCACATATCTTTATCTGCACTGCCACTACTCTCTCTGCATGCTTTTTCTTTTTCTTTATCTTCTACGCAAAGAAAAAAAACACGCGCTTTTAAGCGTGAGATCATGAACGAAACCCTTTTGACCAAAAAAAAAAAAATAGACCAAACACAAATTCGCATTTTTGTTACACATTAAATTTTATTTAATTTTTCTCGACACAAATTAAATATAAATGAAGTACGTGCATTATATTGTCACAATTAATTTAGCTACTCGTAGTCCAAGTCATGTCATTCTCGAATATCCAATGGCAAACCTCGATCATCCCGGGGCTCGACCCCAACGCCAAAAACGCTCCGTGGGTCCCGCTCCACGCCGACGTGTCCAGGTGGCAAATCGCAACCCCTCGATTAATCTCCACCTTCGTCTCCTTGTCGAGGATCTCCGCCTCGTAAACTCTCACCTTCGGCACTGCATGACAATAGTAGAGCAAGTAAGGGTACAAGCTCTGATGGCACGACACCGCCCTATCGCCCTCGATTCCTCTCACTCTCCCGATCGCCACGTCATCGCCCGACCCCCTCACCCCCTCCGTGGTCCTCACCGCCACGTCACCCCCCAACACCGACACCGCAAAGTCGATCATGCCCTCCGCGGACCCCTCGATCACCCCCTCCATGCCCGGCCCGAAAGCCCGTTTCAGCTCAGCCCGCCCGGAGGGCAGCTTCGAGAGGATCGTCGGGGGCAAAAACGACCTTTTCGGCATCCTGTCCCGTATGTTGGGCATCCTCATCACCTTCCCTTCTCTCAGCATGCTCTCCCGGAAGAACTTCCCCTCCTCCACTCCGACGCTTCTTCTCGAGTTTTTTTGTTCGTACCGAGCGAAGGTGACGTCGTTTTTACGGGCGTACTCCTTGAACGAGGCCTTCGAAGTCGGATCGTAGCTCTTGAACCCTACCTCGCCCTTCCCGTACTCCTTGAACGCGTCGAGCCCGACGTTGAACGAATTCCCGTAACCGACGAAGCTCGTTTTATCCGAACTCGAACTCCTCCCGTACGATTGGAACTTATCGATGCCGGAATTAGCCGACTCCCGGTAGCTCGTGAACGTATCGGAACCCGAACTTCCGGCAACCCCGTAGCCCTTGAAGTTGTTGTTAGGGTTGTTCGCGTTCCCGGAGTAGCCCTTGAAAGAATCGTTGGCGGCATTGCCCGACCCGCCGTACTCGGAAAAGCCCGACCCGATCACGTTCGACCCTTCTCCGTACGTAACGAATCCGACGGGTGCTGAGTTGGCGTTTTTTCCGTAGCCGGCGAAGGCTTGGTTGCCGGAGTTGGCTCCGTCGGAGTAGCTGGCGAAGGCGAGGTCGTGGCCGTTGGATTCGGAGTCGTAAGACGTGAAACGGAGATCTTGGACGTTGACGCGGGCGGCGTAGCCGGAGAAGGCGCCGGAGCCGGCGGCGGCGGCTCCGGCGTAGGAGGTGAAGTTGGCGGTGGCGACGTTGGCGTCGGTGGAGTAGCCGGAGAAGCCCTCGCGGCGGGCGGTGGAGGAGCGGCTGTAGCGGGAGAAGGATGACGTGGCGAAGTTGGTGGTCCCGTCGTCGGAGTAGTTCTTGAAGACGTCGGCCCCGCCGAGGGCGGCGGCGCCGTAGTTGGAGAAGCGTTTGTTCGTGTAGGAGGCGAAGTTGGCGTCGTGAAGGTCGGTTTTCTTGAGGGGCGGTTTTGATGAGTCGAGGAGGCAGAATAAGTTAGCGGCGGAGCAGAAGGAGGGGAGGTGGGAAGGGAGGGAGTTTTGGGAGGCGATTTTGGCGAAGAAGGCGGAGTCGGGAGGGGAGAGAGGGGAGGCTTTGGATAGGAGGAATGGGGAAGGAACGAGAGTGTTGGAAATGTGGTTCTTCCAATAGCGGACGAGAGAGGCCTTGGCCGTGAATGGGTTCATGCGTTTCGAGTTGTCGGCCGATGAGTTTACCTGCGAGAAACGAAGAAAATAATCGTAACGAAATCGAGAACCGACATGAGGTTATTATAAGGAAGATTGCATAAGATGGACTTACAGTTGGAAATGAGAAGAATAAGAGCAAGCAGAAGAAGAGAGTGATGTGGGAGTTGGCTGTTTCTCTGTCCATTTTTTCTTGTTTGGGAGAGATGGTTTGTTTGGTGATGGAAAAAGGACATTATTATAGGGGGAATTGCTTCTTATTTATTTATTTTTTCAAATTCAATAAAATAAAAAAAAGTTATACTAATATTATGTACTGTATAAATTTTTTGTACTAACTTTTATGCAACAAATGTTGTCTTGTTTTAATACAAGTGAGTAGGTGGTTTTATATGGAGTATCTTAGTTTAAGCAAGTTGTTGCAGTGCAGAGAATCTGTCATTTGTTCAATGTTATATTTTGTCTTATTGACTAAAATAAATTAAAACTAAGGCTAAGAGCTGGTTCATATGTTAATGTATCTCTGTCAGATCACCACAGACAGATCTAAATCTCACTGTACAGTCAACAACAACACTAAACTATGTTTTTAATCGTAAATAAGTCGGAAATTTGTCATGAATTGGTTCCTTAGAGTGCAGTACCAATTTGTCATGAAAATTTATATATCAAAGAAATTAAAGAATATATTCGAGGCAGCAGTCAGTCAAGTCAGCATAACTAAAGGAGAAACTCATGGGCGTTTTGTGACTTTTGTAGACAGTTTTCACAGCCACTTTAAAAAAGAAGAGTCTCAGACATTCTCTTTTTTTCTACTATTATAGATCCCTTTGTTCATGTTTTTCTTTTTCGTGCAGTGGAACATGTTTGAATGCAGCTACAAAATCCAATGAGCGGTGTACAGTCTTTTCTAGTCGTTGAATATCCGGTATTCGTTCCTCGACGAGGAAATGAACTGCCGGACAAATCGAACAACATACAGCAAATTAGGTAAACAATCAAACTGTTCATGTTACTACTCATATGCCAATTGCAAAAGGTCAAAGTTCAAGACTCAAGAGTCAACATATATCACTCACCCCCACCGCACGTACCACGTCACGTGCCTTGGCTTGGACTCGAGATATTTTCAAAAACCAAACACACCCTCCCACCGCCGTAACTATCAAACGGGGAAAAAAAATGACAATGCCGGCGACGACAACACGCCTGGCCTCAAACCCCAACCCTATTCCTAACCCTAATCCGAATTCACCGTCAAATTTGATCACGCCCCGTTTGCTGCCCATCAACCGCCGTAGCCTTCTCGCCGCGCTCTCCCTCACCCTGTCTCCGTTTCTGGCACCTCCGCAAATCAAGAACCGCTATGCCGATTTCGTTTCTTTGCCGGGCTCACAGGCCCGCGGCCTTTTTCAAATGCCACCCGTTCGCCTCACAAACAGGTGTAATTTTAATTATTTATAATAGTAATAATAATAAAATACCCAATTTCGTGGGAAATCTCTGGTTATGGGTTTTGTGTTATGAATTATGTGATATTTATTTAAATTTGTAATTTATGTGAATTGTGAAATTTAGGCATTTGTTGGCCTATATATCTTGTTGCGTTTTCTTAATAAAGATTGAATTTTGATGGCGCATTATGTGCTTTTATCAAAAAGGTACTTCTTGGTGAGAGCAGGGGAATCTGAGTATGAGAGTCTGGACATTGTCAACACTAACCCGGTAGCCAAAACCTCGGTCGACAATGGATTATCCGAGAAAGGGAAGAAACAGACGGTGAGGGCTGCCTTCGACTTGAAGTCGATGGGGGCGTGCGAGAACAACTGCTGGATTTGGCCTTCTATTACTCAGAGAGCTTATCAGGCTGCCGAGATTATTGCAGCTGTTAACGGCGTCAATAGAAGGCATTTTCGTTACACTAACATTCGTGATATTTCGTTATTCCGACTGAACTTGCTTTGTAAAGTCTTTTAGGTATGTAATTGATGCAGCCATATTGTACCCGAGTACAGCTTCTTGGATGCTCGGGGATTGGGTGCATATGAAGGGAAGAAACTGGATTCCATTTCCGAGGTATTCATAATGCAACTTCATTAACAGAAGCTATCTCAAGTGATTACTATTTACTCATTATTTTGGTCGTCATTTGTTTCAAACCGTATGTATATTTACACATGCTTTCTGTGTCATCTATAAAATCCAGTCGAAGCGTATGATCTCATTTTGAAAATGTTTGCGTGTTCTAGTGCTAAGTGGTCCTTGATTTATAACCTCTTGAGTATCTCATAGTAAAACTTTGAGATAATTTCCAAGGTTTATGAGTTATGTAAAGTTTTTCTCATCTTCTCGTTTCAGGTTTATGCCTCGGATAGCCTCTCTCCGAATATCAAGCCCCCTCCCATTGACGACGGGACACCAAACGAAAGCGTTCAGGATGTCTTTGTTCGTGTGACACAACTCATGTCTATTCTCGAGACTCAGTATTCTGCGGACACTGTTATTATAGTCTCTCCAGATTCCGACAACTTGACTGTGCTACAAGCCGGTTTAGTTGGGCTCGAGTTACGAAGGCAAGTGTTTCTTATTCCATCAAACCTCGGGGTAGTTTTTATAGTTATTTATACGACTCGAAACATGTTCAATTCGATATTTGCAGGCATCGGGAGCTCGCTTTCAGGCCTGGTGAAGTAAGGTTCGTCGATGCTAGCAGTGTGCCGACATACAAGCAACCTGCTTCTGCTGTTTACAAGTGCTTAAATCCCCCCAACTGCAACTGAGTTTTCAAATGTTATGTATCAGAAGATCAGTGGATTCAATGTTGCTATATATGTAAATACTGTATAAAAATAATGCTGTACAATATTTTTTCCAGTATAAAAATATCAGAAAATAAATTAAAATAACTCAAAAGCCAATCGTATAAAATTCTAAAATAAAATGTAAGAAAAATATATTAGTCAAAATTACCATTTTATAGTTATAGTACTCCACTACTCTTATTTAGCTCCAAATTTATATTTCACTCTTTTTATTATTGATTGAGTAATTAAAGGTGGGTTGTCTCCACCAATAAAACCCCAAAAAAGGAAAATCCAGAATTGTTCTTCTTCCAGGAAAGCTCTACCCACTTTTGTCCTTCACACACTCACTCCATTGTTCTCGGTATATATTTTGCTTTCCCCTGTAATCGGAACGCTTTTAACGGTGAGATGAGAAGCAAATCTTGGGTTGCCAGGTAGACGAATTATTGAATGGCGATCAAGGGCGTTGATTTCAAGTGGTGAGCTTCTTCTAAAAACACCTTCCAAGAAAATCTCTGCTCACGCACGCCAGTAATTTTGGGCATTTATGATTTATGGATTTTGATTTTTTTTTTTGCATTAATTTATGATTTATGAATGTGGGCTTCTGGCAGGTTTGATGGGTTTTTCTTGTCGATGCTTGCTACCAGTATGTATCCTTTTAATGATTGGCAAGATTCTTGATTTTTGAACAATGGATATTCGATATTTTATTTATGAGAAGCATGTTAGGATGGGATTTGGGTGGTTTTCTTAACTGATTCTTCAGTATTATAGTCGCAATCAATTGGAACAAATACCATTCTTGTACGTACCCGTTGCACATATGGATCGTGGTGAGAAGCATTTTTAAATTTAATGTATTCTCACATAGAATCTTGTGATTGTTGAAAATAATATTTGTGGTTCGTGTAGGTCGACTATACTGCGGTGTTCATATTCCGTCTCTTGATGTTTGTGGATAATGGATTGGCTGCTGGGATGGGATTGTAAGAACTTTGTCATAAAGTTTGTATTTTTACATGCATTTTCTCGACTTATTTCATCTGTGAATCTAGTTAACCTGTGCTCTTAGGTATAAAGAAAGAACAAACCTGTATAGATTGGCCTAAATTGCATGTCTTGTTTTTTTGACTTTTATCGACCTTTGCTGAATGTTCCACAGGGATCTAGGTTGGCAGCAGAGATATGGACGTTTTGTGGGACGGATTATTGTGCTTTCCATTCTTGTTCTGTTACTGTTTCCCTTCCTATTGACTTGGACTGTCATTGGCACCATTTGGTTCACTCGTTCGAAAACTTGTGTAAGTTTCATATTTACTTTCATATACTGCGAGTTTGGAATGCATATATGATATCAAAAATCATACGTAATATAATATTTCAGTTGCCGGAGGACGGTCAGAAATGGGGTTTCCAAATTTGGCTCCTTTTCAGCTATTGCGGGCTTGTGTGCATTGCTTGCATCTGTATAGGAAAGGTTAGCTTGCCTCACCCTCTAGTTTCTATTTGAGATTGTATTCTTGAATTTAATGGGAGTGAACCTCACATGTACTTATTAATTAAATTACAAAACTACCCTTGAGGTTAACGTCGTTACCAAAAAAAGGAGTTATTGTCAAATTTTCATTTATGCTTAAACTATTACAAGTACACCCTCCAGTTTTGTTTGCTTACGAAAAACCTCAGGTTTGAGTTTCCTCAACAAATTCCCTGTGCTTGAAGGTGTAATTTGAATGTAGAAAGCTGTTTTTTCGTAATTAGATTGAACCTCAGGGGTATTTTTGTAATCAACCCAAATAATAAAGGAGACTACATTGGAGGAATTTCTTTCGAGTTTTTCCTAGTTGTTTTTTCATTTTTATTTATTCTTGAATATAGCAGGAATATAAGGTTCCAACTGTACTTCAATTGTCATTACGTCACGTGTTTGACATTATTTTGTGAAAACACATTTTTCTTGCTCTAAAGTTTTTTTTACCTTCTTCGTTTGGCAGTGGTTAACAAGAAGGAAAGTCCATCTATTGCGTGCACAACAAGGCATCCCTGTTTCGGAATACGGAGTAAGATCTATTAACTTATTGTGCATTCAATGTTTGTACATTCTGCACTTTACGATACTTTGCGATTGATGCATTAAACTCGCCACATTTCTATCCAAATTGACTTGCTGAGGTCTTTTTGGCTTCAGGTTGTGGTTGACTTGGTTAGAGTGCCTGATTGGGCTATTGAAGCTGCGGGCCAAGAGATGAGAGCGATGGGACTAGATGCAGCTGCATATCAGCCGGGTCTTTACTTGACGCCAGCTCAGGTAGAAAGCGACTGAATTATGCATATGTTATAGTAACTGATGTTACAAACTGAAGTAATTATGCAGTTCAGAGAATTTTTAGCCATATATATTACCATACAATTAACATCGAGTTTTGTGCATTTATTATAGGGATATTTTCAAAACGTTTCCCGAGATTTCACCTAGCTACAAATACGAAACAAATACTCAATTTGTTCCATTAAATTTTAAAACGCGTGTTGAGATTATTATGAATACCTCCTTGGGCATTTGTAATAATTGCCACTAGACTAGCTTCATTATGTTTGAAAATTCGCTAACTCAACCATAACCCCTTTTAGAAATTAAATGCATATTTGCCTTTCCCGATTGTTGTTACTTTGTGCGCAGAGAGAGGCAGTGGAGGCACTTATTCAAGAACTTCCAAAGTTCAGGATGAAGGCAGTTCCTATCGATTGTAGCGAGTGTCCGATTTGCTTGGAAGAGTTTCAGGTTGGGAATGAGGTAAGCATATTCTGGTTTTTCTTTTATTATAAAAAGAAATCTTGGTTCAATCTTTTTTATAAATTTATAATATGAGTAGCAACAAAAAAAAAAACTGAAATCAAAGGGTTCAAATCTTATCAGTTCGGAAAACAAGACTGAACCTAAAATCTTATCATTTTATAAAGCCGTGTTGGATATAAACTTAATGAATAAAAAATTAAAACTGACTTCTGATTTATACATATGATATGAGTAAAATAATGCTTTGAGTACGATTTCAGGTTAGAAAAATGTGATTCCAGGCTAGAAAAACACGCGAGTGAATATTTTAGTTTGTGGAAAACGTGTTTAATTCTTTTTTTAAGAAGTGAAAATTAATCAATGTTGCATTTTTTTGTTGGAAAATATAGTACATAATCACTTTATGGGATTCTGCATTACTGCATAGATTTGAAGTGTTATTTTGGAATGTTAAGTTTCGTTTTCCTCCCAAACCTTAAGGATTCTTATCGTAATCATCCTACATATAAATATAGAAACAGAAACAATTCCCTGAAAAACTACCCTCGAGTTTTCGTATATATTTCCATAAGGTAGTATATGAATACATAAAACAAACAAATAGATATCTGGGTTTTTTAACTCAAGGTTATTTTTGGCAATTAAACTTGAAAATCGTTTTGTGTCTAACATTCAGAAACATAATGCAGGTCCGCGGTCTCCCCTGTGCCCACAATTTTCACGTGGAGTGTATAGATGAGTGGCTTCGGCTGAACGTGAAGTGCCCTAGATGCAGGTGCTCTGTATTTCCGAACCTTGACCTGAGCGCACTATCAAATATCCAGACGGGCTCCGAGCAGCGGGCCTCAACCAATGTGGTGACGACAACTCATTATGTGAGGAACCAGCCCCCTAGCCAGGTCCATTTATTGAGATTGCAACACCCGGCCTTGGTGGTGGGCCCCGTCGAGACAGTCCAAGTGGTGGTTGAGGACCCCGGTCAAACTCGGGTCTGAACCCACTTTTTTTTTTTTTCGGGACTTGTGACTAGATTTTAGAAAAACTAACCCTACCTGGAATATAAATGTCTGATATGAAGCCGAATGGTGTTTTTGATTTTTATATTTTGGGGGATGCAATTGTGATTAAAGAAAATATGGTGATCCATGGGTTGGGTTTTGCTTTGACCTTTCTGAGTCTCATAGATGTGCATATCAGTCGCCGGTCGGAAACATTGCCTTAAACCTGACCGTAGACACAGATTGTTTTACATTGCTGTTTAGTCAGTGAAACATAGAAAACAAATTGAGCTAATTGAAACAAAAAAAAATCAGATTAAATGGTGCAGTAAAAGATTATAAAAAAATACAAATGCAAAAAATATTTTTTTACCGACCCAAAACATGGCCTGGCCCGGCTCGGCTCGGCCCGATTCGGTTCGTATATTTAGTCAGCTCCAATTGATTGATGCTCTGTTCGACAGAAGAAGCACAAAAGATTATCCTTTTCTCGTCCGATTCTATCCATAGCATATATCCTTTTCTCTCCCGACTAAAACAAACACTCTCAATTCCAGAGTCTGAGCATAAGCAGTTAAAAATGGCGGTGGCCAACGCTTGGGCAGCCACGGCGGGGCACTCCGTCTTGCCGCCGCGGCAGTTTCGCCGCCCCTTCCCGTCTCCCTCAACCCTCAACCCGATAAAAATCTTTCTGAATTCCCCCAACAAATTTCTCATCAGAAGAAGCAGGGATTCCGATTTATCTTGTCGCTGCAGCAGTAATATCGAGAACAGTACGGATTACAGTGCCTCCGGAGGCAATATCACGAGTTCTCCCGCTTGCTCGTCTTCATCGTCGGATTGGGATTGGAATAGGTGGAACCGCCATTTCTCTGAGATCGAGCAAGCTGAAAACTACGCCTCTGTTCTCAAGGTTTGATTACTCTGATCTTGTGGATGTTAAAAGTTGTATTTTTTACTGTATTTTTTAAATCAGCTGTTGAGTAATTTCCCCTTAATCTTATCTCAAAGAAGAACAATGAAAATCAAGTTCCTGCAATTTGTTGACATCTAACGAAGTCTAAAAACAATGATTTTTATGAGTTTCAGTTTCAATTAGAGGATGCAGTAGAGAATGAAGACTTCCAAGAAGCTGCTAAGTTGAAAATAGCCATTGCAGAGACGACTTCCAAAGATAGCATTGCTGAAATCATGTCGGAGTTGAAGGTAAAATCAATGGTTCGTGCGCGTTACGGCACTTTGTAATATTGTTAATATTAATATTTTTTTCTTAATTAGAATGCAATCGATGAAGAACGTTACCGTGATGCTTCAAGTTTATGCCGAAACACAGGAAGTGGGCTGGTAAGTTTATTAGTAGCAACTTCAAGTCTCCATTATTTTGATGATTCAAAATTTGTTATATTGCTCGATGTTCTTAGTATTTTCCTTTGTGTGATGATCTATGTTAAGCTGTACATACATTTAGCCTACTAACTTTCTGAATACTTACCCTTAGGTTTGATTCATTGTTAAAATCAAAGTGCTCATTGTGATATTTTTACTAGTTTGTTAGTATTATTTGAGGTTTCAAATGTTTTATGCCTATGCAGAGGGTTATTGTAAGACAGTGTAAATATGGAATATCTGGTTATTGGGCTTTAATTAGCTGATATTTGATTGGATTAGCGTGTTCGATAAAATTGTTTGGTAGATAGCTGATATGT
Organism: Euphrasia confusa; assembly: GCA_954870475.1. NCBI lineage: Eukaryota > Viridiplantae > Streptophyta > Magnoliopsida > Lamiales > Orobanchaceae > Euphrasia > Euphrasia confusa. Next base: position 3,571,986 of record OX940970.1, read on the forward strand.
GTTAGATACTTATTTTGTAAAGTGACCAATAATATAAATATAAATGATGAGTTTATTGAATGCAACTCTTCAAATTTTGAGTAGCACCCTCAAAATTTGAGGAGTTACATTCAGGGAAAGATATTTTGTTGGTAGTTCTTTCATTTCATCTTTTATACTTTATTTCTCGAAAATGGGCATGATTATTATTCCTGGGATATCTGCAGGTTGGTTGGTGGGTTGGCTATTCTAAGGACTTGGACGATCCTTTTGGGAGATTAATCCGGATTACTCCAGGAACAGGCAGATTTATTGGAAAATGTTATAGTCCAAGGTAATAATTTTGGTATTGAGATCAGAACAACTACTTGCTTATTCTTCATCATTGTATTTATTGCAGGCAGTTGATCACGTCATCTCCTGGAACTCCACTGTTCGAGATCTTTGTGGTTAAAGATGCCAATGGGGAATATAACATACAGGTGAGGGTGATTATACCTTTTTTTGTTTAAGAAAAAAGAGTAGCTATTAAAGTTGTCAATATCTTATTTCTATTTTTTAATTTTTATTTTTCAAGCACTTTTACTACTTAATCTGAGGATATATCTCGTTTTTATCAAAGCTTAATTAGCTTAGGATGCACTGAAACCTAATTAGCATGAGTATTAGAACAATATAGGAACCTTGCATAAACCCTCTACGATAGCTTTAGCATGAGTATTAGATCAATATAGGACAAGTGTGGGTTCTTTTTTCTGGTACACCTTTGATAGCTTTAGCTGTTGCCATTTATCTGTTGAGTGTAATTATATACTACCTTCGTTAATGCTTCTGGAATGCATCTTTTCAGGTTGTGTTTCTAAAACCGATTAAAGGAAATCCAGCAAACACAAGTTCCTCATCTGATAAATCCACAAAGGGCCCGTCGGTAGTTGTAAACAATGCATCTGTGATTGATGTAAAAATTGAGGATGGCGAAGTGGAAAAAGGCATCGATTTGGAAGGATCTGCGGAAGAAGGAATAAAAAGTGTCATAAATTTCCTAAAGGAAAAAATCCCGGAACTGAAGCTCAAAGTGATGAATGTTGACATCACCGAAGATATAACTGAGGATACTGTGAAGCAGTTTATCGAAGAAGAAGAAGACGGTGAGAAAAAACCCAGTGATGATGTCAAAGAGGATGCTGATGATATAGATGATGACATGACGGAATCGGAAAGTGACTTAGACATAAAGCTTTACATTGGAGGTGTGATGCATAATAAAGACGATGTTCTTGCCAAGGAAGAGTTTGTTCGTGTCCCAGCTGATTTTACAAAAATGGAGAGGGATTTTTTCGTGTTGCATATTCCTAAGAGAGATCAAGATAATGACAGTGAAGAAAATGTTGCATCTAATGTTAAGGTGGCCGCTGTAGCTGCCCAAGCTGTTTCTGAACTTATGCCGCCTGAGGTTGCCAAGGCATTCTGGAGTTCAGATAAAGCTTCTCCTAAGGTATAAATAAAAAAAAAAGTTGACATGCCTTTTTAAATGAAAAAGTAATAATCAAAATATTTGACTGGAAATTTGTGCCTTTGATTTTAGTCTGAATGTTTCTTAAAGGAAAGGAAGGTGGGAGGGGTGGGGGTGTATTTACAAGAGAAACTCAAAGACCTTTCAGAATTACAAATTTCATCCTCGAGATGAGAATTGATTCCGCTTACATTTTGCTCCTAGCGATAGTTGACTTGATGGAATTTTACGAAGTCAACAAATATATTACAATTACCCCCTAACCTTTTAAATTATTAAAAATAGTCCCAACTTTTCGTTTGGCTTTTTGTAGTTCTTTGAGAAATGTATTTCCAACTTCCAAGTATTTGTTAATTTCTTCACTGTCTATATTTCTGATCTCCTTTTTATTTATCTCTTTTAATTGATTTTAGGCTTCCAGAGATGTTCGTGAGATAGTAAAGCTTGCACTCATCCAGGCACAAAAACGAAATAGACTATCTGAGTACACACATTTTAGTCGAATTTCTACTTCCAATAGTGATTTAGATCCTTTTGATGGTGAGTTTACTTCTTGGATCCTCCTATTTCCCTTCAATCACACTTGTGGATTCATGACAAGTGGTGGACCTTTCTCAATTTTGGTGCACTCCGTGTCAATGCAGGTCTTTATGTTGGTGCTTTTGGCCCTTACGGCCCTGAGGTAGTACAATTAAGGCGCAAATATGGTAACTGGAATGAGGAAAAATCTTCTGATGTTGAGTTCTTTGAGTATGTTGAGGCAGTCAAGTTGACTGGGGATTTGAATGTCCCAGCGGGTCAGGTATGTAGGTTTTGGCTTATTTCATGACTTCTTGTTATTTAAAGGGAAAAAAAGTACAATTATCCTTCACAATAACAGAAACCCCCTGTATTAAAAGTTAGAACAACCCCCTCGTAGTTTTCAGTTTTCACCTTCTTAAAGAAAAATATCTCACTGTTGAGGGTGTAATTTGTGAATCGGGAACACCTCAAGGTGATAGTTTTACTTTAATATCGATGGAGTATTTTACAATTACAGTAAAAACTCAGAGGTATTTTTCGGATAATTTGCGCCAAGTCCACTCCCGGGACATTATTTGCCTCAAATTCCAACAAAAAATTACTTATTACTACTATTAATAATTTTCCTCACTTGATTATAATTTAACCCTAAATTTCTGACTGAAGTACCCATAATCCTCTCTGTTTATCTAAATTCGCATTTATTATTTAATCCTGATGTGATATGGAAGGGTTAATTTGATGTTTACGTTTAATTTGGACTAAATTACAGTTTGTTTTTACCATTTCTCCAACAATTGTCAGACTTTGTCATTTTTGCCAATATCTCCTGGTATTTTTAACGATCGGGAGTTACTTTTGTGCTGCTAATCTTTGTGCATGTTAATTTATCCAGGTAACATTTCGTGCCAAATTAGGGAAGAGTAATCGTTTTGCCAACCAGGGGAAATTGTACTCGCATGAACTAGGAGTGGTATGTGCCTCTCTCTCTTGACATGAATCACATGATCGTGATAAAATAAATCAACTTATAAAAACTTTTTTTTTTCTTTTCTAGGTTGCAAGCTACAAAGGTCAAGGAAGAGTCGCGCAGTTCGGTTTTCGGGATCCCCAATGGGTCGAAGGAGAGCTTCTTCAACTTGATGGAAGGGTAATAATATAAACGGCTTACATGCTTAATAGATGCATTGCTATTCTTGGAGTTTGCTTTTTTTTTTTTTGGGATGTGATTGTTCGTTAACCAACACTTTGACACATGATGACAGAGTTTGGGACCATATATCAACGGTGCAGATTTGGGTTTCCTCTACGCTGTCCCGGATCAAACTTTTCTTGTGCTGTTCCATCGTCTGAAACTTCCAGAGTGAGAGTTATACACCTATGAAAATCTTATATAAGTTTTTTTTTTCTTCTTCGCTGCGTACCTCTATTTAAAATTTTCTCCTGCCTGTTGTATGATGAATAAAATACAAAGTTTTGTCATCTTATTGTATCGGTAGAGGTAATTAAAATTACAAGTAAAAGGAAAAGTGGAAGACCATATCGTAGTATTTTGAATATGCACACATAAAGCAGTGAAAAAGTCGACGTTTAAAAATTAAATCAGCACTGCTTTTTTGGCCAAGTCGAAGTCTCAAATATAGTGGAAAACATTATGACCCCATGATTGCATGACTCTATAAAGGAGTCTTGAATGAGTTTGTGCGATGACGACGATCGTGAAGGAACTTGGTCGAGTTCTTCACATATATGAGGAATAAAGTTTGCATGATTGTTGCTTGCTTACTTTAACAATTTTGTTTTGTCAAGCTTTTGGATTTTGTAAAGGTTTTTAAACATTTGTCCATAATTGGTTTGGTAGCAACAAAAAACAATTTCTTGAACGAGTAATAAAAGACATTTATATATACTACACATACTTTGAGTGTGCCTGAAAGTGACTCAAAGCATAGTTTGAATATGGAGGCTGCTTTTTCAAAATAAAATAATAATTAATAAATGATTAAAAACTTAACTCTTAAGATTCATACGACACCGTATCGTGCAGCGAAGTAACCACTACAACGTAAAGAATCGTCACTGCAGAGATCAGAGAATCAGAAGACGACCTCCGGGAAAACTCAGCAGAGAAATCACAAGAACAAACTGCGGGTCCACGATTGCTACCGTGCTCTTCACCGCAGACAACTACTCCACTCCTCCTTCCCTATATAATTTCCGCTTTAATCTTTCTTTCCCAAAGTTTCCCAATTTAAAAAAAAAAAAATCAAATCTTTTTGCCTTTTGAATTCAGTTACCATACCAAATCTTTTAAATTTGAGAAATAAATGGAAAACCCAGACCCAAGTAATCCCGGCAGCAAGAAAGTATTGCGAAGAAGCAGCAACAGTCACATATCCATGTCCGACACCGAGTCAACAACGAGTCAGGTCGATTCCTGGCACTCCCCTCTCCGCTTCGACTCGCCCCTCCGCTCCGACGACCCCTGCTTCCATCAAGAGACCGATAATCCCGGCAGCAAATCGCTCGTCGCGGTCGACAAATTCTACTCCCCCGTGCCGTCCCCGGGAAAATCCAACGTTCCGACGAGTTACCCGGCCGCCGGAGCGAAGGGGTGGCGCCCGTGGCCCCACTCGGCGAAGACGAGCTCGGGGGATGTCGATTTTCCGGCGAGTCCCGCTGGGAGGGGAGTCCGGAGAGAGAAGCCACTTTCGGAGAGGGGCAGTTCGCCGGTGGTGCTGGGGATCAATAGGATGGTGAGGGACGAGCCGCCTCCGGGAGTGAAGAAATTGGGGGCGGTGGGTGGCGGAGGTGGGTTGGAAGAGGGGTACAGAGGGGAGGGGCAGTCAACAGAAGGGGTGGCGGACGTATCGAGGCGGTCAGAGAGGAGCAAGACGGCGCTGGCTTTAAGATTGCTTGAAGTGGTGGTGTGTTTGGTTTCATTTTCTGTTATGGCGGCCGATAAGACTCAGGGATGGAGTGGGGATTCGTTCGATCGATATCTGGAGTACCGGTATAATCTATCACGCCTTTTGCTTCTTATATTTCTCGTGTGTGTTTTGCTATTTTGATCTTTGTATGCTTAATAAGGTATGTATGTTATATGCAGGCACGACTTTACGAGAGGTAAGTTGACATTAGAAACACAAGAGAATAGTTTTTGTTTTTGTTATGAACTCTGCATTTATTAGAATTTTAAGCCTAATCTCTTTGTAAATTTATGCTTTTTCTGTAATATGTAATACACTTGGACTTGAAGCATTGAAGCTAGTGTTGTTGTTGCATTTTGCTGGTGAAATCATCTAAAAAATCTGCTGTTTATCGGAAACCATCTTACCTTTTTTTTGTTGCAGATATTGTCTCGCTGTAAACGTTATAGGGTTTGTGTATTCGGGTTTTCAAGCATATGCTATGGCGTATCATTTGGGCACAGAGAAGCATGTCATCTCCCACCATCTACGTTACCATTTTGATTTCTCAATGGACCAGGCAAGTTATTCCAACGCTCAACTCTTTGAATCTTCAATGCACGACAAATTCTTAACTAGCAGCCATGTATAAAATTCTTTAACCTCCAATTACATATATAGTGCATTGAGCTCACGATTGCAGCTATGAGAATAAAGAATGTAGAGAGAACTTTGTCTGATCACATTCATCTACTATCTATCAATATGTTCTTGTTCCTCTCTTTTCTAAAATATTTTAACTTAACTATAAAACAGCCCCCGAGGTTTAGCTTATTACAAAACCACCTCTCACCTGCTTATCTTTTTTTTTTTTTTGGGTAATTAGTCAATTTAGTCTTGGACCTTAGTTTTGCAATCATCCCAACACCTTTTACTTGGATTATTATTTTCTTACAACATGCAAGGTTAAACTTACACATGATTAATTAGATAAGCATGAACAAACCTTGTCAAGATTTCAATGCTTTTACAGACATTTTTTTTCGTGTGCCACAGATTCTAGCTTACCTGGTAATGTCAGCATCATCCTCAGCTGCTACCAGGGTGACCGATTGGATTTCCAACTGGGGCAAAGATGAATTTACATTCAAGGCCACTGTATCTATTGTGATGTCATTCTTGGCGTTTGTTGCCTTTGCCTGGAGCTCTCTCATATCAGGTTGCAACTTCTGGAACCGCCATTTGACTTGATATATCTCTTCCTCTCGCCCGGCCTCCTACATTTGCGATAAAGTTTTATTTTTCCTGACAATTTTGAGAATTATTTCCCAATATTTAGAAATGAATATGAAGAATGTTCGTCGTACATATGCAGTGATAGGATTAGGTAGGAAGTTTTTCTTGTTTAGAATTGGGGGTGAAACTTGTTAGGATTCTAATCATTTTGATATAATATTTTTCATATATTATTGTTCATAATAGTATACAACTCATATGGGACAAGATAAATATTTTCTAAAATTATAGGACTAAATTGTAAATTATACTATTAAAATCAGTGAGACTACAGAAGCATACTGAAACCAAACCCTTGTGTCATTTACACTACAACCTAACCTTTTCATAACAAACAATCAAGAACACCATCACCAAAACAACAGATTTCTACAGTCGTCCAACACCGATAAATAGTTTCTCAAATGCCCTTTTAAAAACGCCAATGGATTGCTACCAATGATGGGTTTCTTGACTTCTTCTAGTGGCTCAACCATGGCTCTTCTTCTTTTTCTTCCTCTTCCCCCTGTTTCATTCCTTTAATGTATGTCAAACTCTCTGTGTACGGATAAATCTCAAGAAGTATCGACTGGGCCCCACAGACCTCTTTAATATACCCGCTCTCGGTATCAAACACAAATAGCTCACGACCAGGGCGCTCGCCCATAATTCTCCCATTCTTTGTGCACGTCAGGTTCCAACCCCCGTTAATCTCAATAGGCCCAAAAGTGCGACTCTTTCTCCATATTCGGTCCCCATCATCAAACACCCAAACGTGAAGAGACTGAGCAGCCCTTTCATGCACAAGAGCAGCAAGCGAACCTTTCCAATCCACCAACGGCACAGTTTCCCCTTTCGTCATATTATTAAGATTAAGGCTCGAAAGAGGCACTGTCCTAAAGACCATTCTTTTCACATCAAAACACACCAGCACCTGACCGAGGTTTAGATGCCTTACTGGGCTCTCGTTTTCGTCAACCATTGCGCCCCAATAGGGGTTCCCATTCACGACAGCACTGTTTATCTTCCACAACACCCCAAACTGGAAACTCGGCTCAACAGTAACCCAAGAACCAGAATTAACAGAGTACACCTCTGCCCCAATAACATCAATGCTATCTCCCCCATCCATCCGATTTCCCAAACAGAGGACCCTCACCACTTTAAAGTCATCCCTCTCTGCATCGTACCCGAACCCAAGCGAACCCATCTCCGGGTTAGTTATATCCGCGTTCTTCAAAAGCTTCACGAATTTGAACAGCTTCATTGCAGGGTTCCACAGAAAAACGCTCTCGAGCCGCGGATGTCCCATGCAGATCAAGCCATTGCAGCACCCGACGATATTCATGACGTAGGTCTCGTGGCGCGGGTAGTCGATGGTGAGCCTCACCTCGCCGGACTCGATCTCGAAGAGGGACATGGAGCGGTGGCACGTTAGGGCGAAAGACTGGTTTTTCGGGTCGAGCGAAAATTGAGCCCGGTGCATCCTTACGAGACCCTTGGGTCGATAGAAGGTCGCGCCAGGGTTTGGAGACGGACCTGAACCGGAGGATGGATTTCACCGGGAGGCGCGTGAGGATGCAGATCAATACGTCTTCGGGTAAAACACAATCCGACATGGCGCTTCCGGTGAACACAGCCATATAGCATATAGCGTTAATTCATAAACAATGAAAGTGAAACCAAAATAAAAAAAAAAATCGAAAAAAACACACGAACCGCAATGAGAAATCGATGTATTTAATACCAATTCGCACAAAACAGAAAAAAAATGAAGAAATTAAAGTACCTTGATATAAAGGAACCCTGCGACGACGAAGAAGCTAGAAAATCTTGTGGAGATGAGAGAGTGAACAGATTTGTTGGTACCCGACTCTTTAACGGTTGTACATTAGGGCAAGGAGAATAAGATCTTGATTATCGGGGAAGGTGTACTCGTACTATTTATTTATTTATTTATACTTGTATAAATTAAGTATCATTTTTTTCATTTTGTTTTTCTCCGTTTATTTAATTCTTTGAATTTAGTGATTTGATTTTCATAAATTAAAAAGAAAAAAAGTGTTTTTTTTTTTAATTTCTTATAAAAAATAAATTTGTTTTTGCTATGAATAGAGGTCAGCATCAGACTAAATTAAAAATTTGTAATTATATGGGACCAAATCCCAACTTTATGGGAAAAAAAAAATTCTACGTTTTAGCTTGAGTGTGGGTATAGTAGAAAGTGTTGATATAGGATGAGGGCTTGATCGATCTTATAACATGTCATTAAAACTCTTCTCACAAAAATCATCAACCATGTTTAGAGACTAATTAATACGAATAGATCAAAATCTAGTACGATAAATCCACAATTCGAAACTACATTATATGCGAAACTACATTATATGGTAAATGCAATGGTGAATTCAGCTGATCTCTCTTCACCTGATCTCTCCAAATCTGTGCAATTTTCTTTTTGTTTCTGTACGTGTTCATGTGTCATATTTATACTAATACATGTCTCTAGAATGTTTTTATGCTAGAACACTATAATGCATTTCTAAAATACTCTATTTATAATGTCTTAGATTGCTCTAGATACTTCAATATTACTACATAGCTCTAGATTATTCTAACTAGATTTTTCTAGATTACTTTGGATGTTCCAACACTCCCCCTTAATCTGAAAAATCGTATCGTCGAACTCGTTTAGTTGCTCCCCCTTGATGTTGAAGTTTCTTACGTCTTGACTTTGACGCGTCGGATTTCTTGAACTTCAATTCTTGCACCTTGAGTTTCTTTGATGTTGCTCATCTTTTCCCTTTTTTTTCTGACCACCTTTGTTCTTGTTATTGCTCCTCGTTTTCTTTTTTTTAGCTACGTTGAACTCTTCCCTTGAGATCTTTCTCCCGTTTTTCTTGTAAGGGTGATTCCCTACTTGCGTGGGTTTTCCCCCTTAGGTAGCTTAGGTCTTGTTCGCCTAGCTGGAGTTTGCGGGTCTTGCGCCCTTTGTTAGTTTGTTCGAGTTAAGACTTTCATTTGTTTATGTATATGCCCTTTTAGTTTGGGTCTGATAATTTCGGGTTAGCTCTTTTACTCTTTGTTTTAGCTACACGATAATTGATCATTACATTGTGGCTCATGTCCATCAATGCATTCCTTTTTTTTTTTTTTAGTTTTGGCATTAAAGCCATTTTGGAAGAAAATTTGTTTTGACGAAAAATGTGGAATAACTTTCTTATCGGATGGTATATTGCCGGAGATGAGATGATTACTCCTTCAAGATGCTTTTCGGTATGATCATCGCCCAGATTTGACAACCATTAGCTCTGATACCATGTTGAATTATTTTATAACCGGAGTACGTATCTCCGAAATATTTATTGAAATGTTAGATGAGAAGAGATTACATGTGTGGGGAGGGTGAGACCCTAGACATAAGCTCCATATTAGAGCTTTAGGACATCACATATCCAAAAATTGTAATACAAAATATTCTAATAAAAATCTCATTTTCTAAATACTATACTTTCTAAATATTTCGGAGGTACGTACTCCGATTCTAAAATATTTCTAACAAGTGGTATCAGAGCCCCGTTCGATCATCTAAGGCGATATGGCGTCATCCAACATCTCAGTCACTACTCCGATGTTCAATGGAGAGAACTACGATTTTTGGTGCGTTCGTATGAAGACTTGTCTAGAGTCCTACGACCTTTGGGATATCGTCGAAGAAGGGGTCACCATGCCGGAGGAAGAAACCGACAAAGCATCTTCGTTTGAGGTACGTTAGAAATTAAAGCAACAAAATGCCAAAGCTCTCTATCTCCTCCAACAATCTGTTAGCGATTCTATTATGTCGAGAATCATTCAAGTTACTACTGCAAAAGAAGCTTGGAACATCCTTAAAGAGGAGTTTCAAGGATGTGCTAAAGTTCGAACCATTAAACTACAAAGTTTAAGGCGAGAACTTGAAAATCTAAAAATGAAGGATTCTTAGGCGGCTAAAGATTATTTCTCGAGAGTGATAGAAATAATCAATCAAATGAGATCTTATGGAGAAAAAGTCTCAGACGAGAGAATCATCCAGAAGGTCTTAATAAGCCTCACCGAAAAATACGATTCGGTAGTAGCGGCGATAGAAGAATCAAAGGATCTATCAACCATGTTCGTGGCAGAGTTGATGGGTTCTCTGGAGGCACACGAGCAACGGCTAAACAGACGGCAAGAAAGTTCACTCGAGAGAGCCTTCCAATCCAAGCTCAACTTCAAAGGAAACAAGCCGAGAAATGGTGGAAACTACAAACAAAGAAGCTCCCACAACAAAGAAAGAACGAAATTTTCACCATGCGGGATTTGCAAGAGGACAAATCACTTGGAGAAGACTGCTACCATCGAGGAAAGCCGCAATGCAAAAATTTCAAAAGGTTCGGGCATGAGAAAAAGAATGCAGTGATAAAAGAAACCATCAGGCCAACTATACAGAAGACCAGAAGGAGAAAGATAACATGTTCTACGCATGTCACTCGACAACGGAAGCAAAAGAAGAAGAATGGTTCATCGACAGCGGATGCAGCAACCACATGACATCCAACGAGGCCATCTTCCATGAGCTAGACGACTCCGTCCGAACGAAGGTCAAGATGGGCAACGAAGAACTAGTGGAGATGAAAGGAAAGAGTACCATCGCCATAGAAACAAAGAAAGGTACGCGCTTCATTAAAAACGTTCTCCTAGTCCCACGCCTTGCTACAAATCTACTAAGTGTCGGCCAAATGATGGAAAATGGATAAGCCCTCCACTTTGAGAAGAATTATTGTCGTATCTACGAAAAGAAATCAAGAAATTGTCGAGATAAAAATGGGAAGTAACAGAAATTTTCCCATCCAATGGCAATATCCAAAAAATGCCCTGGTAGCTCAACTCAACGATACGAGTCTGTGGCACCGAAGATTTGGGAATTTCAATCTCAATGCCCTGAGGCTACTCTATCAGAAAAATATGATGAGAGATATGCCTCTTCTAAATGAAAAGGAAGGAGTATGCGAAGGATGCATGACCGGGAAGCAGCACAGAAGAAATGGAAAATATATCAACTCGATGTCAAGTCAGCCTTTCTAAATGGAGAGCTAAAAGACGAGATATATGTAGAGCAACCAGAAGGCTTCCTGCAAGAAGAAGGCAAGGTCCTACCACTAAAGAAAGCATTGTACGGGCTAAAACAAGCGCCAAAAGCATGGTACACCAAGATCGATGGGTACTTCACTCGTCAAGGATTCAGGAGGAGCATAAGCGAGCCCACTCTCTACGTCAAATCCCAAGGTAACAACATAATAATCGTCTCTCATTATGTTGATGATTTAATCATCACCGGAAACAATACAAGTTCGATCGAAGAATTCAAGAGAGACATGATGGACACTTTTGAGATGAGCGACTAGGGATTGATGCACTACTTTCTCGGAATGGAGATAAAACAAGAAGAAGAGGGCATCTTCATATCTCAGAAAAAGTATACTGAGGATATGCTAAAGAAGTTCAGGATGCAAGACTACAAGCATGTCGTCACTCCTCAAATTCCAAACGAGAAGCTAAAGAAGGAAGACGGGACGAAGCCGACAAATGCTACCAACTACCGAAGCCTAATCGGGAGTCTGCTCTACCTAACGGCAACAAGACCGGACATCATGTATGCTACAAGTCTGCTATCCAGATTCATGGAAAGTCCAAGCGAGACTCACTACGGAGCAGCAAAGAGACTCCTCGGATATCTACAAGGAACAATAAATTACGGCATTTGGTACAAACCAAGCTCCGACACACAGATCGCCGGATATACAGATAGCGATTGGGCTGGATCGCAAGATGACATGAAAAGCACTTCAGGATATGCTTTCACGCTCGGTTCTGGAGTTTTCTCATGGGGATCGAAAAAGCAAGACTCGGTTGCACTCTCGTCAGCAGAAGCAGAGTACGTCGCAGCAGCCGGTGCAGCTTGCCAAGCTATATGGCTTAAAAGAATATTAGCAGACATGGGAGAACTACAAGATTCGACGACAGAAATATATTGCGACAACAAGTCAGCTATCACGATGGCCAGAAACCCAGTCCAACACAATCGAACCAAGCACATCGACATCAAATATCATTTTCTAAAGGACGTCCAAGCAAAGGAGCTTATCGAGATGAAATACTGCCCAACCGAAGAACAGGTGACAGATATATTCACCAAAGCTCTTCTAAGAGACCGGTTCTAATTTCTACGCAAGATGCTTGGAGTTACCGATTATTCCATCAAAGAGGAGTATTAAAATTAGTGATGCAATTAATCTACTCCATTTCTAGAAGCCTCCACAAATCTCCACTTTATTCTATAAGTGGGATTAATTAAATATTCAACTAGAATCTTCTACTCTCTTCAAGTAAGAGAGTGAAGTTAATAACTATGAACTAGAATCCTCCACTAGTTCTTTAGTCCACTAGTTAAAATTAGGATCTAAAATCTTCATTAATCATCTTGCTTAGTATAAATAGGAGGTGTGATGTCACTTTGTATCCATCCAAAAAAAATCAAGAATTGTAATACAAAATATTCTAATAAAAATCTCATTTTCTAAATACTATACTTTCTAAATATTTCGGAGATACGTACTCCGATTCTAAAATATTTCTAACAGGATTCGAGTGTATCTTCTAAATCACAAGCTGCTTCTCTTATTTTCCCATCCGAATCATTTAGCTTTCGGCTTTTGCTTCTGTTGAGTTTTCGGAGAACTACTTACAATAAATTGTCGGCATCTCCGTGGAAATCTGAAATCAGAGAGAGATCACAGCAGCAGAAGCCATCTATCTATGAAACAGTTTAGTTCAAATGCTAAAGGAAGATCATGAGATTTAAATAGCTCTGGGAAGTCAAACCATAGATTGCCATTATAAGTATATTGATATTATAAGTATATTGATATTATAAGGTGTACATTTAGTATTTTTTACAAAATGAGGGAGTAATTTGAAATTAATTTAAAATCAAAATTGCAAGATGCAAAACGGGGTAAAACCGTAAAAACCTACTCTTTCACAGTTTTCAGTAAGTGACCATGGCGGCGTTGCATCGCCTCTCCCGAATCAGCCGGACCCTCCACCGGCGGCGCGACTCTTTTCTTTCTGCCGCGGAATCCTATTTTCATTCTCCCCCTCCCTACAACCATCAAAATAGCAATTTCTCCCGTACCGTCCGCCACCTGTACCGTCTCGTCGAATTTTCCGGAGATTTTCGCTCGAGAAGTCAATGCGACAATTCCAGCAGTTCAATCCGGTCAATCGGAGTTTATCCCGAACTCATCCACAGCTCTTGCTTTTGCTCGGTGGCCTCCGATGACAAAGGAGAAGAACGGAAGAAGAATTCAAATCCTGACGAAGTTGTTCGTTCGTGGATCGATATTTACTTACCGGAGAAAGCACGCCCTTATGCTCGCCTCGCGCGCCTCCAAAACCAGATTGGTACTTGGCTCCTCGCTTGGCCTTGTATGTGGTATGTTTATTCAACCCCACGCCACACTATTTTTGAGATGTCATTTGGTTTGTTAATTAGCTTGTTAATTCGAAAGCTAAAATGTTAAGTGAACTTAATCAATAACTGGTGGGGATGATAAAATTCACATACATTTTTTTTTCCGGTTTTAGGTCGATTACGATGGCTGCAGGTCCAGGGAGCCTTCCAGATATTAAGATGATGGTGCTTTTTGGTACAGGGGCTTTTCTTTTGCGCGGTGCTGGGTGCACCATTAATGATCTAATTGATCGGGATATTGATACTAAGGTAACCCGTTGTATGATTTCGTTAGTGTACTTTGGATGCTGAGCAAGGCATCATTTATTCTTTAATTGTAGAACAGTTCATGTTTAGATTGTGTTTTTGATAGCTTGATGTGGTGTAGGTAGAAAGGACAAAGTTGAGGCCAATTGCCAGTGGTGCTCTATCACCGTTTCAAGGAACTTGTTTTCTTGGCGTTCAATTGCTTTTGGGATTGGGGATTCTTCTGCAACTGAACAATTTTAGGTTTGTATGCATTTTTTATTTTAATTATCTTAGGTCTTGCTTTGTAGGAGAGTGTGTGCTTGTTCCACAGATTTTATTTGGAAGTTTTACATGTATATAATTATTTTTATAGTATAATTTCATATGTTGGACTTGGATGTATGTGGTGAGCAGTGAGAGAAGAAATTACGTGTTTACTTGATAACCGCACATCCCCACAATTAAAAGTAATCGGGTAAATAATCACTTTCTCACCGAAAAATTAAAAAAATCTCACCAACTATATCAGTTGTCAAGTTATAGTGCATAACATTACAGATTACTGATTTTATATTGCTTTCCATACAAATTTGATAAGATTATTTTGTTACAATAAAATATTTGCAGCCGTGTTTTGGGAGCTTCATCTTTGTTGCTAGTCTTTTCATACCCCCTCATGAAGAGACTGACGTTTTGGGTAATTAGTCCCGATCTCTATTCCTTTTCTGTCCTCTATTATTTTCCTTGACCTAACTCTCTATTTCCTCCTCTCGATTATGTCATCAGTAAAAGGAAGAATTGTTGAATTTTGAACCATTAGAACTGGTCCATTTATATATTTTTTCAATGGAACATGTGCTTGTAAGATTAACCAGCATATGTGAAACTCTATTGACTTTGATGCAGCCTCAGGCCTTCCTTGGTTTGACATTTAACTGGGGGGCTTTACTTGGTTGGGCTGCGATTAAGGGAAGCATCGATCCTGCTGTTGTACTCCCTCTTTACGCTTCTGGTGTATTTTGGACCCTTGTGTATGATACAATTTATGCACATCAGGTATGAACTTGTATTTTGGTATTTTTGTCTCATGGGTATACGTCCATAAGTAAACAGAATATTTTATGTAATTGAACCATGATATGGAAACAAGACATTTGGGCTTCATGGAATTCTGGAGTGTGCATTGTGACTGATAGGGTGTATGACGGTTTCTTGATGATTCTTGTTTCTCTACAGGATACAATCTCATAAATAAATAAAATTGATCCAGGGTTGTGATGGCCTTCTATGGTTTAACATTTTCCATCCTTCATAGACTTAAATATGAGCAATAAGAAACTGGGAAAGATGTTACTTTTCATCCGGAATTTGTAAGGCTGAACCAAAAGGATGCTTGTCTCTCATAGTAAAAACTAAAGTATGTCATGTGACTCATGTCAAATGCCAAATAAGTATCTCATTCTGTATGCTGAATCTTGATAGCCTACTTTTAGGCAGTTTGTAAACTTCGTAAGCATGCCCCTGAGTTAACTTGTGTACTCTTTGTAATACGCTAAAATTTGACGTTTGGAAAGATGTTTTTTTTTCATCCGGAATTTCTCTCAAAGTCTACAACTTTCAGGCCTGCTATACATGTAAGCACACAAAAAAAATCCTGATTTTAATATATGATGTGAATATGTGTACATTTAGGACAAGGAAGATGATCAGAAGGTAGGTGTTAAGTCAACAGCCTTAAGATTTGGGGATTTAACCAAAGAATGGGTTTCCGGATTCGGAGTAGCATGTATCGGCAGCCTTGCTCTTAGTGGATATAATGCCAATCTCGGTATTTTATTTTATTATAATTTTGTATTATAGATTAACAAGCAAGCTCATGTAGTAGTAACCATTTTTTTCCACCAGATTTACTGTTTAGCCTATCTTTTGTAATATAATTTGATAATGTTGTTATGGATGGAACAGAATGGCCATATTACGCGTTTCTAGGAGCTGGAGCTGCCCAATTAAGTTGGCAGATATTGACAGTTGATCTTTCAAGCCGTGCTGATTGCAACAGGAAGTGGGTATCTATTACATTCTCTATTCCAATATCTAGTGTTACATGTGTTGTATTTTCGTGTGTGTGTGTATGTTCTCTAGGGTGCGTGCACCTTCTGTTACTCACCTCCATTTTGTTTTATTCGCTCTTTACAAAACAAATTTGTTTCTTTCTGTCCGTGCACGTTTAGGAAACCAAAGAGAATGAAATGGTTTTCTTCTTTAATTTTACCCCTGGGCTTTATATGGACTTTGAAAGAGTACTAAGTTTCATATTTTGGTTCAAACTGAAAAGGGGTGAAATAGCTTTTGTGTCAGTAATTACATAAATAAATTATACGCAAAAACTTGTAAGACAGATAAAACGAAACAGATTTGCTGTCTTCTTATTTCTCAGGACCTAATCATATCCATTTCTAGAAAATATTTTTGATAGATCATAATATACAGGAAATTGATGTATGCATTTTCTTTCTTCCGGTGAAATTATTGAAGTTTTACTCCTTTTTCCTCGAAATCAGGTTTGTGTCCAATAAGTGGTTTGGGGCTATGATTTGCAGTGGGATTCTATTCGGAAGACTCCTCTCTTGATGGTATCGACTAATTTTCCCAAAGCTTTTGTATTCGTGTAGAGCTACTTTTGGCAGCATTGTTATTGTCCATGGGCGACAATAAAAGAGGTATTTTCTTGTGTGCTGACTGCTGCGAATCAATAGGCTGTCATACTGTTTTTATACATGATTCATTCTGCTCGTAATAATTAGATTCGAGACATTTTTGTTTATATTTAAACGATACTGGTCCTATTGGTCAATCGAGTTAATTTGTTATGGCAATGGCACCTCTAATGGTTTTGCCAACAGTTTTGTGCTGTCAAGCAAACTGATATACTTTGTTGAGATATTTATTTTCTGCAAATGATGCATTGCCTTGTCCCATGGTCTAGCTGTAGTGATATAAAAGCAGATGGACAATTATTTAGGTCCATATGATGGAATTAGGGATTAAGTAATTTGGGAGATTGTGGTTTTCTACCTAATTGTAGATAGAGCTGTTGTGTAGGTTTTTGTCCCAACCCCACTATGAAAAACAAGGAAAAGACAAGGATACTTACAAAAGGTTTAATCCTTTTTTTTAGCTAAGTTTGAAACATAACATTTAGTGAATGCGCGTAGTGAATCATGTATAACTTGTAATGCAGACTCTGATCTGATCGACGATATAACAATTGCAGTTGTCTTGAATTGTATGTGGGGACACCGACTCAAATTGTCGTTGTTTCGCTTGTGTGCATGTATCATAGGTAGTGCTAAAAAGAATTCCGAAGAAAGGGACTTGTAACCGATCGTTTCATTATAGGCTGTTAAGAAACAAGAAAACAAACACTACATGTGAGTGTCCATGATCAACCATGTTGCAAATGAAAGCTAGGTGACAAGATTGGCCCTTGACCCAACCATGAGCCACCACGCTCTCTCGTAGCCTCACATTTTCAGTTAATGTTGTTGCTGGTATGAATATGATGTGGGCAGCAAAGACAGAGATGATAAATATGGCCATATGGGTAGGTTCTGATACTTAAATGGATTTTTTTATTTTTCTTACATTTGGAATCTCTGCATTTTGAAATATGATTAAATTTTGTTTAAAAGTGTGATTTTGTTTAATTAATTAAATATAATAAGGTCTTAACCGACACAATTAATATCTTTATATCCGGCCGTACCTCACCGTATGTAACTGACTTTGCACATGGGCTTCTTTAACTCTATTCATGCTTCCAAGTTCCAATAGTAAATGGAAATTTGTGGGAAATCACGAAAGAGACCTCGGGTTGGTCCAAGTACATTTATAATTCTAACTCGCTTGTCAGTTGTTGACCCGAGTCATCAATTTTAAAAATATTATTTGTGCGAAGATTAGTTAATTGATTTTATAATATTATGCATAATGTCATTGGAACTTGTGCTGTAAAGTAAAGTACCAAAAAGATTTGGTATTAAATTAATTACAAGTGGCAAGGATACGAGTTTCTTTAAATAATGAGAGTTTATTAAAAATAACGGACGAGTTAAACGGGCAGAAATATTTTAAACAATTATTTTATAAATGTAATAATATTTTAATTTTTTGAACATGTTGTATAATTAGTTATACTATATAAAATATATATTACACAAAAATAATATATAAAAAAATATTTTGTTAAAAAAATAAATTAAAGAAAAAAAAATATATTTTAACATATAATAATAAAAAAATGAAAATATTATTTTAAGATATTCATTTAAGTAATTATATTTTAAATGATATTAAAATTAAAAAATTAAAAAAAATAAAAATTGGGCAATTCTGCCCATGAGCAAGCCTAGCTAAGGAAGAATTTCGGGCCCATATAAAATTAGGGAGCTGCTAAATGGCCCATGGCAGAAACTCCCAAAAAATTAACTTATAAATATATATAATTATTTTTATTAATTTATTTTATCGTTAAAATTGTGTATCATATATCTTTGATTAATATTTTATTTTATATAATTTTTTTATATTAAAATAATTTTTTTTACTAAAAATACAATATTTATTTTATAATTTTATTAAAAAAATTAAAAAAATTGATATATAATAATAAAAAAATAAAAGAACAATACAATACTTATTTATAATTTATAATATGAAATTAAATAATATTTATAACGTTAAAATAATAAAATATAAATTTAAAATTTATTTCTGCCCATGGCAGAATTACCGATAGAATTATCGTAACTTCCGAGAGTTAACCTTCTTTTATAGAATCTGCTCATATTTGGACAGTTGTTGTTTTGCTCTTTTATTTTTAGAGATTTTGAGAGTTTGTGTTAGCTCGTTGATGCGATAAGCTTATCTCCATATGCGTTGTACTGAATTTTCAAATTCTTTTTTATTTATATGATATTGATCGTTTGAAAAAAAATATAATTATCGTAAATATAATTAACTGTAGGTAGTAAATAAAATGTATAAATATGTTCTCTCTTATTTGTAAATTACATGGAAAAGGGTAACATGGCTTGCATGCCCGTGAAAGTGATCGTACGTGGCCAACATATTAAAAAAAAAAGATCGGCATCCACACATACGACAATGTTTATACAATAAGTTAAATAATTATTCAGAAAGTCGTGAAAAGCTTTGCTTTTTCTGAGCCTCTTTATTTTTTAATTTTATTCCGGAAAAGAAAGAAGAAAGTGACCATATACGGATGGCGCATACGGTACAGTACACACAGTGAAACGTTTTCTTTTTCCTTTCTTTTCAACCTCCAAAAACCCCACCGCTGACCCACACCGACCCCTCGGGTTTCTCATCAGACCTGAAATGCAGTGGCATGCCATGCTCCATGCACGTGCCAGTTAATATTATTGTTTTGCTTTTACAAGAATACCCTTCATTTTCCCCTTCCCTGGGGGCAAAAAGGGTAAATAAATTGTGCAGTAGGTGTCTTAATCAACATAGAGACGCATGTCTCCTCAGAAGTGGATCTTCCCACGTTATCAATGTTTTCACTTTTTAATTTTTTATAAAACCACAACACAAATTCGTTTTCTTATTTTTTTCTCAATCTTTTAAAAAAAATGAAAAATACTTTTTGTTCTCTCTTCACTCCCATTTAATTCCTCCCCCCCATCTAGATTAGTTATTCTGGTATGGAGATTGATAGTCTTTGATTTCGGTTCAGAAGCTCAAAGGGCCCACATAAAGTTTCAATCTTTTCTACTCTATTTCTTTCCAATGTGATTCATATGGAATAAAAATTGGATCTTTTTTAATTTTTTTGGTATTTGATGTTATTGGGAAGAAACCCATGAAGAATTTTCAATGGCTGAAGCAGATAGCGAGCACGCAGAGCAAGCTCGAGAGGAGGCTGTCGCTGGGGGAGTACCGGAGAGCAGTTTCTTGGTCGAAATACCTGGTCTCCTCGGGAGCTGAAATCAAAGGCGGGCGTGAGGAAGAATGGAGTGCCGACATGTCACTTCTCTACATAGGCAACAAATTCGCCTCCGGGAGGCACAGCCGGATTTACAGAGGGGTTTACAAGCAGAGTGACGTGGCAATCAAGCTCATAAGCCAGCCCGAGGAAGACGGAGATTTGGCTGCTTTCTTGGAGAAGCAGTTCACTTCCGAGGTCGCTCTGTTGTTCAGGCTCAGGCATCCTAATATCATCTCTGTAACTTCAGATCTCCCTCTCTCGCTCTCTTTTGTGTGTGTTTTGTTGGGTTGAATTTGGTATGCTTTTGTTTGTGTGGTACATTGTGCAGTGAAGATTGTACTTTGCTTGACAGTTGACAGGAACCTAACTTAATTCACTGGCTTTGTTAATTTAATTGTGTTTAAATAGGTTGATAAGTTGATAAGTAAACTGTAAATTTGTTTTGTGACGCGAACGATCCTTCGTCTCAATTTTGTTCCATCGGTCTAATGTTTGGATGTTTAGACTTGCTAGCTATGACCAAGCATGAACATCGAAAATGAAATCGGGGTTTTTTGTCTTGTTTTAGGTCCTTTCTCTAAGTACATGTAAATGGTTGGTATTTTGATTGTTGAGTTGCTTCATAAACACTTGCAATTATTGTACGTTGGGCTTTCGATAATGTTTGGAACAATAATTGTTGCTTTTTTCATAAAATCTGAATAATATTTTCCATCTGTTTTAAGCTAAAGTTAAGATCCATAAGCAATAGTCTCTTCTGGAGGTTAATCATCTGTTAGGAACATTCCCCGACTCTCAATCCGCAATGTCGATATTCCTTTTCGATCTACTTCAACCAATTTACCACAGTTAATGAATTTTTTTATATTTGAAAGCATTAAAACTTATTTTCCTCCCAAATCCCAAATATTACATTTGTGCATCTCCGTTTTACTTAAATTGACCAACTTTATTTCATGCAGTTCATCGCAGCATGTAAGAAACCCCCGGTATTCTGTATCATCACCGAGTACTATCCTGGGGGGTCCCTCAGAAAATACCTCCACCAGCTAGAGCCGTATTCGCTTCCTCTAAACCTCGTTCTGAAACTAGCACTCGACATCGCACATGGCATGCAGTACCTTCACGCGCAAGGAATCCTTCACAGGGACCTCAAGTCCGAAAACCTCCTTCTCGACGAGGATATGTGTGTCAAGGTGGCGGATTTCGGCATATCCTGTCTGGAAACCCAATGCGGAAGCGCAAAGGGCTTCACTGGGACCTACCGCTGGATGGCCCCGGAGATGATTAGGGAAAAACACCACACGAAAAAAGTAGACGTGTACAGTTTCGGCATTGTGATGTGGGAGCTTTTCACTGCTCTGACGCCTTTCGATGATATGACTCCGGAACAAGCAGCGTTTGCCGTGTGCCAGAAGGTAAAAAAAAATTTTATTTTTTTTTTATCTTGCACAAAAATTTGTTCTTTGTGATGACATTGCTTTGTGTCATTTGTAGAACGCAAGGCCTCCGTTGCCATCGTCGTGCCCACCGCCTTTTCGACGTCTCATACACCGTTGCTGGTCGGGAAATCCCGACAAGCGGCCTCATTTCGACGAGATCGTGAGCCTTCTCGAGAAATACTCGGAATCTCTCGAGCAAGATCCGGAGTTCTTCTCTAGGTACGATGCTTCCAAGGGTTGTACCATTTTAAGATGCTTCCCGACGTGCATAGCCGCTCGGCGGTCCTCGTCCTTAGAGACATGAGACAGCTATTTATGATAGCTTAAGTGTTAATGGTAGCTTAATTAAGGTGCAGTTTAACAAGCATCTGTTGGTGTTTTTTTTTTTTTCTTGTATGAAATTGTAATGGGACCAAGATATTGTTTTCTCTTTGATATATACTCCCCAAAAAAGTGAGGATGTGAATTCTAAGAGAAAATATACATTTATATTTAGATCAAGAAGTGTAGTTTAAGTATCATGAAAAATGTGAAAAATATATATACTGTATGCAAGTACTATTGTTGGTCTATTACTTATATACTGTACAACAAAGAGTATAATACTATTAACTACTCGATCTCTTTCAATCAGACAGTTTGGCCGAGTGGTCTAAGGCGCCAGATTTAGGCTCTGGTCCGAAAGGGCGTGGGTTCAAATCCCACAGCTGTCAAAATCTTTTGGTTCTTTTTCTGATTTTAATTTTAAATATTATTATTTTCAAAAAATAATTAGGTTTAAAACACGCTTTCTACTTGTGTTCCCTTCCCCAGAAACAAATGCGACTTTAGCTCCAAACGACGACAACGCCGCCGTCACCACCTCTCCATCTTTGCTACTGCCTTCCCTCTCGATTCCATCCTTTGCTTACTACAGAGTTACAGAGAGAAAAGTATGGAACAAAAAACCCCGACAACTCCTTCAAGCTTAATCGATCAGCAAGTGGTAACCACTGTCAATTCTCACCCGTTTCTATGGTTTTCTTCTTAGCGCATCATATATATAATTTATTTATTTATTGGTTTTTTTTTTCTCCTCGTGACTGTATCAGTTTCCCGGGGATGTGGTGTTGGACCTCTCGAAAATGACTAATCAAACTATCAAGCTCGGCGGCGGCCTCCGTCAGGTTGATTTTTCTTCTGCTAGGGTTTAGGGTTTATATATATATGTTTTAAAATTACTCGATTTCTGTATGTATTTGGTTTTGATGCATACCTGTTATTCAAATACAGAAAAACTAGAAGGAAAACATTGGAAGGGGATTTTGACTATGTCTAATATTGCAGGATGGTGATGTGCTTTCTGCAATGAAAGCAGGAAAGCTGAGGTTCTCTAAACCAAATAAGTATTGGATAGAAAGCTCCCATAAACGGGTGAGTCGAAAGTTAGTTGCTTCAAAATGATCGTTACTAGTGACTCTCTCTTCCTAGTTTAAACAAAGTTTGCATGTCAATCCTGGCATCATAAACATTTTTCGTTTTCACCAAAACCTATTTTTGTTATTGAAGAATTTAATTTGTTGTGGTTAAATTATTCTTCCTTTAAGAAGTTGATCGATGAAAAGATACTTTGAATTTTAATGCAAATCATTCTTTTCTACAGTATGTGCCTACGGCTGGGGATAATGTACTTGGAATAGTGGTTGATGCGAGAGCTGATGTAAGTACTCTTGGTGATGTAATGGTGTCTTGGTTGAGAGGGTTTTCCATTACTTTGAGACAGCTTTAATTAGTATTCTTCTGTTTGCCAGTTCGATTATAAATCTATTGGTCACCTCACCTTGTCCTCTGACTTCATAGCTTCTGATATGTTGAATTCTTTTTTGTCCAATCATATTCTTTTGAGTATCTTTTTTTGGTTAATCGAAACTAAGCTACTATGCGTCAAGATTTATTTCTCATTTTTTAGCTTTCTAACATGTGTGATGCCTGCATCAGAATTTTATTGTTGATATAAAGGGTCCCACATTAGCATTTCTGCCGGTGCTTGCTTTTGAAGGTGGAACCAGGAGAAACATTCCTAAGTTTGAGGCAAGTATCTAACTTCTACAAAAATTATGCTGAAAACTCACATGATTAAATTATGTGCATGTGTGGGAAATGTAATTCAAGCATCGAAAGAAGGTGCCTTTGAAAAATTATTCTCTGGTTTAGAGACTTCCATGTTTGAATTCAATATGGTTTTATGGTTTCATAATTGTGTGTCATCTTGAATCTGAGTGATGTATTCAGTGTCCTGATTTTGTCTGGAATCCGTTACGCCAAATAAGTGATAGATCAACAATTTATTGGGCAACGTGAATTTCTATATCAAAATCCGTTACCTGAGTCTCAGTTCCTCCATAGCTTCATCCTTGACCAATGAGTTGAATCTCATTTAAATTTTGTAAAATGAACAGGGAGTTGTGCTAATGTGGCAGTCATTTTTAGTGGAGTTTTATTAAATGCTCAGCATGTTATACTTTATTTGCAACTACTACTTCAATTCTTTTTTTGTATACTTCCATAATGTTTCTCTGTTTATGCTGGTCTGAATTTCCTTGTGCATAATTTTTGATTTGCTGAAACTTTTTCAATCCTCTTCAGATGGGCACTTTGCTCTATGTTCGTGTTGTCAACGCAAATACTGGGATGAACCCTGAATTGTCATGCATGGATGGTCAGTCTATTGACTTTAAAATATAGCAAATTACGAAAAATCTTTTGTGGTATGTGTGGTTGTTCAGGATTTTAAATATTTTATCCTCTACAGCCAGTGGGAAGGCAGCAGAGTATGGTCCCCTAAAAGATGGGTTCATGTTTGAGTCGTCAACTGGATTATCTAGAACGTATGATATTATTCAACGTTCAAAGATTTTATTTATTTATTTATATGTCTATCATTCTAAACAAAATCATG
Source organism: Euphrasia confusa (assembly GCA_954870475.1). Classification (NCBI taxonomy): domain Eukaryota; kingdom Viridiplantae; phylum Streptophyta; class Magnoliopsida; order Lamiales; family Orobanchaceae; genus Euphrasia; species Euphrasia confusa. The sequence continues at coordinate 3,596,357 of OX940970.1, forward strand.
TTTTTTTTTAGTTTGCTTAGCTCTCCAACATGTCCAGTTCTCGAGACCCTTGGGAAAAAGATTGCTTTCGAGATTGCAGTTGGTCTGAACGGACGGGTTTGGGTATGATTCTATCCATGGTTTTCTTATGCATCTCTGTTTATGTGTTGGGGGTTGATTATGAAATACTCTCCCAGTTTTACCCTAATTACAAAAAAATGATGGAAATTGACATTAGTCCACTCCCGCAAGATTACTCGTCTCAAACTGCAATAAAATATTCATATATAGTCATTGTTCCTCGCCTGATTATACTTTACCCTAAATTACTGAAGAAAAATCCCTGAATCTACACCTGATCTGTTTGATTTGTTTAATTCTCACTTGCACCAGCGCAATGTCTATTTGATGATTTGACCCCACTACCCTTTTTATTGGACTATTTCTCCTGCAATCTATAAAATTTGTACTTAACAATAATCCAAAATCCAATCAACTTACCAAGTTGCAATTTTTTTCTGCTACGATGCACACCCAATTAAGGGTTATTTGTTAAGCAAATGAACACCTCAAGGGAGTTGGAGGTGGTAATGTTCTAAGGGTTATTTGTAATTATGAAAAGATAACTGAAGTTTTCGTAACTGGTAAAAAAAATTGGTTAGTTGCTTGTAATTATGCCATGTGATTTATAAGCTGATACGATGATGATATCGAAATTTGTTTAGGTGAATGCTGCATCTCTTTCATATACTGTTCTTGTTGCGAACACGATCCAGAAGACCGAGTCGTTGAGTCCGGTGCAGCAGAAAATTAAGGTGGAGAGTCTACTACAGAGATTGCAATGAACGGTAAAAGTAACTTTCAGTTTGTCTAAATGGACATTTTACTGTACTTTAATTTTATTTCAGTGTTCCTCGTGGGAGGAGATATGATACTAGTTCTATACTAGTATAATATATTTTGTAGTATTTTAATTTTAATTCGTATATTTTGTTTTGACTGGGGCCTTGTCTATAGTGGAGTATTTTGTTTTGGAGTAGTATTACTTTATCATATGCCAACTAACACTAATTAATGTCTACTTTTGTTTGTTTATTTAGCATTGACATAAAATTATTAGGGGTTTAAAGAATTGCCTAATTAAAAATTAAGTGATTGTGTTAGAAATATCTAAATTAAATAAATCATGTCCATCTCAAATTATTTCACTTAGTTTTTGATTTTTCACATATATTAATTAATAAATTCAAAACATAACTATGATAAATTAATACCAAGAGATTTAAAAAAAATTGTATTATAAATATTTTTTTATAAAAAATTTACTATTATTACATGGAAGAAAACAAAAATAAGCATCAGGTCTTTGTTTGGAACTGGAAATCCTCCAAGATAATATAATTAATGTTTGAAAAGGAACCCGAATCACCTACCAATTAAATTCAAAACACCTTTTTCTTTTATAGTTTAAATAATTGAAAATTGCATGTATTGTTTTTAAAGGATAAATAAAAACATAGAAAATTCGACCATGCATTCCACGAGTCCTGCTTCGGAGACGTTATATCTTACTCCATAGGAGCAAGATGCGCATCTTGCTCTAGGCCCAACATATAAAAGAAATTGTTTAGGCCCACTTACATCACAAACATCACAACCCAACTTACAATTCACTCTCTCGATACAATATCGCCGTCGATTCTCGCCACCTCCTTCCTCCACGTCGAATATATACGAATTCTCCAGCGTCGTCTCCCTGACTCCGTCTTCGTCGACGTCTTCGTCGTGCCCATGTGTTCTCTGGCGATCCCCGGCCTTCTCTTCCGTCACATGAACATCGTCGTCCCCGTCGACCCCCTCCACTGGCAGATCTCGCAGGACGCCGCCATGTCTCTCTTCGCCTGCCTCGCCAACACCCTCGGCGCCGCCGAGTCCGTCCTCCGCGTCGCCACCACCGGCCATGACAAACGTCTTTTCCTCAAGTTAAATTTCATCTTCCCCCAATTGCACCCGATCGATTTTTCCCTAATCGTAAAATTAATTTCAATTTTGTTTCTTCTTCATTTTCGATTCAGGTGGTGTCCGTGCTCTCGGTCGTAAGGAGAGCAGTCTCGGGCGTCAATGTTGCATATATTGGTGGGTAATTTTTGTATCACAGTTTTTCGCCATTGATATTAGCCAAGAGTTTTAGATGCTGAAATTGATTTGTTCATCATTAGAAGATGATTGGTGTATTTTGATTTATTTTTGATATATTTGGTGGCCAAATGATAATTGTTTAATTTTTCTTCTTCTAATTTCAATTGGTTTTCTGATTATTGTCCACTGGTTTTTTGAGAAATAATGGTTTTGATTACTTGTATGTTTGAGTTTTGCTTGTTGAGTTTGAGATACAGATTGTGAAAATGCAATTGTATGAGTGTAGTCAAAGTGTTTGATGGTTTGTCTCAATGAAGGTGAAGTTAGAAAATATAAATTATTTTTCTTGTCGGATTAGATATATAATTACACTAATTGTATATGATACGTTCAGCGGCGTGGAGAGTGCACTAAGATTGGATGAAGCAGCGTAGGGTGACGTTGGGGTTAGAGGGGGTCCACGGCAGGGAAGGGGCTGGTTTGTGACGATGAAGGAAGCGGATGGTTTGTGACGAAGAAGGAAGCGGCTGGTTTGTGACGAAGAAGGTTGTGTGACTCGATGTTGTTCCTGTCATGATTGACCTTTGCGTCGCTCCCGTAGGAAGGACGCAGTTCACCACTAGCTGAGTTCTCGTCGGCAGCCTCTACTGACGATCGACCTCCTGCACAACTACGAAGCGTTGGCGAAGTCTCTGGCATTCGACGGAGTCGAGATTTTTTTTATATATAAATGATGACGTCTTATATATTTTAAATTCTTGTTTTTGCTTTAAAATTTTGTTTTGTTTAATGTTTACTAGCAATTAGAATCTGAAAGAGAGACTTTTCTGTCAACATGTTATGAATAATATTATATTAACATCTTTCTCCATTATCATTAACATCATTCTATTATACATTTCTCGTTAAATCAATCTTCATTTTAATCAGTATCATTCTTCATTTTTTTTAACATCATTCTTCATTTTTGTTAAAGTGCAATTTTCAATTCATTTTTACATCAATCTTTATTTTAATTAACACCATTCCTCAGTTTTATTTAACATCATCTTTCATTATATTTAAAGTGTAATTTTCATTTCATTCACTTTATTCAACTATCATCATCCTCAAACAAAAAAATAAATAAATAAATATATATCACAAGAAAAAAACAATTTACATCTTAACTTAAATCGATAATCCCAATAAAATTCATAATATAATTTAAACACACTAAATAAATGTCTACAATTCACATGAAACTTATTAAACTAATAATTAACAGAATGATAAATTCATTACTATGCATTTTTAAAACACACACATCTTCATTTTAATTAACATCATGCTTCAGTTTTGGTTACATCATCCTTCATCCTTCAGCATTTTTAAAGTCCGAGCGAGGGAGGTCTTGTATCGAAGCGGAGATCAAAGGGGAGGGGCAGCGAACGATTTCGGAGGTCGGCAATCTAAAATCAAGAGCGGTGAACGATCGATAAATTAGTATGCACTCATGTGTAAACTTCAATTTTATTTGTTTCGTACTTCATTATTGTCATGTATCATGCTTCATTATTTTTCATTAAAATCTATTAGTCATTGTTCATTCTTATTAGTTCATCAATATGTTTTTTACCATTGTTTTTACTTCTTTTTTTGTAATTTATTATGTTGATGATGATGATTATTTAGTTGAGGTTTTTGCTAAATGAAGTATCATAAATATGAATATGAAGGATCATACTTTTGAAAATGAAGTTCCAAAAATGAAGGTCCGTCACAAAAATGAAATTTCGAATCTACTATCAAATACAAAATCCAAAACTAATATATATTACAAGTAAAGCAAGACAAGTGCAATCCACAGACATTCTACATATTCCAAAAGTTGGCACCCAAAACTCCCGAACAAGATCCACAGGAAAGGGAGTCCTACTCTTGATTAGCTGTTTCAAGAGGTAGGATACAAGTCAAAGACATGTTAAAATCAGCAGCCCATATCATTGTATAGAAAAATCCCAACAAATTCAAGCAAAATATTTGCATTACTGCGAGAATAGATTAATAATATACCTAAAAGATTATTAACTAAGAGTTAAAGACACGCCCAAATCAACAATTTACCCTGCATACCCTCAACGTTAACTATGTCACTTATAGCTAAACTGGAGACTTTATTGACATTCGATAAACTGAAACTACTTAACGTCAACAAGAATACACCATGTTATCCACAAGGACATCATAAACACCTACTGGAGCCAGAAAATAATGCTGATCAGCATTGAATTTGTTCCCAAATAGATTATGCAACTGAAGATGGCATGCGGAGAAATACTAGAAGAACTAAAGTAAAACTGAAGTAACTTTTTTTTTTAGTTTTTAACAACGTAAGACCAAATGACATGTCTAATTGTTAAGTGACAATCATGCAGTCCTATTCTGAACAAAAATTCTAATAATTCATTTTAGGTTCAGTACTTCCGCCTATTTTAGGGATTTACATTACAAGAACAAATTTGTTGTCGAGTAAAATAATATAGAATGTCACATTTAATAACAGGATTAACAGCAACTCTTGCCCTCAGTATGTAAATCTCTAAAATATTGCTCACTTAAATCCCTGACAATCATGCAGTCCTATTCTGAACAAAAATTCTAATAATTCATTTTAGGTTCAGTACTTCCGCCTATTTTAGGGATTTACATTACAAGAACAAATTTGTTGTCGAGTAAAATAATATAGAATGTCACATTTAATAACAGGATTAACAGCAACTCTTGCCCTCAGTATGTAAATCCCTAAAATATTGCTCACTTAAATCCCTAACACTGTTGTTGGTACCTGTCTTAGAGCAGTGACTTTGTGTGAACTGCAAGATACTGAGCTAAGACCCAACTAACAAGTATTTGGATCACAGTGCAACAAGAATGACCAAAAACAAATTTTAAGAACAAACCTCCCACATACAAAGAGCTTCATTGAACGACAGTTCTCGGCGGAAGAGTACCAGCAGCATACGAAAAGCAAAGTGAAGGTTTTGGGCACCTATATGGATAAGGTGAGAAAACATCTCTCTGTCTGTAAGTTCTAATATATGCCAGAGTGCTTGCAACTGTTTCATGACACCAGTTGGCCCATCCATCTTAAAGTTTTCCCGCTGAAGAATTACACATCTTTTTTTAACAAACTAAAGAAGAACATAATAACCAAAGATAAATAATGGAATTTTTAAAACCATACCATTCTCCTTAAAAGCATCTCAAAGCACCAAAAAGCATCGGCATCATCCTCAAAAAGAACAACAAAGGGGGACAATAAATCGCTCATACCTGAAGGTCAGTAATAATCTGAAGTCAATGCCAATGGGGATCACCAAATTTGTAATGCAGTGATCAAGAAATATTTTCACAAAAAAAGGACAACCTTGGCAATATCCTGTTGCAGGATCAACCCAAGCATAGACAGCAAGAATATCTGACATTCGCGCTAAATTATTTGAGTCCTCATAAAACTCAAGATCGCTATCTGTTCTGACTACATCAACGACTGGAAAACATACAGATATTCCTGAAGTTGTCCCTCCCGAAACCCCTAACCTAGCATAACAATAACCTCAATATGAAATTGAAACACAAAAATACTAATCGAGTCACAGAACAAAAAATAAATTCAAAAGTACAACTAAACTAATTGAGAGTAGTACGGAACGAATTGAAATTACCTTTCACGAAAGGCTAATTAGGCGCGGTGCAGTCGGAGACGGAAAGGGAAAAGGAAGAGGGAGTGACGGCGCTGGTGGCGCGTGGAGAGGAGGTGGCGGAGAGAACTCCGTCTACACGGAGACCGGAAAAGTGAGGGCCTAACGCAGCCTCCACCGCGTAGTCTATCGACGTCGTCTCCTCCGACATCGTGGGCAAATTACCTATCACGAAGGAACGATGGGATGTTGTTCGGCTGAGGCAAACACAGAATTGAAGACGCGCAGAAGAATTGAAGATCGCGCTGATGATGACGGCGGTGACGATGAATGGCGGCGATGAATGACGATGAATCGTGGGCGAGTGGGAACTGTGAGAGAGAGGGAGGCAAGAGAGAAAACGTTGAAAAAAAAGGGAAAAAAGGTTTTAATTTTGACATTATTTTTTTTATAATGTTTACCCGGTGTAAGATGTGTATCTTACATCGAGGTGTAAGATATAATTTGCCCCTGCTTCGCGATCGCAGTATATATTTTTATTTTATTTTCTAAAAACAAAATATCAATTACTCTAAATTGGGGTCATTATCACGAAAGAGTGCACCTCGCATAACACCAACTCAACTAATCTACGTAATTGTTAATAATGACATTATAATTTCATACATTGGCTCTTTATTAAGTGGATTTTGCATTTATTTAATTATTTTCAAAATTTAATCCTTATAAATAAAAATTAGTCAAGTAAGCGACATTTTAGTATGTAAAAAATGAATTACATTTAAATTTTGGATTAAAAAAGTCAAATAAATTAGCTCTACAAAATAATTATTCTTTCGCGAGACATTTTATTTGACAATTTAAGAAAAAAACACCAAATATAAATTATCTCTATAAAATACACTTTAGTTTTTAATTTTTAGTGAAAAAATTAATCTTTGCCTAATTAATTTATGCTCGATTTATATTTAAATAATAATGCACTAGTTTTGGTAGACCTTAACTGTGTAATATACAACCAATTAATGCAAGTTGATATTTAATTATATTTATGACATTTACAATGTTCTATTTTTGTACTATGATATTTAATTTAAGGAAAATACTTATAATTGGTAGGAGTACAAGGGGATTGTGCTTGCTAGCTACTATAAGCATATGTATTTATACTCCCATATACATTTATTTAAAAATTCTCAAGAAAAAAAATTGATAGGTTCATACATCTGAGTCATTTTCAACAAAATCCGGAGTTCTTTAATCTTTATAAGACATAGGCACCAACACACCGGCGCACACACTCTCTCTCTAGAATTTATTCTTCACAATCTTTTGAACATATTTTGTCATCCTGAGACTAACTCGAAAGAAAGCCAATTTTCGCTGTCCTTGTTGAAAAAAAGAAGGAAAAAAGAAGTTTTATTTTTCATACAGTATATTTTTTCAGCTTTATACACACAGCCGTGTGGGTGTATGTGTGTTTTCTTGATAAGCTATGGCTCTGACTTTGCTTTCCTCAACCAAAATCAAGACCCTTTCTTTCTCGGACGCCTCCAAATCGAATTACAACCTTAATCTTCTCAAGCTCCAAGGTATGACTTTTTCTGGGTTTTTCAAATTTGTGTTTTTTATTCCTTTGGTTTTTCTGGGGCAGATTTTCTTGATTTTTCGCTCGTTATTTTGTTTTTACTGACATAAAAATGATTTCTTTAAACAATGCAAGTTCGTTCCCCCTTCCCTTAATCCAGCTCCCATTTTTGAAGATTATTTGGATTGGTTGAATTTATATTGATGCCGATAGCCTGACGGTGTACTTTGACTTTCAATACCGCCAATATTTTCCTTTTACTCTTCCAATTATTTCCTTTGATTATCCTCCCTGTTTTTGTGTCATAATTTGAGATTTTTTTTTTTTTTTTTTTTTTTTTTTTTTTTTTTTTTTAATTTTCTAGTGTTATTTATTTATTCCAGGTGGGTTTTCTTTAAAGAGGAAGGTCAATGGATGCACTGCTTCCAAGAGGATTCATTGTTCGGCACAGTCACCTCCTTCGGCTTGGCAGGGTCGGGCTGTTGTTGAGCCCGGTCGTAAAAATTGGGATGGGCCCAAGCCCATTTCGATTGTTGGATCCACTGGCTCCATTGGAACTCAGGTGGAAAGTTTGAGTCATTGTTCAGTCTATCACTGTCTTAGACATTAATAACTTAACCAAACTTATGTTATGTCTGTTTTTGCACTTGTGATCATGACTGTTTTGTTTCTGCGTAGAAGCATCAAAACCAATATCGTTTTCATTCTCTTTTCATTGGTATTTTTATCTAAGTCAAGTGTGATCTATTTTCGATTTCTTTGGTTTCTTATAAGTTTATGTTTTTCCTTTGCAGACATTGGATATAGTTGCTGAAAACCCGGATAAGTTTAGAGTCGTTGCACTTGCTGCTGGTTCGAACGTGGCTCTTCTTGCTGAACAGGTTATTGATAATAGAATATATTTTTTTCCTGTGATATTTATGAATCATACGGAGAAGAGAACATCTATCTTAATGATGAATGATGATGGAACGCACTAGAGACTTCTTTACTAAGGGAGTGACTGTTAGTTTTTGGCCGAAAAAATAAAAAAGTTATTTTTATTGTTTTTAAAACAAGCTTTCTGCTTATGATTCCACATAGGTGATGCTTTCGATTTTTTTTTTACACTTTTTTTAAAAGAAAACGAAAAGACTTTTGCAACTCACTCTATAAATTGTGATGTTCTGATTTGCATAATCACGCAGGTGAGGAAATTTAAACCTCAGTTAGTTTCTATTAGAGACGAGTCATTAATTGATGAGCTTAGAGAAGCTTTGGCTGATGTCGAAGACATGCCCGAAATCATTCCTGGAGAGCAGGGAATCATTGAGGTTTTCTTACATTCGATATTTTTTTTTATTTTTTTTAGTAAAATACTTATATGTTATCTCAGTTTCCTTGCCTTTGTAATGAACTAATGATACTTTTTATTTCCAGGTTGCTCGGCATCCCGATGCCGTTACTGTGGTCACGGGAATTGTTGGGTGTGCAGGTTTGAAGGTAAACTGACTTTTGTGTTAAAAATTATAGTATATGAGCTATATCAACAATCGTATTATGGTCACCATTCTCAGCTTGATATGTGGAGTCGTAATATCTGTTTTATTTTTCAGCCTACGGTTGCTGCCATAGAAGCTGGTAAAGACATAGCTTTGGCCAATAAAGAGACACTAATTGCCGGCGGGCCTTTTGTCCTTCCTCTTGCACGCAAGCATAACGTCAAGATTCTTCCTGCAGATTCCGAGCATTCTGCTATATTTCAGGTATATATGATTTATTAATATTTATATCCCATTGATGTTTAACAGGAATTTTCGTTCTTCCTATAATCATACCTTTTTTTTTCAGTGTATACAAGGTTTGCCGGAAGGTGCTCTGAGGCGTATTATTTTGACTGCGTCGGGTGGTGCTTTTAGGTGAGGCGATTTTTTACGCAAAAATATTGGTATAATTAGAAGTTTTGATACCATAAATTTTGCATTTTGATAAAAAAAAATGAAATCTTCGTTAATAAAAAACAAAAAGAACTACCAAGTTAAATGATTCAAATCATTGAATTGGCATTGTTGACCTTGCATTATAAGGTGAGGCGATCAGATGATAATAGAGTATGAACGAGTGAGGAAAAAGGATTCTGATTAATTTTAGTCGCGGTCTTATTATATGTGCTTGTATGATTAAGTATAGTTACATTATTTTTTTTCAATGGTTCAAATGTGGTGAATCGGTGTAAAATGGTAATGCTGTAGGGATTTGCCGGTAGAAAAGTTAAAAGACGTGAAAGTGGCAGATGCCTTGAAGCATCCTAACTGGAATATGGGAAAAAAGATTACAGTCGACTCAGCCACGCTCTTTAATAAGGTAATTTTCCACCCATCTTAGTTCTATGTTGCTTTTTAGCCGATGTCGTGAAGTCTTTTTGTTCACTTGAATCATTCGTTTTTGACATGACAGGGCTTAGAAGTTATAGAGGCTCACTATCTTTTTGGAGCAGAATATGATGATATTGACATTGTCATTCATCCTCAATCCATTATACATTCAATGATAGAAACACAGGCAAGTAAAATCTGTGTTTATTATTTAAATACCAAAAGTACCCTTGAAATTTGACCTAATTACGATATAAAAAAAAAAACTTTCATACAAAACATTCTTTACCTCTTTGTATATCTGTGCAGGACTCGTCCATACTCGCACAATTGGGTTGGCCCGATATGCGCTTGCCTATTCTATATACAATGTCATGGCCGGACAGAGTTTACTGTTCTGAAATTACCTGGCCGCGCCTTGATCTTTGCAAGTAATTACTGTTACCACAAATATAGTTTTACGTAGTAACTTATAGTACTGCTTTTCTTATTCGAAGATGTAGTAGAACTGAGTAATTTCACTTTTGAAATGGTTCAGGCTTGGTTCTCTCACGTTCAAGGCTCCTGACAATGTGAAATATCCGTCAATGGATTTAGCTTATGCTGCCGGAAGAGCCGGTGGGACCATGACCGGTGTTCTCAGTGCAGCTAACGAGAAAGCTGTGGAAATGTTTATCAATGAGCAGTGAGTACTTCTCATCTCCAGCCTAATTTTGCTTCTTCTACAATATTTTGTTCTCAAATTTACAAAAAAACTATCCCTGTAGTTTGTGGTAATTACAAAAAGGACCTCGATAAATTAAAAAATTACAAAAAAAAAACACCAACTAGTTTTGTCAGCAAACTGAACTACTGAAGTTTGTTTTTGTAAAATTATATAGAAGAAAACTTGGTTCTTTTGTAATTATGGTAAACCAGAAGGGTGCAAATTGTAATTATCCCACTTTCAAGTTTCAACTACAAATAAGCTGATGTGTTTTGCTTACTAATACTGTATATGACTGTATAGTATAAGCATGCCTATGTGATTACTGAATCGAATGCAATCGAATTATGGCTTATGGCTCGTATGCCTCTCCTGCTGCAGGATCGGTTACCTGGATATATTTAAGGTCGTAGAGTTAACATGCGATAAGCACAGATCGGAATTGGTGACCTCGCCTTCGCTCGAGGAAATTGTCCACTACGACTTGTGGGCACGCGATTACGCTGCAAGTTTGCAGCCGTCGGCCGGTTTAACCCCGGCTCTTGTATGAGATTAGGGATAGCTCTTAGGTCATAAAATCACATGATCATTTAGAGTATTACCATAGTCAATGAAGTGTGGGAAAAAAGTGAATGTTGTGAGCAAATGAATAATTTCTTAAGTTACAAACATTTTATATTTATAAATCCAATTTATATTTATAAATCCAATTGAAAAAACATAATGTTATGTTATCTTCTACTATGCTCTTAAAATAATGAATAATATATTTCATCCATCACACTTATATATTTGTACTTTTTTTATGAATATTTTATTTATATTTTTTTATCATTTTAAAATTAAATTTTTTTTATTTTTTTTCTTTATAATATACTCCGTGATTTACTCTAATTTTTTTTTATCAATTTAATAAAAAAATTAATAAATAAATTTTGTCAAAAAAATTATTAACTAGACAAGTATTTATTTATCAATTTTAATATTTTATCAATACTTTTTGATTTTACAAAAAAATCGATATTGAAATTGCCATATGATATTTTAATGCAATTCATAGATCATGTTTAAATTGGTTTTTATTGTCTTCCACAAGGATGAAGTAGTTAAAGCCAGGCCGGCAAAAGATCTACTACTATTAAACATACAAAATTCAAAGAAATATTTTGATTTAAATAATTAACAACCAAAATCTTTTCTACTTTTTGAAAGTATTTGTACATTTTTAATTGTCATACAAATAAAAAGAAATATTCAACAAAGTATTAGATAACATGCTACTACTACAATTTCTTTAAATTGTAATTTCAATTTTACTCATAATATATTATGACACACTCTTTTTTTGATATATTTCACACACTCTTTTAATATATACTGACATGCTTTTTTTTTTTTTTATATACAATTTCTTTAAATTGTAATTTCAATTTTACTCATAATATATACTGGCACTCTTTTTTTTTATATATTTCACAAGAGTTGATAACACACTTCATTTTTTTTTTTTTGAATTAACCGTTATTTTATATTTTAACTTAAAAATATATTTTTATCACTCATTTTATAACCAAACAGTCAAAAGTAACATTTTTTAATTTTTGTATCAACAAATGTAACAAATTTGTTAAGATAGAAAGAGTATTAATTTACATTTTAAAATAATATTTTTGATTTTTTTTATTAATTAAAAAATATTTTTTCATGTTTCATTGCAAGTGTTCTTTTCATATGGACATCTCAGTGATGTGTTCATTTTTTATTTTTTTCTATAATTTTTTCTATTAAATATTTTCAATCACACAAATCTGTTTTACACTCACTCTACAACTTATGAAAATTGCAATGATAATAGAGTATGTATTTTATTTTATTTTTCTTGACAGAATGCTTATAGTAAATAGTAACGGAGTACTAACTTTTTTATAAGTATTTACTTTTTTTAGCAGTGTTTAAATAATAATATGTACTTTTTTTGATTTTTAAAAGTTTGGATACTTTTTTTTGTTTGATTCACGACACTTTATAATTTGCATATTTATAAATAGAATTTTAATTTTTTTTATAACTTTATTCTTACCATTACTCATCTATTTATATTAATATTTTTACTTTTTCAATAACTTTTTCATTACTTACATATTTTAAATTATTATTTGACACATAAAAAATTAAATAAAAAAATATTTTTTAGTTTAAGTAAAAAAAAAATATATGCATATTTTAGAATCGGAAGGAGTAATATATTTTAGGGAAATTTTGGGTAAGGGATAAATTTTTAAATTTGTTTATAATTAAATATATCAGTTTTTCTTAATTATAAAAATGAGTAACATGCCCTTTTGAATGAGTAATATATTTTAAGGAAAATTTGGGTAAGTGAAAAATAAGTAATATTTATTAATGTAAATATTTTACCTTTTTGAATTTAATGGGTAGTTATTTTTTAACAAGGGTAATATTGTCATTTACACTACCCTTCATTCTAATAAAAAATAATTATTTCTTTTTATCAAAACAAAGTAAAAAATATCTTATCATTTTTCATGATGAAAAAAAAAATCATAATTCTTTTCTTCCTAAATATTTCTATATTTTATAGGTTGATTCTTGGCTACCTCTACTCTTATCTATTGAGATCTTGCCATATGTCCAAGTTAAGAAACATAACATGAAAGTTGTAAATACTAGTAAACACTGCCCGTGCGATGCACGGAACAAAATTATATCTTTTTTTAGTAAGTTAGAAATACAATTTAAATTTTTTTTCGGCATTTAGTGATTGTAAGATTGACACAAAAATTGACATTGATTCTTATTAGTGGTATAACATAAGGTATCATCAATGAGAATTGACACGTTGAAATCAAAACAGAATTTTCGAATCAAATGGACTAAGTGCTTGTTCTTTTGGACGGACTGAACTGATATGAATTGAATTGAACTGAATGAGTGTGAATTGAACTGAAATTAAGTTCAATAAATAGAATTAAATTTTAAAATAATTAAATATTAATTTATATTTCAATATTTATTGTAATATAAATATTTTTATAAAAAATTAATGTTTATATAATAATAATAAAAAATTATTATTATTATTATTATAAAATAATTATATTTATTATTTATTATTATTATAATAATAATAATAATAATAATAATAATAATAATATAATAATAATAATAATAAATAATAATAATAATAACAATAATAATAAGAAGAATAATAACAAATGAATGAATGAAATGAACTCAATTAATTTGAATTGAACTTAATTGAATGAGTATAAACTGAACTAAATTGTATATAATTTCAAAAAAAATAGATCCTAATAGTCATTATTAAAGAAAGAACTATCTCTTGAATATTTTTAATAACATACTCTCTTTGTCCCGGACTAATGTTCTTACTTTTTTTGTAATTTACAAAGGAAGTAGGACCATTAGTTCGGGACAGAGTAGTAATTTACAAATCGAGTCTCGTTACATAAATCGACCGTGTGATCATATATTAAAGTGTTTTTCAATAATATGTTTTAGCATTTACTGTAGTTATTGAATGAATATAACCCGAATGAATTGTTATATAATTAATAAAAATAAATTATTGAATAATTATTTTGTTTGTTTAAATTATTTTTCTTCTCATTTCTGTTGTTAATTTACTTGTATTATATTTATGATAAAAAATACAAAATGTGTGTTGAAATTGTTTTCCAAAAATGTTTTTTAACATATAACCCGTGTAAATTATAAAAATGTGAATGGTTGTATAACTTATAAAATTAAATTGTTAACTATTATCGTTTTTATTAATCCTTTGTAACATATAACTCCGTGTAAATTATAAATTGTGAATGGTTGTATAGTTTATAAAATTAAATTGTGTATACTTTTTTTTGTCAA